>JAIVEN010000008.1:42513274-43763661 GCA_026686845.1 Adenanthera pavonina
AAGAGAAGTCGAGGAGGGACTAAAAATGAAGGTTATTTACCCTTTACCATCGCTTGGTGCCATTGTTGCTGAACCACCTTGCCTTGTCATCGTCTGAGTTTTCTCTTCCCAAGTCGATGTTTCCTATCTAACAAAACTGGAAAGGGAGAGGTATGCGATGATCGGATAGGGAAAGTTTTTATATTTTTTAATTCTTATAATTTTTATAAATAAGGCACTCTACCATGACAATGAAATGGAGAGTCACCACTATCGCCAAACAATCTAGCTGCTGTCACCACCACATAGTTGCGACATCCTCCCACCGGTCACCGTGTGGAACCATGTTTGAATCTCAAATAAATCTAGAGTTATCAGCGTATTTGGAAGATGAGAAATCTAAGATAAGACAATCAAAACAAAATAGCACAAGAAAAAAATTGCCGTACAACAACATCTAAGGAGAAAAATAAAAACAAAAAAGAACAAAAGCGATGAAGAAAAATGACAAAAAAGGAAAAAATCAAAGAAGAAGAAATGAAGAAAATAAATCTAGAAAACAAATTCCCATTCCAGCCAACCCCTGACCTTTACATGCAGACAATTGAACAACTGGAAAAATAACAGAGGAAAAAAATGGAAAATGAAGAACCGGAAGAAACAAATATAGCAAACGATAAGGAAAAAAAAAAGAGAAAAAAAGAGGATGAAAAAGGCTCACCTGAAGAGAAGGATCTACAAAAATTTGAAACAATCACTTTAACTCCATAGAACAGCTAGCAAACAGAGCAAGAAATAGAGGAAAGAAGGCTGAAGAAGATGACTTACAAGATCGATTAAGATGGGATCGAATGGAAGAAGGGAGGGGATCCGCCTCTTCTTTTCGTTCTATCCTTCAATTTCAATTACACTGCTTCTATTCAATGTCTGAGATACTTAAATTTCAATTTCAATGACAGAACACCCACATGCAACCATTCCAATCTATTTGAATCCTATGGCGGAACCTTCTTGCGATGGAGAATCAAAAAGAATAAAAGAAGAAAACTCTACGAAAAAGAGAATCAAAGAAAACTCTGCTTAAAACCATAAAAAACCTTATCGGCGAATCTTAATCCAAGTTGTGATCAACCTCTGCATGCAATACCAACCTCAACAATTGAAACTGAAATTTATAATTTAGAATGAAGATTTACAAAAAAAAAAGGACCTACCTAAAAAATAATAAGGACTGCACAGAGAGTTAACCTCTTTTCCGATGCATAGTGTAGAAGAAGAAGAAGGAAGATAGTGAAAATTGAAGAAAAAATGAAAGAGAAGATGGTTTGCGGAATGAACAATAAAAAGGGAAATAGATCGAGGAAAAAAAGGCGGTCCATAACAAATAGAGCACTTCACAAAAATACAGGACAAAGAAATCATAATTAATAAAAGGCACGAAAGATAAAAGAAATACCGAAGACAAGGGAGAAATGCGAAGAGGAAAGGAGAAGTAGACAAGGTAGAAGTCCCTGGAACAGAATAAACCACGATCGCCTGAGCCGAAATAGCAAAGATGAGAGAAAACCCCGAAGAGAAAAGGAGAAACAGAGAACATAGAACGCCCTGGAAAGGAAGGAAACGAGAAGATGTAAGCCACACGCCCGACCCGCTTGCAAATAAGCAACCCACCTGACCCAACTTTAGGAGGAATAGTAAATGAACAGGAAAAGGAACAGTGAATCCTCCTTCAGCTTTTTATATAGTTAAGATTTTTGTTTTGACCATGAACCTTGGCTGCGTATCATTCAGGTAACATTTATTTATTTATTGGGAAAATTAACCTTTTTGTTCCTAAACTTTATATTGATTTTGAAATTAGTCTTCAAACTATTCTTTTTCGGATAATGCTCCCTAATCTATTTAATTGTGATATGGTTAGTCTTTTAACTATCAGATTGTTTGCAAATTGATCCTTATGAGTGCCACGTGATAATATTGAGATAAAATGGTGATGACGTGACAAATGGAGTTACTAATGTGGTAGACGAAGTTGTTGATGTGGTAAACACGTGAATAAGAAATGCTGACTAGGATTAAAGAGTCGCTGGTTTTAATTCTTATATTTTACTATAATTTGTAATTTATTCTTTTAACTTTATTATTTTTCTTAAATTCATCTTTAAACTTTGCTTACATCTAAGCATTCATCCTTTAACTATTTAAATGATACCCATCTCATTCATAAGTGTGATAAGTGGCAAAGAAAACATGAAGACAGATGCCGAGCTTAAATAGGCATACAATGAAGAATAACGATAAGAAATTGTGTTAAGGTGTAAAAATTATTATTTTCTGTGAGTCCCTATTTTGAGCTTGAACATTCAATTAGAGCTTAAAACTTGGACTTTTAAATGTGAAATGGTTCATCATGAGAGATGATGACACTTTCTTTTTTTCTAGAACACTTAGTTTTGATTATGGAGAAGTATTATTTAAAATCCAAAGAGATGGTTTATATTAGTGATTTTAATATTTTAGAATTACATTTTATTTATAATGGTAAAATCCAAAGAAATGGTTTATATTAGTGAGCCCCCTTCCACTCAAACCAACTTCCGCTGGTAGAAAAACGTTTAGTTTAATAAAATGTGGATGAATAATGGTAAATACACCACTTTTCCCCTTCAATCTTGGCTGGTCATAATTTTGAGAAATGGGTATACTCTCACCTCCTTGTTCATCATCAACCTATAATTTATTTTTTTTTATAAATAATTAGTTTATGACAATCTGATAAAAAACCAAACGGTGTTTAGTAAAGTTGTTTAAGAGATTTAATTCTGTTCTATGATATCAAGCATTACATGAAATAGAATACAAAGTGGATGAAAATGAACAGCATGAAGTTACAACGAATAAGTAAAATTAATTTTTTTTGCCAACGAATAAGAAAAATTATTTATTTATTAATATCTAAATCAATATGAAGTAACTTAATGAGAAATTAATTAATTAATTACCAAAGTGTAAAAAGGAACAAAAACTGAGAGATCTTGTTTTGGAAAAGAAAATGATGAAAGGAGTTGCTTTTAGAGGAGATGGAGATCGTCCCTGGTTTTCCTCTCTATATATTAAGTAAAGGTTCTTTGCTTTTGTGGTTCTAATTAACTTTTCCAAAATTCATTATTTACAATTACCACAATGATACATAACGGAAAGAATTGAAAAGAAGCGAGGAAGAAACAAAATGCCTAAAACTAGTTACATAGACTAGTGAGCAGCATATTAATTGTTACGAAGAAATTCAGTTGGAAAACCTCCTTGGATTCTACAATTAAGTTAATTTGTTGTCCAGTACGCGTTATCTTCAACAAGTCGTCATTAAAACTGAAATCATGATTTACGGCTTTCTACCAATTCTCACTGCTTAACGTAATTCACTAATCATACTGAGTTTGAGGATGATTGAGAAAAAAAAAGACTATATATATATATATATTTCCTTAATTTTTTATTTTATCAACTAATATTTATAATTTGATCCGATAATTCTTAATATTTAAAATATTTTTTAACACTTACTAATTATCATCTTCTTCTAATTGGATCGGCTCCACATCGACACAGTTGTTCAGCTTGTCTCCTAATTGGTTTTTGTATGTGTATATTATAAAAGGGAAATTACGTATCGAATTGTTTTCTGTAGGATTAAGTTAAATAATATATTTATTTTTCGTTTTTGGCAAATGCACATGCACGTAAAAAAGCCTATCTCCTTTTATCTAATTATATCTCATTTTTCACTTACCTTCCGTCCGCAATATATTCTTCCTCATTTGCTTTATATTTGTCCCGATTCTATTTTGTCTTCGTCGGTTCTCCTCCTCTGGCGTCTCACTCTTTCACGCCTTCAACGTTAGATTTATTTGGCTAACAAATTATAAGTCAGGCAACAAAGTCAATACTACAAATGTGAAAAGGGCCAAATTAAGAGCAATGAAGATGCATATGGAAATTGGTGAGATCAAATAGTGGATATATACTAGACATAGTAATTTTGTACACTCGCACACAGCATACATGCGGATAAGCTAAAATGCACCAGATTCTCCTAAATTTTGAACCATAACTTGTATGAAATTAAAAACTTTTTCCTTAAAATTTAAAAGTTATTTTCATATAACTTAATGGTTAAGAGATCGAACTATTTCCACACAAAAAAAAAAAAAATTAAGAGAGTGTGTGTGTGTGTGTGTGTATATATTCATGCATGAGTTAGAAAGAGGTAGCGTGGAATGAATTTGAAGGCTTGGAATTGATAGAGTGAGAGAAATAAGAAGGAAATTATGAGGAAGGGGTGTTTAAGTGTTGTAGTTGCAGTAGCAGTAATGACATGGGGGAGTAGTAGTAGTATACCAATAATTGAGAGTAAACAGGAAGGGAAGAGATGGGCCGTACTTGTGGCTGGTTCCAATGGTTATGAGAATTACAGGCACCAAGCAGATGTGTACCATGCCTATCAGATTCTTAAGAAAGGTGGCATCCCTGACGACAACATCATCGTCTTCACGTACGATGATATCGCTTCTGATCCTGCCAATCCCACACCAGGTTTTGTCATCAATAAGCCCAATGGTCCTGACGTTTATAAGGGAGTTCCCAAGGATTATACCGGACTTCATGCCAATAAACGCAACCTCTTTGCTGTCATTCTTGGCAACCGCACCGCCCTCACCGGAGGTAGCGGTAAGGTGGTGGACAGCCTCTCTCAGGACTCTGTTTGCATTTATTACACAGATCACGGTGCTGCTGGTCTTGTCGGTAATTATCAATTTCTTACAGTGATCGATTCATTTTCCGATTAATGCTAGAGAAATAAATCCCTCAAGGTAGGGCTTGTCTAAAGTTACATTATTCCATGTTAATTAATTATACATGCATGCATCATTAGGTATGCCGGATGACGACATGGTATATGCAGACGAGTTGCTTGGTGTGTTAAAAAGGAAGCATGCTGGTAAAGCGTACGGGAAGATGGTGATGTACATGGAGGCTTGTGAATCAGGGAGCATGTTTCAAGGCATTCTTCCTCCTGATATCAACGTATATGCCGCAACAGCCGCCAATGCATCTGAGAATAGTTACGCAATCTACTGCCCTACTCACCATCCACTTGCACCACCCCAATATGATACTTGTTTGGGAGACGTCTACAGCGTTTCTTGGATGGAAGATTGGTGTGTGTATATGTTTATTTATTTATCATCCATCATTAATTCCATATATTGATTCTTTACTTAATATACAAAATCTGTGTAAAGTAACATTCCCTAAAGACTTGATTGCAAAGTTCAACTGTGCATGCAGGGATAAACATGATATGACCAAGGAGCCTTTGGAACGACAATATCAGATTGTAACCCCATTCATAAACATTGAGTTTTAACTTCCTCTTCTTCTGCGTCTCTCAATACTCTGATGATATTTGCTTATCTTTATATATAGATTCATCGGAGATCATTATTTGGTTATGGTGAGCATTTGGCCTCTCACGTCACGCAATTTGGGAACAAAAGTCTTAGCAATCATCCAGTGGCCACCTTCATGGGTTCTGACCCACACAACGCTAACCGTACTCTCATCAACGACAATATTGCTGATTCTAATTCATATTATTCCTCTTCACACACACTTGTTAGCCAACGAGATGTCAAACTACTCTATCTCCGGAACAAGGTTTTGCATCATTTTTACGGATTAGTTAATCTTTACTGGTGGGGAATATTTCACAGTTCGATTGAGTAATTGTTATTGTTGTTGTGGCAGGTGGAAAAGGCACGTGATGCCATGGAAAAGCAGGAAGCTCAGAAAGAGTTAGACGATGAGTTTTCTGAGAGGAAGCGTGTCGACAACAACATCGGACTCATAGGAAATCTCTTGTTTGGATACCACAGAAGCTCCGAGGTGTTGAACTATGTTCGTCCGCACGACCAATCTCTCGTAGATGATTGGGACTGTTTGAGATCACTTGTAAGTACAAAAAACTTTATTTATATATGCATGCAACTTTAATTTTATACCACTGCATGCGTACTCCTGTATATATATATATATCAGTATTGAATGAAAAGGTTATATATATTTATATATATAATATGTATACTTGCAGATGAAAACCTACGAGAGACATTGTGGTCGCTTATCAAGATATGGAAGGAAATACTCGCGAGCCTTTGCTAACATGTGCAACAATGGAATAACTCTGCATCAGCTGGCTGCAGCGTCGTCTCAAGCTTGTCCCTACCAACACCCTCAAACTAATTATACTTCCCCCTCCACTTAACAATGTAATTAATATTAATATTGGCTAATAAATGAAACACATTCCGCAATATTCCTTGTATTAATTGTAATATGCTGCTCCATCCACGATACTTCCTTGGATATGTTGCACGGCTACAAGTATGCAAAAAATCGAGTAGTGAGTATGACACAACAATATCAAATATCACTAAAGTTTAAAATTTCAAGATGTGGATATGAGAAAAACACACATACAAATTCAAGTGTTTTAAATTTAACATGAAGACTTTTGTAACATGCTGTGCAAGCTATAAATTAACAAAAGCATTAAATGGATAGTAACAAAAGTTGATTTGGTTGGTAATGAGCTGACTTTATATTTCACAAGGACATACGTTTAAATTTTATTAGATTTTATTGTTGAGCATAATTTGTAATTAAGTACCTTTAAATTGATTTAAGATTCTCTGAGTTTTTGAACTGCATTTGAAACCATTCCATTTATTTCTGTCCCATCTATTCTCATATACAACAAATATATCTACCCTTTTTCCTACCATCCTTTCCGCTAGTAAGGGCCTGTTTGGTTCTGGATTTGTGTTTGTCAAAATTGAGTTTATATAATGGATTTGTCAAAACCAAGCTTAGGTAAAGTAAGGACAGGTAACTTTTACGCTAATTGGATTTTGGGCTTATAATCTAGCTTGTATATTACTTTGGACGGAAGAATACATATGCATAATCACATACAAAATTGAATATACAAATTTGTTTCATTGAGATAAAATTGAATATATTTTTTTGTTTCTGTACTGGCCGGGATGATAAGGCCGAGCTTACAAGTCCGAGGTAGATAAACGTCCATTTGATGTACCACTCTCCGGGCTCATATACACCGAGCTTAAGCGTAACAATCTGAGTATTACATCGGTTATCAAGCGGTAAGCCCGAGTAATTGTACGGCCAAATGATCGTACGGTTAAATAACATCTCGGCTATAGGACCAACTACGGGTTTCTCTACGAAGATTGTGCTGCTCCGAAAATACCCGACTAGGAGTAACGGTTATGAGAATAATAACTATTACGGAATCATAACTGAAGGACAAAAAATCAGGGATCAAATGAAAAGAGTGCGATACTCCATAATGATTATTTATATCCCGATAAATTAGGGGTTAGGGGGAGAAAACGATTAAACCTTAACGGTCAGGGGAAGGTCAATAAAAAGGGGGCAAGAAGAAGCGTAAAAAAACAGAGAGCACTGCACACTGAAAAGGAGGAATAGTCTATCTCGGCTTTTTGACAGAACATTTTGGTGCCCACCGTGGGATCGAGCAAAACTATCCCACCACCACCAAAAATCATGGTGCGAACCAGGAGCAGTGCGGGTGTAGGAGAACGACGCTCTGAAGACAGGCCTTCTTTGGAGGACCACCCTGTCATTCGGGCGATGTGTGAGGAGATGGAGGCATTAAGAAAGGAGAACGAGGAGATGCGTGAGAGGAATAGGCAATTGGAGCAAGAACACTATCATGAAGATACTTCTCCTCCTCGAGGAGGGGAACGGGGAAATACCAACAGGGATACTCAGCGGTCACATCAGGAGGTAAGTCGACGTGAAGAAACATACCATTCAGAGACGAACATTGAAAATTGGCGAGGAGATAAGCAGGCCATCCGGAGGCATCCGTTCGTTGATGGCATCATGGAGACGCCATTGCCAAAAGGATGGAAGGGCTTAAACCTGGAAAGGTATGATGGTACTACCGATCCTGATGAGCATGTGGATGCGTATGTTACACAGGTAAATTTGTTCACGAATGAGGATGCAGTTTTGTGTAGGGTCTTCCCTACGTCTTTGAAAGGAGCAGCTTTGAGTTGGTACACTCGGCTCCCACCGTGATCTATCGATTGCTTTGAAACCTTGATAAAAAAATTTAGCGCGCAGTATGCTACCAGCCGACCCCACCAACTCACCTCGGCTGCATTGGTGAACTTACGCCAAGAGAAGGATGAGTCCTTAAGAAGTTTCATGGAGCGTTTCTCATCAGTCTCGGTAAAAATATGAGATTTAAATCCTGAAGTGGCAATGCACACGATGCTGATGGCCCTCAAGCCGGGACCGTTTGCTGATCATTTATGTCGGAAGCCACCTGTCAACATGGATGAACTTAGAAATCGTGCAGCAGGATACATACAAATGGAGGAAGTGTCCAAGTTCAGAAATAAAGTACGGACAGATCTGGATAGGCGGACGGAGTCAAATAACCGAGGAAGTATAAGGCCGATGATAGAAAAGGGAAAGTTTAAAAGAGAAGGAACTAGTCGAGGGCCGAAGTATGATCTTTACACTCCGCTAAACGCTCACCGAGCTCGAATTCTGGAAGAAGCGTGCAATACTGAATTAATACGACTCCCACCTCCAGGACATACCCCAAAAACGGCGGATCAATCAAAGCATTGCAGGTACCATCATAACTATGGGCACACCACGGAGGAGTGCTGGACGCTACGGGATAAGATTGAGAAATTAATTCAGGCCGGGCATCTCGGAAATTTTGTAAAAAGAAATCGCGGTAATCATCAAACCTATAATGGACGAGGACGCGGTAGAGGTCAACCCCGAGATCCAGAAAGACCTCGACGGCCAAATGAGGAAAGAAGACAACTTGACGATACCCAAAACAGGGAGGAAAACAGAATAAAAGGGGTAATTAATACTATAGCAGGAGGATTTGCTGGGGGAGGAGCGACTAGTTCAGCCCGGAGAAGGCACCTGAGGGCCATTCGGACAGTGAATGTGACAATGCACCGAGCGTCCCGAAGTTCTCGTTCCATCACCTTCTCGGATGCGGACTTCGAAGGAGTCGATCCTAATCAGGATGACCCTGTGGTGGTTTCGGTGGAAGTGGCGAATTACGTTGTAAGGAAGACGTTGATAGATCAAGGGAGCTCGGCGGATATCTTGTATTATACCACTTTTCAGAAGCTTGGGATACCCGATGAGATGATCAAGCCTTATCACGATCAGCTGGTTGGCTTTGCAGGAGAACAGGTTCATACCCGAGGATACGTGGAGTTGTTGACCACTTTCAGGGGAGACCTTGGGTCAAGGACCATCATGATCAGGTACCTTATTATTGATGCAATAACTTCTTATAATATCTTGATAGGTCGACCGGCGTTAAACGAGCTTGGCGCTGTGGTCTCCACTCCACACCTCATGATGAAGTTTCCCTCGGTTACTGGGGATATAATTACAATGAAGGCTGATCAGAAGGTGGCAAGATAATGCTATGTAGATAGTCTAAAAGTCACCAGCAGAGGGGCAGTCAGTAGTGGTACACAGACGAAGAAGGATACCACATCAGTAAATTTGGTATAGCTTGATCTCCGACTTGATGTACAGAACCAAAGGCCAAGACCCATTGAAGAATTACAGAAATTTCAACTCGCCGGTGAAGATAGGTGCACTAATCTTGGAAGTCAACTAAGAGGAGAAACAAAGGAGCAGATAACAAGTATGCTGAAGGACAATGCTGATCTGTTCGCATGGACTTCTTCAGACATGCCAGGAATTGATCCAAATTTTTTATGCCACAAACTGGCAATATACCCTGAAGCTAAACCGATAGCACAAAGGAAGAGGCGAGTAGGCGAGGAAAGATGGAAGGCAATGAGGGAAGAAACGGTAAAGCTAATTGATGCTGGGTTTATCCGAGAAATTGAATATACAACATGGTTGGCCAATGTGGTGCTCGTTAAAAAGGCTAATGGAAGGTGGAGGATGTGCACAGACTACACCGACCTAAATAAGTCATGCCCGAAAGATACATATCCCCTTCCTAGCATAGATCGGCTTGTAGACGGAGCGTCAGGCTGTGGCTTACTCAGCTTTCTGGATGCTTATTCCGGGTATAATCAGATAAGGATGTACCCCCCTGACGAGGAAAAAACCGCGTTCATGACTGAGAACGCTAACTATTGCTATCAGGTGATGCCATTCGGACTGAAGAATGCTGGGGCTACTTATCAGCGGTTGATGGATAAAATATTTCAGGAACAGATCGGGAGGAACCTGGAAGTATATGTTGACGACATGGTAGTAAAGTCCGAAGATCCCTCTAAGCATGCTGCCGACCTTGGCGAGGTATTCGGAAGAATACGGAAATACAACATGAGGTTAAATCCTGAGAAGTGCGTGTTTGGAGTCAATGGGGGGAAATTTCTTGGATTCATGTTAACTCATAGGGGTATTGAAGCCAATCCCGATAAATGTCGAGCTATTATTGATATGAGAAGCCCCCAGAATGTAAAAGAAGTGCAGAAATTGACGGGGCGATTAGCATCACTATCTCGCTTTATACCGAGGTTAGCAGAGAAAGCCAGGCCGTTCTTCAAGTTGCTTAAAAAGGTCGAGCGATACCAGTGGAACGAGGAATGTGAGCAGGCGTTTCAGAGTTTCAAAGACTTCTTTTCGGCACCACCGATCCTTAATCGACCGACCACCAACAAAGAATTATTACTTTATATGTCGGTAACCGAGCATGCAATAAGCTCGGTAATGGTACAAGAGATAGGCAGGCAGCAGATACCGGTATATTTCATCAGCCGAATACTGCACGATGCGGAGACGAGGTATCAGATTATTGAAAAGTTAGCTCTGGCACTGGTTACATCGGCAAGAAGGTTGCGACCTTATTTTCAAAGTCACGAGGTTATTGTGAAAACCGACCACCCCGTAAAGCAAGTCCTGAGGAAACCCGAATTAGCTGGACGAATGATCTCGTGGTCAGTCGAGTTGTCAGAATTCGGTATAAGATATGAGCCTAGAGGGCCAATTAAGGCACAATGTTTGTCCGACTTTGTCGCCGAACTTACTCCATCCGAGGACTCCAGAGACGGGGCCCGATGGATACTTTACGTAGATGGTTCCTCCAACACCAAGGGGAGCGGAGCTGGGATTATTCTAGAAGGTCCTGGTGGATTAATTTTAGAGCAGTCTCTTAAAATCGATTTCTCAGTCACGAACAACCAGGCCGAGTACGAAGCTCTCATTGCCGGGTTAAAGCTAGCTAAAGAAGTGGGAGCGAGGCAAGTTAGGTGTCGGAGTGACTCACAGTTGGTTTCTGAACAAGTCTCGGGGGCTTACCAGGCTAAAGATCCACAGCTGGCAAGGTATTTGGACAAGGTAAAATGATTGGCTGAATGCTTTGAAGAATTTGTGATTGAGCACATTCCAAGAGAAGAGAACTCCCGAGCTGATCTGCTATCCAGACTGGCTAATGTCAAAAAGCTCGGGCAACACGAGACGATCATCAGGGAAATAATACATCAGCCCAGTGTCGATCTTGATGAGGTTATGGTCGGAGGCAGCCCGGACCGGGACTGGATGACCTCTATTTGGAACTATCTGGCCGGAGGGACCTTACCCAGCAACCAGAACAAAGCAAGGAGGATGAAGATGAAGTCTTCCCATTACATAATAATGGGAGGAGACTTATACAGGCGAGGATTCTCAACTCCCCTCTTAAAATGCCTCACTCCTGAACAGGCGAAATATGTTATGAGCGAAATCCATGAAGGAGTGTGTGGGATGCATACTGGTGGAAGATCTATGGCAGCAAGAGTAATCCGGGCCGGCTATTATTGGCCCACTATGCGAGCTGATTGTACCGAGCATAGTAAGAAGTGTAATGAGTGTCAAAGGTTTGGTAGTCTGCATCATGCACCGCCGGAAGAATTGCACACAATGACGTCTCCGTGGCCATTCATGGTCTGGGGAATGGATATTCTCTGACGTTTCCTGATGGGTAAAGGGCAGGTCAAGTTCTTACTAGTGGGCATAGACTACTTCACTAAATGGATTGAGGCGGAATCGTTAGCTAAGATCACGACACAGCAAGTACAGAAATTCGTATGGAGGAATATTATCTGTCGGTATGGGATTCCTCACTCGGTGGTTACTGATAACGGAAGGCAGTTTGTGGATGGAAACCTGAAGCAATTCTATGAACAGCTCGGTATCAAGCATCGAGTGTCTTCGGTCGAGCATCCCCAAACCAATGGGCAGGCAGAAGCGGCGAACAAGGTTATCCTCGGAGAACTCAAGAAGAGATTGGGAAGAGCGAAGGGGGCCTGGGCCGAGGAATTACCGAGCATTCTCTGGGCCTATCGTTGCACGCCTCAGTCAAGCACTAAAGAAACCCCTTTTAGGTTTACTTTTGGAGCTGACGCAATGATCCCGGTGGAAGTGGAAGAGCCGTCCTTTAGACGAATACTCCCCGACCACATATGAACCAGGAAAACATGGAAGTTGAACTAGATCTATCCGAAGAGGTCAGGGAAAATGCACGTATACTGGAAGAAGCTTGTAAGCAAAGAGCGGCTCGGCGTTATAATTCTCGGCTTAAGCCAAGAAGTTCTGTTGGTGGAGATCTTGTTTGGAGAAAACGGAGCGAAGCAAGGAAGAATATCGGTGAAGGAAAGCTAGCTGCAAATTGGGAAGGGCCTTACCGAGTTACTGAAGCGTTGGGCAATGGAGCATATAGACTAGAAAAACTGTCAGGAGAAGCAATCCCTAGGACATGGAATGCATCTCACCTCAAAAATTATTTCAGTTAGTTGATGTATTCAAGGAAGGTGATGTACTTTTTTTCCTAACTCGGTCTTTTGTCCCAAAGAATATGCAAAAGAGGGTTTTGGCTGAGAAGGTTTTAACGAGGCACGCCTATCTACTTTAATAAAGGAAATTTTTATCATGATTATGTTTATTAACCTCGGTCAAGTATGAACCGAGAGGAGCAGAATTACACCTCGGTCAAGTATGAATCGGGGAGGTGGATAAACTCGGTCAAGTATGAACCAAAATGTCAAGTTAAAATTCGGTCAAGTATGAACCGAGCATTTGAATTAAATTTGGTCAAGTTTGAACCAAGAATTTGTTAAAAACTCGGTCAAGTGTGAATCGAGGAATTGAAATTCGGTCAAGTATGAACCGAGGTTTCCAACTAAAATTCGGTCAAGTATGAACCGAGGTCTACGTCTAAAACTTGGTCGAGTATGAACCGAGAGGAGGAATTAAATCTCAATCGAGATCGAACTGAAAGATTATTTTAAACTTAGTCGAAAAATTGAACGCAGTCAGATCGAGAAGTAATATTGTTATCATTAACAAGTTTGAACAAGACATCAAAATAAAGAAAAGCAAAGAAATAGACAATCCAGGAGGTGAGCAGCTCGCAGTAGTAGGAACATTTTTTTTTTTAGTGTCCTACAGTTCATCTTCATCCACAAGCTCACCATCTTTGACATCTTTGTTCACATCAAATACCGAGAGCTCAATTTTCGGCAGGAAAAGATGCACCTGACGAAGTGCTTTATGGAAGCCTTCTATATGCTCTTTCATTATTTGTTGTACGGCTTCCTTAACATCAGCCTCGAGTTCGGCCTGTCTTTTCCTCGCTTGTTCCAAATCCTTTTGTAAATTAGTAGCGAGGGCCGAGGATTCGGCTTCAGCGTTCCTTGTCCAAGCAACCTCAGTCTTCAGGGCATCCCGCTCCTTCTCGACTGCTTGTACTTTCATCTCGGCACCAGCAAGAGATTCTTTCAGCTCCTCCACTTGCAGAAGGAGAGCTGCTTGAGACTTTGAAGCTTCGGTGAGTTCTGAAGAAGCCTTGTCTTTTGCAGTGGTTGCTTCCAGAAGCTCGACCTTAGCAGCTTTGAGGCGACGATCGTTCTCCTCAAACTCCTCCCCACAAAACGAGGCCATGTTCGCAGCACGCAGGCACATAGCCGACATGGATTCCAAAATAGCCTTGGGACCCAATCGCTGTAAGGTCTCTTTGTCACCGATTTCCTGGACACTACTCCCAAAAAGCTTGGCAATGTTTGGATCAATGCCTGAAGGCAAGCGTCTAACAGGGGAAGGCAAGGGAGATTGGTGAGCAGAAGACACAATCTCCTCGTCGGTGGTCAGAAGTCGAGCACGTTTGCTCGGAGGGCTGTGTGAAGAGGAGGGAATCTCAACAACCTCAGCTGTCGCCACTACTTCGGCACGACCTTTCTCCTCTTTATCAGGGTGAGCCTGCAACTTCTCGGCACTTGGTCCTGCTGATGGGGCCATATTTTTTATCGAACGCTAGTTGAATTTCCCCATCACCACTGCAGAGTAGAAAGTATATATTAAAAACTCATACAAGTATGGCAGTAGAAGAAAAAAGAGACTTGGCACTCACATGAAAGATCTTTATTAGGAGTTGAAGAATAAGGGAGTCTAAGTAAGATTTTACAGTTCAAGGGGTGAGGTAATTTATTTAACTTCTCGACATCCGCTTTTTCGGATGCCGACATATCCTCATAGCACCAAGACTGGAATTTGATCGGAGTCCGAGTCCAATATAGAGGAAACCTGGGTCGTCCCTCCTCATTGAAAAACATCTCCGAGTAACCCTCGGCGGGACGCACCTTAAAGAAACTTCCTTTAAAGTCTTTGTAGGATGAGGTATATGGACCGATTATTCCCTTTTTATTCATACCACTGAGAGAAATCCAGCCGATCTTATTTCCAAATCGGATCTGGTAGAAGTAGAGAAATTTTGGAGCGGTCGGTGTCATGTTCAGTTTTCTACACAGGACTTTGAAAGCCTTTAAAAACGCCCAGCTGTTGGGATGAAGTTGAGTCGGAGCGACGTTCAACGCCCTTAAAACAGCACACTCAAACTCCGAGAAAGGAAGGCCAACCCCCAGTGACTCAAATAATGTTTTATACATATAAGTAAAATGTGTTTGCCCTCGTTGTGCCGACATAAAAACGTGCTCATCTTCTGTACATGGCTCGGCAATCACGGCCTCCTCTGTTTGTATGCTAGACAGAGAGATGGATTTCCTCATTTCCATGATCGACTCAGCAGTCCGAAATTTAGAGTGATAAGATCCAACTTCTCCTTTAACCCAATAATATCCCGGAAGTTGAATGTTGGGAACTGGATCTTTTCGAACCCTTGAAATGATTTTTCGCGGGTTTGGTACGGTTACTTGCACAGCAGTAGCCGAAGATGAAGCTTCCCTTTCAGTCGGGAGGTCAGCCAGACGAAAATTCAGCTCCCCGCTTGGAAAGGAAGAGTTTGATGGTGAAGGATCTTCTCCGATGCCCATAACTTCCCTCTCAATTAGGATTCGATGAAGGGACGACCCAGCTGACGTCTTAGATCCTTGGTTTGAACTCATAATGATTGGGAAAAATATGGAATAGAGCGTAGAAACTGAGAAAAGGGGGAAGGATAGAAGAAGGCGTACCTGGAAAAATGACGAAAAGGGCGAGAAAAAGGAGGTTAGGGACGACGAAAAGGTTAGAGACGACGGAAAGATTCAGAAGGAATGAAAAGCAAATGAAGTTTAAAGTGAAAGGATGAACATTCGAGTCCTACACGTATATTGTGAAACTCCTCCTCGAAACAAGCAATTTAATCATAACTCTGGGCAACAAATCGTCACCATTGGAGAATGTGCTCCAATTGACGAAAAGACGCAGTATTAAATAATGCCGCGTGTAGCCGTACGTATAAGTGCATTACCGTCTCAGAAATCGAAACGTCAAGGAGCCTTAGGGAAGGTTCTCGAATCCCTAGGATACTGAAACGGTTCAAAATTCAAAAACCAGTCTTTAGTTAGTCACGTGATCCAGAGCCTCTTCGTCTAAATCGGACTCGAGGCTCGGGGGGCTAGTGTACTGGCCGGGATGATAAGGCCGAGCTTACAAGTCCGAGGTAGATAAACGTCCATTTGATGTACCACTCTCCGGGCTCATATACACCGAGCTTAAGCGCAACAATCCGAGTATTACATCGGTTATCAAGCGGTAAGCCCGAGTAATTGTACGGCCAAATGATCGTACGGTTAAATAACATCTCGGCCATAGGACCAACTACGGGTTTCTCTACGAAGATTGTGCTGCTCCGAAAATACCCGACTAGGAGTAACGGTTATGAGAATAATAACTATTACGGAATCATAACTGAAGGATGAAAAATCAGGGATCAAGTGAAAAGAGTGCGATACTCCATAATGATTATTTATATCCCGATAAATTAGGGGTTAGGGGGAGAAAACGGTTAAACCTTAACGGTCAGGGGAAGGTCAATAAAAAGGGGGCAAGAAGAAGCGTAAAAAAACAGAGAGCACTGCACACTGAAAAGGAAGAATAGTCTATCTCGGCTTTTTGACAGAACAGTTTCTAAAGAATCAATGTATTCAACGTGTGACCTGAATATATCATTTATAATCACTAAAGTTCAACTTTGTGAAAAATATTTTTTTTATGGTCCAAAATTAAGCAATTTTATTGTAAATAGTCACTGATTGGAAATATTATATTAATACGTACATATATATATATATATATATATTTTTTATATATCAACGTGCTCATGCGTGCCAAGACAAAGAAGATCAGACAAGTTAAAAAACTTTAAACCCAACTAGTTCCATGCGAAGTTAATTACAACAAGAAGCTAGTTAGATAAATCACCAGAATTACCTAATTAATTACAAAACAACAAAAAGTGCACAGAGAAAAAACTAAGCACAAGATAGTGAGGTTAATTATATAGCATATTCATATTGTCTGGGAGCATGGGTTCACTTAGTTTTACGTACATATATATTTGCTTCCATGTAAAGTCCAAGTGGGGAACGGATCTTCTGAAAAATTTGGTGACGTTAAACGCAAAATATGAATACGAAAAGTATAGTAATTTCACCAACTTGAGAGGATCCAAATTGAAGAGTATCAGTTTGGTAACAGCAGTATACGTGAATCTATTATATAGCCTGAAAAGCATCCCGTTCGCTAGTGACAATCAAAGAAAAATCTCCATCACTCTCATCCTTCAACTCTTCAATCTTCTCAAGAGCTTCCTTGATGTCCAATCTCCTTTCTACGTTCTCCTCACAACAACTCAACCCAATCTTCAAAAGTTTCAGCAATTCGCTCTTACTATTCTCAGCTCCTTCCATCTCAACATCAAACACGTCACCCGTACGCTTCTCAGTGATCATACCATTCACCCAACTCGCAATGTCTGAATCAGCGTCGTGCCTGTGAGTGAGATAGTTCTCAGGGAATTTCCCAGTCAAGATCTCCAGAATCACAATGCCGAAACTCCACACGTCAGTCTTCTTCGTGATGCGACCGAGTTGCGCGTACTCGGGTGATTTGTACGGCATCATGATTTGTTGAGCATGATCCAGATTGATCACTGGGATTAGTGCATAATCTGTAAGTAAGGGTTCATATGATTCGTCCAACAGAATGTTGGAAGATTTCAGATGACCATGAGGCACCACTAGGCTCGGCATTGCGTTGTATAGGTATGCCAAACCCCTTGCTACACCTTTAATAATTTTCAACCGAGTTGGCCAACTAAGGCCTGGCTGTTCATTGTTATGATTACCTGCAAATTAATATATCAACAACGTTAATCAATTAATTAATGCAAAATTCATATATATATATATATATATATAAGGCTTGTCCCAAAACAGAAAACGTTAAATTACACAAAATTCCCTTGGACTTTGAGTTATGTGCAAATAGTCCTTTTGACCTTTAAAACTCTACAATAAACTTCCTAAATTTTCAAATTTATATTATTAATCCTCTTATATTGATCATTCTATTTTTTCACTAATGACATGTAATATTTCAGCTACAATTTGTTCTTTTTTGCCAAATATTTCAGCAACTATGTACTGATCCTTCAAACTTTATTATTAGTATAGATAATTTCCTTAAATTTGGATTATTTGCAACTAATCCACTTAAACTTTTAAGTCATTTGCAGATAAACCTCATAAAATGTTATGTTTGGTTATTGAAATAAGTGACTAATATTAATATTAAAAAGTTTATCTGCAAAAATTTTGAAATTGAGGAAGATTCAATACAAAATTTTAAAAGTCACGAATTATATAAATGTTAAGAAAGTTCATGAAGGTAAGTTATGTGTAATTTAATTTAGCCTAAATATTATCGAGTATTAATTACCATGAAGCTGGCTAGCCAAGCAACCCTTGGAAACGAAGTGAGAAAGCAAGAGCTTCTCTTCTTTCCTGTAGTAATAAGCGATGAGAGGGAGAAGATTTGGATGAGACAGACCACCCAGCCTTGCCATGTGCTCAAAGAACTCATCTCTCGGCACATTGTTCATCTGCTTGTACCTCTTCACAACCACGGCTTGATCGTCCTTCATCACCGCCTTATACGAAGACCCAAACGCAGCACTCCCCAGAATTTCAGCAGATGCTCTGAGCAAGTCTTGCAAGTCGAATTTCTTCTGGCGATTCCTCAGGAATATCAACTTTCCAGCTTCCCCCTTCTTTGGTTGTGAATTATGATGAGCGTTGTTGTTCTGATCAGGAAGAAGCTGCTTGGTGTCTTGTTCTGCTATGTTTTTCGCTTTCGTAAAAGCAGGAAGAGTGTGCTTAACAGAAGGCTGGCTTCGAAACGTTGACATCGCATCATCTGCGTGTCGCCGCCGTGTCCTCAAGCGGGCTATGATGACCGCCGAAACGATCACCACTATAATTAGTGCTGCCAGAATGAAAATAAGCAGAATCCTAAGAATTGCTGTCTTTGATGGAGAATCCATGGTTGCGTTGGGGATTGGGGCGCATGCATTCGGCAGAGGAGGTCCACATAAATGTACGTTTCCTACATTTATTTTATTCAAAATTCAAAACCTACGTTGAATAATATACTTGTTGAAAATCCGAAAGATTGTTATATACCCGAGAAGGCGAAGGCACTGAAAGAGCTCAGATTCGCCGGGATGGGACCCTCCAAATCATTGTTAGACAAGTCGATTAGCTTCAACGTGCTGTTCTGAAAATTAGGGATTCGGCCACGGAACTTGTTGGCATCAAGCCTGACGGCGAGGAGGTTAGGCAGGACGCCGAGGGAGGAAGCGATTCTACCGGTGAACTCGTTATTGGCCAAATAAACTTTCTTGAGCATATTCATACCCACAAACGCATCGTCGGGGATCTCACCGGAGAAATGATTGTAGGATAAGTAAAGGGACTTCAAATTCTTGAGGCGGTTGATGTTGGGCAAGGGGCCGACGAAGGTATTATTCATCAAGCTAATAGAGCGGAGACGGGGCATGGTGGCAAGAGCTTCAACGTCAATGGTGCCCGTGAGACCCATATTCTCGAGGCGGAAGCCCCAGATGGTGTCGTTGATGCAGAAAACGCCGACCCAGTTGGGGACATTGCCGGTGCAGGGTGGCTTAGGGTTGATGGCGGGATCCCAACTGCTGAGAGAAACGACATTGTTGAGAGAGCTTTTGAACTTCAAGAGGGCTTCGGCATCGGAGTAGGATGAGGAAGGAGAGGATGAAGAAAGCAGAAGGAGGAGGAGGAGGAGGAAGGTTGCTGCAGGAACGCGCACAGGCAAAGCGGCGTGCGCGCCCATTAGCAAGGCGGAAGGGAAGAGAGAGCCAAGGCCCAGATAATGGTGATGAGAAGCATGTGCTTCTGCTTTTTGTTGTTTTTGTTTATTTTGGTTTCATTGTGATGAGTCGTTCTAGTGGAATTTAGATTTAGGGTAGGTAGGCTTAATTAGCTAGAATTAATCATGCTTTCAATCGTTGTGAGATGGATGTTGTGCATGTGTCAAACCTCCCTCAACCACCTTTTTTTCGGGTGGTATCATATACCTCTGGCTGTGTAAGGGAGATCTACAAGGGCCACCTCTTATAATTTTGTTGCCAACCTTTGTCCTTTTGGCTTGGATATTTATTTATATACATACTAACGATAATAATAGTACTTGCATTGCATTGGTTTTCCCATTATTAGATTAATTTTCAATTCTATTTAATTATTTAATTATCTACTCTACTCTTTTCTTCCAACTCCACAAATAACGTAGGCGTACACATGGAATGGATCCGACTTGACCTATACATGAATACGACACAACCACATGAAAATCATGTGCATGATCGTTTACTCTCGTACGTTCTTTACTTTGTTTTACATATAATTTCGAGCACCAACAATCGATTGGTTATAAATTTAAAAATTGTTAATTATTGATATATCTGCTAGTGAGTTTTGGTATATATGCTGAGCAGATTCTTTTTCATGTTAGGAATATGTAATATATTTTTCAATGCTAGTGATGGTGAAATAATTGAATTATTATATATGTATAATTAACTCTCTAAGCAGTATCTCTGGCTAATTAAAACTTGCTCTCTTGACCACTAGATTTGCACTATCAAGGGCAATGTACGTGATTGGATGCACCTAAGTCGGCGGGTAGCATTACCAAGCTTGCAGGGTCATAGAAAGGTATCTGGTGTGCCAAATTAAGAGGGCTGCATGTATTGGTGGTAGGTTGTCGTGAATTACGTAGCTGATATGAAATTAAGAGATTGCTTCTATATGATCGATCAGCTGTACACAAATTAAAGGGCATCCAATCACTGTTAAGGAGTATAAGATGTCAAGGTACTACTGACTGATCGATCTTTAATGTCCATTTCTTGGTGCTACGCCTACGCAATTGAGTCTTGAATTAATTGCTCCACTTTAGCTCTTATTTGCAAGCTAGTCATAAAGAGACTCTAATCTCTCCCAAATCTCAAATGAAAATTGAGTTACAACCTTCCATTCTATTGCTCTAATACCATGAAAGGAAAAACAAAGAAAACGACGATAGTAGGAAGAACATAGAAAATCAAGAAATGAATTCAAATATTTGAAATACCTAGTAGTTATTTTAACAATTTTTTGTTTTGGTCTCAACAATTTTCTTTCACTTAACCTAGTTTTGGCCAATATATACAAGGTACAGTAGCTCAAAAATGCACAATAATTTGGCTGGAAAGGTTCTTTTATGGTTGATGATTTTTTTTTTGGTAAAGGAGAAGGCAATTAGGGAGGGCACTCCTAGGACCACCGGCAGAATACTAAATTTCAGCTGTTGGGGGATCTGACTTGTATCTTTGATCATCTCTAAGATAGTTATTTTGGGTTTTGGGAATAAACCAGTCACTGGACACCCATCAGCACTTACTGATTGCCTCTGGGTGGTGGAGGATCTCCTCAAGATGGAGTTGTTACCAATGCAGGACTTGAGCTGCCAAAAGGAGACTTAAACCTATCACCATGAGGAGTAAGAGTCTTTGTCTGGATTCCAGAACCACTTGCGCCAACCCACGTCAGCTTGTGGTTGATGATTTTAAACGACCTTTTCTGCTTTAACCGTCAAAAGCAACTTGCTTGGGCCGATCCTCCTGTTCTTGTAATTTGGCTACTGATTGGTAGTCCAAATTTGGTTACAACAGGATGGATCATTTTTTGTTTTTTCACAACAAGAGGATAGAGCATTTGGGTTTGGTAATTGATCCTCTTTTTCTCCTGTTTTCCCTTTTTTTTATGCTAAAAATCTTTTGTAAAGACGGTACTAATGGCCTCTATTTTCTAATGAATTTCTGTTGGTGACCGAAAAAAAAAAGGCACAATATTTGATAGGTATGTATTTTACGTGGGGATCAAATATTCAATTAATCCTCTCTTTTGATGTATAGATTGATAATTTTTCAAATCAATTACAACGAGCCAAGCGTGGTGAGTGTAGCGTCCCCGACCAAATCATAATTAAAATAATTGTTTTTGCAACGAGGATAGCGAGGCAAGCGTGGTGACTGAGTTGAGTATAAATTTTTTTTCGTGATAAATACCAAGGTATCCTCCAACATTCCTTCAAGGTGTAAAAATTAGTAAAGTGAAATTTATCTCTTTGAACAAAATCTTTCTTATACACATACAATAAGAAAAGTTTTATTTTTATTTTTAAAATTAAAGAATACATATTATCTACAGACATTGGAGTAACATAACAATTTATATATTATACAGAAATCGTGTTTGATCTGCATTTATAATTGATAGTAGAGTTTTGAATTTTATTTTATATAAAATTTTATTAAAATTCAAGTGGAAACTATATATGCCTTTAAATAAAAAAAAAAAGGAATTTTCGCACCATACGGAACTCATGATTGGAGCGGGATGCCTGGTCGGCTGGACCGACCCATTGATATAATTTCAAAATTATGGCTTTTCATTTTTGTGAAAAAAAGTTTACGTGAATTAGATATTTACAAATTATTTCACTAATAACATTTATATTAATAATAAAATTCAAACTTACCTTTTACCAAAAAAAAATTCAAACCCATGGAATTTGAGTCAAAACCTTATCTATTACAGAGTAAAATAATTTGTTTGATTATTTTTTAATTTTAATATAATTTTTAATAGGTACCACACATGTGTACGTATTGACCTTGTAGATGGGGAAGGGAGATATGTTCTCTCAATATTAGCACTATAGGGGTCTAAGATTAAGGTAGGTTTTTTTTTTATTTTAAAAGATCATAGCATAGCTTTAAAAATCTCTTAAATAAAAAATACTCCAAGTTCTTTTCCGTTTTTTTTTAATTATACGGCACGTGCGTAATATTTTCGTGGTTTGTGTAATTTGTAGGGAAAAAGATATATTCGTAGTGATAGAATACGGTGGAATCCATAGACAAGCAATTAACGGATGACATTTTTTTGGGGGACAAAATGGAGAGTGAGCGAGATGGTGGGACCGAGAGGTTGTGCTTTTGGTGGGAAACAAGGAGATGTTTATTTAACTTATTATTAAATAAATTTATAAGGTACCCAGCCATAAATTTATTTATTGCAAATTATTGTCAGGGCAAATACTTGCATGGGTGTGTAAACAACTTTTACAACATTTTTTATTCTTTTGAATTGGACACTGTCCTGAACAAGAAAGACCACTAAAGTATATTTGTGCTCATCACTTGAAGATTCTAATTCGGTGCCCCCATAGAAGGACTTGTCTGTTTTTTCTTTTAATAAACTAAATTATAATTTTTAATTATTATTTTTTTTAAATTATCTAAATAGATTTATGATAAATTTTTATATTTTTATTTAAATTTTATTTTTATAAACTGTAAATTATTTTAATATGTCTTTTATAAAAAAATAATTTAAATGGACATGAGCACACTTAATAAAAGTCAAACCTAAGCCTAGAAAGTGATGGATCTATAAAAATGGACGCCTAAATTAATATAGTAATATAGTGACAGATTGTTACTTTAGAGAAAGATTCTTGATTTGCTCAATTACTTAATGCATGGAATCCAAAGAATAAAATAATAGCTATAGGAGATCAAATGGAAACCAAAATCCAGAAGTAAGAGAATATATATTAATTATACTGAAAGAACAAAGACTTAGAAGATTGGGAAAAAGAAAGAAACAAAGATAATATAACAACACCATTCCCGCTCCCCCCCCCCCCCCCAAAAAAAAGTCTAGTTTACTATTTGCATATAATTAGGGCTGAGTATGAACCGGTGGCCTAATTAATCCGGACCGGCCTAAGTTTTATCGGGTTAAAAAATATAGGGTTGGTCTGAGTTGCGGGTTTAAAGTTTGGGTCTAATGAGCCAGGACCGGCCTGTTCCTTATTATTTTGTTTTAAATATTTAGTTGAAAAATTAAATCCATTTAATAACAATTCTTCCAGTATATTCTTTTTCCTTCTCCAGAATATTCCTTTTACTTCTTCAAACACCCTCTCCCCACTCGTTGTCGTCATGTCCCTCCCTACTCCCTTTGCTTCAACTTTCTCTCTTGGTTTGAATCGTTGCTCTATCCTCATCTTCCACTTCCATATTAGATTGCTTCACTCCTAGATCTATTTTCCTCGTTGAAACACCATGCTGTCGCCGATCTAGATTAAAGCCGGCCTTCACCAATATCTACAAATCAGAGCATGTCATCACCGTTCTCCACAGATTAGAGCACTCTGTCACTGATCTTTGCATAATACAATCACCTCTTCCTCTATTTTGCGACAAGAAGTGGTTGGGCATTGAAGATCTTTGCATAGTTCAATCGAAGATCATTGATCTTTATTTATAGTTGCTTTGACTACTGTAAATCTTTGTTTACTCCCTTTTTTTTTTTTGGATCTTTTTCTTCTATTGATTGGTATGGAATGCGGTGTTTTGACTCTCATTTTTCATCTTCTTTGATTTCTTCTTTTGTCTTTGTCTGTCATGCTCTAATTGTGTAGCTCACCGGGGCTATGGGTTTACCCAGTGTAACCCAGTATCTAACATGGACCAGTGTAATTGTTCCCGCGTCGAGGTGCGGGTTCGCACAAACCCTAACCAGTCCAACCCATGCACACTCCTACATATAATATAATTTTTGTTACTTTGTTTTTAATTTGTTAAAATTGCTATATTTCCTTTAATCTCTTTTATGCCTATTTACAAAGGGTTGAAGGATAACTTTCTATAAGAAAATTTTGTCCCTCGTGATTTAATGAATTTGATAACTATGGTTCCAGTATTATGCTAAGAATCATGCGGTATTTTGCTCATGTTATTACCTTGTTAGGCCATTTGGTTTTAAAATGCAATCAAGTGATGATTTATTTGTAAAAGAAGGACTTTACAAATTAGAACAAGAAAAAAAAAAGATCTAAACTCACTATACTAGAAATAGTGTTTTATTGGATCAATTTCCATATATTTTAGTTTAGTTAAATATAATTTATTTACACAAAATTAAAAACAGATAAATATATAACTTAGAATTAAAATTTCTTGTAAATTATAATTCTAATGAGTAAGTTATATTTAATATTTCTAACCACAAAAATCATTCTTAAAGCAATGACAAATAAAAAAGAAAGTTATAAGTACGAAAACTCTTGATTTTGTGTGATTGGGATCCCAAATAGAAAAATTACTCCTTTGATTAACTTATTTTTCTAATAATATACTGAGGATGCGAATCCTATCATATGTATTTTAATTTATAAATTTAAATATATTTCTAAATTTTGAAAAGAAAATTAAAAATATTATTAGTAAGTAAATTTAATTTAATCTTAAAGTTAAACACATTTTATTTAAGGTAATAAATTTTTAAAATTTTAATAAAATATAAAAAGGAAATCTCGCCCATACTAACCAAAGGTTTTCGGTCCCCTTTTACAAGGCTTAAGATGAAAGCTTGTTTTATATCAGAAGCGAAGGCTTTCAAAGCTCCTAATAGCTCCAATCCAACAAGAAAACCCAAAAATTGAAGACATCCATCATTCTCGAGGGCATAAGTGGAAGGTTCTTTACACTCAGGTGCTCCATGTGCTGCCCCAACATTTTGGCTAGTGCACTAGGAAGGTACAAAGATTTATACATGAAGAATATATATATATAGGAATATAATCTTTGAAGAAAATATAATGCTCTCTAAGCCATGCATGACGAGCTAGAGACATTAATCACAATATAAATACAAACTCAATTAGAAGTACTTTTATTGATTGATCTGTATTTATTCTACACTGATTTGACATACAAGATTTAGACTTTGGAAAGCAATGTAACGCGCCTGCGATACTCGGCTAGAGCCCAAAGTGGATAAATATTTCTGTACATTGGATAATGTAGCATGCAATTCTTCATGAATACCCCTGTGACTTCCTGAAAAATAACTCACACACATTCAATTTTACTACTAATTGAGAGTTATTCTACATGATCAGTGAGTGAAATTAAGGTACCCACTTGTTGTGGCCAATCCCCATTCTCCAACTGAGCGTTAATTAGGACTCCTGCTCCACGATGAAGAGGGGTTGGATCTCTCTCAGCCTAATTCCAATAAAATTTTATTTTACTAGTTATGATTATAAATGACCATAAATTATTGCAATTCATAATATATATTAATTAGAGGTTTAAATAAAATCACCTGTCCAGCATACATTAGACCCAACAGAGCCCATGCTGTATGCACCACATTTGACTTATCACCTTCAAGTGGAATATATTTCTGCACCATCATTACATTTGTTACAAATGATACGTATATTAATATATATATATATATATATATAGAATTATGGTGATGGATGGATATGATTTAATTACCTTGTTTGGACATGAAAGATAGCTTTCCCCCCACCCACCATCCTTACGTTGTGACGTAAGAAGAAAATTGACAGCTTTGCGAATGGCAATACATTTGTGGTAAGTCTTACCAACAGCAGCAAGGCCTCCTAATGCAAAGAAAGTGCCATAAATGAAGCAAATCCCCCAGTTGCCATACCATGCACCATCCTCCGTTTGTGTATCTTCAAGGAATTTCACTGCTTTCTCAATGAAATTCCCAATCTCTTTCTTCCTGTGCCCTGGATGTAGCTTACTGAATAAAACTAAAGCCTGAATTGCTGACCCCGTGCACTCTACATATTCATGTTCAACTACCACGTCTTCGAAAATTTCTGTGGGATTCAGCATCTATTCGAACACAACCAACATCCGTTCATTATTGCCCATTCTCTATTATTCTAGTTTGGTCTCACTTGGATATTCAAATTCAAATGATCTATGCATGTTAATTAATATAATATCATTCTTACTTCTAACCAATCTTGACCTTTGATTGGCTCCCATGCCGCTAAACCACCTCTTTTACTCTGCACATTATATCAATCAATTTTGGAGTTTCATTTGCCTGTGAATCAATACCCACAGAGATCGTGAACAAACCATAATTGTAATTTACAAGTCTATACTCGCCTGAAGTGACAAAAGGAGATTGACAGAATCATATAGCCTTTCGGGTTCCATCTTTTCACCCACAATTTCGGGTGGCAGCATTGAAAAAAGAAGACAACACTGAAATGGACTAGAGTACATTAAAAGTGAACACAAACGGTGAAGTTGAACATAATCAATTAATTAACGTAGTACGTGTTTAAGTAGTATGCATGTTATTCACCTTCAATCCTTCTGCAGTGCAATCAGAAACTTGCCATCCATGGTCTTGATCAGAGAAGGTCCATGACCCTTTGGAAATGTGACGATACATACTCTTGAAGTCACCGGAAGGGTTGTCCTTAACCTGATAAGATTGTCAATTTCAGTTAATATTGCAAGCGCATATAAACATATGCATGTTTCTTAATTAATTAGAAAGAAATGTTTGATCACCTGAGATTTCTTGATGAAGTCATGTCCTTTTGCGAGTGTGGGAGCAATTTCATCAATTAGGTTTGCGGCGAGTAAAGCTTGGACAGCAAAGCCTGCATCCCATTCTTGGCTTCCAAAACTCTGCAAATAGTTAATGCATGGCATACATTAAACCAAAAATACTTATGTTCTACTGGATGAATTAATTAGAATTACAAAGTTAACAAAGATGATGTTAATTAGCTAGTTGACCTGCATGGTAATTCCATCTTCTGAAACCCAGATGTAATCAGGAACTCTTGCCAGATGCTTCTTAAAGGCATCTCCATTTGGATCTTCAACCCAACAAACTAGCATACATAAAACCTGTACGTGGCAAATATAGAAGAGCATATTTTTTGGATATTAATTAGAGCTATGGTCATGCTTGAATCATATTATCTAATCAATTGAATTGATGGCTAAATGTGAAATATAGTGCACCTTTTCGACGCATCCAATAGTTATGTATCGACTATTTTCATCTTCATAGTGAATATGCTTCATTGTTTCTTGAAGAGCTTTCTCCCTGACTAACTTGTTGAATGGCCATCGTGTAAGAAGTGGCTCAGTTAATATGTATAAACTATCCCATATCAGATCTTGTATGAAGGGATGGGGATAGTAAAGATCTTCCTGTAACGGTATATATGTTGGACAATCTAAGATAGTTAATTGTTCATTAATTAATAATGAGCAATTAATCAATAAGCGTATATGTAGTGATTGTTACAACTCACCTTTGCACAAAGGTGACGAGCTTTATTCCAATTAATTTGATGGTAAGGTTTAACATAGAGTTCTTGTCTGAGTTGAAGAATAAGCTGTGTGATTGGACCCACAAATCTTTTCCCATACAAATAAGACATTGGTATGTAAACCAAGCGGCAGTAACACCACATTTTAGCTGCATTATAATATGAATGGAGGACTATTAGAGAAAGCTGCATTATAATATGCATATATAGCTAGAATGCATCTCTTTTATTAATTAACTTTATCTCAAACTTCACTTCCTTTCCTTAATTTTATTTTATTTTAATTTTATGAGTTAAGTCTGACTTCCTAAAAAATTTAAGAAGTGTTTTTTTTTCTAAACTAAGTAACATCAATTAATTTACTTGGTGAAACTTTAATTTCCCCCTACTCGAGCCACCCTAAAAATGTATTTTTACCTACCTGGATGTGTAGGAAAACACGATGGAAGGAGCCAAAACTCTGGTGGCATTGGGTTGGTTCCAGACCATTCATACAATCCAAGTATCTACAACAATATACCAATAATAAGATACAAACAATGAAATTAATATCACACACACATACATAAAAAAGATTACAGAAAGCTGTATTTTTTCATTATTTAAGAATGCGCCTCACCTCAAATTTCGTCCAACACCTAGAACTCATTTATAGTTTAGGAAGTAAAGTAACATTTTTGGGCGAAGAGAGAAAGTGAAGTAGTGAAAGAAACATACTGAAAGCCAAGCCTTTCCCCAAGAAGGTATGTAGGTGACACCACCATGATTAAGAATCCAATTCCGTGCTCTAAGACAAGCATTGTCTTCTCCTCCATCAGGTCCTTCTCCAAGGATTCGCATGCATATATAACTCAGCGCGGTACAGAACATGGTGCTCTGTCCCTCTATGTGAAACCCCCACCCTCCATCTTCATTCTTCAATATTCCAACACTTATCATTAGTTTCATTATTTCAACTATCACATATGAATCAAAGTAGATTAATTTTAACTTCAAATGTAATGTAGGAACCTGGTGATTGTACAAGTATCGGAGGATCTCTTTTCGGTACTCCTCCGGAAATACACTATCAAGGTGCCCAGTAATATACAGACAAAAAACCTGAACCATTCATGACAATTTCGAATCCTTTTAATGTTTTAACATAAAACAAAGTAGAATTTGTAGTTTGTGGCCTAAATTTGAGAATGTATTGTTATTGTTATAGTTATTGAAAATTGAAGGGCATGCATGCTTGCTTGCTTACCAGAGGTTGCATATAACTGAGGGGTCCAGCAATTTGAGCAGGCCAGTGACCATCTCTTGACTGTATTGCAGATAGGTAATGTGCTCCTCTTCTCACAGTATTAGCAGCTTTTTCATCAGTAATTTCCTCCCCTTTCTCTATCTTCACACTTGGTATTGTTTGTTTAAAATTCTTTTCCCTCAAAAACTGCATCAAATAAATTAACATAGCATTACTTATTTAATTAATTGATTAATAATGACGACCCATTTTGTAAAGGAACTGGATTTTCTTTTCATTGATATGTATTTATGAATTCCCCTGCTTTACTTATATATTTTGATTGATTTCAATTTCATCTCCTAGAGGCAAGCTAACATACCCCTGTTGTTTTCTTTCATGAATTCCCCTGTTTTTATAATTTTTCATCATTAACAAACTAGCAGAACATTGTACGTCTACTTCAGACGGCCAATTCAAAGCTTCAATTATTTGGCAAATCGAGCTCATTGATGAAACGGAAATGGAAGAGTAACAAGGTAGAAGAAGAAAAACGAAAGAGACCTGGAAAAGCCAGAGAAAATATCTATAAGCAATGCTCTACTTCTATATCTGCAAATTAAAAAGATGGATGACAGTACTTGTACGTCTATTTTCAGGTGTTTCTCGTTTTGATTTATCAGTAATGTTTACAACAATCTATATGAGCAGTTTGTAGCCTTAAAAAAAAGGAAAGAAAAGCAAACTGAGTATAGGTAGAAGAAAGGAGAGAGACCTGAAGACGCCATAGAAGGTCACCACAGGCCTTGAGATGGAAGCGACTATTGTGGAAGTTTTGACGAGCAGCTTCAACCTCAGCTCGTTCCTCAGGGGTTCCTGCATCAGCATCAAACTCCCATGTTTGCCGTCCCACAAAGTTGTTGGTGCTGAATAAGTTTGGGTCCTTCCCGCCCTCTCCTACCTTCAGCCTCCACATTTTGACTGATTATTACGTATCTGATCTCCAGTTTCAAATTTCAATTCATAAACGCCATGCCACTGATCACTCCCTACCATATGTGTGTATATATACATATAAATAACGATCAAATTAAATTATTCACTTTTATTATAACAGAGACATGTCATGTCATTATAAACTATCTCAACACTTGCATTAATTAACACTAAAATGAAATCACTGTTATTAATTAGCATGCTTGCCGCGAGTTATTTAATTTGGGACCAACTCAAGCACTAATCGCCTTTTCTATAGATTGCTAGACGCAGATGCTTACATTCTACAGGTTTGGCTCACTGTTTGTTGAATTAAGGAAAAAGAACTTCAAATGAACATTCAGTTCTAGAAATTCTCAGGTGGCATTTTAATATCAACATAAAGCCTTGATTTGAAAGTCATTTTTTCTCTCAAAAGAGAATTACGGTATTGACTTCTTTCCCTTTTAATTAAACTACCTAATATCCACTAATCACATTAGGCTCCAAAGCTCTCCCAACATACCAATGGCTAAGTAAGTATAATCCCAATTAGTTGAGCTAGGCGCTCATTGGTAGTAATAGTATTGACGTTTAAAAGAATCAAAACAAAAAGGAATGATATTCTGTATAGAATGAAGTGATATTAGGTAATGATACATTTAACATCTTATATATTTGAATAGGAATTGGCAGTGACTAAAAATTTTGGGGTTTTGGACAAAATTATTGGAAGGCTCGTTAAATTCTTATATAATTCTTCTAGTTCTTTTAACTACAAAATCATTTATTAAAGTTTTATAATCAAGTAGTGATTTTAATATATTATATTTTTGCAAGATAATATACATAATTCGTTCTATGTATCTTGTAAGATTGTTGATCTCAAATAGAATTTAAGCAATTTTAATTTTTACAAATTTCTTTCGGCAATAGCAGTCATTAAAAGTATTAATTTTTCTGTTAACATTTCTCTTAAAAAGTACTATAATATTTTGTGAGCAATGTATGCATTTTGGAAAAAAAAATCTAATACTTTAATATATAAAAATGGTATAAAAAATAATTTTGGTGGCTCTCAGGGAATGGCCTAATTAACACAGTCATATAATCATCATCTTCCTCGTCTAAATTTGTGCGGGCGCACACGTGCATGGACATATTGCTATGGAATGAAGTGTTTCCCTAAGCTAAAAGTTCTAGGCAAATCAGGGGCAAATCTGACTTTTCATCTTTTTCCTTCATTGAAGCAGCGATTGGATCGTCAGTGCCAAGGTGCACAGCATAGGGAATGCTAAGATCCGGATTGCCGTACACCTTTCACAGCTATTTCTTTGCATCTAAGAAAGAATCTTTCCAGTGACAACAGTAATTTAGGAATGCCTTCTTTTTTTCGTTAAAAAAACAATGATATGATGTTGTTATTGGATCTCAAATTGGGATAGGTACCTTAATGTATTTTTAATTCATAAAGTACAAATCTAATATGTTACTTAAGACGTTCGAGTTTATTTAATAAAATATCAAATTTTTTTACTCAACTCATTTGCTACCAAAATATATAATATAACTGATCAGCTTTTCAATCAATCGAATGCTTCTAGGACAAGTTAGAAGGTTGACGATGGTGTTGAGACGTAGAGTGAAATAGTTATTATAAATATATATATATAGGGTCGGGTATTAATTAGCTTTTTTGCGGTAGTGTAAAGCAAATTAATGTGATTTATATTGTGATGAAAATATATACGTACGTGGGATGACCACCAAAAATCTCATCCTCATTTAATAAAAATCTTCAATCAGGAGAAAAGTTCAAAATCATTTAATAATTAACAAACTCCAAATACTACATTGTTATGCTTAAAGGAGAGACATGCAAGGCGAGCATAGCGTGCACGGCAAAAAAATAATTTAGTAAGCCTACTCACTTACAAGAATTGTTTATGCAACGAGCATAGCGTGGGAAGCGTGGTGAGTTTTGACGAGTTGAGCATGAACTATAAATTAAAGGAGTAGTATAATACTATATATATATATATACATAGCATGACCCGGGAAACAACTTTTATAACATTTTTCACTCTTTTTGAACTATACGCTGACCACGTGGCAAAAAAAAAAGAATATTAAAATTATATACTGTCCTCAACGAGAAAGAACAAGACACTTTACTAGAAATCGGATCTAGCCCTTCATTAGAAATCGGATCTAAGCCTAGAAAGTGATGGATTTGTAAATATGTGGGCATAACTTAATATAGTGACAAATTAAGAAGAGTGTATGCGGAACGGTTCATGATTTGCCCAATTAGTTTGGCACTACTAGAAAAATACAATTTAGCGAGGAATCACTCATCCCTCGCTAAATGATCTAAATAGCGAGAAATTAGCGACGGATTAAATTTAGCGAGGGAATTAGCGAGAAATATCATTTCCCTCGCTAAATTAGCTAGGAATTAACGAGAAATTTTTTATTCCTCGCTAAACAATTATGAATAGCGAGGAATCTAGCGAGGGATTTGTCCCTCGCTAAATTTTTTAAAATTAATTTTAATAGATTAAAATTATTTTATTAAAAATTTAATTTTAATGAATTAAAATTTTTTAATAATTATGTTATAAAATTATTTTTATCAGTTGATTATTTTAAATTAATAAAAATAGTTAGATTAATTTTTATAACTTGTTGGCAAAAAATGAAAATGAAAATTCATTTATTACAAAATTCAAAATATAAAATGTTTTATGATATTAATAACTAAAATTATAATATATTTTTATTTTTTAACAATATATTAATTTATAAATATATGTGTGTATTAGTGTGTAAATAAATAATATATATTTAATATTTCATATAAAGACTGTAAATACATTACAGTTCAACTGGCAAAAGTTTGAATATAAAGACAATAAGAGCAGGAGGTCATGGGTTCGAATCTAAGTAAATGCATATTTGAAATCATTATATGACATGACAGTGACGTGGCGGTGGTGTGGCAGTGATGTGGTATGGGTGGCGGGTGACATGGCAATGATGTGACGTGGTGACATGACAATTTTAAATTTTTTATAGTTTAGCGAGGAAATAGCAAGGAACTCATTCCTCGTTAAATTTAGCGAGGGATTTAATCCCTCGCTAATTAGCAAGGAAAACAACACATTCCTCACTAAAATTAGCGACGCCATTTTTAGCGACCAAATTAGCGACGGATAAAATCCCTCGCTATTTTCAATTTAGCGAGGAAAAAATGGCATTTAGCGAGGGATTCGTCCCTCGCTAAATGCCATTTTTCTAGTAGTGGGGGTTTGTTTGATTTATTTTTTCATAAATCAAACCATGTTTTTAATAATTATTTTTCTCTTTTTTATTTAAACAGACTTGTAATAAATTTCTCTATTTTTATTCAAACTTTATTTTTGTTAACTATAATTATCCTAAAAGATTTTTTATAAAAAAATAATCTAAACGGGTACTTAATATATAAAATCTAAAGAATAAAATAACAACTATTCCCTCCCTCCTTTCAAAACTTTTTTCCATATTTAAAAATAATTATTATTTTATAATTTTCAACATAATATTAATGATTTTTAATAAGTTCACCCTTTAATTGATAATAATGAAGGAAAAAAATAAGTATTAAAGAGTATTATATAATTAATGAGAATATTATAATAAAATATAATTAAATTTTATTAATGTTTAGATTATTTATTAATTTTTTTAATCTGTATGCATAATTTCAAAATAACAATTATCTTGAAATATAGTGAAGAATTAATTAGGTTATCATTAGGGTGCAGAGTGTGTTCTCTGTAGCCTCTCTCTCTCTCTCTACTCAAGTCGTTGTCAATGGCCAGGATTGAAACACATGACTAATTCATTAGGTTCATTTGAGATTTAATTTACATAAGTAATATTTATTACATTACATGTATAAATATCTTGATGTATATAGTACTTCTTTAATTTAAAGTTATCAAATATCTTAATATAAAAGTCAATAAATTTCATTTATGCTCTTGTGTGTGTGTGTGTGTATTATTTTTCAAGATATCCTTCTTTATGGTTTGACCTAATTAACAATCTGTTTCTTTTCAATGAAACGACATTGGGTTCCTATATATATATATATATATATATATATTTATTTATTTATTTATAGTTTCACTCAATTTTCAAATCCTTATAATTTCAAAGTTATCAACTCACTGCCTACATTGTATAATTGTCTAATTTGTTATTAATATATATATATCCCCGATGTTTTGCAAAGTTTGAAATTTCATCCCTCCTCTGCCTAAATCAGCAAACAGCGTTACACACTTGGTAAACGAAGCTTAATTACATGGATGACCAGTAGATTAAATCAAATCAACTTTGGAAAAAAAAAAACAAAGGAAGGAAAAGATTATACGACAATCTCATTATTAAAGTTAAACCCAACCACAACAACCATTATATATGTTATTGTTTACGCCGATGCAGCTGTCGGTGAAACAATCTGCATAAACATCACATGATGATTCTCTTTCACTGCCAGTTCTTTTCTTTTCTTTTCTTTTCTTTTTTGGCCACAAACAAAGGTCAAAATTTCATTCACCTCTATTTTTATATATCCACTTAATTAATTTCCTACATCAACTTCCTGTCGCTCTCACTCTCTTCTCTTCGTTAGAGTAGGATCTCACATTTTCTTAAAATAAATATTTTAACATTTCACTTATTGCCAATCAAAGAAAATCATTTTTAATTAAGTGTCAACATTGAATCAAGTTAATTAGACGATAAATTAATATACTTACTATTCACACCTAGTCTATCTCATCCAAATGCCAATATATAAATGGAAGCATGGGTGATTGATACTATATAGCTATATATCATTGAAGGTCAACGTGGAGTCGAGTGCATGGCTTATGCTGAAAGAGATTATTATAATTGTTTAGGAAAAATTAAACATATGGTCCTATATATTATATAATTTGAGTGCTCCATTTTCAACTTAGTACTTAGTCCCTACATATAATTTCATATTACAAGTTTGGTCCTCCAGAATCTGCTGATGCGTAGTACGTGTGGGTAATTTTGTAATGAGCTGTCAAGTCAAACGGATAGCGTATGTATGTGGCATTATATGTGTGACATCTCAAGTCTCAAGTAAGCCCACACCCACATCAGCATATATATATATATATATATGCATATATATGTGGTCAGTCAACCAGTTAGCCAGAGACGAAACCAAATCCAACAACCACTTTTGATCGAGTTGGGCTTCAGCTGGTGCCACCAATCAATTTCAATTTCGGCTTCAACCAGGTTTCTAATGACAATTTTGGCTTCTCTTCGTTCTGATTTTGGGGTTTTGAGGAAGGTTCTTGTGGAAGGAAGGGGAAGCCCCGTGATGGAAGCTTCCTTATCGTATTTGGTACTGTAGAATGAAGCCGGATGTCAGAGAATTGGCAACCTTCGTCGGCAACTCAAATTGCTTTTCAAATTTGATTCATCCTCCTTCTCCTCACATCTCCAGTTATGTCCTACAACTTGGCCTTTCACTGCTTCTTGTACAAATTATTTGCAATACAAGGAACTTCATTTTAGCCATTTTGGGCGTACTTTTTGCCTCCAAACTCGGACGAAAACCGATATAATTAAAGCTAACATAGGAATTTACGACTAAATCATACTTAAATAGTCCACTTTCTTTTTGTTACCGAATGTGTATCATGTATTGCGTTATTAATTTGACAGCAAGTTGGGAAACAATCTTAAAGAAAACTACTCACCATACAAAGGGCAAGAAGGGAAGACTTTGGTGATCAATATAGGGAGCTAAACAAAATGGGAATTTTCATCAAGTTTTTTCTTAATTTCCATTTTTACTTTAGGATTTGCTTGATTTGAGTGAATGTGTAAAATTGATGTACAACCAAATTCTGGAACAACCATAGCTACGCACTTGTGGTTGAAAATATTGTGTATTAGTCTATTTTTATCCATATATAGATTCTTTTGACTATACACATACATACATATATATATATATATATATAGCTGTGGGAAATATTATTGGAAGTTGAAAAATGTGCAACTCGATCCTGAGCAAGATTCGAAGAAAATGGATCATACAGGCTAGAAAGATTAAAGATATAATGTAAGTATTCCTCATTCATAATCTTGGGATCGATTAACATGGAGTATCTAGCTAAACCATCAAGTTCTAGTTTAGGATTATTAGTTACTGTATTCGGAGACGACAACGAGGCAGGACAAGGTGAGTTGTTTAGTACTCGTTCTATTCTTGGCTTAATTATACCCCTATGGTTGGGTCATATACCCAGGTATTCTCTTACTTCATACCCGTCCACTCTATTCCAAATACACTGAAAATAAAACAATTTTCATCTGATAAATCTATCAAATCTTTCTATTTGTCCATATATTATAAATACTGAATAAAAAAATTCATGTACAACTCAACACTTTAGCTTGAAAACAAACATCTTTGAATGTTAGGTTTTTTTTATTGTAGGGTTTTACTTTGATTCTTTAGTTTGAAAATATATATTGGGATTTTTTTTTATTTTAAGATTAGATATTTTGTATATTACTATCTCCATTCTTTAATATAAGGAGCAAAAAAAATTAAATCACACCGACAAAAAAAAAAGTTAAAATTATTAAATTTATAAAAAATGAAAAATCATTTAAAAAAATACTTTCATTTAACATTAATAACTTTTATCATGTAATTAATGAGAATGAATTGTAAGTAAGGACATTTTTGAAAAACCATTAAATATGGCAAGCAGCTCTTATTTATTCCTTATATTTGAAAATAAAATAGGTCTCTAAAATGTTTCTTATATTAAGAAAGGAAAGAAAGGGAGTAATGTGTTATTGGTTTTCAAGTTGTTAATTGTTTCAATAATACAACCCTAAAATTGAACGCCCTGCTCCTCAGGGTAGTCGTAGTGGAAGCTTTTGTACGCTAGTTGGGTGCTCAATACCCTTCCCCAAGATTTTGGCAAGTGCACTAGGAAGATACAAAGATTTATAAAGATATATATTAATATTTCACGAAAATATAGTGCTCTCAAGACATGACAAGAGACAATCACAATATAAATACAAACTTTGGAGTGCTTTTATTGATTGATCCGTATTATTCTGCAGTACTTCACATGAGATTTAGACTTTGGAAAGCAATGTAACCCGCCGGCGATATTCGGCTAGAGCCCAAAGTGGATAAATATTTCTGTACATTGGATAATGTAGCATGCAATTCTTCATGAATACCCCTGTTATTTCCTGAAAAATAACTCACAAGCATTCAATTTCACTATTCATTCATTGATTTGTTAAGTTGAATAAATTATTACAAATGATCAGTGAGTGAAATTAAGGTACCCACTTGTTGTGGCCAATCCCCATTCTCCAGCTGAGTATTGATTAGGACTCTTGCGCCACGATGAAGAGGGGTTGGATCTCTCTCAGCCTATTTCCAACGAAATTTTATTTTAGTTTGTTCTGTACTAGTTATGATTATAAGTAATCATAAATTATTGCAAATCATCTATATATTAATTAAAGGTTTAAATAAAATCACCTGTCCAGCATGCATTAGACCCATCATAGCCCATGCTGTATGTACCACATTTGATCTATGACCTTCAAGTGGAATATATTTCTGCATCGATCATTTATAAAATTAATAAGATTACGAAACTAATTAAGAGGGTGCCTATTTATATAAAATATATATATTTTTTCCTGTGCATTTTATTTTATAGAATCTTAGTAATAAGTCTCACATGCATGTTTTAGATATTATTTATATATTGATTGATTTGGTAGTGATGTACCTTTAGTGGACTTGAAAGATAGCTCTCCCCCCACCCACCATCGTCCCGTTGTGATGTGAGAAGAAAATTGACAGCTTTGCGAATGGTAACACTATTATTGTAAGTCTTACCGGCAGCAGCAAGGCCTCCCAATGCAAACCAAGTACCATAAATGAAGCAAACCCCCCAGTTTCCGTACCATCCACCATCCTCTGTTTGTGTATCTTCAAGGAATCTCACCGCTCTCTCAATGAAATTCCCAATGTCTTTCTTCCTATGCCCTGGATACAGCTTAGAGAACAGAACTAATGCCTGAATTGCTGACCCTGTGCATTCTGTGTATTCGTGCTCAACTACGATGTCTTCGAAAAATTCTGTGGGATTCAGCACCTGATCAAAGCAAGCCAATCCAATCCGTTATTTAATTAGTTCACTTGCATATACTCAAATTCAAATGAAGTTAATGTATTAATATGTTTCTTACTTCCAACCAAGCTTGAGCTTTGACTGGCTCCCATGCCGCTAAACCACCTCTTTTACTCTGCAATATATCTATCAGTTTTGGACTTCAATTTGCCCGTGAATCAATACCCAAAGAGATCGTGAACAACCGCAATTGTAATTTACAAGTATATACTCGCCTGAAGTGACAAAAGGACATTGACAGAATCATATAGCCTTTCAGGTTCCATCTTTTCACCCACAGTTTCCGATGGCAGCATTGAAAAAAGAAGACAACACTGAAATGGACTAGAGTATATTAAAAGTGAACACAAACGGAGAAGTTGAACATAATCAATTAATTAACGTAGTACGTGTTTAAGTAGTATGCATGTTATTCACCTTCAATCCTTCTGCAGTACAATCAGAAACTTGCCATCCATGGTCTTGATCAGAGAAGGTCCATGACCCTTTGGAAATGTGACGATACATACTCTTGAAGTCACCGGAAGGGTTGTCCTTAACCTGATAAGATTGCCAATTTTAGTTAATATTGCAAGCGCATATAAACATATACAGGTTTGTTAATTAATTAGAAAGAAATGTTTGATCACCTGAGATTTCTTGATGAAGTCATGTCCTTTTGCAAGTGTGGGAGCAATTTCATCAATTAGGTTTGTGGCGAGTAAAGCTTGGACAGCAAAGCCTGCATCCCATTCTTGGCTTCCAAAACTCTGCAAATAGTTAATGCATGGCATACATTAAACCAAAAATATTTATGTTCTACTGGATGAATTAATTAGAATTACAAAGTTAACAAAGATGATGTTAATTAGCTAATTTACCTGCATGGTAATTCCATCTTCTGAAACCCAGATGTAATCAGGAACTCTTGCCAGATGTTTCTTGAAGGCATCTCCATTTGGATCTTCAACCCAACAAGCTAGCATACATAAAACCTGTACGTGGCAAATATAGAAGAGCATATGTTTTGGATATTAATTAGAGCTATGGTCATGCTTGAATCATATTATCTAATCAATTGAATTGATGGCTAAATGTGAAATATAGTGCACCTTTTCGACGCATCCAATAGTTATGTATCGACTATTTTCATCTTCATAGTGAATATGCTTTATTGTTACTTGAAGAGCTTTCCCCCTGACCAACTTGTTAAAGGGCCATCGCGTAAGAAGTGGCTCAGTTAATATGTATAAACTATCCCATATCAGATCTTGTATCAGGGGATGGGGATAGTAAAGATCTTCCTGTAAAAATACATTCGATGATCTAAGATGATTGTTTAGTATTGAGAAATCAACAAGTATAGGTAGTGATTAATCAGAGACCAACAACTAACCTTTGCACAAAGGTGACGAGATTTATTCCAATTAATTTGATCATAAGGTTCAAGATAGAGTTCTTGTCTCAATTGAAGAATAAGTGGTGTGATCGGACCCACAAATCTTTTCCCATACAAATACGACATAGGCATGTAAACTAGGCGGCAATAACACCACATTTTAGCTGCATTAGGATGTGGTGGAAGAGAACAAAGGATTATTAATTAGAGAGAAGCGAAATGAGATATATAGTCTTAGAAAGTGATAATACATTAAAAAGTGTCATATTTATTTATTTATTGTCTCTTAACTGTAACTAAATCATTTTATTTAACTCTAATCCCAATTTGCTATCTTAATTTTATTCCAAATTTTGTTCTTATCGCTTAATTTTATTTTATTTTATGTAACTTTTTTTAAAAAAATTTTAATCTGAAATTGTTAAAGAGAAAGAAAAAACATTTGATAGTGACTTTTGAAAATTAAGGGGCTCAATTTAAAACAAAATAAAATTAGGAGAAGTTGAGGAAATAAAACAAAACCTAAAGTAAAGTTTATCAGCTTAATTAAATTAAAATTAAGAGGCCCATGGTGTTTTTTTCGGCATTAAATACATTGAATTACCTGGATGCATAGGAAGACATGATGGAAGGAGCCAAAACTCTGGTGGCATTGGATTGGTTCCACACCATTCATACAATCCAAGTATCTATATATAACAATATACCAATAATAATAAATTATATAAACAATGGAGTTTCTTTTTCTCTTTGGCCAACTGATCAGAAAGATAGTAATAATGAAGAAAAGGAAACATACTGAAAGCCAAGTCTTTCCCCAGGAGGGTATGTTGGTGACGCCACCATGATTAAGAATCCAATTTCGTGCTCTAAGACAAGCATTGTCTTCCCCTCCATCAGGTCCTTCTCCAAGGATTCGCATGCATATATAACTTAGTGTAGTTCCGAACATGGTGCTGTGTCCTTCTATGTGGAACCCCCACCCTCCATCTTCATTCTTTTACATACAAAACATTAGTTCATTTCATTATTTCAAACTTGACACTATTACATATATATGAATCAGAGTAGATTAATTTCAACGTCAAATGTAGAAACCTGGTGACAGTACAAGTATCGGAGGATCTCTTTTTTATACTCCTCTGGAAATACCGTATCAAGATGCCCAGTAACATACATACAAAAGACCTGCGCCATTTACAGGACCCATTGATCAAATCCTTTAATAATATTTAACTAATATAAAAGCAAAGTAGAATTTTTAGTTTGTGACGTAAATTTGAGAGTATAATATTATTAACGGCCATGAATGCTCACCAGAGGTTGCATAAAATAGAGAGGTCCAGCAATTTGAGCAGGCCAGTGACCGTCTTTTGACTGTATCGCAGACATGTAATGTGCTGCCCTTCTCACAGTGCTGGCAACTTTTTCATCACTTATTTCTTCCCCATTCTCTATCTTCACACTTGGTATTGCTTGTTTAAAATTCTTTTCCCTCAAAAACTGCATCAAATAATTAAATCAACATAACATTAATTAATATATTAATTAATTAATAATAACGTCTCATTCTTGAATCGCTAGAAAAAAAAAATAAAGGGGGAAGGCTCCAAAAGTGGAGGTTTTTGAAGGAAAGGCTTGTAGATAACATCTTTTAGTACAAAACTGATCTTATAAAAATTTTAAATTCCTAATTTTGAAAGAAAGGCTACATCGATCTTTGTCGACCTCTTGAACCAATATTTTTCTCAGATTTTCTCTCTTCATTTTATCCTTCATCAAAGCCTAACCTAGTTTCACTAGTTTGAGTTTTTGTTAAAAAAAAATACAAAGAGATATTATGTACCTCGCTACACTAGACATCATAGAGTGTACTTGAAGGGTTTATATATATATGAAAGCAAAACCCTCCAGCCGCCTAGGATCAAGAGTACAACCACATCCAAGTGTAGAATCTTTAAATGCTTGAGGATCCCACGTCCATTTGTGAGCCATCTTTGCCACCTTTGTGATTCAGGGTCCTACTCTTTCATCCTTTGATGTTTGATGTAACTTTGGTTTTGTTGGAGGTGGAGAAAATAGAGAGAGAGAAATACTAGAAGAAAAAAAAAGAAGAAATCTGAACAAAAAATGTTTAGGTTCCCTCTTATATTCTTCTTGAATTTTTCCACCCCTAGTTGTTTTCCCTTTACTAAAGGGAGGTTAATAGATTTGTTAGGTTTGATTTGCGTACGTGCTTATAATTGTGTTGAGGTGATTTTGTTACTTAATATAATCATGTTTGTTTTACATAGGCATTCTGGTTCTTGGTTGTATATGTTTTTGGCCATTGAGTTAGCAGAAAAGGTAAAGCAGTAGCTCATGGCTAATGGTCGGGATCAGAGAGTCCCCGGAAGAAAAATGGAGATCAAGAATGAAGGAGAGAGACTTTGAGAGAGTGTAAAGATGAGATGGTATTCCGAGAATATTGAATAATTTCTCTATTTTCTAAATAATTAATATTTTCTCCTTTCTATTTTATTTTTTATTTCAATATTTTTCACATAAATCAATAAAATCATTAAATAATCTAACTTATAATAAAATATCATGATATTTTTACCAAAATATTCATAAATTAAATGTTAAAAAGTGATTTTTACTCCACTTACTCTTATTTTTAATTAAAGGTAAAGCAGTAAAAAAATAATAAATATTTTATTGGTAATTAAAATGGTAGGTAAATTAGAATATTTAAATTTTTTTAAAATAACAAATAAGATTGGACAGTGAGAGTAATAAAAGCATGGATTTAGACGGAGGTTATAATTGACGGTGCAGTGAAATTATCGATGGCCCGCAAAAGTTGTCAACAAGTGAGATTGAATCCAAATCATTTATGAACACCACTCAAAATGTCTTTATTACTTATAGTATACTAAAAACTTAACTAGTAGATGAAATCGATCGATTTGATATGCATGGAAAATGAAAGAAAATTATACTAAAGGAAAGAAACAGTTGGAGTAATAATTACGTTACGTTATGTAGTAGGAGGGAAAACAAGGGAAAGAGACCTGAAAACGCCGAGGAAAATATCCACGTATGAGCAATGAATTAATGTTCTATGTACAAAACGATCGGTACGACCATTAACTACTGGTGTTTCTCAGTTTTATTCAGTAACGTTAGATATATAGTGGACATGGATTCAACATCGGTTGTGAGCATTAATATAAAATCTATAATAACATGCTGTTGTACGTACCGTTCATCAGCATAAAGCACATCTCATTTAAAATCAAAATATATACACGCATGAAAATGTGTCTAATTTAGATTAAAAGCAGATAAAGTAGCTAGGAAGAAAATGATCGATGAAGAAATTAAGGGAAAGGAGGGAGACCTGAAGACGCCATAGAAGGTCACCACAGGGCTTGAGATGGAAGCGATTATGGTAGAAGTTTTGACGAGCAGCCTCAACCTCAGCTCGTTCCTCAGGGGTCCCTTCATTAGCATGAAATTCCCACGTTTGCCTTCCCACGAAGTTGTTGGTGCTGAATAGGTACGGCTCCTTCCCTCCCTGTCCTACCTTCAGCCTCCACATTCTGATTGATTATTACGTATCTGATCTCCACTTTCAATTTTAACTCATCATAAACGCCATGCCACTCACTTCGTGCCTGTACTTATATATAAGGACCACCACGTTAGATTATTGACTTTTATTATAACAAAGACATGTCATAAATCATACATAGTAAATATATATAAACTACTCTGTATAAAATAGAAATACAATCTCACTCACTATATATGTACAAATACTAAAGTGGAATCACGCACCGGTCCTATATTAATTATTATGGTTGCACCGAGCTACATAACTTGGGGATCCGTACGTCGCATGAAATGGATTTTTCATACATGCAAATGTCTAATTAATGTTGTGATAATTTTTCTTAAAAAAAATCAAAATCTCAACTAGTTTTAACCATTTTTCTTAATCCATGTAACTTGTTTAAAAATATCTTATACTTCCTCTAATCCTTAATATAAAATCCTTTTAACTAAATCACGCGGATTAAGAATTGGAATTAAAAATAATTAACTATCTCAATTTTTTAAAAAATCCTAACATTTTTTTTCAAAACTACTTTTATTTAATCTCTTTTTCTTTTTTCTTTGGATACATTAAATGAAGGCATTTTTTAGAAATGTATAATAAATACTATCTCGTTATTCTAACAAAGACATGTCATAAATCATTCATAGTAAATATATATAAACTACTCGGTATATAATAGAAATACAATCTCACTCACTATATATATACAAATACTAAAGTGGAATCACGCACCGGTCCTGTATTAATTATTATGGTTGCACCGAGCTACATAACTTGGGGATCCTTACGTCGCATGAAATGGATTTTTCATACATGCAAATGTCTAATTAATGTTGTGATAATTTTTCTTAAAAAAAATCAAAATCTCAACTAGTTTTAACCATTTTTCTTAATCCATGTGACTTGTTTAAAAATATCTTATACTTCCTCTTATCCTTAATATAAGACATTTTTAACTGAATCACGCGGATTAAGAATTGAAATTAAAACTAATTAACTACCTCAATTTCTCAAAAAATCCCAATATTTTTTTTTCCAAAACTATCCTTATTTAATCTCTTTTTCTTTTTTCTTTGGATACATTAAATGGGGACATTTTTTGGAAATGTATAATAAATACCATCTCGTATATTATAAAGGATCTTATATTTAGGATCAGGACAAAAGATTTTATATATATGACCGGAGGAAGTAAATAAGATGAAATTAATTAAGATTAGCTATCAAAATAATTAACACATGATTAATCAATCAATCAATGAACAAAAAGTTAGGCACACAACGACTTAAGTTCGCATGAGGGTTTTAGTTATACTTTCTCCGGTCCATATTATCAGATATTTTGTATGACAAGTTTTTTATCTAAAATATAGGACATTGAATATTTTTCTTTCTATGTTGCCCCTATTTTTAATAATTTCTCTCTCTTCATTTATAGTTTTATAATAATAATAGAATGAGATATTTAATGAGGATAAAATATGAAATATGCATACTTTTTATATTAATTTTAGTTAAAAAAATGATTTTCTTAATATACATGTAATTAATATAAAATATTTTATGATGTGATCATGAGGAAATAATTTTTATGCTCTGAAATCAAATCATAAATCAAACGGAACAATAGAAATGACGATAGAGATAACTCGTATATCGGAAATTTATTTCTTACCAACGAACGAGGATAGCGTGGCAAGCGTGGTGGCGAATATAAATAAATTAAAAAAAATAAAGCAGAAAAAATTATATAATAAAAATAAAACGTGCATTGCGCGCTGAACTACAGATTTGTATGGGTAAGTCAGTCACTTAATATCCAGTAACTTAATATCAGGTGTCACCCGACAAACGCATCTCACTGCAAATGCTATATATTATTATTATTATTAGGGAAATTCGAGTTAAATACCAAAAAAAAAAGATAATTTCAAAAAAGACCCCAATTTATCTTAATTTCAAAAAACTATCAAGGTAGGAAATTAGAATTAAATTTAGAAGAAAAAAAAGATAAAAATACCTTTTAAATGTAAATGATACATTTGCAAGTGATAATAGTATATTTATAGTAAAATAGACTCATTTATAACTAATACTATTATTACTTACAAATGAGCATGTATCACTTGTAAATATATTATTATCACTTATAAATAGATCATTTATATAGGAAGGGTATTTTTATTTATTTTCTTCCAAATTTAATTCCAATTACCTATCTTATCTTGGTAGTTTTTTTAAATTAGGGTAAATTAGGATCTTTTTTTAAATTATCTTGCTTCCTTATTATTTAACTGGAAAAACCGAAAAAGCTAGTATAATAATACGTATATACATATGCAAAAGTAAAACATGTCCATGTCTATATATAATTTTTGTTTTTAACATTTATCAATTACCATCAATACTTTTTTATCTAAAAATAATCAAACTTGAAGTATCCATCCCGGGACTCGAACGCACAGCGTACTGGTGTTTCAGTGAGTGGTGACCACCAGGTAGCCACAGGGAACCTTAGAATCATTCATTCTCTGATATGATATTTAATTATATATGTGTTGTGACATAAAATTTTTTATCAGATATACGCATAATTTTATTTTCATATTTTTTTAATATTTATTTAAATTTTTTTTAATAATTATATATAATGTTATTAAATTAACTTTCTCTAATCTTATTAAAAAACAAATTAATACCTTCATATATATATATATATAGGTGCATCTATACATATCATAGATATACATTCTGAAAATGTATATTTAATATATATACTTACTTAAAACTAATTATAGTTAATATTATATATAAATTAAAAAAATAAATTTATATTATTGTAACTATTCAAGAATCAGCTAAAAAAATTATTAATATTAGTTACAGGATAAGTAATACCAGTAACTAATTAATTTGTCCTAATTTGGTTAATAATCTAAGTACATAAATTCAAATATGTAAGTTTTTTCCATACAAATATTAAGTATCAAATTTTATTGATAAAAGATTAGTATTGATTAATTAGATTAGTATTTTAATAGATAAGTAAAATATTATATTGTGTATTTAGGCAGAGATCTCCATACAGAGAACGTGGGAGGACGGGGCCACTGAAATAATAGTCAAAATTCTCTCAAAATAGGAAGGGAAAATGATGTATGAGGATTTAAATAAGGCACGTAATTTAGGACCACCGAATTTTGAATTTTCAAAATGTAGAAAAAGAGATCAGGTTCTTTAATGAAATAATATCAACAATATTAATTTTATCTCATTAAGTAGAGTTGACTACATGAATCATACAATATCAATAGACTCTATCAAACACATATAGAAACAGATTTTATATATACAAATCTATAAGTATAAATAAATATTCTACAGACTCGCAACGGAATAAATAATTATTATAAATACCTCTCGCCATAGCTATAAAAAATCTGATTGAGTAATCATACTCGAATTAAGAATAAATCAAAGATCTACAAACACAAAAATTAGTCAGAAGAAATTAGATGAGATGAGGATCTTATAACTAGTGTTTGGGCTCAGTGATGGTAGCTGAGAATTAGCCGTTACTAGTCAGGGAACCTCTATATGAGCGTAGAATGAATTATTGGTGTGTCTGACGCTCTACTCAGCCTCCTATTAAATAGCCTAGCCATCATAGGTTATTTAATAGTTATCATATCTTTTATTTGAATTTCAAATTCAAATAAAGATAACACAATATCAACTGAATTATCCTTTATCTCCTAAAATTACTCAACTGACATTATCTTTATTAAAGATAATGACCACACTTAGATAAAATATATTTAATTAAGTAAATAAGATAAATATAATTTATATAAATTCAAATATTTATTATTATTAATTAAATATATCTAACATTCTCCCACTTGGTCTGATCATAATATATCGGTTGATATATCAAAAGATATTTAAATAATACTACATGAATCATGGCTGTAAGTCCTCTAAATGTGAGTATTACCTTCTATGTATCACAAGTAGTATCCTTACTTTATGGAATATCTACTTTATGAATAAACCAGAATGTTTATTTAGTTCCTAAATTCATGTTTATTTATCTCAACAATAATGTATACTATATAAACATGAGATAATAAATCATAAATTGAAATTTCATTACTTTACATACCTCAATTAGACCAGTGAAAGTCTAATACCCTATGAGGCACATGATCCTTAAACTCCTTTGGATGCATCCCTTTAGTAAACGAATCAGTTAACATTTCTTTCATCCGAATGTACTCAACGATTATTTGGCCTTCTTTAATTTTATCTTTCAAGGCTAAGTACTTGATGTCGATGAACTTACTTCGACTTCCACTTTTATTATTCTTAGCCATGAACACAGTAACCGTATTATCACAGAGCACTTTAATTGGCCTAGAGATTGAGTCCACAATCTTAAGTCTAACAGTGAAATTTTTAATCCATATTCCCTGTGAGCTTGCCTCAAAACACAATACAAACTCAGCTTCCATAGTAGAGGTGGCTATGAGTGTTTGTTTGGTACTTTTCCAGAATATAGCTCCCTCTGCTAACAAAAAAATATAGCCGAATGTTGATTTTCTTGTGTCAATGCATCCTGTTAAGTCTGAGTCTGAATACCCAACAACTTCTAGATTGTCGGATCTCCTATATGTAAGTATGTATTGTTTAGTACCTTTTAGGTACCTCAAAACTTTCTTTACAGCCTTCTAATGATCCATTCCTGGATTACTTTGGTGTCTTCCTAACATGCTCATAGCAAAAGCTATATCAGGTCTTGTGCAAACTTGTGCATACATCAAGCTTCCAACCGCTGAGGCATAAGGAATATTCTCCATCTCCTTCTTTTCAAAATAATTATTGGGACACTGTAACTGGCTAAATTTGTCCCCTTTCACAATAGGTGCTGAAGTAGATGAACAATCCTTCATCTTGAATCGTTCAAGAATTTTATTGATATAAGTTTCCTGAGATAATCCCAAGATGCCTTGAGATTTATTTCTATGTATCCTAATGCCAATGACATAGGATTCCTCACCCATATCCTTCATTTCAAAATTCTTGGACAGAAATTGTTTCACCTGATACAGTAACCCTAAATCTTTAGTGGCAAGCAGTATGTCATCCACATATAAGATCAAGAATATGATCTTACTCCTACTGACCTTGTGATATATACATTGATCCATGATGTTCTCAACAAAACCAAAAGATGTGATTACCTCATGGAATTTTAAATTCCACTGTCGTGAAGCCTATTTGAGACCATATATTGACTTCTTCAACCTGCAAACTTTATGTTCATTTCCTTCAGGAATGAATCCCTCAGGCTGTTTCATATAGACTTCTTCCTCAAGATCCCCATTGAGGAATGCAGTCTTAACATCCATCTGATGTAACTCTAAATCAAAGTGAGCTACTAATGCCATAATGATACGGAAAGAATCTTTCTTGGACACAGGTGAGAAAGTCTCCTTGTAATCAATTCCCTCCTTTTGAGTGAATCCCTTGGCAACCAACCTTGCCTTGTAGCGCTCTATGTTACCTTGTGAGTCCCTTTTGGTCTTAAAGACCCATTTACAGCCAATGGCCTTAGACTCACCAGGTAACTCTACAAGTTCTCAAACTTTATTGTTTGCCATGGATTGCATTTCATCAGTTGTAACATCATACTATAATTTAGAGTTTGCATCCTGCATAGCCTGAGTAATTGTGAGTGGATCATCTTCAACACTTATATCATAGTCAGATTCAGTAAGGTACACCACATAGTCACTAGGAAGTGCTGACTTTCTTTCTCTAGTTGATCTCCGCACCTCCACTTGTTGAGTGGGTTGAGGTTGTTCTTCAGGAATATTTTCTATCACTTCTTGTGGTTGTTCTTTATGAGTGATAGGTTAATTAGATTGTTCCTGATTTCCAACATTATCAACTTGAGTTTCAGGAACTGCATCACTTTCCATATTCACTCCAACAGGATGAGTGTTATATATTAGTGATGTTCCTTCATGATTAGTGGTTTCTTGAATGTGATCTTCTTTAGTGACTAAGTCACGTACTTGATCACTCCCACCGATCACATCATTCTCAAAAAACTTAGCATTCCTAGATTCCACAAATCTCATTGAATATGAAGGACAATAAAATTTATAATCCTTGGATCTTTCCACATAGCCTATAAAATAGGCACTAATGGTCCTAGGATCTAGTTTCCTTTCTTGAGGGTTATATACTCTTACTTTCACAGGACAGCCCCATACACGTATATGATTCAAACTGGGTTTCCAACCTATCCAGATTTCAAAAGGAGTTTTGGGAACTGCCTTTGATGGAACCCTGTTTAAAATATATACTGTTGTCTTAAGTGCATCTCTCCATAATGAAACTGGAAGCTTGGAGTTGCTTATCATACTCCTCACCATATCCAATAGCGTCCTGTTCCTTCTTTCAGCTACACCATTCATATCAAGTGAGCCAGGCATGATGTATTGAGCTACTATACCATGCTCTTGAAGAAACTCAGCAAATAGACCAGGTGCTTGTCCATCATCAGTGTACCTTCCATAATATTCACCTCCTCTATCATATCTAACAATTTTAATTTGCTTACCGGTTTATTTCTTTACTTCCGCCTTATATTCCTTAAAAGCATTTAATGCCTCACTTTTATTATAAAGCAAGTAGATATACATATACTATGAATAATCATCTATAAAGGAGATAAAGTGTTTTTTACCATGAGAAGATAAATCAGGGCAACAAATATCTGTGTGAATAATCTCTAAAATTTCAGAACTTCTCTTAGCCCCTTTATGTGACTTGTTGGTCTGCTTACCCTTAATGCAGTCCACACATGGATCAATTTCTTTATGGTCTAAAGATGGGAGGATCATATTTTTAGTTAACCTTTTGATCCTCTCTATGGAGATATGTCCTAATCTCCTATGCCACAAGCTAAGAGAATTCTCATTTATGACACTTTGCTTAATACCATGCGTAACAACATGAGATTGAGGTAAATCAGTATGTAATTTGAATAAACCATTACATAAAGAAATATCAGCAAAAGGAAAAGAGTCTTTATTGAATCTCATCAAATTTGAAGAAAGAAACAATTCAAATCCCAAAGGAACTAATTTGTAAATTGAAACTAATTTTTTAGAAAAATCTGGAATATAAAAGCAATTTTCTAAATCTAAAATTGATTTATTTGATAAAATGATCATGCATGTTCCAACTGCTTCCACATGGGCCCTCATCCCATTGCCCCAGTAGATATTTTTCTCATTGGGATGTGGGTGCCTGCTGTTGAGAAACCCCTGCACGGCATTAGCAATGTGAATTGTAGTTCCACAATCAATCCACCAAGTGTCATAATTAATACTAACTAAATGAGATTCATAAGCGACACAAGAAATATAAATTCCATTACCTATACCCTTCTTGGCAAACCATGCCTTCCTCCTAGGACATTCATTCCGCATATGTCCTTTCTTCCTACAGAAGAAGCAAGTGACCTTATCTTTATTCTCAGCAAAAGCCAGAGGAATGGACTTACTCCTTTTGTCTTTCTTGTTCTTCCTCCTAGAATTGGAGCTTTCTGCCAAATGCACTTTCTTAGGTGCATCTCTTCCACTTCTCATCAGTCTAGCCTCTTCTTAAACACACATGGCCAACAATTCATCTGTTGACCATTGTTCCTTATGTGTGTTATAAGAGACATAGAAAGCTTCATACTGATGAGGAAGGGAACTCAGAATGAGCTGCACAAGGAATTGCTCAAGAGGCTCCATTTTAAAACGCCTCAGCTATGATGCCAAGTCTCTCATTTTCATAATGTATTCTCAAACACCACCCACACCTACAAGTTTCATATCAACAAGTTCTCTCATAATAGCCCCTCCTAGTTGTTTATCTGCAGGGGTATATTGCTTGTCAATAGCCTCTAAGTATTCTTTGGCAGTTTGGCAATCTGGAATAGAACCTCGAATGCTTCTCTTAATATGCGCCTTAATCAACATTAAGGCAAGGCGGTTGGATCGATCCCAATGACCATATGCGGTTTGCACATCCTTATTGCCTTCTTTGGGCACTGGAGGTTCTTTAATCCTCAAGGCATAATCTAGTTCCGTATAGCTAAGATGAAGGAGAATATCTTCCTTCCACTCAGCATGATTTGTGCCATCAAGAGTGATTTTATCACCAACTTCAGATAGAATGTGAGATGAAGGAGTTACAATGGAAATAATTATTAAACACACTTACTGTAATAATTTTGAGACAATCAATTATCACCTTAACAATTATGTATGTTTACCAATGTAACACATACTTACATAAATATTGTATCACTAATTTCTACCTGTGGATAAAGACATTAGTATAGCATATATTTATGTCTAATGAGTGATGAAACTAGAATGCATTTATACTTCCTAATACCTGTGTGCTACTTAGAAAACACAAAGCCATATCTATTTCATCCTAACAAAATATGCAATTATAATTATCTGCCTGTGGGTAAAGATGAATTAGAATCACACATTTTATTAGAATTTGATATTCTGTATCCATATGTGATTTATGTTATGCATGCAACTTTACAAGGATGCTATGACTACTCATTAAAACAAAAGCATGCTAATCACAAATATCACAAAATTATGTGCAATTAAAATCATGTATATGCACAACATCATGAGAATTTAAATAACTAATTTAATCAACTAAACAATTATGTGATTAAATAATTAAATAAATTCTCCCACTCTCTTATTTATTTAAAAAAATTGCATAGACAATAAATAATGCAAGCTGAAACTATTTCTAGAAAAATAAAATGAGAATTGCCCAAAACGTAGGCCCAGAAAACAAGCCCAATAATGTGCAGAAAAATAAAAACAGAAAAATAAAACAGATCCAAAACTATTGCCCAAAACGCAGGCCCAGAAAACAAGCCCAAGAATGTGCAGAAAAATAAAAACAGAAAAATAAAACAAACCCAAAACTAGTATGGCCTAGAAAACAGAAGCCAAAAAAAAATTGGAACAAGATAAAACAAAATTGGAAGACAGGCCCAGACATCGAAGCCCATTCCCTCTAAATTAATGAAAACGTTAGCATCAAAACGGAATTCCTTTATTACTATCGGCAATCAAAAAAAAATTTTTGTATGGAGAGAAAAAAAAATCCTAGGCCGCACAAAAAAAATGATAACCCAGTTCATCGGTAACAGTAGCGTACGGACATATGAAAACAAAGAATACAAGCATGCAGATGTAATATAAATCAGTAGCTCTGATATCACATGTAGAAACAGATTTTATATATACAAATCTATAAGTATAAATAAATCTTCTACAGACTCACAGCGGAATAAATAATTATTATAAATATCTCTCGCTATAGCTATAAAAAATCTGATTGAGTAATGCTACTCAAATTAGGAATAAATCAAAGATCTGAAAACACAAAAATTAGTCAGAATAAATTAGATGAGATAAGGATCTTCTAACTAGTGTTTGGGCTCAGTGATGGTAGCTGGGAATTAGCCGTTATTAGTCAGGGAATATTTATATGAGCGTAAAATGAATTATTAGTGTGTCTGACGCTTTACTCAGCCTCTTATTAAATAGCCTAGCCATAATAGATTATTTAATAGTTATCATATCTTTTATTTGAATTTCAAATTCAAATAAAGATAACACAATATCAACTGAGTTATCCCTTATCTCCTAAAATTACTCAACTGACATTATCTTTATTAAAGATAAGGACCACACTTAGATAAAATATATTTAATTAAGTAAATAAGATAAATATAATTTATATAAATTCAAATATTTATTATTATTAATTAAATATATCTAACAACACAATCTTTTTAAATAAATCATTTATCAAGAGATCACGCTTTATAACTTCTCTTAGCGTCTTTCTTGGTCTTTCTCTACACCTTTTGATAGGGTTTCAAACTATTTTATCAACTCTCCTTACAGACTCCTCTTGTCATCTTCTTTGTATATGCTTAAATCACCTTAATCGATTTTTTACCATTTTCTTCTCAATAAGTACTATTCCAACTTTTTCTTATATACAATCATTTTTTATTATATTCATTCTTGTATGACCATACATTTATCTCAATATTCTCATATCTACTACTTTCATGTTATACTCTTATTGCTCTTTCAAAGCCTAACATTCTCTGTCATATAGTATCGCTGAACTTATAGCAGTTCACTAAAATTTCCCTTTAAATTTTGTAAGTACCTCACAGTCACAAATAACTCCTGAAACTTTTCTCCACTTTAACAAGCTTGCTTGTATCCTGTACATAATATTCCCATCAATTTCACCATCACTATGTGAAATTAACCCCAAATATTTGAACTCTGACACTTTTAGAATAGTTTGCTCTTTAATTTTTACCTCTGAATCATTTCTAACTGGTTTCTTATTAAATTTTTAATGCATATATTTCATTTTACTTCTATTAAAGTGAAAACCTTTTGATTCAAAAGTGTGTTTCCATAACTATAGTTTAGTATTGGCCTCTTCTCTTGAGTCATGAATTAAGATTATATCATTTGTGAAAAGCATACACTTAGAAATTTCTTCATATATATGTTCTATTAGAGTATTCAAGACCAAATCAAACAAGTATAGACTCAAGCAAGATCCGTGATGTAAACCTATCCTTATTGGAAAGTCCTTTATTTCACCTCAAAAAATTCTCATACTTGTTGCCCCATCATACATATCTTTTATAACTCGAATATAAGCTACACAAATACATTTCTTTTTCATTGTTTTCCATAAGACATCTCTTAATACTTTATCATAGACTTTTTTTCAAATCAATGAAAACCATATGCCGATTTCTCTTTTTACTCCAATATCTTTCAATCAAACCCTTTAATAAATAAATAGCCTCTGGTATAAACCATCTTAGCATAAATCCTAAGGCAAAGTAGCATTTTTTTTGCAGTTGATAAAATTTTCAAGATTGTTTAAAAAATGTGCAAGGCAATTTAGAATATTTCCAACACAATGTAGAATTTTTTTGTAGTTGATAGAATTTCCAAGAGTGTTTAAAAATGTGTAAGGCAACTTAAAAATTTTTCAAACCACTGTAAAGTTTTTTTTTCCCAATAATAGAATTTTCAAGGGGGAATAGAAAATTTCCAAGGTAATATAGAAAATTTTCAAGCCAAATGTAAAATTTTTCACTCATTAACCCAATCGAGGCACCATGTCCCATGGAACTTTCTGAAGTTACATGACTCATACTCATTTTCAACACTACTAAGAACATGTGCAAAGCAACTTAGAATATTTCCAAGGCAATATAAAATTTTTTGTAATTAATAGAATTTCCAAAGTTGCTTAGAAATTGTGTAAGGCAACTTAGAATATTTCTAAGGCAATGTAGAATTTTTTTGTAGTTGATAGAATTTCCAAAAATACTTAGAAAATATGCAAGATAACTTAAAAAATTTTCAAGTCATTGTATAATATTTTTCTAAATGATAGAATTTCCAAAAGGGGATAGAAAATTTTCAAAGCAGTGTAGAAAATTTTTAAGTCAATGTAGAATTTTTTACTCTATAATCCAATTAAACCTCATGCCCATGGAACTTTTCCAAGTTACATGCCTATACTCATTTCAAAAACTACTTAGAAAACGTGCAAGAAAACTTAGAATATTTCTAAGGCAATGTAGAATTTTTTTGCAAGTGATAGAATTTCTAAGGCTGCTTAAAAAATGTGTAAGGCAACTTAGAATATTTTCAAGGCAGTGTAGAATTTTTTTGTAGTTAATAGAACTTCCAAGGGTCCTTATGTGTAAGGCAACTTAAAAAATTTCCAACTCATTGGAAAAATTTTTTTCCTAGCTATAGAATTTCCAACGGGTAATAGAAAATTTCTAAGGTAATGTAGAAAATTTCCAGATCAATATGAAATTTTGCACTCCTTAACCCAATTGAACCCCCTATGTCCATGGAACAAAGTTACATGACCTATACTTATTTCCAAAGCTGCTTAAAACTTGTGCAAGGTAACTTAGAATATTTTTAAGGCAATGTAGAATTTTTTTTTGCGGTTGATAGAATTTACAAGGTTGCTTAGAATATTTCCAAATTAGAATAGAATTTTTTCAAGGACATTGAAATTTCCTAGTGTAATTAGAAAATAGCTGAGGTAGAATACAATATTTCTAAGTTAGAATAGAATTTTTTTAATGACAATAGAATTTCTAAGTGAGATTAGAAAATTGTACAAAATGCTATGAATACTTAATTGGGGGTCATAAAAATAGTCAACTGGTCTAAACTTTGAACTGGTAAAATGAATTTTGGTTAACCATTTTGTTTCTGCTTCATGGACCTGATTCTACGCACACTAAATCAATACCTATTTTTAACTAAACATAGTCATTTTGAGCTAAACAAATCATTGTACCGTCAACTACATTATAATTAAACTTGTCATTACAAATATACTTATGGAGATAACAAATGAAACCAATACTTGGGAAAAAAAATTATAGTGTCACAAAATAGGCATTAATCAACTAATTTTTTTTTACTTTCTTACATAAGCACATTGGAGCTGAAATTTCGATCGCATGTCATAAATTAAAACTAAATGTCATTACAATTGCTTTGATACAATATAACAACGACAATAGCACAAACTTCCCTAACATTTGGTAGCTTATGTGTTTTACAATCTTTTATAGACTAGTATATCAAACACAAAATGACCATAATACACATAGAACCATGTCAAAATGAAGCCAAATCACATCTTCCACTTACAAAGTTTCAAGCCAAATTACACACTTGAAGTTACCACCGCATCTATCAAAGTTGCTTGATTGTTGAGCATTGACATATGCCCTACTTGCAATTACAACCCAGTAACCCACCAAGATCACACTACAAGCCATTTTATATGTAGATTGCGTAAGATGCATAATTACAATCAAAGCAAATTTTACCAAAGAAGTGATCCTATATTCTAGCTTGACATAAACCTTGTTGCCTAATCCTGCCACAAATCAATTACAACTGTAAAGCTTTGTTTATTTTCATATTCTTAGGGGAAACTATAATTTGAGCCTATGCAATGCACATGAAGATTAGATATTACTTATGAAATTAAAATATAGAGAAGTGAAAATATAAAAAAAAATATAAATATCAAATACATTTTATGGATATATATATTTTATATTATTTTTTTTATAAATATATTTTATATCATTAAATGTAATAATATATAGACTGATGATCTTAGTGGTCCACCTATTTATAAATTTATATTCAGTTATGTAAAAAGAACAATAATTATAAGTAAGAAATATATACAAGCAATTGTTAACTTACGTGATAGAATATAAGTGTGTAAATCTATATTAATTACATGATTTATTCTTGATAGTACTATATATGTCAAACTTTCCAGAATTCTTGACTAACTTTTTAGAATAGCATGCCCTACATTATAATATGATAGTATATCTTAACATACAAAAGTGTAAGTATCTTCTAGAATTTTTAGTTATAAAGTTCTTTTAGAACTTATAGAAAGAGTGATATAAAAATAAAAAATAAAAAGTAATAAAAGGAACTATATTTAAGATAGGAAAAATATTATAGAAAGTGGTAACCTCCATGTTTAAACCATCCTTAAAATTTTGTTATGAAATAACTATTTCAACAATTGCATTATATTGAAAAAATAAAATATATCAGAAAAATGTAAAAATTGCCACCAGAAAATCATAAATAACAATGGAATGAAATCTTACAGTCAAATATGTCTCTAGAACTAAAAATAATCTCGCAGTGGTATAAAAAAACTCATATGATATGGATTTATATAGATCTTATCGTAGACATAGACGTTTAAATCTTAATTTTTTCATAAATATATATAATTTTCATTTCCATATTTATCTTATATAGATCTTACTATAAACCTAGACAATTAAATTATGATTTTTTCATATACATATATATAATTTTTATTTTTATATTTATCATCATATCAAATTTTTAAAAAAATGAAAGCACATATAAGGAAATAAATATTATTTGGAATACACAGGGCTAGATTTTTTCATAGTCAACATGATGATGTGAAGGTCCGAAATCACGACACATCATACTTTCGACCTTTACTCACAGTGGCACAAAGAAACTCATGATATGGATATATATAAATCTCATCAAAGATCTAAATATTCAAATCGTAATTTTTTCACAAATACATATATGATTTCCATTTCCATATTTATCTTCTATAGATCTCACTATAGACCTAGATAATCAAATCGTGATTTTTTCATAAATATATATGATTTTCAAATAAAATCATCATTTTTTTCACAAATATATATCTAATTTTCATTTTCATATTTATCATCATATCAAAATTAAAAAAATGAAAACATATATAAGGAAATAAATATTATTTAAAATGTGTGGAGTCAAATTTTTTCATAATCAATATGATGATATAAATGCTTGAAATCGTGAAACTTCATGCTTTCGACCTATGTTTTATAATATATAATAGATTAGTAAATAAGTTGAATGTCGATAATTTAGTTCACATTTGTCCTATTTTCTAAAGACCCAAAGGTGTCTCAGCATCACCAAGAAATATTGATAGAATAAATTTAGTGTAATGAAGTACTCTTTAGAAAAAACCAATATTTTAAAAATTGAACCGGACATTGAACCAGAAATATCATCGGATCATGGTTTTTATGGTTCAACCGGTTAGACCGGCAATTAAACCGGTAATGTAATAATTAAATAAAAATAATATTATATATAATAATATTTGTAAAAAAAGAAAATATCAAATTGTTAAAAAAATAAATTTAAGTAGTACAAATTCATAATAAATTAAGAAACTCACATAGTAATAATATATATTAAATTATTGAACATAATATAAAAATATTTCAATATAATAATAACATAAAATTATAAAATGATTATACTTCCTCCGTTCCCAATTATAAGAAATAAATAATCACTTTAATACCAAGGAAAAAATAGTTTTGGTAATTAAACTCATGAATTGTGCTACAATTTTAATTTTTTTCCAAAATTGCATATATTAAAAGTTTAGAGTGAGATTAATTAATTATTGATAATTGTTAACATAGCCTTAATTATTGAAGGGTATAAAAGGAAAATGATATTAATTACTTCACAAATTTTATTCAAATATCTTATATTTTGAAAGAAATGAAGAGTCACAAAATTCTCTTATAATTGGGGATATAGTAAGTATAATATAATGAAAATTTTCATTTTTATAATTAGTAATTTTAAAATGGAAATGGAAATATTGTTTTTACTCTTTAATAATTTTTATAATTAATAATTTTGGTAAAAAAAATTAAATTTAGATTAAATTTTACACAACTTAAAAAACCGTCTGATTTTCTGAAAACCGCTCCGGTTTCCTATTCAATTCAAGTTTTTGGCTCAAAAGCCAGTTCAAAGCTGTCTAATTCAGTCCAACCCCTAAAATGGTTTAAAGCTGAAAATTGAGTCGTTCTTATCTCTAAGTGACGGTCCGATCGGTCTAACCGTCCAGTCCGGTCCAATTCTCAAAACATTGGAAAAAACCACATTCCCTTTTAATTTTCTTTTTTAACATTCTATATTTTCAATATCTCCATGAGACTAAATTCTAGCAAGTCAAATTATGAATAAATAGTTATAACACACACAAAAACAAGAAGTTTTGTAGAATTAAGAAGAGAACTTCTTAACATGTGCAGTTTCCTCAATAACAATGAACTAGCTTTCATTGTCATTTAAGCAATTCAACAACACCTTATGTACAACAAAAACATGACTAAATTTTAAACTTCACATAATGCAAAGGTAAATTATATTGTTGGAAGTTAGAGATTTTAAAAAGCATGATGATAGAAAATTTAAATCACAACATAAATAACATCACATTGATATGTATTCTCAAAGAAAAAATGGAAAGATGAAGGCGACAGAATATGGAACTAAATACCTGAAGAACCTCAAACATGTGCCAAATCAAATCTTCAATATGTGCTTCCTTAGATCCTGCAAAGGACAAAGGACGTGATGCAAGGAGAAGTCAGAGGAGGATAGGATGATGAAAAGGGAAAGGACAGAGGAGGAGGATGGACGTGATGCAAGTGAGGCGGCAAAAGGTAGGATATATGGTGAAAGGGGAAGGACGAGGAGGAGGAAGAAGATAGAAGGAGGCCGGGGAGAAGGTTTTACAAGTCATCACCTAAGCTTTGGCATCACAGTAACGGCTCATCTGATAGGGATGGAGGCCAGGGAAGCTCAAGCTAAGGGAGATCACGGGAAACCGATGACTATCTCTATTCTTTTTTTTCTTTTTACCCTAAGGTATTTTTTGTCATTTCACCAGCCACTTTCCTCCTTTAAAAAAAAAACAAGATGAGAATGGTGCTTCAATGTCATTATGTTGAGCCTTATTCCCATTTCGCAAATAAGTTCATTTTTTAATTTTTATTCCCAATTCTCTCATGAAAATATGATGTTTGGCATTTGATAAGTGTTGATAACAACCCTCAAGAAGTGCACTTGTGGCGAATGCCACTTCAGGTCATGAACAAATTTTATTGTATTTCTTTAATTTTCTATGTAATTTCAATAATATTTATTGTTATATTAATTCAACAAATATTTAAGATTATTTTTCCACTCGTTCACTATCTATGAAATCTTTCATATATATGCTCCAAAAAGTAGCTAGATGCTCCAACAACGGAGGGCGAAAGTTTTGATAAAGATTTTCAAATTGACAAGGTACAGAATCGTATTGAAGAAGATACATAGATATGATATCAAGAACTGAGATTCAATCAAAGTTCTACTGAGGTTAAATTTATTATATGGCTGAAACATATATTACTTCTGTTCCAAAATATAAGAGACATTTTTAAATATGTTTTGTTCTAAAATATAAGAGATAAATAACTTTTATCTAATAAATTAATATTTTTTTAATTTTACTTTTAATTAAAGTAGATTTGTCATCAGGATGTATGAGCTAAAGTAGAGTTAAGTGACAACATTAAATTATGGGTATTTATTAAAAAAAAATTGTGATATATTTAAAATGTTTGATTGTTTTCTTAGTTTTGATAATTTAGTTATTTGTTTTTTACATTTTAAAATGAAGGTAGTATAATTTTTTTTAAAGTGAATATGATGAATCAACAGCAACACGCATGAAATATCACCAAGGAAGTGACCAAATTAGGATCACACATTTCAACCTTGGCTAACCAAACAACAAAAGAATTAGTTTGATCCCCACGGTTGCAATTGGAAAATGTTTGTGCCATAGCAGAAATAATTATAAAATACAAGACCAGGGGGAAGCAACTTACAAAGCATTTTTTCTTTCAAATTATCCTCTGAACAAGAAATAGTAAGATGCATGAATTAATATTGTACATCCTATGTAATTTGAAATTAGCAATCTAAGCTTAGAAAGCAGGAAGTTGAAACTGATCTACAATTACAAAGAGGTTGTTTTAATTCTTATCTGAACTACACATCTAACTTTCATATAAAGAAAGGATGAGTCATCATTATCATCCATCCAAAGCGTCCATATCCTCTCTCATGTTCATATTTGAATGTTGAATTAGTCTTACCAATGCCTGAACCACTTCTGACATCGGTGGCCGAAATTCAGGCTCAGGCTATCAGAAACAAGGGGAAAAATTATTTATATATGTTAGCATATTTCGATCTTAATGCAATCATAATCATGTCCTAAAGAAACAGTTGGCCTACTAAGAAACTACCATAAGAATAAAACGAATTTGATGCAGGTCGCGGCTCATGCATGACTCACCTGAACACAAAGGGCGATTATGTCAGCAAATCTTGAGAGTGCTTTAGAGGGGTAAAGTCCTCGCAAGGCAGGATCCACCATTTTTTCCAATGCATCAATGTCATGAAGCTGAGGGGTAGCCCAACGAACAAGACATTGTTCTGATTTTGGCTTTGACCTTAAGATTAAGAAAGAGGGAAACAACAAAGCTTTTTCAGATATCACATGAACATATTGCACGGACTCCTAGAGCCCCAAAAACGAAATCATATGCAAGTACCTGTCCAAAGGCTTTCGACCTGTTAACAGCTCCAGCATGACTACCCCAAAACTATATACATCATTCTTCATGGTATATGCTGAAGGTTTTGAACACTCGGGTGCATTGTATCCTGCCCCAAGATTTTGGCTAGTACGCTGGGAAGAAACAAAGAATTATAATGAATAGGAATGTTTTCATCAAGACGTAAAAATATAATGCTCTCGAAATAAGAGGGCAGACTGTCACAAGATCTGAGCTCAATATTAAGTAGACTCAACAAATGACAAAAAAACATATTAAGGCGGCAGCAAAAACAGGGGAAAATCAGTGCAATTTTAATCTTTCCCTTTTCAGGAATATGAAAAATCTCAAAACAAAAAATGGCAATAAAGAAGAGGAAATAAGTTCACGATACTTAAGGGATAAGAAAAAGGAAAACCTGATAGAAGGATTCCAACCCATAGTCTGAGAGATGAGGATTGAGTTCAGTGTCTAGCAGAATATTGGAAGACTTGATGTTCTTGTGAACTAAAGATGGAGAACAAATTTCATGCAGGTACCTGAGCATTTAAATGGTATCTCACAAGTGAATAGTGCCAGTCATACTAATATGCAGTCAATTTTTAAAGAAATTTTATTTGTTGAAATTAGACAAGTAAAATAGAAGACAGTTCTATGCAACACAACTTAGAAGCGACAAGTTTTCATATTTTAATGAGTTGATAAATGTATAGTCCAAAGCTAAATCAAGAAGACCACCAAAAACAAGGTATGAAGTATTACTATTTCACAAGAATGTGCAAAAAACACTGCAGGAGTGAAACTCTACGAGTATAAAAATTCATACTGCCAAACCATATCTATATGCAGCTGTGTCAAAAAAATATGTCCACTTACTCAACAGCTCGAGCTGTGCCTAGCGCAATTCTGACTCTAGTATTCCATGTTAGTGGCTTGCTGAAGTCATCTGACATGTGTAAAAATTCATGGAGAGAGCCATTTCGGTAATACTCATTTACTAACACGTTGTCTCCCTGTTCTGAAGAATAGCCAACAAGCTCAGCAATATTTGGGTGGTGAACCTTGGAAATTTTTGAAATAATCTGAGAGAATTCCTCTGGAGAGCTGCCATGGAAATGTGTAGAGTCAATTTTTTTCACAGCTAAAACCTGTAAAAACAAACAGTACAAGCCTCTCTGAGTGAAAAATAGTTGTTTTCATTTTTTCTATTTACATCCAAGATTTTTCCACAGCCACATTAGAATAGGGGTGTGTCGCATCCATTGGAAGTCCAATAAGCAGCAATGATGGTACTTTCACAGATTATTTACCAAATTTTTAATACCACATTCATGCTTATTTAGAAGGAGGAGTGGCTTGAACATCTAATTTATTTTTTCTAAAACAAAAAAAGACTAAGCATGAATATCAACTTGGTAAAATCTTAAGCAAAGTTCTTGACATAATTTTCGATGATCCACGGTTTTAGATTGATGCCTACCTTATGGTCGTCAACAAAAAAAGGCAAGGCATCTCAATTTGCAATTTTTATCATGAATTTGCCAAATATTCCCACCTCTTATTCTTATATCAATGTTAAAAGCAGATTAAACATGTTAGATAACTATTTGCACCATTTTTGCTCATCAATATATCCCTTATTCCACATCTAAATTTTGAAGTTAACTGAATTAATTATGAGATAAAGCAAATAATTTATCAAACTCTGTCACGGCCACACATTCGCATACTCATGATTAATTTATATATACATGACCTAGTAAAGCAGAAAATACCTTTCCATCACTATATTTTGCCCGGTAAACACATCCAATGGATCCTTCACCGAGAAGGCGACTTGATGCAAAATTACCAGTTGCAGCCCGCAAATCTGCAAATGAGAAATGAACAGCACGAACCGAGTTGCTTCTTCCAGCATTTAGACGATTTGCAAATTCATTATCATTATAGGTTTGTACGCAATCAGATACTGATGACCTTGCACCAGTTAATGGAACCTTTTGCAAAGCCTTTATGTCAATTGAAGCAGAATCTGAAGACTCAAACTCTATCACCAACATATAATCAAGTCAATTAAACAATGAAGAGAATTCCATATCAACCATGGTCACAATATGGCAACACGACTCAGGCACAAACACAGAGGTCTTTTCTAACATGAAAAGGTTCAATCATTTAGTTAAAATAATTAGCCTTGTCTTATTACTGGTCCCCAACAGATAGAAACGGAATAAGAAAAATGGAATAGTGAGAACGAACAATAGAAATATAAAGCGTAAGGACTGAGAGTTCACTGTTATTTGGTTCTTATTAGGAATATGGAACTATTGAGATATTTTAGATTAATAAGGTGACTTGGAATTTTTTGTGATCCAATTGCTTATTCATCAAGTTTGATTTGCCTGTTTTAAGAATTACTATCCATTTTAGCTGGATAGAAATGAATTTGGAATTAAATTTTCTCAACTTTGAATGGAAAAAGTTTCAGAAGGTACAAATGAAGAGGATTGGACAGATATCTTTCTCTAGATTTTCCCACCCTTTTTTTCTCTCTATCCCAAATCTCTCCCCCTTCCTCCCATTCATATGTTCATAAAACCAGTCAAGTTTTCATCATCCAGCGTGAAGATAGTATCAACAGTATTAGTGATCATTAGTGGGAAAGCTTAAATCTTGTTGGTTATTGCTATCTTTGATCACCTAGCTGTTAGGGTCATTTTTAATTTCTTTCCTAAATTAATCTGATTTGATTTTTCTGTCTTCAATTCCTGAACCAATGAGATTGGGTCAGCCTTTAACGTAATTAATTTCTGTTTATTTTCTTTCCGCTTTGTTCTTTATTTTCAGGATTCTTGTGGCCTCCTTCTGACCATGGTCTCCTCAAATAGCTGCATCTTTATCCAAATAAATCAGAAGAATTTAGAATTTTCCCATATGTTTCATCATGGTATTAGAGTCATTGGGCCTGCTTTTCCTTGATGCGCAAATACATGTATTGAACTATCTTGAGTGATAGTGGAACCGTACACTCCTCATTGGAAATGGCTTTCAGCCATACCGGGGGTAATGGTGCAGCCCACAGCTTCATTTGATCCTCACATGTGCCTATCACTGGGCACAAGTTGAACAGGTCTAATTACCCTCGATGGTGACAATCTATTCAGATGTTGATCAGTGGTTTATAAATCAGGAAGAGATGACAACCAGCAGCAGAAAAACCTCAATGTCTACACTAGGAAGAAGATGGCTCAAGAGGTAGAGCCTAGCCCATCTATCCAATAGAACTCATCTCCAGGTCCAGCTATGGGTTCTAATACTGCATCTGATGATATGGAAATTCCTATTGCCTTGAAGAAAGTGTTCAGAACCTGCACTAAGCGCTTTAGTAGCTACTTTGATGATTATAATACATTATCTCCTGCTTATCCTTCTGTTTCTGAGATATCTAATGACAGAGTACTGCAGAACATTCATGAAGCTTTCAAGCAAGAAGAATGGAAAAAGGCCGTGTATGAGTAGACGAATACTCTAGAGAAGAATGGCACATGAAAGCTTGATGCTTTATCTTAAGGGAAAAGACCTGTAGAGTGCACATGTCTCTTTAAATATTTAGTATAATTATGTGTCAGTATCAATCATTGCAAAGCTGTAAGCAAAAGACATTCATTCAAAATAGATTGAGAACGGGAATGGGAAGATAGCAGTCTTGGTTGTTGTTGGGGCCCGAGAGAGCGTCATGCACTTAGAAGATCCACAGGATCTTCTACTTCATGGGACTCTAGAAGAAAGTATATAAATGAATTTGACGTCATAACTTGACCCAAAACCTTAAGACGCTAAGTCAATGGATCTTTTCTACATAGATACCTCTTCAGTCCAATTCTATTTCATTGGGACTTCTTTTCACGGCTTATCTACAACTCCAATGTAACCGGACTTGGCTCACCCTATTTTTATGAGTCTGATTATCATTTGGTTTTGCACTTGGGTCTGGTTCTTCATTGTCCAATCATTTCTTAGATTTGGAACCTTCATTGACTAGCATATCATTTCTTTATTGGATCTATCTTTTCAAATGTCCAGCCCAATTCTATTTGCTTGGGTTTGTTTTCTTTGAATTTCAAAGGCCTTAGGTCACAACCTTCATTTTTCTTCATTGCCTAAACTTGTGCGCATTAAACTTAAAGGCTTCAGATCCAACAACTTTTCAGATCCAACAACAACGCATCTTGGCCCAAAATCCTAAGACATTAGGCCTACAGGTTTTTTCCACTTGTATACTTCTTTTGTGCCAATGCTGTCCAATGTGAGACTTTTTTTCAAGTCTTATCTCCAGCAATTGTTCATACTGACAATATCATAGTCACCGGTGACTATTTTGAAGAAATTGCAATCTAGATAGGATTTTGGCTGAAAATTTTGAGATGAAAAACCTCCAAGGTGTTAAAATACTTTTTGGGTTTGGAACTAACAAGATCATCAAAATGGTTGGTGGTATCTAGAGGGAGTACACGATTGATCTTTTCAAGGAAAAAAGAATGTTGGGATGTAAGCCAGCAAATACTCCTAGGGATTCCCTACGGAAAGTCCTCCTATTGATGCTGAAGGATATCAAAGCCAAGTGAGAAAACTCATTTAACTTATTCTAGGCCAAACATTAGCTTCTTGGTTGGTGTCCCTAGCCAATCATGAGTAAGCTAATTGAAGCATGTATTGAGGTTACCAACAAGATCCTGAGATACCTTAAGAATCATTTCCCAGATGAGTAGCAACTGCGAAGTTGAAATCTTTGGCAATGGTATTGGGTTGGTTCTATTATTGATAGGAAATCCACTCCGGAACATTGTATTTATGTATGGGGAAACATAATGACTTGGAGAAGCATGAAGAATTAATGGTTGCAAGGAGTAGCGTTGAAGTTGAGTACATGGTTTTAGCTAAAGGAATCTGTAAAGGTTTATGGTTAAAAAGATTACAGGGCAAATTAAGGATCAAATGTGATGAACCCCTGAAGGTCCTATGTGATAATGTGGCGAAACTAAGTATTTCTGAAAATTCTATCCAGCATAATAGAACTGAACATGTTAAAGTTGACCACTTTTCATCAAGGAGAAAGAAGAGGATGGTCTTGTTATTAATATGCCAACGTTTCATTCGGTTTATTGTTAATCACTAACTGTCAACAGCAGATGCTGTCAAAGACACAAAATGAATTACGTCTGTTTGTTTACAGCCAATTCTTTTGACAGTCAACAGCTATAGACTACAATATATAACAATGTGGTCTAAGATAATTCACACATAAGCAAAAAAGAAAAATATATTGGCTTGCATAAGAAACTAAGAATCAGAAAAGATCATGGAATAAAAAAGTACTAGAAAGGCGAGAATCAGTACCAGAAACGTTTTTGGGCAATTCCTGAGATGCAAGAGGGGTAAAAGGTCTACCATGGCTATGCCCTTCATCAAGAAATTTTGAAGAAGGTGGAGATGATCTTTTAACAACAGCAATGACAATCATGATTACTAAGAGGAAAACCAAAGCTATGCTTCCTATAACAATTCCAGCAACAACAGGCTTCCCATTTCCCTTTTCCTTTTCAGAATGCTTGAGTGGGGTTGTACCATGAGGAGGAGGCGGAGCTGGCCCTGATGACCAAGAGTTTCCTCCAGTTCTTCAAAATCAACAACATAAAATTAGATAAACAACCTAAGCACTGTATCTTTCAACAAATATGAGTGTAACTAAATACTCACTTCAAGCTATTTATATCCTTTAAATCTGCCGGGATCCAACCAGTAAATTTGTTATTTTCAACATTCCTGTCATAATAACAATGTAATTAATTATTAAATACTCAGTCTCTAGGAAGCTTGCGTCCAATTTACAATCCCACGTCAGGTATGCCAGTCATTTTTACAACAGATTGGCATAGCAACATCACATTTACAATAATAAAAATTCAATCATTCCCCTTTCAATCGCCTCTAAAAATGTGAAGCACAATTTGTTCTTTGCGAAGAAGACTGATTCTTAATGATTGTAGCAAATAAGAGAATGAATTTATTAATCACACTGAAATGTAAATGTGTTACCCATAGACAAGCATTTAGATGATTCTAAACATTATCTTTAGGTGCCCACATGACTAAAAGTAATCATATATTTGAAGATGCTTCAAATTAATCAGGAAAAGTTCGAAAAAGCTAGTCCAATGCAGGTAGACATCAACTCACAAATCTTCAAGTGGAAGGTTTGCAAGCACATTTATTGAACCTGAGAATTGGTTATTTTGCAGATGCCTGAACAAGGACAAACAATATGTCAAATATGATGGCGTTAACAAGGGAACAAAAGATATTCTTTCTTTCTCTTGCAGGAGTTTAGTTCTTACAATGTCTTGAGGCTTGAGAGTGATTTTAGACTCTGAGGCAAGTTTCCTGATAGTGAATTGAATGATAAATCCCTATATCATTGAAATAACTAATTATTAATAAAACTTTCGTGTCTAAAAGAACTTGATAGGAATGTACGTAAGATATTGGGAGGGAGGATGCTTATACCTCAATTTCTAGACAGTCCGCAGTGGCATTATTTTCATTAATATGAAAAATAATGGATCAAACATTTTATATGAAATTTAGCATGTAAAATACAAGAGTAACTGTTGGATATCGTATTTATTCCTGTCCTTGTTTGGATTTAGTTTATTTCCTCTTTTGGTGGTCAACATATTATCTTTTGTATTTTTTTTTTTTTCCTTACTTATCTCCTCAGGAGGACCCGTTGGAATTTAATTTTGATTGTCTGATTATTCAGCATTCGATGGATCTGTCATCAGTAACCATCATCCCAACCCTAAATACTGAATCTCTTGAATAATAATATTCGTGGAGAACAGAAAACACGTCGTCTCTCTTCCAAAAATATTCATTAACAATAGTATTTCTCAGTGGAACCTGTTAGCTTAACTTTAAGTTAAAGATAAGCACCAGTAGGTTCTAGTAAAACTTTCATACCAACTTAATCTCAAAGAAATACAAAAATTGGTGAAATTGTAAAAGTTTAAATCATGATGGTAGCATCCTTGCAGCAGGTATCATCACACTTACAGTAGTTTGAGTTTAGTGAGTTTCCCAAACATATCACCCAACTGATTATTGAGCTGATTGTGAGCAAGATTTCTGCACACACCCATAAAATGTTGGGAAACAAAAGAAATTGCAATAAAATAAAATTTTCAAATAATAAAGAATTCAAATATATTTAAAAACATAATTTGCTCACAGGGTGTAAAGGTCACTCATCTGAGAAATGGAAAAAGGAACAACTCCAGTGAAGCTATTCTTAGAAAGATCTCTGTGTGACAACATAGGAGGATTAAAGATGATAAACATATGAAGTTAATCAAACGAAAATCAATTACAGAAATCTTACAGAAGCCACAAACTGCCTTCAAAAAGAAATGTGCCAAAAAGATAACTCGTTTGAATTTTCAATGAAATGAAGGCAAATGAATCTAAATATCTTGAATGAAGAACATTGAGAATCCATTTTAAGAAAAAAAAATGAAATTGTAGAAGGACGATCAGAGTTGAATCTCCTCTGATCTTTGCTCCCTGTCATATTATCGTGCAAACAGAGGCATACACATTTGGAAAATCCTAAGCTGATTAACACAATCCCATATATATAGGCATTTAAACCAAAATAAAACAGAAAAATACAGTATGAATTAAAGGACAAACAATTAAAAGGAAGATAAATAATGCCCAAAGTCACAGTCCAAGAAGAGCTCAAAAAAAAAAAAGTCATGTGATCACCCAAGGGAGCGTGTAATTACTCCAACTTCCCATATTTACGTTTAATTGGTCATAATTCAAGAGTCTTTTGATGACTATAGGTTCTTGAAGCCATTCCCAAAAGTGTTTTGGAACTTGTTGAAGTGATTAGAATCAATTAGGATAGTTTTGCAAGATTTGAATAGTTGTGGAGTTAATTTACAAGGAGAAATTTGGAACTCAATGGTCCAAAATTTGACCCCAACAGGTTTGGCGTGTGCAGTCATTTCCAAGATTTTTTCATACATATAAATTTGTTAGAATGAGTTTAGTTGTGTTTTAAAATGGTTTGATTCAGTTCTAGTACCAAAAACCATGGTTTACCACTTTGTAACTAAAACCGGAGAACTTTGGAAACTAGCACATTTGAGGGGTCAAATGACATCATTTTTTATAGGAAATTTTTGCATTGAATAGTAAACATCTCAGTTGTTCAAAAAAAAAATAGTAAACATCTCAAGCTTTTCATAGAGTCAATATTTATTATTTTTCTTGAAATATAAGATTCTAAAATGGGAGGGTGTGAAATCACCACCGCCACGGCAGTAGAACATTTCATTGCAGCACCAGCGGCCAGCGCACAAATTTTTACATAGTGATCTTAAAAAAACTTAAAAAAAAAAACTAGGCTTTGAATTAGGGATTCAAGAGGAATGTAGGACCAGAACTCTCTAGACATGCTAGGGCCATTTAAGTGATTCTCCCGCCAAGAAGCCTGCTTGGTATTATGGAAGAGTTTTTAAAGGAATGGAAATGAAATAGGAATGAGAATGAGTTTTTTTTTTTTTTTTTGGTTTTACTTAGAGCATCCGGTATCCTGAACTTATCCCATTTCAATTAAAGGATTTATCAGGATCCAACTAATCAGATGAGTTGGTAGGACCACAAAGGGCAATAAAGCTTTGATTCAATCTCTTGCCAATTAAACCAAGTGCTTGGCAATAATGAGAATGAGCTTTTAAAGAATGTTTGGTATGTGAAGAAATGAAATGAAAATAAAATATTTTACCAAATAATGTTTGGTATGATTGAAATAGGAAAGGAATGGAAACAATTGAATTAAAAAAAAAAACCCAAATACCCTTAACCAGAAAATTAGATGATAAAATATTTTGGATATCACATCATAATATTTTGCTTTTTAACCATCATTGTGTGCTTGAGCCCCGGCCCGGTGGGCAGCCCCCTTTTCTCTTTTGGGGGGGATTTTTTTTTCATCGTTTGAAGAATAAAAAGGACTTGGGTTAAAAAAAAAAAAAGAAAGGAAGAAAACCACTTGGGTTAAAAAGGACTAGGATAGAGGCTCTTATTCATTGAAAAATTTCCAACCATCATTATGCACCTAACAATTTCAGAAGGATATGGGAAACTTCGTCTTTTTAATATGGATTTCTGAATGTACAGTGTTTTTCCATCAATTTTCAGATGGAATAAAAATGGGCCAAATTGATTTCAATGAAATGATAGAAAAATTGCCTTTCAATTGTACCAAGCCACTTCACCAAAAAAAAAATTGTACCAAACCACTACTTGTAACATTTTCACTCCCATTCCATCACCATTTCAACCCATTCTTGTGTATATCATTAGACCTAAGGTAATATGGCATTCTTGCTCTCCTCTCCATTCTCTTCAATTTCTATTGATTGGAATCTTGACTTGGATTTGATTTGAAAAACCTTAACCTAGAAATTGGAAAATAAACACAACTAGCCTAGGCTATTTTGGTGTTTATGATGGCTTAAGATTGTATCTTATAGTTAATGTCAATGATATATTGAAGAAAAATTACAATTAACTAAACATGACCTGATATATTAATGGAGTATTAGAATACTTTAATAACAATCATCATTATAATTGAAATAATCAATGTAATTAGAGGAATAGTTAGTCCCATATAGATGAACCCCAATTCCCTAGCATTGCTCCTTTTGGTTGGATCAAATGTCTTATTAACCTCCATTGGGTTTGACTCTAAAATACTCCAAGTTTTATTATGATTAACCCTGTACACTTGTAGGATTAGCTTGATCACATATCAGTGGACTAAGGTCCCTGATATGTGAACAAGGGTATTTAAGAGTATTTTAGAGTCAGAGAGTGCTGAATAGTGTGGAGTGCTAGAGGTTGATCTCTTCTTAGTTCTTACTCTCCTACTTTGTTACTTCAGAGAAAGCCTCACCTAGGAAAGGTAGAGGATCTAAACTAGGAAGTTTTGAAGCATTAATCATATTGAATGGTAACTCGCAAGGGTAGAAATTCATGCAGACAATTATTACAAAAAAAAGAGACCATAATTCAAAACAATTATTCTTAGTGGGGGAAGAAAACATTGTTCAAGTCTATAAATGGATAGTAAAATCAGGAATAATCAGATAAGGAAAGGAAAATCAGATTTGTTAAATATTCTTTAAACAAAGGTAAACCGTAAACTAATGATAATTTGTGGCGTCATGAGATGGTAGCATGGCATTTTGCATTATCCTTTTGAAAATTGAGATGTGAATTCTTGTAAGGTCTACTTACATGTAATGAACATTAGGTGGAAGTTGATACGGTATATCACCTTTCAGGTTGTTTTTGCTCATGTCACTGTACTACGACAAATCAATGCATGGCATTCAAGTGATGTTCTCTCATTCTCATTATTTGAGGAAAAAGGAAAAAAAAAAGGAATTGTATATCCCAATTCCATACAAGGGCTGGGCTCACAAGTAAGTAACTGATGCCAAGCTTGACAGCTGGTAGCCCATCGATCCAGTAAGTCCCCGGCCAGACAAATCTCTGCCAATAGTAAATGCAGTCAGAAGAGCCAAATTATTTCTCAAGTTTGTGGCAAATATTATGTCAAAACAGATAGACATTATCTATCAGTTGTATATAAAGAGATAATAGATATATGGAACTATGTAAGTATCGATCTGCTCAAGTCTATTACATTTCTGTGACAGATGAGCCTTTACATTTGATTCCTTCCCACAAGTCGCCACAAGGATCACCCCCACTTGATTTCCAGCCTTCCATTTGTGAATGAGATTTTAAGCTGGTATACATCACATTAAGGGCTGAAACTGCACAATTACATGGATAAAAATAAGGATTTGAATTTTACCAAAAACATAAATAGAATTTGAAATGTGAATAAACGGAAATTTCCAATTGATTCATGAAAAAATAAAATTAATTGTTTAAAACTAGTATGAAGTGACATCTGAAAAGAAAATAAATGAAAAAATGCATAGTTTCATTTTGAGCTTGGCCACCAATAAAAAGTTCACACATTTGTGATGTTGCAAGAAAACCTAGTGAGAACAAGAATATGTAGAACAATACCAGTCAGTCCAGTAAGATGTTAAATACAGCTAAGCGAAAATAGCATCCTGACTAAGCTATGTAGCTCTGCGTGACAGAACACACAGACAAACCCATTAATATTGCATACCACATGCCTATAATCTGATTTCCATTGTTTTCAAGTAAGCCAAGAAAACTATTCTTAGACCCACGATTGCTGGATGAAATATGAACAGTTATCAGACAGGCAAAGCAGAGCATTTTATCATCCATAATGATTCTCTGAATTCCCAACGGTGCAAAATAATTCTAGGAAGCGTGTCTTGATTAATTAATTTTAAGAGCATAATCTGTTATGATACAGTCCATTGATTGGATAATTATTTTACGAGCATATCAAAAAGACACAAGTGTTCCTTGAATCCCATCATCCTCCAACAATTACCCTGGAAGGTTCCTAATCGCAAGAGAGTTTTGAGAACGCATCAAAAGCAAGAAGGCCTAAATGTAATGCAAGATACTCCTTCTGTACCCATATTACAAGGTAACATGAGAGGTTTTGCTCTTCAATTATTGTATTATTAATATTGTAACGTGTGTTAAATTTAATGAAAGAAGTTAAATTAATAGAGGTAAAATTGGAAATTTTGAACCATTTGGGGGACGGAGGGAGTACATACATGGCAAGAAAGGAATCTGATTTTATTTATAGACAAATGGATCCATGTTAACATGGAGTTCCTTCACAATTCCTGATTCTGATAACTGGGATATATTATAAAGCAAGTAATGAGTGGAATGCAAAGTATTCATACCATCCTGGGAGTCAGTCTTGCAAAGAACTGCCGTGGTGAAGACCGCGAGCAGAGAAATCCACAACCCAGCAAGGTTGTGGTGCATCTTCCCGCACAGAGGAAATGAGAAAGAAGAAGGGATGCGTCCCTCGATTGAATAAAGCTTGATTTGGTCGGTGCAATTCCAGAGTTTTGGAATGATTGAGAGCTAGAGGTTTTTTGGTTTGTTAAGAAGTGGCTAAATTTAGGAACAAGAAAGCTATAAAACTGAGCGATAAAATTGGAAAACACAGAGACCGCCATAGCTAGTCAGAGCGAAAGGAGAGGAAAATGGCCGATGACAACCACCCGCCCTTTTTGCGGATGCGGTGTATAGAACTGCCACTCTGCCACTCCTAACGTTTTTACTTCTCTCCTTTTTTAATTTTATATTGTTCAGTTCAGATCAAATTTAAATAATTTAAATTTAACATTTAAAAAGACATAATTTCTGTAAAAAAATAAAAATAAAAATCCATGCCGTTTAATTTAAATTTGATTTAGACAGTCCATCTCCTAGAAGTAGAGGAGGAAGAGACAAATTGATTCAACAGTAAAATCGATATGACAAACTCGACAATGATATTCTCTTCTCCTCTTGACAATTCTGCAAACAGAAGAAGAATTTTGTTGCACAGTGTTACTAGTTGTTGGAGGTGGCCAAGCACATTTAGCAAACATGACTTCCCACCATTTGGCTAATCAGCCTCAGCTTATTTCATACTTATTCAGATCTCTTCTTAATCACTGGAACGGATGATGATAAAAGAGAAAGTGAAAAAGTAAAATCTGTACTGACATTTTAGTTTCATCATTTTCACTTATTATTTTTTCTTCTAAAAATTAGAGGGGATCCAGGTCCATTTGATAACTTTCTTCATCAATTCTAGTACTTTTTTTTTGGGACCACCTATTCTGGTACTATTTATTGAATCAATTGAAATGAACTTTTAAGTGGATGAGAAATACTTTCTAAAAGTTCCAAAATTCAGTTGAGTGAAACTAAAGAGGTAAAATTCATTCCACCAAGAAAAAAAAGGGTAAAATTCAATCAATTGAAATGAATCTCAATAAACTGGAGTTAACCACCAACACTCAATTAACTAGAACTCAAGGTAACTATAAGAAAGTCTTCTGATATGAATGTTAACCAAGGACCTCGTGAATTGAACCATGCCAATGGGAAAAGAAAAAGGGATAGAGAAATGATAATAATCAATGATCTCAAGATCAACAGATTTCGATTACAATTCCATCTATTAATTATAATGTTGTAAGAATAGCAATTAAAGAGACCAGTTATTACAAGAAGCACCTCCAATCCAGCTTTCCCCTCATCTCCTCCACATTCCCTCAACAGTACAGTAAGAAAAGAAGACAGAAACGTATCCACAGTTATTAAAAGACATGCCGAGAGCTTGAGCTTAAAGGAAGTTGCCAAACGACATTCTTGTCACTAGGTCTGACCCCACTATTGATATTCTTCTCTGAGGGCATCATAATCTACCTAGTCTTGCCTACAATCACTTATACTGCGAGACATTAAGCACACCAAGTATGCTCATGGCATCACCAAAAACCATATTCACTCTCAAATAATACTGAACCCAAAATAAGATGTAATGATACGTTGACTCATCAACTTATCACTGTCAGCCACAAAAGCTATGAAGTAATGCTCAGGTCAAAACATAATTTAAGCCCTCAAGAAGTATTTTCACTCCATACAGTGCAGACAAGTTATGAGTTTTGACGCATCAAGTCACCTGCCTTGATCTTGCTCACTAGGGTTTGATTTAGCATTGTGCTTGCTGTGCTTGCCAAGTTTTGTTAACATGTAAGCCAGGGCTACTTTGGCGCCAAGGCTAGAGTGACCCCGAGACAAGCAGATTGCACCCCCAAGAAGCAGCAAACTATTGGCTACGAACTTTTTTGATGGCCTTCTAAATATCATCCTCTTATGAGATTCGTTTGCAACTTGTTCATGGAGTATATTAGGATGTGCCCCGTTGCTCTCAATTGTGTCTAAGCATGTTGGTACCTATGGAAAGAAGATTGTTAGCCACAAACTCAAGTTTGCTCAGGATTTGTTTGTCAACAGTCAGGCAACACTTCCCCATAGTAACAAATCACATGCTTCCATTCTAACCAGTAATGGCTAGTTCAACATCTTGACCGCATTTCAGTCAACACTTTTGAGATCCAGCTATTACTTTCGCCAAAATGAACAGAATTAATATAATGCCTTTTGACAATACATGACAAGAACTATTCTCAACAAAATAAAAGATTATCTTCTTCTTCTTTTTGGGTGTTGGGAGGGGACTGCGAAGAAGAGTGGCACTAAATTAGCACACTTTCATCATCAGTTCAAGGACTCAATCACTAGTTTACTGAACAAAAAAATGCTTCATATTTTCCATAAAGTTGGCGGAATTACAGATTCATTACCCAATACCAATAGGAAGAAAAGCTACAGTTCATCTGCATTTGGACTGTGAGAAATTGGCATTTCATATAGAAGAAAATATAGGGAGTCCACTGCATCAAGCATTGTAAAATGTAAAAGGAAAGTAGCGTTAAGGGTTTAAAATCAGGGTTAGGGTTCATTGTAATTGATAAAATTTCATCGCTCAGGGATGCAAGTCAATCTTTATGCCATTGGTGTCAAAAATTAAATCAAGACATTAATATTGAACTAATGGTCTCATACTAATAGAAATCAAGGAATCAAATCAAGAACCATTAACCTACCACTTTTTAGAGTTTAATTGCAACCAAGGCTGAAATTCAAAACTGCCAAAGAAATAGTACAAAACAGATATGTATAATGATCTCGTGAGATGTAACCTTAACGAGCCTTGCAAGGACCAACATTATTTACTCAAGATAAGAAACCAAAGATATTAAAATGCCTAAAGGGCTGAATCAAAAGAAAATAAAATTCAAATCAACCCAAAAAATGAGTGGGACTCAATAGCAGAAACCAAGGCATCAACCTGCCAAAACTAATTGATGACACAAACTCAGGAACAATAAAGTTACAGTATCATCAGAAGTAACAGTCATATCATGCAAACAAGAATCTGAGACTGGCATACTAACTCAAGCAACTTGCCCATGCATCAACTTTGAAACACTGGAACTTTTACTTCAAGATATAAATCACATGATTATATGTGCACTAACAGCACTGACCTTCTGCACTAGGTTGGCTGAAGTGGCAACTGAACTTGATTGATGACAGCTAATACTAGCATACCTGCGGAGTGCATTATCCATCTTGCACACGTAATTCCATATGCCCCTGGCAAAAGCCAGCTTTGCCAATTCCGTATTCAAACCAGCATCTTCTTGATGAAACATCGTGACTTCACAAGCATTTCTGCCAGGTACTGTACTTAAATAGATGCGAGTCATATAACAATCTCCTTATATCTAAAACTCATTCATTTAGTTATCCATTTCACACTGTTGAGAAACAATCAAATTTAAGTAAAAATGTAGTTCGAGTATCATTAAATGAAAGCAATGTTTTCAATGTGAATATAGAAATAGGCTGTCATGATTTTCTTAAAAAAGAATCCCCACTGATTTGGATTTTCACCTTTTTTTTTTCTAAGGATCAAATAATAACTTTTAAATAGAAAAGTTACCATAGGCTGTTCTTCATCAATACTAATCGTTCTTCAAAAATAAACAAGTAAACAAGCCAGTAGCCTACCTTTTCTAATTCACCAGTCAGATCTGAAAAATTTAACACGTACATATTTTCTCTGGCATGGTTTATTTTTAAACAAGCCAGTAGCCTACCTTTTCTAATTCGCCAGCCAGATCTGAAAAATTTAACACGTACATATTTTCTCTGACATGGTGCCAAAGGGTGCCGACATTCCTACAAAGAATCAAGACCAGAAATGGAAAGAAAAAAATCAAATGATTGCTTTCATGGTACCAGCATCAGAACACAGAACCACAAGGTTAAGCCTTGAAAGGCTTCCCATGAGTACAATTTGAAAAAAAAAAAATAGAAAAAAAGTCATTTGAAAAATGAGCCAGAACACAGCAAAATCAACAACATAAAAAAAATCCAGTTCTCTACACACCCCTCGGATACATTAAAAAAGATTCTTACAACTGAGAGCAATGGGACAAATTGTAGTTGGTAGTAACTGTAATTGGTTCTGAGTTATTGTGTCTAAGTATGTGAGGATGTTAATGAGGGTGTTAGTATGTACTGTGTAAGGATAGATCTTGTCGTTGGTGTGATTTTCCTCATGTAAGTGGTAGTTGTACCTCCCAAGTGCCAGGAGTATTTTGTATTTCAACAGAAGATCCTCTACTTTGTGCATTTGAGTGTTGGTATGTGAGTTGATAAGTGGATTCCTATCATAGTCTATAATATATTGACCAACAAATAATTATCATTAATTGATTGTTACCTTTTCCTATATAAATTCAGGTCATATGATATATGACACCAAAAAGACAATAGAGGGAGAGATGTAGCTGCAACAATATCCATATATGAATTAATCACCAACATCTGAAGCATAATATGTATAATCAATGCTGAACAGTCGCTGAAAACAGTTATTTGCAAGGCAAGACCATGATTGGGTGCATTACCTTTATAAAACAGTAGAATGTTTTATCCCTTCCCTCCCACACTTTCCAAGCCAGCACATATTCTCTAGGGCTCAAAAGAGGAAACTTTTTAATTGTATGCCCAACTTCAACACCCTTAGATTTGTCCACCTGCAGTTGCTCATGCTCAACCACAGTCTTATCCCACTGCTTTCTGTAATTATTGTCCAGGTAGAAGTCTCTTAACACCTCAGACGAAACCTCATTAAATATAGTCATGCTTAAGTACTTCAGGGGACCATCCTGAAACATTAATGGAGAAATAACTACACTGTAACATAGAATCTGCAAAGCCAGCGTCCTACAACTTGAAGGTATTTAGCATCTGTATATATATTAATTAGAAGGTATCAAATGTCAAGATCACACCCTGAAAAGACAAATTAGAATGCGAACTCCTGACACCTTGACCACTAATTATGAATTAATTCTGTCAACAAGCAATAAAGATATAATGACTTTGTTTCATGGTGTGTAAAGGAAAGAATCAGCTGCAAAGTTTTGTTTTTTTTTTAATTTTCCCTCCCTGGCCTGAATATATCAAGCTACTAATGAAATATATTAGAAGATCAGAGGACAAGAGGTAAAGCATATGCAAGTGTGCGAGATAGTGGTTTCAGTCTACATTTGTATTTGCCAGCCCGTACATTGTGAGTGTGAGAGAAAAATGGGGGACACTGGCAGCTGTTTTACTTAGCATATATCAGTTAAAACATTATAAACTTCAGACCAACGGATACAGAAAATTCATAAAATAAACATGATTTATCATTACAATGAGAACAACATCACAACAAGAGAGTGGGCAACAAGAAAAATTCACAAGTCTTTACTAAAGTTGAATCAATTGATGACAATAACCTTTGGCTTGCAGCATTTTGCATAGTAGGACAGATGGTTGCTACTTTTATCTATGACAGTTTCCCACTTATCACTCTCAGAGAACTTCTCATTCAAGTTTTCCATTAGAAACTTCAAATCTGCGTGTGTCACAAATTCTGATATTCTGCAGGAGAAAACAAACTTCCAGAATAATTAATCACTTATGATACACCTAAGTCAATGCTCATGAATAGCAGCAAAGACAAAAATGATCAAAAGTATAGTTACTTCTGAGATTCCTAAACCTCACAAGAGATTGAAATATTATACTATTGTAAATCAAAAGTTTCTTGTTTACATTTGTGGTTTGAATTGCCCGACAAATTGCAGCCTCCTAAGCAGCTTAATCAATCTAAAATGCTGATCAGTAATTCTAAATCACGGTCAGAAATAGGGGCAATAGGAACCCACAATCATTATTCTTTTTCTTTATGGCTAATCAAGTTCATTTTGGCCTTTCAGTTTCCTTCTTCTAGTATCAACTCTCAAAGCCAGAAAATAGCAGAATGAAACACCAGTGCCTTGGTCAAAAGCAGTACATTTAACTTATTATTGACAGAAAAAAGATTTTTTTTTTTTGGGCAAGAATACAATAAAGTACGTTTAACTACACTTTTTAATTAAAAATACCAGACAACCTCTCCAAATTTGCCATGTCATTTCACAATATAGTCAAAAATGCTTTTTTTGTAGCTGAATTCCAATAACACATCACACAAACATTAGTCGCACAGCCTTGTTGGGCATTTTGAGTCTGAAGAAAATCGTTTGTTTTAATTCTATTAAGTACCATGGTCCAAACAAAAGCCTTTACCTTAGAGGGAGCCTTGATCTTCAAAAATAGATTTAAACAAAGAAAAACCCTATGCATATGGATTTTGAATAAAAAAATTAAAAAGGAATGATTATATAACCTAAAGAATCCAAACTCCAAATACTTCAACGAAGCAGAGAAGAAACGAGAACAGAGCAAAGGCGTTCCAAAACAAAGCACAATCATCAACAACTAAATCAATGAGATTTCTAAAGGAATGAAGATTCCATGAAGATCTATCACTTCAAATAAATAAATAAAGAAGAAAGGAAAAAAAAGAGTATAATCAGAGCATGGTGCAAAGTTGATAACTCATACAGTTGAGAAGAAGTTCTGAAAATGAAGAATTCCCCATCCAATGGTCCTCTTAAAACTAAAAATGAGTATCATTCCCAACTCAATAAGGAGGTCTAGATGAAAAGGAAGGATATAAGTTTATTAAGAAAATTGCTATTCTCTTGGCTGACCATGTGAAATTCCTCAACTTATCATATGCCTGCCAAAGTTTCTCATGATAAACATAGCTAGTGTAGCATATCTTATCTTTGGTCCGAAAAAGAAAAATCCTTTTTTTGGATGTGTCATGAAGTAAAGCCCTAGGCTATTTTCCTTTTTCTTCTCATCAAATTCTTTTCTGTACTCTTCAATTCTCTTACCTGCTCAGACCTGTTAGCATTAGCAGAAATCATTGAATAGTAACCCTTTTTCTTTCAGAACCATCATTACTACTCCCCTGGATTGCCACCTAGAAGACTATAACTCATAAACTCTAATTTCCTAATTTTGCCAGTACTGTCCACAGCCTCAAACAGCCATCAATTTGACTCTAAATATGATGCCTATAGTTGCCCTTGCCTTGGCAAAAACATAAAAGTTCGTGGTGCAACTCTGACCCACCAATTTACTACCCTTAATCAATCCAAGAAATTCAAAACCTAGCCCATCAACTCTTAAATCTTCTTGGTGCAAATTTGTAGGGATTACAATCAATTACAAATTTACACCAACAAAATGTCATTTCATATAAGAAAATCAAAATTGGTAGAGTTGATCACAAACGAGTGTTCTCCTTCACCTGTCAATATAAGTAGATATAAACACGACAAAAACCAATTTACAGAAAACGAAAGTTATATTGTGGAAAGTAAACTTATTCAAGTTAAAATGTATGTAAAATTCAGGAGTAATTTCACCTGATTATACATCTTGTTTTCATATACTTTCTTTAACTGATTAACTGATTGGAACAAAAAGTTGCGCTCATTCTTTTAGCCACAGATATGACCATAGCTGGCCGATTATAAGCATCTTCTAGCCTCTGAATATCTAAATAAAAATGTAACTAATCAGTAAAACCATATAGATTTCACATCTATCAGCAGACAACACTCAAGCATTAACCTTCTTTTCTTCATTAGGCCATGCAGGTTCTAAACCTACTTAGCAAGAAAGCCGTGGATTCCAACATAAATTGGCAGGGTAGAGACTCCCCAGGATAAGAAAACGCCTACTCAAGCCGTGGATTCCAAACAACACCTTTTTCTGATGGTGAATAGAAAAACTAGAAACTTGAACGAACTACGAATAAGATTAGTCACATACACGACTCTACCTGAACTTGGAACTCAATTGGCTGATAGAATCTGAAACCAAATCGGATGCAGATGGAGGACAATAGGTAGAGAAAAGCCTTCTAAACTGCCAAAGCAACAATAAAAGAAACAGAACAACAAACGTTGCCCAACCGCCATAGAGGTTTTCCCGGGAAAGTTCTTCCGATGTTGCCTTTAATACACCCATCACTGTCGTTGCCCTGATGTTAACAATAATCATCATTTTAGAATTGTCTAATTACCTGAATCTTCTTTCTCCCTCAGACTGACTAATTGGGGGACATATCCACATTTTGAATGTATGTTGTACAGTCCTCGTCGATCGAGTTTATATTGGGTGCAATTATCGCCATTGCCTTTTTGTGATAAAAATTGTTTCTGAAGTTTTTTTTCTATGGCCTAAGAAATGTCACCGAAAATAATATAATATATGGCTGACATTTTGTTGGGTGCATTTTGCCAGAAATTTGGCATAATAGTTAATGTACAATTGAATTTCATAAATTTAAATGTCATTCACATAAATAATATGTTAGAATTCAAACAATAATTGATATTGAGCAATAGGGGACTTAACACTATTTAAGTATGATTTCACACTTTGAAAGTAAGAAAGTTACCTACGTACATAATAATGCTTGAATATAACTTATTAGTATTAAATATTAGATAATTTTTAAAAAAATATATACCATGTCATGTGAATATTTGAAATAAAAAATAAAAAATTTTAATGATTTCAATTTTAATTCTTTTTAAATATTATAATATTCATGATTAAAATTATTATTTTTATATTTTATTTTCAAAACAATAAAATATCAAGTGATTATCAGTGGATCTACCACATAGCGTTTCAACCCAAGGCAGGAAATGAAATTAAACAGGGTGACTCACTCTCTCCTTTTTTGTTCATAATTATGTGCTAAGGTCGATAGTGAAAAAGCTCTTAGATGAGTAGTGGCTCAAAAGTAATTTCACATTTCATATATGCTGATGACACCATTCTACCCTACAAAGAAGAAAGGGCAGAATGCCAAATGATGGAAGGGGATACCGGGGAGTTATGTTGTTCCTTTTTTTTTTTTGCCAAGGAGTTATGCTGTTCCTTGCCTGGTCAGAGCATCAATAATAACAAGTCAGAGCTTAACAATATTTTATACAATTTATTAGTATAATTATTTTCATTAATCATACAAAACATAAATTAATTTTATCAAAAATTACTAACTTAGCCGAATAAACTAATATCGTAAGCAATTATTAAATAAAATATTATTTACTATTTAATAATAATATTACGATTATAATACATAATGTCCTTAAATTCAGGATTGGTCACTCCACAACAGAAAATGGAAATTTTGGCCAGTAAAATTAAAATTTAAAAAAAGAAAAAGAAAAACCACAAGATGCTAGTCATTTAATCTTAGATCAATTAACACGAGATCACCTCCAGAACAAGGCAAGAATAAAGATGCTTCAGTCCAAAGGGTTCTTCAATTCAAGGTGCTTGCTTACTTTATTGAAATGCCATGCAGAGATAAGGAAAATTTACAAATACCCTGACCGTAAAAGCCAGAGACGAAAAGAAAAACTACCCTGACCCGCAATTATTAAAATACAAAAATAAAAAATAAAAAAAAATGAAAGAGAGAGAGATTTTGGGGGCTAGGGGGGGTTTCATCTAAAATTTAATCTCCTCAAATATGCAATAGTGTGGTGCAGGGAGAACAACGAAAACTACAAATAGAAGCGACGCACTCGGGAAACATTATACATGAAAGGCATCCTTTGTGTTATTATGTATTCTTCAGAAACCTTTTCCAATCAGAAACACCATAAACTCCAATCACTTAAATGACACCAGTAGCACTTTCCTGCAAAGGAAATATGATAAAAGTAAGCATGATTCCACTCGGCAACCACCGAATACTTCAGAGAGAGTGCTTCAAACTTCCAGCACAACAGGTTTGTCTTCCTAACTGGATTGGAGTGAAGAGCTAGCCACAGCAATACCATCTTCCAACTTAACAACACTACCATTGGAGGCATCAGTGGTTAAAGTACCCCTTTCAGCAATGGCTGCTTCAGTACTATCCTCGTCTAAGCGGACAACTTGTGCAAAGCTCTTTGACATCTGCTTCATAAAATCGCCATTCATGTTGGCAGAACTCTTATGTTCACCTTCTCCCACTGTTATAGCCATCAGGCTGGCATGCTGCCTTGCCTTCCGTTCTTGCATAGCCTTTTGCCGGTCTTCATAGAAATCAAAGTCATCTAGGATAGACATTTCAGTTTCATAATTCTTAAAAATGGTCAAAATCTCAATCCCCTGTTGCAATTTCACCTGAGATGTTTAAAATCCAGAGAGGAGCCAAAAACAACAAATGTGAGTGGAATGTTACTGCAAAGAGAACAGCAGTTAATGGCAATGAAATTTTAACTGCAGATAATCAAATAAACTTGGGGACCCATTTGCAAGTTTATAAAAGAAAATCAATGGAAACAAAATTGATAAGACTTAGTATTCACCAATGAATATGAGACATATAAATTGCTAGAGAGGGTTATCACATGATGGACCTAAAAAATAAAGACATATATTGTTAATGTTGCCTACAGTTGAGAGGATTTCTCAAGATACCAAACAGCTAAAATTCTAATTGTTTGAAGCATTAATGTCTTCACTCCTACGACAAGATACACCACAGGCCTACTGGCATCTATTTCAACTTCTATTCTCCCCAAATCAAAATAATTTAAGACTACAAAATAAAAACATTAAAAGGATTATATACATTATTTCAAAAAAAAATTATAGATCCTCATGTTCCTACCTCCTGAGTATCTCGACTGTTGGTTACAGGCTTGTTATCATTATTTTCAAGGACAATGTGTCGAAACTGACTGTTTGGAACATCTTTAATTATGTGCCACTTGACAGGAAATTGTCCGCTCCACTTATCTTGTTGCCAGTAATCCACACTCTTGTCAAAATCAACAGGCCCAACCATTTCAGCCACCCCGCAAAACTGAGCACTTGCATTTACCTAGATGTAGTTGCAACATGATTCATCTCCACGGTATTCATTTAAAAAAAAAAAAAAAAAGCAAAACCAACAAAAAAAAAAGTGAATAAATTTTAGAAACCAGCTCCGATTTTTCTGATTTAAAACCTAGTATCAACTTCAAGCATGAAAATGTCCAACCAAATCAAACTAAAGCCAAAGCAGTAAATTGGACAGCATTAATCCTCATCAATACATATGGATACCCACATCAACTTATGATCAAAACTTGTTCAATGCAAGATAACCATCTCCAGGAGAAAATACGAGGGAGAAGTTTAGCTGAAGGAACTTTTGCCCCAAACTTCCATTATAGCTTCTATATCATGGACTAAATTCCATTTTATGGGTACTTCCTGTTGCTTTCTTTATCTTCTCCTATTACTTCCAATGGAGTCAATTCTGCATAAATCAGATATACACAGAGACACACACCATGCCTACATTAACTTTGCATCAAAGTGAACTATCCTTCATTTATTGTAAGCTTCCATAATTGATATGATAAATTCCATTACACAACATTTTCAACAGATAGAAACAGAACATTCCAACCTAGATTTGTTGCAATGGTAACAGGGATAAGTTGTAGTTACCAAAGCAAGAAGATTGCAGCACAATATTTGCAATTATAAGGTAGAGAAACAGATTAGTACCGAAAAGAAGAGAAATACAGGGCAGGGATCTTGCTTCTCCTTTGCTTGGCGATATGCAGCATCTAACTTTCTATTTCCATTTGGTGTACTGGCCCAGACCCCATATTTGATACTCTTGTGAACATTATCTTCACTATAAGATTTGATGACAAAAAATTTGGCATCCTTGTAATCTGTGATAAAATCTGCCCGGTTAAACGATTCCTTGTGGAACTTGGTAGTAGAAGCACTCTTTTTACTATTATCAACAGAAATATTTTCAGCTAACACGTGATTCTTAAGTTTTGAGGCCCTAGGACCTCGATTCTGCTCACTGAGTATATCATGAGTACCATCACAACTGCAAAAGGAAGTCATTCCCCTGTCACGCCGTCTGCTATTTTCAAGAGAAAGCCAGTTCCTATCATTTACACCAAGACTGGAAATGGCAGTGCCACCAAATCTAGATCCCTGGTTAGGCACGTAGTCTCTACCATAGGAGTTTAAACCAGATCCAAACCCATACAATGGTGGCTGTTGATGAGAAGCCTGCAAAGTAACAAGATAGTCAGCAGCATGCATCCAAGCATAATTCTACGTTATTATCCAACAAGTTCTACAGGTTCACAGTAGTAGATTAGTAATACAAAGATGATAGGCAAGTTTGCCTCCCTTAACCACAATACAGATCCTTCATTGGAAGAGTAATATAATTCTTTTGGTTATTGGACTTAGCAAGTCATACGAAAAGTCAAGACTCAGAAAACACCTAGACCAATTAATTCATTCAGAAGTCAGAATTTTCCTTTTCTCATAAATAATGCCAGTCTAACTGCTTTCCAACAGAGAGAAGATTCTGATAATATCACAGAAATTGTGTATATTCTAAAGGATACATCTGAAAATTAATTTTCCATATATATAGATTACAAAATTTTATAATTAGATATTGCAACATTTTGTATATCATGCACAAGTAATAGAACAAACCATTCCAACACTCTGCCCAAATGACCCAAGTGATCCAAGTGGCTGTGGAGATACTGCTGGAGATAGGGGCATCAAGGACATCTGCCTTTCTGAGGGTTTTGAGCAATCTGACCAGATTCCATTTCCCCCAGATCTTGATCCATCAAATCCTTGTTGGGAATCATGAAAGCCAAAAGAACCGAGTGCTCCAGGAAAACTGCCTCTACCAAAGGATCCCATTGAGGGATAGCCAGGTCTTGGTCCCAAAACCATGCTATCACCTGACCGATCAACACCTACCAAGTTAGCGAGCTCTGGCTGCGAAGCTGGAGCTGGTGAAGTAATATATGGTAAGCTAGGAGAAACTAGCTGATGGTAATAAGGTGGCCCCGAGTAGGGAAATTGCTGGGGGGAGTATAATTGTGGATCACCACCTACAGAAGGTAAAGGTGTTGTAACAGGGGAATATGGTCCATAAGGCATTTGTGGGTTGAAGCCATATCCAGAATGGAAAAGAAGAGAAGGATTATCATTGTAGAGACCCTAATATAAATGTAAGAAAAATTACATTATGTTCGGAATCACACACAAAAAAAAAAAACAATAACAACAACGACAAAGATAAGGAAGAGAAGCCAAATTCTCACAGGAGATCCAATTTCCAACCCTTCAGAATTGATATATGAAGGATAATCATCCCATTCTCCATTGGCATTTTCAAAACCTGGGAACAGACTCACATAACAAAAAATAGTAAGAAAAATCAGAAAATAGTTATTCCTTGCAACCCCAATACACATGAACACAATACACAATTAAAAGAGAAGAGAACCAAGATTTTCATCACCAATTTTCTCTTGTAATGATTTTTTGCTGACATTTTAAGCTGATAATTGGACAAATGGGCACAGATTCATAAACAAGTCCTCAATTATGTTCATAGCTTATTAAACTCAATCTAACTGTATTATAAACTAATTTTTAAAAGCTGCACATGTTGGCAAACTCAATCTAACAGTACGAAAATTTAAAAGATATGAAATTGTATAAACAATCTCAACGTACAAGATATGGTTCAACTAAACCCATAATTCTTAGCTGTTGTTTACAAGTTACTTAAAACAATCATGGAATTACAAAACAAATCTCAATGTTCGGGGCTTTCTATTATGCCTTTATCTCAATGTTTGTATGATATGCATAGCTGAAAATCCTAGTTTGCCAGCTAATAATATAGGTCGAAGCCTTATTTTGGTTCTAAAAACATATTTACTGTTTCATATTGATCCTAAAAGTACTTTTGTTCCAAATAAATCCATAATTTAAAAAATGTTCCATGTAAATCCCAAAAGCAGACGCCAGTAGTTAACTTCCGTTAACATTGACGAGGCAAGCTACTGGACTTTTTTTGTTAATTGGCACCAAACACACCATCTTTGTGCTTTCCCCCCTTTTTTATATCACTTCAACCTTACCTTTCTTTTCTCTCCTCTTTCTTTCTGTGTTTGTCATTGAAAACCTACTCAACTCCTCTAAGAAATTGCTGAACTAAGAAATCCTAATGAACAAAACAAATGAATCGGATAATATAATAAAAGAACTCAGGATTTTAACAAACATTAATCATGGTAAAATATCTTAAATCTCAGAATAAACCCTGAAGGTGCATAAACTTTCAACTGAAACCCAAACACTCAAGTCTGACAATCTGTCTCCATTATGGTCCTTTCTTATGCTTATTCAGATTTGCACCTCATAAAATGATTTAAACTCATCTTTTTCTCTTTATAAAGACATGATATAAGTCTTAGATCATTTTTGCTCCTTTGTCCTATGTTAGATCTGCAATATAGAAAACGTAAAATAAATAATTTGACTTGAAGAAGCTTTGCATTTTCACAGAACTAACCAGTGAAGAAGAATATTTCACTTTCTGCAAAAATTGTATTTGGGTATTGGAAATAAAGAAAAGGCTTGCATTTGTGTCAGTGGCAATCACTTTAAAGGTTGTAGTTGGGGATCAGGTATTAGAACTATTGAAAAGAATATTAGAAACGTTGGAATTAATAGATCAAATTCGTGGTGAGAAAGTCCAATTTTTATACCATGTCTATCGTTTTATCAGAACACAAAATCTTCCACGGAATCCCTCAGCCTTTGCCATTAATTCATCAAACACTTCTCATCCAGTCTAGATATGTTTTCTCTCATTTCATCTGTTTTCATTACAATTTTTTCCAGTCTACAAACAGAGAAGAGAGAGAGAATGAGGACTGAGAAGGTGGAACATAGATTCCACTTTGTGGTTGTGGGAATGTTGAAGCACAGGAGTTGCAGAGCTTATGCAATTGATCAATCGCAGCAAGATGGGAGAGAGAAAAGAGAAAGAAGAACAAAGGGAGAAAGAGTGAGAGAGTGAAATGCTTACTAGGATGCTAAGGTGGCAAATTAAGTGCCTTATATACATATAAAAATGCCATATCATCTTTAAGGACGTTAATTAATGGCATCAACCTCTGGAATTTATTTGGAACCCTTAGGATCCATTGCAAGGTATGGGTGTTGAGTTTTGCATCAGAAGTATCGGATTCTGAAGTGAGGTTTATAGGGACCTTTGGCTCTCCAACCTCACAAGTCAGCTTTTGAGATATGGCTCTCCCAAAAGTTCCTACTAGGAACATTTTCGAACTTATGTATATAATTGGAACAAAATATGCTTTTACAACCAAAATAGGGCTTTGACCAATAGTACAAAACGAGACTTCTTTTAAAAGAACAATAAGGATTTGTAGAAATAAAATTAACCTGGGTAGAAAAAAGCATGGGCCTGTGGGGCATAGACATTAGGAGGGTAGAGAGGACAACCTCCACCTGAAATAAATGATCCTGACTGACTTGTTGTTTCCCTTGAATGACCCATGGTTGCATCCTGAGAGGAATTAGAAGAAATTGGCCTAACCGGCATTGATGAATGAAGCTGACAAAGCACAAAAGAGGTTATTTCTAAAGATATTCAATGTCATCAACATGAAAAAGGCCACAAGCAAAAAGCACAGTTAAGGGCCCAGAGATTCACCATTACCTGATCCTTCATTTTGTCTGGTTCAGCCGCTACCTCTTCTGCATCATTCAATATGCTAGATGACTTAGTAGTCAGTACAGTCTTAGAAACATAGGCAGAACAAATTATGACCAATCAAACCTAAATGTGAAGATAGCAATACTTGAAGCTATAACTACAGCGTATCATAGTGAGACCAAGAACATTATCCTATCCCACAACATCTCCAAAGGCATAGAAACACCTTGAAATATTCAACCATTCCTCTCCAACCAAATACACAATAATTTTGCAGATACAAGACATTGCCACGACACTTTAGTCTCTTTTTGGCTACCAAACTCTTCAAACCTTATCAATGGAAAACTCCCAAGTGATTGAGGAAACACCTAGTGTTCTCCAAAATTTCCAAATAGCAGACTCCACAAAAATCCAGCAACTCAACAATTAAAATAAAGGGAGAATCACAATTAAGGACCAATGGAGGGAATTAATTACAAAGAAAGACATTTTACCAAAAAAAAGTGTTAAAAATTGGAAGACTGAATAGTAAAATTGGAAAAAATAAGTAATAACGGACTTTGTTTTGTAATAAATTTGTTATTTTGCACCCAAAATGTGATTCCCCCTAAAATAAATTATGCACAGCTGATTGTGAACTATTCATACACATGACACAAATACAAGGGAAAACGACTAAAGGGCCTTGGAACCTGCAACAAAGCATCAGTATTAAGAGCCCATTCAGATGGGCTTTTTTTTTTGAAAAATTTTTTATTAAAAACCAAGGGCATAAAAAAAAGTGATTGAATGGGCTTATTACAAAAATATGAAGGAATGCAAATCTCAAGCATTCTTGTCATTCAGAATTCTTGAAAAAATTGAAGTTGCTAGACATTGAAGAATATTTGTCTTAAAAAAAAAAACAGATACAAAAGAGTTAAACAAACACATTATGCAGTAGATATTATAAATGCACAGAATAGCCACCTAAAACATATATCTCCCAATTGCTATATGCTAAGGTTTATAATTATATTATTTATAGGCATTTACTATAACAGCAACAACAGTAACCTTATCTTATTAAGTAAAGTCAGCTACATAAATTACACGATCCCATTAGGCATTTATTAAATAGCTTAAAATTTTTTGCTTAAGTAATTTTTGACACAATGATATTGGAAAGATAGAAATTTATAAACTGATGAACTAATAAGAGCATTGGCAATAGGATAGTGCTTTGCTGAAACTAAGAAAGTTTTATCAGGGATTCAATTATACATTCATAGCCATACCTTTCTAATTTTTCAATTCATAAGATTAAGCATTTGATCAATTTTCAGCAGAGAACGCTCAAAATAAATTATACACAATTTTTATAGTACCATTAGTTATTAGTTGCAAGGAACCAAACCAACATTTTTCCTGTCATTCCAACATTACTCAATGGCTACTCAAAGGATGATGAAATATATTGTGCTTTGTGACCTTGGAACAAATGAGTGTATTCAGATAACTCAACACTTGCTATACTACATAAATAAATCAAGATAAAAACAGAGATCTATGAGAAATTCAAACCAAAAGAAAAATTAAGTTTCTAATCCAAAAAATACCCAGAACCCAGATCTGAAAACATGACATCGAGAACACAACCTAAACAAATGTCCAGCTAAAGAAGTCTACGCTCAAAAAAATCCGACAAATCATCAACTTTTTAGATACTCATAACAAAGTTTAGCGCATATTCTTTCCAAGTACATGTAATTAGCAACGAGGCACTAGAACAAGAAAAGCTTTATCCAATTCTTTAACAATTGTACAGCTTTCTCAACGTAATCTCATGCAAGGAGTTCAGTTTAGGCAGATTCATTGACTTCATGCAGAAATCACGTAAACAACCTAACAATAAAGGAGCTTGAAGAAGGTAAAGATCAAAATTTGATGATAATTGTATTAAATAGATGAAAGAAAAGACTCGTCTAAGTACCGGCTGTACGATCCGGACCCTGTTGTTGGGTTGCCGCCATGAATCTGAAGAGGAAGGATCTTCAACCCGCACGAGGATCTCCGCGAAAAAACAGATATATAAACTCATAGAGTACCTATCTATTCATCAAGTTCCTCATTTGATGTTTCGATTTTAATTCCATTATGTTATTGGATTTAGTTATTTCGTCGGTAAATCGAATTTGCCTTTTGCGATAAAATCAAATTGAAAAAAATTTATATTTATATTTCATTACAATTACAAATTAGGGGAAAAAACTTACAAGAATTATAAACCTATAATGGAATATATATATATATATAACTATGATATTAAAACATAGTCCTACTAACATACTTAAATATGAGTACCTGACCGAATAGAATAATAGAATAGACAAGATTTATATTTTTTTCTGAGTAAATAAATAGATCAGAATTCTGTAAACTAAATACCAAAACTGTTAACTCCTAACTTATCTTAAATTATGTCAGTATAATTACAAAAGTCATATTTATGCAAAGTAATACAATCTTTTGATGTTAATTTTTATTGGCCAAAAAAATCATTAACTTTAATATTTATACTATTTATGTCAATTTAGCTTTTAGCTAGTTGATGGTATTTTAACAACTTTATATAAAATATATCTTCTTTATAGTATACTGATATATCTTTCTTTTGAATTTTTTATGCAACAAAAAACATAAAAATAAAATTATAACATATCCTATTATTTATATAGCACCAATATGAATATGTATATCAAATGCAATACAGTATAATATAAAAGATATAACAATTTTTATAATTTTATGATACGAGTGAGGAGATATTTATACTTATATAATATTATTTATATGTGTAGTTAACAAATCTGCTTATTAAAAGAAAATTAGTATTAGATATTTTAAAATTATAATATAAATGTTAAAATAAATCATAAAATATTTATAATAATTTCAAATAATTTTATTTTATTATAAAAATTTTAAGCAATACAGATGAATACAAATTGGTCCAGATAGATATGTATATATGAATATAATAGATGTATTGTATTATATTGTATATTGGATACGAGTACATCTTAATTTATATTTTCACAATAATTTTTTAAATCATTAATAAGCATTTTATTAATATATTTCCACAAAATGTTTTTTATATATTTTATTAAATATTTTATAATAACTATATGATAATTAGTACTGGCAACTTACTAGAGGTAGTTTTCAAAAAATCATAATATTTTTATCACTTAAGGTATTAATTGATTAATGATGTTTTATGAAATAGGGATGATTCCACTGTTATATCCATTAACTAAATAATACTTTGGCACTCATATCCTAAAACCTAAATAATTATTATCAGTAACTTATTTTGTGAAATAATGTACTTAATTTTTTGGTAAAATATAATTTAGAATCATTTAATTTGGATTTTCTGAATTTTTATGTTATTTGTAATTCAAATAGAGGCATTTTTAAAGTGGTGGAGAATACATGATTGGAACATTTTTTAGGTGAACCCTTCAGGAGCTCGCGACACCTCCGGCAAACTTTCCGACAAATTCTCCATCTCACTCTTTTATCTGTTAATTAAAAGCAATTATGTAAATGTACACCAGCACAAAAAAAGGAAAAAAAGAGTAGAGATATGCATCAAATTGTAAAAAACTTCAATGTCATGCATAAAATTGTAGATCTTTTATGTATAGTGATGCTAACACTTGTATTCATAAGTTAGTTATTTTAGCTGAGATAAAAATATTAATTTTTGTACCTTTAATCAAACCCACTTTGCTGCAAATCGGTAATTGATGATAAAAGATTGTAAATACTAAGGGCATGTCTTGTGCAATTTTTAAAAGCAGTTTTTCTGTGTTTAAAAATAAAAAGATAAGAAAACTTGTTTGGTAATTCAGTTTTTTATAAACTGTTCTGGAAAATAGAAAAATAAAATAATAGAAAACTCAGAATATCTTTAAGGTGTTTTGTAATTTTTGTTCTGAAAAATAAAAAAAAATTGAAAAACATCAACTTTATTAATGATAACATTATAAATTTTGAATAATCATTTATTACTCACTAGTTATAATTTTGAGAAGAACTATTCAAATAAATTTTTTTATTTTCTTATTTTTAAAACTTATTCTCAAAAATAGTTTGCAAGAAAAATAGTCCTAATTTTCTTGTATTTGTTTTTCTTGCTTTTCCAACATATGCTTTTTCCATTTATAGGATATTCGTATGAAGGATGTACAGCTCCAATAAGGCAACCTACTATGAAACCTCAAAGAAGTACTTGAACAAAGAACGTACACTATGAGGAACTCAAATTTGATAAAACCAAATCGGATAAGTTTATACTTAACCTTCACAGGGCAAATTTATTTTTTGGCCCGAAATCTTCATAGGATTTTGGGAGCAAATTCCCTGTTAGGCCCCGCTAGAGTATTCTTATCATATTTAGTTTAAGTAAACGAAATCGAGCTGAAAAATAAAAAATACATGTTTGGGAGTAAAAATGAAAAAAAAATTTAAAATAATAAACATGTATTTTTAGAGAAAAATAAGAAGATTTGGGAGTTTGCATCATATTTGATTTGAAAAATTAACTACAATAAAAAAATTACCTTGTCCGATTTGACATTAGAATTAATAGTAAATTTTGAAAATTGATTGATATTAAAAAGAATTGCCCCAATTGATAAGAGTTTCCAAGTTATTGCATTTTGGATTTCCATACTTTGTGCTTGTATAGGTTTTCTTGTTTCTTCTAATGAACTTATATTTCATTTTTTTCATTTTCATAAATAACTCTTGCAAAAATGCATCGAATGGCCAGATGGTTAGGGTGATGAGAGCTTCTGAAATTTTAAAGCTTTAAAAAAAAAGTTGACAAAAAAACATTGATTGATATAGTTTTAAAAACTGAGATTTAATGTGTGTTTGGATTAGATTATGTATAGGTGATTATGAGAATAAGTGATTATTCATAAGTGATTATGTCAAAAGTGATTTGTGTTTGGATATTTTTACCTCATAAGTGAATTTGAGAAAAGAAATGTGTTTGAATATTGGGGTTTAAGTGATTATTAGATGGATAATGAGAAAAAAAAATGAAATAAATGATTATGAGAGGATAAGTGATTATCATAAGCTGAAAAAATCAGTTTCTTCCATAAGCACTTATTTTAGATATAAGTACTTATTGAAAAGCTGTTTCCATTTGACAACTCCACCATATAAGCACTTATGAATCCCATAAGTGCTTAATTTTGTTATCCAAACATGCTATTAAATGCTTATACGGTACATTAAAATCCTTAAACATCAAACATAAAATGTCAGTTAAATTAATCATCATTTTATCCAATATTCAATGCCAAACCAATCAAAAAGCTGGTTTAAGGTTTATTCATTCCATGAAATCGAGATTGAACTTATTGTAATAAAATCAATATATTTTGAATTTTATATATCATATATTATATTATTTTTTGTCAAAAAAATTCACTAATAAATTCTATAACTTAATATTTAAATATACATGAGTTAATAACTATTATATTATTTGATATTACGATAATAACTAATAGTTAATAATCATTTACAAGAATAATGCTTGTATAATATTATATTATATTATATTATAAAAAAATTATCCCAAAAAATGATATTCTAAACTAAAAATAATACTATTCTGTAAATAAAAAATTATACTATTTTATCCAAAAATAAAAAAATAAGAAAAAAGTGTTTGAATTAATTGAACGGGTAACCAAATGATATTGATATTCCAGAATTTTTGCCGGTTTAGCGAGTTCTTAATTGGTTTTTATTTTTTGGCTAATTCTTTAAAATTTTGAGCTGGCTCTAGCACATATTCATCATTTTTTACCAGCTTGATTTGATTTTTATGACATTGCCAATATTCAAACATAAAATATGAATATTCTTTAAATTTCAAATTCAAACATCAATGATCAAATTAGACAAACAATTATCATTCAAATTATAACAATCTAATTCATTTTCTTCATTAACAATAATATTTGAGTTCTACGTCTTGACAAAATATCAATTTTAAAAGTTTTAAGACCTTCTTAGTTGAGAATATCTTTTAACGTTTCAACCTTTTCATCAGAAAAAATGCGCCGAGCTGCTTAACTCACATGTTAAGTGAGTTAGGTTCTAAACATATTAAAATATTCGCAATACATTTCACCAAAAAAAAAATTGCAATCTAATATAGTAGGTTCCAAACATGTTAAAATATTTATTTTCCGGCTTATAAAAAAACATGTTAAAATATTTGGATTCCAATTTACGTTTTGTGGTGGGTTAAGTAAGCCAATCCATCAAATTGGACTTACATTCCCACATTTGTTTCTCTATCAATTTCAATTAAATATGGCTTATGAATATTTATGAAGAACTTCACTTATATAACATTTTATAGATAAATAGATATAGACAAGGATTCATTTCTCCTCCTTTTTATTTTAATTTTAACTAAACACTTCGAGGGTTTGATTTTGTTTTTTCCCTTGCTCGCATGCACACATAAAATGCTTGATCGCTTTTAGTATGGTGAAAAATAATGAAATGCAACAGCAAAAAATAAGTAGGTGAAATATAAAATAACAATTATAAATTTATTTTAAAATAAATAATAAATACTATATCAAATAAAAATAATAAAGATGTATTTTCATATATATATATATATTGGTTTTTCCCTTCCCCTCCTCCCGGTATTCCATCCTTCCTGTATTCCGGTTGAAAATTGAAATCTCACTTGACTCTCACTGTAATGTGCAACTGCTTCTTTGTCGTCTTCCAACACTTTTGGCTACTGCTATCACTTTCTATCTGATGCATTTTAGAAAGCATTTGTAGCGATGTGTTTACTTCATCGACGCAAAGTTGAAACCTCAACACAAGCACGAAATTTAAGATTTAATTCACACGAGCGTCTGAATCAGCTGAAGGTCTATTCTGAGTTCTTTACGGCTTGTTCTTTCCTCCTTTTTTTCATCACTTCCATTTCCGCAGGCTTCCCCCCTTTCCCCATTTTCTTCCCTCTTTCCTCGGACAAGATTTCTTTCGACGAATGGGTTTACAGTACCTTTTAAACCGATTAGAGGCCAGCAAATACATTGAACTAGCCTCGGGGACGCCCCTGAGTTTGATGTATTTTGTTTAATACTGTTCACGCCCCCACGTACTTTTGAAAAATACATGGACATTCCTCAGCTCTCTCATTTAAGATACGAGGCTCGTGTCTTCTTAGATTCATGCGCCAAAAACTACTTTTACCTTAAAAAGATGAGGAATTGTCGGCGGCTTATTCACATTGGAAACTTTTGACTTTCTTTTGGGGATAGGGTGGGGAGCTACAGCTGACCCACTTTTTCTCACCTTTTTTATCTACATACTTTCTGAACTTACTGAATTACTGAATGCTTTATTAATGACTATGGACTTATGAATTCCTTTTCCTTAACTCTGAATTTCATGGAGAGTTAATTTTCCCTTTTACTTTTTAAGTTTTCCTGATGGAAATTAATTCGGAAAGAAGGTGAAGGCGTACTGATGTCTTGATAATATGCGTGTGCTTGTGTTGAAAGTGACTGGTGGCTGTGTATTCATGAGTTTCTTTGTCCTTACTACTTGGTCACAGGTGTTACAGTTTTTTATCTGATTTTACATTCTTTTTCTTGAGGCTATTGAGGACAAACCTTTTAATAAGACCTCCTAGTGGAAAATACAGGCTGCAAGTGTGATGCCTGAAACCAATCTGCAAAATCTATAATTCTTTTTGCGCATGGGCTTGCAGAACTTGATGACAACTTGACAAGGTTTCTGGAGAGCCTCAGAATGTGCGTTATTAAATGACAAATACTGTAATCGCAGGATGTTTGACTCATTGGTTTTGCTATCTGCCCTGAGACGGTAAGGGGAGAGGAGCGGTGGATATATATGAGCTCTGGGCTTTCTTCTTCCTTTTACCGATGCTTCTCCGCTTACACATAATTTTATTTTCACAGAAGCGATTCTTCATCTGAATATTCACGTTCTGGCACAAGCTATTGTGGTTCAGAAGTTCGGGTTGATGTTCTGAATGAGCTTCATTGTGGTAACTCATCCATAAAGGTAATTGGATGGTGGGGTTGCCTTTCAATGTTTTCATAGTAAGGACCAAGAGAATAATAGCTGCAACAAATTTTCATCATAAGTTTCTAGCAACCTGCTTGAATTTTTGTAACCTGTTCTCATCGTCTTGTTTTTCTCCTTATTTGTTTAGAATGATCTTATTTTTTCATTTCATTTGATAATACTTAGTGCCAAGTTGTTTTTAACATTATTGGCTGCCTTTTGGGCGATTAATATATTCACCCTTTTTTTTCTTGTTCAATGGTTTCAAAGTTGATTACAGATTCTTGATACTTTATTGTTGTAATTGATTTTTTTTTTCCAACGGAAATATAAAGTGGTGATCCTTATGACTCTTTGAATGTAATCTGTAGGTGAGAAATGTTAGTGAAGAGACAGAAAGAAATGTGCCATATGAACAGAGAAACAGTGCTGCTCTCAGCAAATTTCAACTTGAGCAGGATGTGAGCTTTCTTTATGCTGGCTCTTGTCTTGTGAGCAAGTTGCTTGCTTAATGTGGGCTTAAAATGATGGTCTAGGAACTGGATTATTTTTACCAGACCTTACAAGACAATATTGGCTTCCCTTATTATTGAATGAAATCAGGGAACCATGAAATTATGCATTCAAGTCTATTGAAATTCCCCTGAATTCTCCCTCCCTCTCTCATGCACACATATATCAAGTTTCCCTTGGTATGATATGATAGATTTCACATTTGCTTTGTATGAATCACATTACCTTTTGAGCTTTGGACCATCATATGACTAGTTTGGTGGCAGCTAGCAACCATTTTATGCTTTCAATAACTTAGGCAGGTTTATACGACTGATGTCTTAGCTTTCTTAAAGTTTTTAATCCCCTATGGATTTCTGACATCTGTACAGGTGCAACAATTAGAAAACCAGCTGCTAGAAGAGTTGGAGCTGCATGCGTTCCTTGAAAATGTAATTGAGAGAAATGTCACCAAATTATCTGGTTCAGCACACCTCCCTCATCATGTATGTCCCTTTTTACCCCCAAAATGTGGTGTCATATGCATGCTAGTGTTGGGATGAAATGACTTCTAATGTAGTTTTTTGTTCACTATTTGATGGGATGTGATGCTGGTACTCTTTGAACTTTGAAGGCCTCTTTGCTCTTTTTTTCCATTTAGAAGCGGCATCCTCCAAAAGGAGAAAAATTATAAGATTCTTGGACTTCTTACAAGGCCTATGATGGCTCAATTATCATCTTAAAAACTATCAGAAATTCCAAAATATTTTGCATGAGTTCTAAAATGTTTCAAGAACTTACGCAAGCTGAAGTAGAAACTGATATTTTTTTCCTCTTAATGTACTGGGGAACTTGATTTCGTGTTACCTTTTTGCTTTGCAGTAGCTTTTTTTTTTTTATCCTATCATAGAGACAGATGCGAAATAAATAACATGGTTTTAGATGTCCTTGTTTTTCGTATGATTTAAATTAATAATTATTTAGAGGTTATGTTATTTATTTTTTTGCATGCTTTATTAACAAACTTGTGTTTTCAAAGCAGACATGAGGATCTAGAGAATTGAGTAGTGCTCTTCAAATTTCTTAAGCATGTGGCTTGAGATGTAACATGTTTTTTTAAGAGAATTATTACATTCTGATTTTACTGATTAGAGACTTGTCTATGAAGGTAGATTCTGTGACTTGTCAGAGAAAGTTAAACCAGCAGATTGATAGAAAAGCGAAATTTGAGTGTATAAATAATGGGGTGCCTTAAGTTTGAGAAACTGGTAAACAAAGTTTTGGCCAGCGTTTAATATGCTTAATTATAAAATTTATTAAGAAGACTTTAGTATCATCTCTTTAATGTGTGGCTGTCAGACAAGATTACAAGTTTGAAGAAAATGTCCTTTGGTTGTGAAAAGAAAAGGTGAAAAGGCATGTGACACAAAATAACTTCACTTTGTAGTGCATAACTTCAAGCAATAGTTATCAGCAGTTTGAACAATATCAATAAGTACCAGAGGATTTATGCATATGCTTCTGCTTAAATTGCTCTACATGGACAGCTAGGGCTGAGAAGTTTGGAAACAGTTGTTATCTTGAAGCTAAGAAAGGATATATATGAGGATTTATGCCATGAAAAATAAAAATAGGGTTTTTCTGTATGCTCCCAAGTTTAGTTCAAATGAATTATATGCTGCATTCTCCATCCATTTAAGCATTTAGATTTATGTTAAATTACATGTATGTAAAATTCTGCTTTTTCCAATAGTCTCTTTTGTAGTATGAATTTCAGTTTTGGTACATTCACCATTGTTCTTTGCTCTAGGTTCAGGAGCTCCTTTCAAATATTGCCTCACTGGAAAGTACAATCTCAAAACTTGAAAATGAGATAGTATCTTTACATTTCCAACTTAGTCAAGAAAGAAATGAACGGAGACTTGTGGAGTATCGTTTAAGACATTTGTCTTCTCAATCAATATCTCCTTGTTGGAGCACTCCGGTATGTATTGTTTTCTTTGTTACTGTTGTTCAGTATTATCAAAACTCAAAGCATTCAACTGCAACCCATAGTAAAGTTTTAGCTAAGATTCCACATCAGTATTTTAAACCATGTGAAATACCAAGATATTGTGAGTTATATGATTCAACTGGGGTCAAAAAATGATTAAACTATCTAAGTTAATTTCTTAAGATTTAGGTGAAAAAAATTCGTTTTTATATTTAGACATAATACATAATTTCAACTTGAAACTTATTTATTCAGTAAATTCTTTTTTAAAATCTTTAGTTACATTAGACACGTGTTGTCTATGGGTGTGCTTGTGTATTATGAGATTATAATAATTATTCACAGGCTTCTACTTAATATCTTAAGCTCTTGACTTTAATTGATCGTTGACATACTATTAAAATCTATATGACCAAGTGATTTGAAGTTCTATAGTGGGTTGTGATTTGCTCACACTTCAAGCCCAACGTACCTTCGCACAAGGAGGTGATACATGGGACAGGTTGTAATAGAGTTAGTCAGTTGAATAGTTGGTTAGAATTTTTTTTTTTGGCCAATTTAGAATTAGTTGTCATATTCCCTATCATCTATAAATATATATTGTAATAGAGGAGTGTGAAGACATGCAGTAGTACTCTTCTCTAGCCACTCATATATCTGATATCAGGCAGCATGTAAGAGATTATAAATTATAATATAAACTATTAATTAATGAGCCTTCGCCTAAAAACTTAAGCTTTTATCTTTTTGCAAGTAACATCTTTAGCTTTTGAGTTCCGGTGACCCTTGACACATGCACACACATAGACGTATGTATGGTTTTTAATATAACACAGAAAACCAATTGTTGAACCATTGAACCAAAGGTTGATCAGTTAGGAAAGACCATAAATTGTAACTGCTAAAGTTTTGTTTTTTATAAAAAAAAAAAAAAAACTTCTAAAGTTTAGTTCTTGTTACTATTTTGATAACTTAGCTACTGACTTTATTTCTTAGTTTTAGGGAAAGCATGATGCCACTCCTGATTTTCTGAGTATATTTTAGTGTCTCAAAATTTTTTATGCATTCTTCCATATAGTTATAATTTCATATTGCTGGGGCAGAGTGAGACACATGATGAATTGACTGTATTGTATTTAAAATAAAAATATTCTTAAAAAACATGGCATGGGACTAATTTGCAGTGCAGTTTTACATAATGAACTAATGATAGGTTATAGGGTTATTGTTATGAGAAAATACCTTGTTAAATCGTTCCTTTTGTGCATAAAACTCCATTATTTTTACAGATGTCATCTTCTTCAAGTTCCTCAAAGCAATTTGATTTTGAAGGACTTCACCTTGCTGAAGGTAGCTCTGCCCAACTGCTAACAGCTCAGTCATGCAGACATTCTTGCAAAGGCGAAGAGCCGATGATGGAGGTACCATCCATGTCCAATGTAATTTGAAAATATCTAGCTCATCCTTAAAAGCAGAATTTGTTTGTTCACCAGATAGAAATAATATACTCGTGGTATTGTCTTGAGTACTATATGCAATATCATGTAATACTTCGTTTCTGAGGGTGATATTCAAATCTTATTCTCATTTTCTTGTGTTCTTGCCAAACTTGACTGTCAGTACTCTTTTGTATACATCTGTTGATTAAGAAAGTATAATTCAGTAAGAAAAATAATGATTCTAAAAAAAAAAGGGAAGGATTGCCCTAGTTTGAGGCCATTGCTGCATTACATGATCAGTGGATCTGTTGTATATTAGGCTTAGGGTGGTTGTTATAGCAGTATTCTTTCTAATAATTCATTTCTTATGTTTGATTTATGGTTGGTCCATACTTAATCACCTGAAATGTTCAGTCTAGTAATCGACATAATTTTAGCTACAAACAAACTACAAGTTATGCTATAGTTGATCTTTGACCAAGTTCTCTTAATATATATAAGGAAGGATTTAGGGACTTTTTTCTCTTTCTCTAGTTGGAATTGTCAAAACCTCACTTCTTTGTCCATGGCAATGAACTGATTTTAAATATCTTTGATTTGTTTGTCTCCAACATTTGTGTAAATTTTGGCATTTGACTGTCTATTGAGGAGATGTATTTTCTATATCAAATTCACTCATAGTGAGTCATGCACCACCTTAACATGGTCAAAAGAAACATGATTGTTACTTGTAACAATTGTCTTAGAGGGATTAGTTTTAATGTGAGGACAAGTAATGACAGGTGGTGTACCTTTTTTAACTCTAATAGCTAATATGCTTTTTTTTGAAAGGAGTAAATTGCATCATTCTCTCCTAATGTTTGGATAAGTTTTACTTGATAGCCCCATTTTTTTTTTGGAGCAAAATAATTATTCTTGACTCACCTTGCTTTTGATATGTATCACGAAACCTCCTCTTTAATTCACTTTCTGTCAGTGAAGTAAAATTTTTGCATGATATGCATTCTTTTTAAAAATAGAATTATTTTATTCTTTATGGAAACATGCAATTTATGCTATTATTTAGTGTGTCTGCAGATATAATGCTTTTACTTTTCAGGTTTCTTGCCCATCCTTAGATATGTTTTGGGACAGAATAGAATTGCCTTTATGGCCTTCATTTGGTGCTTTGTCCAATGGTTTATTTTTGGGGAGTTTCTCCTTCAAATATATGGCAGAATTTGAGGGCGTCATTGTCAATTTCAATTTGTGCATCCTATCGTTTTTGTTTACTTTTCTTCTCTCTGACTCTAATAAATATTCTTTAATTCTGTTTGAGGTAAACATGATGAAATATGTCCTAGTGGTTTTAGCCTTATTGAGCTATTCTATGTGCATGCAATGATATTCCTTTCTAAGACCTATCTCACTAATACATGTCATTTTCTTAGTTTTTCAGTGTAAAGTTATTAAATTTGGCTGTCAAGTGCCAGCACTAGTCGTCCTGATATTATTTTTTTGTTTCTTTCCTTCCCAAAAGGGAAAAAAAATTGTTTCCTCATTTTTTCTGTTTACACCTTCAAGCATGTATTAACTGAATTATTTGTCTTATTTTCCTCTGATAGAGTTGGAATCTTATTATGTGAATTCAGTAGGTTCTTACATGAACTAGTGAATGAAGTTGTGCTGCAGAAGCAATTGAAGCTTTTATAATATGCCTCAATTTTGTTTAAACTTATGATGGTTATTGCATGACATGTTGGATCAGAATGCAGTGCGCTCAGTTTTGTTTTGCTATGAAAAAAATGAGTCTATGAAGATAGATGGAAAATCTTGCCCGCCTGAAGATTCCAGGAAGCTTCCTAAAGGGATGCCGCCTAATGAAATTTGGAATCAGCCCAATTTATTATCAGAAGAAATGGTTAGATGTATGAAAAACATATATATATTTCTGGCAGATTGTGATATACCTACAAAGTCACCTGTAGGAGAGAGCCAGTGTTCAGCTCAGTCACCATGTGAACATCTTCCTAATTCATTGTGGTGGTCATCATCTGAGCACTCAACAACCTCATCGTTGGTGCAGAGTCCACTAGTTGATGTGAAGGATTGTGATGTATTGGCTCCTGGGAATGCCTGTGATCCCTATCGTGTTCGTGGTAAATTGAGTTGGGCTGATATTGGAACTTATGGATCAGCAATTGAAGTATCTTGGATGTCAGTGGGGAAAAAGCAATTAGAGTATGCTGCTGGGGCACTACGGAGGTTTAGGTAAATTTTTTTCCACCATTTTTTATTTATACATATCTGTTTCAGATTGTGATCAATCCCATGATTTTCAGGATTATCAAAGATTGAAAATGATCCCATAATCTGTGGGATTGACTAAACTTTGTCTGATTTGTGTTGGTTTCCTTTTTTCGGGTTTTTGGGTCCTTGATATCTTGGGATATTTATCCTATGTTTCCTAATTTATTCTTTCATTGACCTTTTATATTCACCCTGGTAGTATTAAGAGAAAGGGTTGTGATTGTGAATGTAGATTCATCTCCTCAGTTTTCACGGTATTAGAGCCAAGTTCTTAACCAAACAAAATTTCCATGGTAGATGGAAGGTATGGATGTAGTCCCTTCCCAATCATTCCCAGTGGACTACCGTTGTTGGTAATCATAATTCTCAACAGATCATCCAACACAGATTAAATGGCACAATTTCAGGGGATGGTCCCACTCAGTCCTGCTGATTTTCAAAGGAAAAGGTGAGATTTGGTATCTAACTAGTGCAAAAACGAAACCAAGTGAAGCACAGAATGCCATGGCCATGCTTGGTTGACGAACTCCATAGACCATTGCTTCTCTTGGACATGACTCTTTCTTTAAAGTGTCAGTGCTTCACAGTCAAGATTCATCAGAAATTTCCATTGGACACAGCAGCGTGAGATTGGCTCTCCATGCAAAATATATACGTATTCATGCATACTTTTTCAAAGCAAATTTGAATTTGTGAGATTTGGACGAACTTGATCTGCTGATTTAAAAGAAATTTGAATCAATGAAGTTAACCTGTACCTGACACTGTCTCCCCCATCTCTGTTCTCTCTTAAAGTGTTTCTCTCATTAGTTCTCTTTTCTTCTATTCTCTTCTCTTTGAATCTGCTTCTATTTGTCCAACATCACTGGCTGTGCAACATATCAACTCCATTTTAAGCCAATCAAAAGCTAATTCTAGTGCTCTGAATTTTGTTGTGGAGAACAGATTGCTCGTTGAACAGTTGGCCAAAGCGAATCCCATCCATTTGACCTCCAGGGAGAAACTTGCTTTTTGGATCAATTTGTATAACACATTGATCATGCATGTGGGTGCCCTTATATAATATATATATATATATATATTTCTAAAGATTATGAATTGATGCACATTTTCAGAAGCATGTTATTGCCTTGATGCCTCTTCATCTTACCAGGCTTATTTGGCTTATGGAGTCCCAAGAAGTGACTTAAAATTCTTCTCTTTATTGCAAAAGGTTTGGTTTCTGATTATATTCCATTCCTATTTTTGTTCTTCTCTTCTTCCTGTTAAGAGTTTTTCTTTCTTAATTTTGGACTCTTAGGGGAAGGGATGATATATAGATTGTGTATGATGTGTATTATAGTTGTCCCAATCTTACTTCTAGTTAATTACGTTTTTCTGAGGGTGAAAGGTTATGTTTCCAGACGAGGTGTAGTTGAATATCAGAAGAAAAAGTTGGTTTCATATTTTCCTTTGTTTGCATAAGCTCCTTTAGAAACAATATATTTGGCTAGATCATTTTTTTCCCAATGGTTTAAAACTTCTCGGAGAATTTCCTTTTGAATGCCGTGTCTACTTGTTTGGAAACATCAAATACTGGAATTTTAATATCTCCGTAGCAAATCATGAATTAAGCATGCATTTATATATTGAGATCTGCATATTTTTCTATATACGTGATACATTGGTAAATGATATACATTACTTTGTTCAGCACCATTCTGGGTACTTCAATAATTTCTCTGTTTTACCCTTTCAATAATGAGGGACCACCTGAAAGCTATAGCATAGGCCAAAAATCAATATAGCATGTCTTGGTTTTTCTCTTGGCATTTATATATATATATATATATATATTTTATACTCTCATTTATATACAGGCTGCATATACTGTTGGGGGTCATTCTTTCAGCGCAGCAGCAATTGAGTATGTGATTCTGCAGATGAAACCGCCGCTTCATAGGCCTCAGATTGTATGTATTTTGCTATCCCCTTGTAGATAAGTCCCAGCATGATTCCATGACTCAGTTTCTGTTAACTGTGTTATCAGGCATTGCTTCTTGCTGTTCAAAAGTTCAAGGTGTCGGAGGAGCAAAGGAAGTTTGCAATTGATAGCCACGAGCCTCTAGTAGCTTTTGCTCTCAGCTGCGGATTGTATTCTTCACCTGCGGTAATCTCTCTGCTTAGTGCTTATTATGCTAGAAGAACTGAAACAGATCTCCTGAAATGGGGATTTGAATTAACTGGGACGGTAGTGATCATCCTATGTGGCTGAGACGAGATAAGATGTGCATGACAGCTTAGTCACATGACATTATGATTTCCGTCCAAACGAATCAATAGCCAAAAATAGCTACCGAAGCAAATTTTATCCGACTTCTACTTTAGAGGATTTGGATTCATGGTTGAATGGGTTTGTTTACCCTATGTTGTGTGCACACATGTGCGGGAATATGCATGCACATCAACTGCCAAAAATAGCTACTTAAGCAAATTTTATCCAAGTCCTACTTTAGAGGATTTGGATTCATGGCCGCTGAATGGGTTTCTTTCTTCTGTGTTGTGTATTTTGTAGTGTGTGTGTGTGTGTATAATGTGCAATTATGTATTATATATGTATATATAACATGTAAATGTAGGTAAGGATTTATACAGCAAAAAAGGTGAGGGAAGAGCTTGAAGATGCACAGCGTGATTACATTCGTGCAGCAGTGGGTGTGAGCAACAAGGGGAGATTGTTGGTACCCAAAATGCTTCATTGCTTCGCCAAAAGTTTTGTGGATGATGCGAGTTTGGCTGTGTGGATATCCCATTATCTTCCTCCGTCTCAAGCTGCCTTTGTGGAGCAATGCATATCCCAGAGGCGACAGAGCTTTCTAGGTTCTCGCAACTGTGCCATATTTTCCTTTGATTCCCGATTCCGCTATTTATTCCTCCCCGATGCAACCACCCCCTCCTCGGCCTCCTCCTCCTCCTCCTTCTCCGATCATGTTTCTTGAAAGGTGAATTGTAATTACATCACATCACATCAGATTAGCCGAAGATGTTTCATTTCAAAGATGAGGAGCTGGAGATCTTATTTGTACCCGTCAAAATGCAGAACAGAATCAGAATCATCTTTTGAAGTTAAGAATATGGGTGGGGTAGAAAGAAAGAGGGAGAAGGATAAATTAAATCCTACTTTAATTCGTATGGGCGGGTCCGGGGAGCCGGCTGAATTTCTTCTCTTTTGTATTTTCTGGAGCAAGATTCTGTGATCCTACAGAATCTGATGTGGTTTAATGAAATGCAGCACCTTGTCCTTGTGCATCTTTTTCTTCTACCTCATTCTCGTTAAATTATGTGTATTATTATTATTATCATTATTATTATTGTCTTAGGACTTAAGTCCCATTCCGTGCACCATTAAATTGGTTCACGGGATTTAGAACCTTTTCAATTATTCAAAGAAAATAATTATATCAATAAATAGTGAATAAAATGGTATAATAAAAATGCTCTCCTATTTTATTTTTATATAATATTTTGATTAATTATGTTTTAGGTCTATTTTACATACGGCTAATTTATCTTAGTTTTAATATTTTTTGTTTGCTAGCATGAATAACAATTATGAAAGCATCCTGAAGAAACAAAAACTGTTATGAAGATAAGGAAAAGCAAGAAACATGAATAAGAGAATAAAAATAAATAAGGGAAGAGAGATATGAAAGAGATAAAGTAGAGACATTTTTTCATTCACTTAAAGTGTATTGGCACGAGGTACATGCCATCTATTTATAAGCCTTCAACTATTAAATGTTCACATGAGTGTTACAAAAACATAAGTAAGATTATAATGATAAACATTACACATTTGTAGGTTACAGTGTCTTAACTATGAAAACCTCTAAAAAACCATGAAATGTTATGGAGTTTAGAACATTAACATTAGGAAGGTTATGAAGTTTAAGATACTAAATGTAGATAATACTAATAGTTTGGGGGTTATGAATATCTACACAATTTTTATAATATTTACAATACTTCCCTTAGATGACTATAACAAAATTGTGCCTCATTAAAACTTTACTAGGAAAAATCTAATGAAAGAAAATGAGTACACAATATTGAAACTGTCTCATTAAAAACCTTATCAAGAAAAACTTAGTGAAACAAAAGTTTGGAAATGCAATTATGTCTTAAGGCTCCTAACTAAAAGCCAATTATAGTTGGAGACCCACTAAAACCTTCTTTGAGAACTCATCTTTGTAAGTTGTGGTTGAGCAATAAAAATATGTACCGCATATCCAAAAGTTCTAAGATGAGAAATATTCAGCTCCTGATCAAAAGCCAATTGCAATAGGGAAAATTTATGATAAGCAATTGGCATGATGCAAATGAGTGTTGTTGCAAGTAAAATTGCATATCTTCATGCTAAAATGGGAAGTTTTGTTCTCATAAGTATTGGTTTAGCAATTAATTAGAGGTGTTTAATAAATAATTCTCTTAAACCATTTTGAGTATACACACATGCAATAGATTTTTCTATTATTCCAATTGACAGTATTGAAAGCTTGTGATACAAACTTACTAGTGTTATCAAGACTAATTGTCTTGATCGCATAATCTGGAGACTGTGCTCTTAATCAAATTATGTGAGTAAGTAACTTAGCAAATGCTAAATTATGAATTGATAATAAGCACACATGTGACCATCTTGTAGATGTATATATTAAAATCATAAAATATTTAAATGGTTCACATGGTGGATGGATATGCTCACATATGTCAGCTTAAATACATTTCAAAAAAGCAGGTGATTCAGCCCCAACATTAGCTAGTGACAACCTTATAATTAATTTGTCTTGAGAACATGTAGTACATAAAAAATCTTTAAATTGAAAAATCTTCTGGTTCTTCAATGGATGTCCATGTGAATTTTCAATAATTTTTCACATCATAGTTGATCCAGAATGACCTAATTGATTATACCAAACGATAAAAGTATTTCTATCAGTAAACTTCTGATTTACTATGGCATTTGTGTTGATTGTACTAATATATGTATAATACAAACTAGATGATAAAACATGTAATTTTTCCAAAACATGCTTCTTTCAAGACATAATAAACCTAATATATAGATATTCAATATATTTTTTATTTATAGCCTCAATATAATACCCATTTCGATGGATATGCTTAAAACTTAATAAATTTCTTCGAGATTTAGTAGAGAATAATGTATTTTCTATGACAAACTTCATCCCTTTAGGTAATATTATAATTGCTCTTTCGGAGCCTTAAATTAATTTTGAATTTCCCGCTATAATATTGACACTTGCATCACTTATTGTTAATAAATATTTTTTTTATCTTTGAGTATCGTATGCTCCGTAGCACTATCTGCGAGGCATGTATTTTTTATTATTGTGTTCAATCAAATGATGAGAAATATTCATTTTCTTCATTAAAAGAGAGAAAAATACATTATAAGACATAATTAAAAAAAATAAAATACATGACAAAGCAAAAAAAATTATATAATAAGTAATATAGCCTTTATTATAAGGAAAATATGAAAAAAGAAAAAAAAAACATAAAAGACATAAACACAAACATTCTGATTTGATTATTTTTCATTCTCAACTTCTCTAATCATGATTTTCAAAGAAGTTGACTACTTCCAAATAAGTCATATCAATGCCAATAATATCAATAGATCCATCAAGATAATTAAAATCATTATCCTTGTATGCAAAATTTGCCTCATTTTGATAAGTCAAATTTGTTTCCACATTTTTTCCTTTCTTTTTGACATAGGCTTGATAAAGTCTTATTAGATGGTCATGTGTATGATAGATACATGACTAATACCCTTTCATACTACATCTAAAACATTGATTTTGTGACTTTTGGAGGGTTACTTGGACAACTTTTGTCCTTTCTTTGCCCTTCATTATTTTTATTCTTTTAATGGTCATTATGATTATAATTGTTACCACCACTTCCACGAAAATGCTAATTATTGCACCCCTACCATGACCATGTCCATGGTCACAACCATAACTGCGACTATGACCATAGTAATTGTTATGCATTATCACATTCGCTTCATGGAATAGAGCAGAACCTATGGGACAAATCTTATAATTTTTCATTAACAACTCATTGTTTTGTTCAGCCATAAAGAAGACATATGATTAATTTAGAATATTTTTTTAAACCTTTCTCACGATATTACTGTTGTAAGACACATTTGAGGCATGAAGAGTTGAAAAAGATTTTTTTTCAATAAGTCCTCATTGGTTATTTTTTCACAACATAATTTCAGTAAAGAACTTATTTTAAAAACTGCTGAGTTATAATCACTAACAATTTTAAAATCTTGTAAACATAATGCATCCATTCATAACGAGTTTTGGTAAAATCACCATTTTTTTATGATCATACTTTTTTTTTTCAGATTATTCCATAATTCAAGTAAATCTTTTACTGCTAAATATTCTGCTTTCAATCCTTCATGCAAATGATATTGAAGGAAAATAATTGCCTAAGCCTTAATCTTGATTAGTTGCCTGATTTGTCGTAAAATTACCTCTCTTGGACCCTTAACATCTAGGTGAATTTTAGCATCCAACACCCACAACAAATAGTTTTTTCCCATTATATCAAGACAGTGAACTCAAGTTTGGTAAAATTTGCCACGGATCAAACTAAAACAACAATAAGAATTAGAATTGATTCTAGAAGTAATATGAACAAAAATATATAAAATAAAATATAATCAACTTTAAAACTTATCAAGTAATCATATATATCATATTGAAAATCTAAATAAATTATATATTATGGATTCTAAAATAGCTACTACATAGCAATTCATGATGATGAAAATAAAATTTCACAAGCAACAAAATTTTATGAAATTGAAAGAGAAATTTAATAAACAAGATGACAAATTAGAAATACAACAAAAAAATTAAATCTACAAATTAACTTATATCTAAATAACATTCATGATTTTTTTACTATGTTAAAGTGATATAATGACAATAATGCTTTTCAAACTAAAGAAAACTACAATTATATATATTTTCAAATGAGATAATTATAACATATTGATAAAATTAAATCCAAAACAAAGAAGAAGGAGGAGGTACAAATAAGAAAAAAACTTAATAATATTAATTCTACTAACCAAGTAAGCCAAATTAGATAATTGAATATTATAATCAATAAATGTTATATTAGTTATTTTTGTATATAATATAACAAATTGATAAAATATTATAAAAAATATACCTCAAGTCTCCTAGTAATTCATGCTGATAACATGTTATGAAAATAGGGAGAAGCAAGAAAGATAAACAAAAAAATAGAGATGAACAAGAGAAGAGAGATATAGAGCAGACAAAGTAGAGAGCTTTTTTACATTCACTTTAAGCATATCAAAACAATGTATATGTCTTCTATTTATAAACCTTCAATTATTAAAGGCTCACATAAGGGTTACAAAAACATAAATAAGAATATAATGACACAACATTACATATAGTGTATTATTATGAAAACCTCTTTAAAAGTCATTCAATGAAAATGTTATAAAGTGTAAGATATTAACATTAGGAAGATTATGAAGTTTAAATCATTAAAGGTGAATATACCAATAATTTAAGGGAGATGGACACTCACACAATTTTTATAATGTTTACAATACACTTTTGAAAAAATTTAAAAGTATGACAAACCTTTTTTTTTTTTGCTATAAACCTAATGACAATAAAAATATCTTGATACGAGTAAGAGAATTTCATAAAAGAAAAATGAAGGGAAATGATTTTCATTCACTTTGATATATCAAATGCTATGTACAATATCTCTATTTATAGGATTTCAAACTGACTTAAGGTTACATTGTATCCTTGATAAAAATATTGTAAAAGATTTATAAAAAGAAAATAAAAGAGAAAGGGCTCCAATGTATCTATATTAAAAATTAGGATGTATGAAATTAATTCCACTTTGATCTATTTGGTATATAAGGCCAAAAAAATAAAAATCCCCTTTTCCTTATTTGTTTCAACTCCCTTCCCCTCCCCCGTACCAAATAAACCCTAAAATGAGCCACAGGAAGAAAAAAAAAATTAGGAATTCCTTTCAAGGAAGCTCCTTCTCTCTCATTTTCTCCTCTCCATAAAATTCCTCCCTTCACCTCTAATCTCTTCCCTTTCCTTCTCTTTCCCCTTCACTAATTCTGTTAGTCCCCACTTCTCCTTTTCCTTCTACTAAAATTCCTCCCCTCTTCTCCACTCCCTCCCCTCCAACCAAACATGCCTTAAAAGAATATTAAAATTCCTTCCCCACTCTCCACTCCTGTCCCTCCAACTAAACAAGTCTTAAGGGGATATTAAAATCTCTCATTTCTTTATAAAATCTTCTTCTCTCCTCCTCTCCATAATTCCTCCCCTTCTTTAAACTAAAGAGTACCTAAAGCTATTTGTGATACACACCAAACATTCAATAGTCATAATATTCATTGAAACTAAATCACTGTTATTAATTAAAATTGCTTGCTTTTCATAAAAATGACACCAAAATCCTTTGAATTTCTCTCCACTACTGCACTGTTCATTCATTAGCATTCCTACATTAAATGAATAATTAATAGTATTAATTTGTCAAACAAAATTGCAATGAAAAATAAAATTTACTGTTAACATTTAATTTCTGTTCTTTATTGTTGGGTTACACCCTTGATGGGTATAAAGCCCAAACAAAAGGGCACATGCCCAAAATAAAATAAATAATTATATTTTATTTAGAGAAGGAGGGAACGGTTAATGCGAACTACTCCCTCACACCACACGCACGAGAGTTTTAAGTGAACATGTGTGTGTGTGGAGGAAAGAAGAAGGATCAGTTTATTCAGAAAGGGCTCTCAATTCATTTTTGAGTAACGCTCGGTTCTTTGAGACTCACTCTCTCTTCTTTTTATAGTAAAAACGCTCTCACTCTTCCTCTCAATTTTCCTTCCTGAGTGTGTCTATGGTGAACCAGTAAACAAAGTCCGAGTGATTTTGTTTCTACCGGCTGGGATTTATTTTATTCTCTCTAAGTGGAAGTATATTTCTCGATCGGTATGTATATCTTCCCTACCTTTTATTTTCATTAGCATCAGAGTATGAGTTTAGATTCAGGGAAATTCTATATCCGCTGCAAAATCTTTCATACTTGAAAATTAGAAATTGTTTTCTCTGAGTTCCATAATTTGTATACGGTATATATATTTTTCTTATGAGTTTTTTTTGTATAATTTTGTATACTGTTTATACTCATAAGATATGCAAATAGGATTTAGTATAGGGAATCTCAAAATTTTAAAAAAATTTATACACGATGCAGTTTTTTGAGTACTATGAAATAATCCCTTCCTAGAAAATAAATACACCATTGTATAGAGAATAAAGAGATGAGACAAAGGCTACTAAAATTGCATTAAAATGTACACTGGATTAGAGAGAAAGAGCCGAAAAAAGTTACAGAAGAATGCGTAGGAAGAGAAAAAAATTGGGTTTATTGAAATCATAATTTTTTGGACAAAAGGAGCCTCTATCATGTAGAGGACGTCGAGACGAGAAAAATGACACTAAGAACGCCTCAAATGGATGCTGGACAAAGGAGAAAATGGTGAAAAATGGTGACGGGTTCGCGGGTTCACCACCGGGTCCGTACCGAGTCGAGTTGACCCAGCGGGAGGTCAGGGATGACCTCAACTACGTGTCGTTCAGCCTTTATAAAAAAAAACTGATAATGGGCTGCGTATAAAAAAAATAATTTTTTGGGCCACAGCAGCTCAGCCCAACAAAAACAAAAAAAAAATTTGTTTTTGGGCCGGCATCATTCGGCCCTATTAAAAAAAATTGAAAAAAAAACTTGTTTTTGGGCCGAGACATTGGGCCCTTAAAAAAAAAAGGGTTGGGATCGCTGATGTGGCGTGTAGGGCTCATCAGCACGTGATTGGGCCACGTGGAGGAGACTGTCAAAACACCGGCGACGTGTGGAAAATGTCTGATCGGTGCGTGTTGCCTAAATAGCCATGTACGTTGGCGCGTGGAGTTCACTCGCCTCCTTTGCGCGTGGACTTATTTTTTTTTTCAATTTTTTTTGTTGTCTGGACTTCTCTGGGCACGTGGGGGCACGTGCAAGGGTATTTTTGACCACGGTTTACTTCTAAAAATTTCTAAATTTGAGATCTTCAATTTGATATACTATTTGCCTAGTTTTGAGATAAGTTTGGATCTGTCTAGAGCTATTTCAGTATATTTTTTTAATATAAATTTTTTTTTAATAATTTCTACTATTTTATTGAAGGAAAAAAAATAATGAAGCAAGAGAATTCTAAAAGCACTGAAATAGTTGTATATGGTTCTTCAAGTTATGAGTATTTGGAAGAACTTATTCCAGATGGTGAATTTTTGGATGAAGATCCTGATGAGGAGTTTCTAGAAGGAGAAGAAAATCCTAAGGAACTTCAAGAAGTGTATACAGATCTAAATGGGCCAAAGGAAGATGAAATTATTTTTGAAGAGCCTAAAATTGAAGATCAAGAAGTAGATCAACCCCTTACCCACTCTATAGCACAAGACATATCAAATAGGGATGCAACAAAAATAAAACATTTAAAAGACTTGTATCCAATTCTTGCAAAATATTCACACTTTGTGGTGAATATGGAAGATGCTGAGTTCTTCGCGAACGTCATTATTAAGTTAAGAGAAAGTCTGAATACACAAAACAAGAAATACTCAGATTACACCTGGGTCGATGCGATTAATAGAGCTATGAAAATATCGAATCGCATTTTTAAGAAGAAAATTATTAATTTCTGTTTTCCTGTTTAATTTATGTATTTTTTTTATTTTTTTTTTGTACAATGACTATGTTCTTGTATGGATTTAATATTTTTTTATATGTTTTATTTGAGTGGGAGCTCTTAAAATACGTTTTTTTTAGTTAATTATTCTAGCACTTGTATCAAATTTTTAATAGAAAATAATGATAACACTAGCATTCGTGTGATGGGAGATACACTTGTGGTCTCCTGATCATGGAACTAACAAAATTATTATTGTTCTACTAAGAAATAATACAAGTATATGACATTGTATATTGTATTGTGCTACATGTATATTTTATTAATATATTCTTTAGTTCAGTTCAATAATAAAAGTTCTTTATGTGGGATAGTTTCGTAACTGATTTGAGGATGGCAACTAGAGCTGGCAATCCGGGCTAACCCGGCCCGAGCCAAATCGGGCTCGGCCAAAAAGCCCGGATTGCCAAACGGGCTCAGCTTGTAAAGCCCGAGCCCGTATGGCACGGGCTCACGGGTCGGCCCGCAGGCTCATTTTTTTTAAAAATATTTTTCATATATATATTTTTAAATTTTTTCATATTTTTTAAAAAAAATTTCATATAATTTTTTAAATTAATACAACTAATTATCACTATTATTCATAAAAAATCAATTTAATATTTAAATTTTACAATTTACACATTATTAATTAATAAAATAATACATTTCTTAATATTTTAAAAAAAAAAGAAAAAAAAAAGGAAAACGGGCCCATCGAGGCATGCCGCCACGGGTTGGGCCTAAAAAGCTCGTTTTCCCTTCGGGCCTATAATTTTAAAGCCTAGCCCGCCCATTTTGTCGAACTATTTGGGCTGGCCCATCAGGCCTGGCTCATTTTGCCGGTTCTAATAGCAACAAAGAGTATAATGACTGAGCTAAACAAGGAAGATAAACTAAATGAGGATAATTGGGATATCTGGCACCGAAAGATTTCATATATATTAGAAGAACAAGATGCTGTAGAGCCACTGACTATAGTCATGGCACAACCAGAAGCCGGCAATACAGCCCATCATAGGAGAGACCAAGAGGTCTACATGACCTGGAAAAGGAAGAACAGCATAGCACGTATTACTATGTTGGGCACTATGGCCAACGACCTAATGTGTGAATATGAGAAATATTCAACTGCACAAGCCATGTGGACGACATTAAAGGATAAGTTTGGAGGTACCTCTACCACCAAACTAAGAAGGCTGACAATTAAGTTTGATACTTATAAGTTAAGGCTTAATACTCCTATGAAACAACATCTACGAGATATGGCCAGCATGATCAGAGAACTGAAGGAAGTTGTGCATGAATTGTTTGATGAACAGCAGATCCAAGCTGTGATAAGGTCACTCCCTTTAAGTTGGGAACACATGAAAGTCAACTTAACCTATAATGAGAATATAAACACTTTTAGTGATGTGGCGAAACACCTGGAGCTTGAAAATGAACGTCTAGAGGCCTATAGAGCATCTGGACAAGCTTATCTAACTGAAGAAGCAGGAACTTCTAACTCTAAGCCCAATTTCAAAAAGGGCAAGAAATATCAAAGAAAGGGTAAGAAGAATGGCCCCAAATTTAAAAAGGGAAATAAACCTTTCAAAAAAAGAGGGAATAGAGGTGGAAAGAAGAAGAAGACTAACCTGAGTAAGGTTAAGTGCTATTCCTGCCTGAAAATGGGTCATTTTGCAAGGGGTTACCCTGAGCAAAATGAACGTGAAAAGGTATTAGTGAATTATGTTAATTCACATATGTCTTATGTTTCAAGTACTATTTTTTTAACATAAAGCCACTTGTTTTGATTCGGCAACCGACAATACTCTGTAAAGAATCCTCGATCCCTGGTCAAGTGGTATGTGGAGCCTGAGTCAATTATCCAAGAAGAAGAAATAGTGCCCAACTTTTTGGTTCAGCTTTTCTTTCAAAGAAGTTCTTTGTTATGGACATTGTTGATGTATTTTATATGCATGATTGCTTTGCAACTTTTTCCAATTCAAATGTTGATATGAATGCTTGGCATGCTAAACTAGGACATATTAATCAAAATAGAATGATTAAACTAGCTAAAGAAGGACTGCTAGGTGAAATTGATAAAATGGAAATGTCCTTGTGTGAGTATTGCCTGGCTGGTAAAGCAACTAGAAAACTACTTGGAACTAGAACTAGGGCAGAAACTCCATTGCAATTAATCCATTCAGATGTATGTGGTCCTATGAGTGTGAGGGCAAAACATGAAGTTGTTTATTTCATCACTTTCATTGATGATTACTCGCGATTTGGTTATGTCTATTTGGTGTCACATAAATTTGAAGCACTAGAATGTTTTAAACAATACATGAACTTAGCTGAAAATCAAAGCATTAAGAACCGATCACAGACGTGAATATTTATCGGATCAATTCAAAAGGCTCTGTGAAGAAAAATGAATAGTAAGGCAACTTACAATCCCTGGCACCCCATAACAAAATGGTGTAGCCGAAAGAAGAAATAGAACATTACTAGACATGGTTAGGTCCGTGATGGTACAAGCCAATCTACCCATTTCATATTGGGGAGATGCAATTTTAACAGCAACCTTCGTATTTAACCGTGTGCCTTCAAAATCGGTCATATCAACACCCTATGAGCTATGGACAAATCGTAAGTCAGATTTAAATATTTTAAAACCCTGGGGGTCGGCAGCTTATGTCCATGATACTTCCCACAAATATGGAAAAATAGGTCCAAGAGGGAAGAAATGTATCTTTATTGGATACTCTGAACAATCTAAGGGTTACGTTTTCATTGGAGAAAACCAGGATGGAAGTGTCACTGAAATAGAATCTAGAGATGCAACATTTCTAGAAAATGAATTTCCTAGTAGGGGTGAGGTAAATTGTACTGTATTTCTTTATGAGATACATGAAGAAACTGAGGAACAAATTTATATACTTCAACCTCTTAATTCGAGTGGGAGCTCACCAGGACAAGTACAAGATTATGTTCAAAAACAGAATAACTTACAAGAGATCCCATTGCGAAGAAGTAACGGAGAAAGTGTACCAAAGAGACGTTTCCCAATAGAATGGACTGCACTTATAGTTACCCCACAAGATTATGATGAGCCTAATTCAATACATGAGGCTTTATCATGTCCTGCTAGTAATGAATGGAAGAAAGCAATGGAAGAGGAAATGAATTCAATGAAGATAAACCAAGTCTAAGATTTGGTTAATCTTCCATCTGGACGTAAGGCAATTGGAAACAAATGGATTCTCAAAATTAAGAGAAATGCAGATGGATCGATTGAACGATATAAGGCTCGATTAGTGGCAAAAGGGTATACTCAACAGGAAGGTATAGATTATGAAGATACTTTTTCACCTGTTATGCGTTTTAACTCCATAAGACTAATTTTGGCAATAGTAGCAAGTTTAAATCTAGAATTACATCAGATGGATGTAAAAACCACATTTTTAAATGGTGAACTGGATGAAGAAATCTATATGCAACAGCCATTAGGTTTCATTGAGAAAGGGAAAGAGAATAAAGTCTGCAAGTTAAAAAGGTCCATTTACGGACTTAAACAATCATCCAGATAGTGGTATTTGAAGTTTCACCAAACTATAACCTCGTACGATTTCCTGATGATCGACGAGGACCACTGTGTATACATCAAGAATTTTGAAAGGAATCTTGTGATATTATCCCTTTATGTGGATGATATACTATTAGACAGAAATAGTCTAAAATCGATTATAGATATCAAAGAATGACTATCTTTGAATTTTGAAATGAAAGACATGGTTGAAGCTGATTATATATTAGGAGTTAAGATCCATAGGGATCGCCCAAGAAAATTAACATCCCTTTATCAGAAAAATTACATTGAGAAAATTCTTGAGCGATTCAACATGAAAAACTGTAAACCTATGGATACCCTTATTTCAAGAGGAGAAAATCTGAGTCAAGATATGTGTCCTCAGACTGAGTCTGATAAGAAGATGATGGAAAGAGTCCCTTATTCCAGTGCAGTTGGTTGTTTAATGTATGCCATGATATGTACGAGACTAGACATATGTTATGCGGTTGGTTTGGTCAGTAGGTACCAATCAAACCCTGGACTGAAACATTAGAAAGCTGTGAAGAGAATTCTGAGATATTTGCAAGGCACAGCAGATTATGCCCTATGTTATCAAGGAAGCGATTTACGCTTGGTAGGATACTCCGATGGAGATTGGGGAGGAGATCTAGAGCTCAAATTGACTTCTGGATATGTTTTTCTGCTAAACAATGGAGCTATATCTTAATGTAGCAAGAAACAGACTTGTATTGCTTTGTCTACCATGAAAGCAGAGTTTGTTGCATGTTCTGTAGCAGTACAAGAAGCAGTATGGTTGAAAAGATTCATAAAACACTTAGGGATCATTGATGATAAATTGGATCCAATTTTGATAAACTGTGATAGCGAGACTGCCATTGCCTACACTAAAGATTCCAAATATCATAGTAAGACAAAGCACATAGACACCAAGTATAATTTTGCAAGAGATGCCATAGCACAGAAAAGTGCTACAATTCACCATATTCTTACACGTCAAATGATTGCTGATCCCTTTACTAAGCCAATACCTAGAGATATATATGTTGATCATGTAAAATCACTTGGTATTCGTAGGATATGATGTAACACAAATCCCTGTAATGATCAATTATATGAATAAAATTAAGTACATTTTTCTATAATTGAGTCATTTGAGTACATATACTTATGAAAAATATACAATGTCTAATATGTCATACATGTTGATAAGGTTAGCTTTTCTCACACAAGTAACTGCCTTTGACACTCATGAAGAGTGGGCAAAGATGAGACATCTTTTGTATTTACTAGTAAATCTGTAAGAGGGCAGATATTACAGTTAAACAATACAAAATAAGTCGCCCCGACAAAAGAAGAGAATAGGTCGGGATGAGATCCAATAAATATAAATTTTGGATTGAATTATGGATACCCACAATCCATAATACATGTAACCAGATGAGAATTCTCCAACAAAGACGTTATGATGAGTGGAAGGATTGGTAGAATTTGGGTTAGACACTGTGTGTGTCTGAACTTAAATCTGTACGGTGTTAACAACAAAAACAAAATCGACATACGCTCTTATGTGATAAGAGTAACATCGTAGCATGCAATTCATACTGCATGTGTTTTTTAAAACCGCAATTAGGAAGTAAGTGAATAGATCCCTGCTTCATTACTGTGTGAGTCCTAGAGAGAAATAAATCCTCTCATTAATGTCCTTATGACTTTGACTTTTTTCATGGAAAATGATTCAATGTTAGCTACTTTATCATATATCCAATGGTCATGATAAATTCGATCAAAAGGTCTTATGCTAGGAAAGCAATTGTTTCATATTGAAATGAAATATGGGCGAAAGGAAGATTATCCGAATATATACACAATTATACCGGTGTCTAAGACATGTCCGTTAAGAAGTTATGATGTTAACATTTTAAGTGTAGACACTAAGTATACAAGAGTTAGGAAATCTAAGTTTATATAAAAACTTATGAGGGATTAGATTTGCCATGGATGAAAGTGTATATGAGTCAATCTAGGACATTCAAGGTATAATACATGAACAAAATAAATGCGAAATACATAAGGTAATTCTATATTGGTCCTTGAAAAGGATTTCTAGTATAAGAATACCTAATTATAGACGTCATGCCCATGCGGTCATGGTAGAACACTTAATATGAAATGGAAAGGAAGAATTGTAAGAGGTTAATCTATCAAGTGTGAGTGAGATGTTGGGTTACACCCTTGATGGGTATAGAGCCCAAACAAAAGGGCACAAGCCCAAAATAAAATAAATAATTATATTTTATTTAGAGAGGGAGGGAACAGTTAATGTGAACCACTCCCTCACACCACACGCACGAGAGTTTTAAGTGAACATGTGTGTGCGTGGAGGAAAGAAGAAGGATTAGTTTATTCAGAAAGGGCTCTCGATTCATTTTGTAGTAACGTTCGGTTCTCTGAGACTCACTCTCTCTTCTTTCTCTAGTAAAAACACTCTTGCTCTTCCTCTCAATTTTCTTTCCCGAGTGTGTCTACGGTGAACCAGTAAACAAAGTCCGAGTGATTTTGTTTCTACCGGCTGAGATTTATTTTATTCTTTCTAAGTGGAAGTATACTTCTCGATCGGTATGCATATCTTCCCTACCTTTTATTCTTTCATTTATTTTTATTATAAAAGGGCTATGTGTCTTTTGTGTGTGTGTGTGTGTGTGTTCATTCTTGGAGTTCTTCACCAAATGGGATTGGGTATGAGATACTTAGATGGTTAGGTGGTAGGAATGGTGGGGATGAACTACATTCCAAACCAAGGAGGGATCATCAAATTCAACACCTCCATTCCCAATTGTACTGTGGATTAATGGTGTGATCAAGTATGTTGTATATTGTTCTGGCCATCAAGCTCTAGTTGTCATATTATATATACTCCAACTCAGTATAGTCTTAAAGCTGGGGATGTTGCAGTACCATGACGACTCGAGCTTGACGGCCAGAACAAAGTACAACATCACCTAATTATCTCACCATTAATAAACAATTTCTAATGGAGGTGTGTTGAATTTGATATTCCCTTCTTCTTGGCTTAGAATGGATCGTAGTTCTAGCTCAATGGCTCTTTGTTTCTTCGCAAAATGACACCGTTTTGCCCATCTCAACCCTTTCTCTCTTATTCATTTCCTTTTCAGCTTTAATTTTCTTCCCTCACTGCTATGCTATCTCCACTCTCTCTCTCTCTCTTTCTGCATAATCTTCTATGCTTCTTTTGGGCATGAAATTTTGAAGCATATTTTGACTCTCCTTCGAAAATCAATCACTCATACCCAAGAATTGTTGTGTGAATGTGCGCATGTATGCGTGTACATGATGTGTGAGTGGAGGCACGCGCCTTAATAGATATAGATAACCCTTTGTAATAACCATAAAAATAAAGAAAATAAATGTCAAAGTTATTTTTTTTAATTCTAAAATGGTATTAACCAATATAAAATTTATACAAAACCTACTATTTACAAATTATAAATAGTGCAGCAATTTATTTATCAGGTTTCATGCAATTTATCAAAGAAAACATATATGCTTAATCAATTCTCCATTCAGTTTATAAAAATTATTGTTTTACGCTTTTTCACATAATCAAGGAAGCCATTAAATGATTTATATTGTTGTAAAATTTAATAGTATTTTAATAAAATTTCTTTAACTTAAATGTTCCCTTAAATATTCAATTCCATATTGATGGAGGTAAAATAATTAATACTCCATTAAAATTCTAAAGTAACAAATATTTTAAAAAATTAGGACACCTCTAAAATGATATTTTTTTTAAACCAAAGGGAGTACTAGTATAAAATTAATAGATGTAGGAAGCTAAGCCATGCCACTCTATCAAAAATATTGTTCTTCAGCAAAGTACTGCTTGTTATTGGACTTCTCACCTGTTGGTTTCATTGGCTTTTATTTTTTCTAGTTCCTTCTCTTTTTTTTAAAGAAATAATTAAAAAAAAATCCCTCCCTTTGTCAATGAATGTTAATATGGTTGGTAAGGATAAGCGACTTAATTATACTCCCACATAGTGCAAGTTTGAATCCTACTGTTGATAGGATTACTCGGACTTCTTGCAAGTTTATTTTATTCTTTTAATATTTTTCACATATTTGATTGGGATTCATACAACTTTTTTAATTTTTTAATTTCTTCAAATTTTTAACACATTTCAATGGGGTTTAAATATTATAAAAATAAATACAATCTCCCAAAAAATTTGAAGTTATAATAATCCTGTGCGACTTCATTTCTGTAAAGATATTAATAATCAAATGGATATATCAAGAGAATTCAAACTATTATGGTGCCAACTTTATTAAAAAAACAATCTCCATCAATCAAATGAATGTTATGACGATTGAATGTTCATGGTGCACCACAAGTAACTTGGTACGATTATAAATAGATATTGATTTGTTTGTTAAAAAAAATCTAAATCTAAACTTGATTAAGGCTGGATCCAACCAGCTGCAATCCTCATTTTATTAGCTTAATACGTTTCAATGTGACACATTAGAGTGTATCGTACACACTAGTTGTTTGGCTTTAATGGGAATTCCTGGTTTAGTTTAGTTTAGTTGGGTTTACATTTACGTGGGGCCACCGTATTACCATTGGGTCTCATCTCAAAGGATGTTCTGTGCATATCTGAAACTGCCGTAGTGTGAGCAATTAATGTTACCCCAAAAAAGCCCTTTTGCTCTGGCTTTTTAAATCCTATTTTAAAATCTGAAGTATTCCCTTCACTGCTACTTTCTAAGTTGGTGACTTTTCAAGAGTGGTTTGGATATGAGTTGTATATATTTTATTTGATTAAATTAATTTAGATTATGATGAAATCTGATTCCCCCCTTTTGTATGAGTATTTGTATTGCAGATTTTTGTGGTGCTATTGATCTTGATCAGTCAAGTGATGGAGATGATAACGCACTCGTATAGTTGTTGTGGAAGAAAAATTACTACTACTACTACTACTACTTATCTGGTCAGTGCTTTTATATGGAGCGACTCACTCCAGATGACAGCCGACCTGAAATAACAACTGATCATTGCTTCACAGATCAGTGGTAATGTGTTTATGCTTTCACTTATTCTATTTTGGTTCATTTGAATTGTTACTTCTTCAATTACTTACTTGATGCATCAAAACCCATTCTTTTCCCTTCTTAGTGTGAATAGTGCTTCGTGGGCAACGTAAAGTGAATAATATATATACATGCAATGAACATTTCCATTTTCAAGGTATAAGTGTAATTACCCACGGAAAAATTCCTTGTATGAACAAGTTTGAAGTACTAGACAATGAACCCATCCACGTATTGCATAGTGTCCATTTTTCTATAAATTTATTAGATATACAGAAAAATTTCTCAATAAAAATATAAAACAAAGAACACTTTCGAAATAATTTAGGGCATGACAAACGATTCTTAACACAGAGCGAAGAGAAAGGCTCAAGAGAACTTAAATAGCTGGTGTCAGTAACACAAAGGAAAGAAAAAAAAAAAAGAAATTCAAGGTCCATCGTCACCATCACCTATCAAATTACATATATCTGTACACTCCACCAAACTGCACAACGAACAAAGTATAGTTAGACAAATAAGTGGTAAGAGTTAGCTTATTATTCAAACAAAGTAAATACAAGGACTCTTTTATAAGGATTCTTTTTAGAACCTTTGCATGGTACTTATTATAAGACCATGCACATTTTATAAGACACATTAATTTGAATGAAATAAAACTAAAATAAAATTTTTAGCAAACCATATTTTACTTTTACTTTACTAAGTTAACAATTACTCCCTCCGGTCCGATACAAAATATAAGTTCTTTTTTTTAAATTTTTTTATTCAAAATATACATTCTATTTAGTAATTTCTAGAATATTAAATATTTTTTTCTATTTTTTCCTTATCTATAATTAAATGCAAGAGAGATAACAAACTTTAAATGTAATGCATTAAATTAGTGTATTATGAGAAAATAATATATTTATTTGATAGATTTAATGAATAAAAATAATTTTCTTCGTTTCTGTGTAATAGCTCAAATAGAACTTATATTTTGAATAAGATGGAGTAGATCTAAAAAGTTTAGCTTATGAAAAGCTCTCCAATTATGTTTTGTTTTTCTTGCCTAATACCATATTTATCATTAATTTTAAATGATTACTTTTACGAGACAAAAAGGTTCTGTGTGTTCAGAGATGAATAAAAAATTTTGTACGAAAAACAAAATAAACTTGTAAATAAATTTTAAAGAATAATGAGGAAAACTCATGCCCTGATCCACCTCTTATCGACCATACGTAATTGAAGAGTGAGTAGTGAAATCCACATTTGATTGATCACAACGTTCTAATATCTAATAATGCTTGATGTTGTATCAAAGAAAAAGAATTATTCTCAATGCCAAAATTAAAAAAAAAAGAATTAAATGGCAACAAATAGTTTAAGCAATTACCAGTATTGACGAGTTCGAAACCCTTGCTTGAAAACTACCAGAGGTCTGAAAAATTCAACAAATAGTTTAAAATGTCAAGAGAGTTATGTACTTATCTAAACATAAGTCAAAGTTTTATACACACACACACACACACACACCCATGTCTGCCTCAATTTATGCAGCTGGTGTCAATATAATACACCTCTCACTTCTTTTCTAATAAACCAAAGCTCTAAAATATTTTGCAAAACAAAATTGTCACCTATATCTTAATAAGCAGCATGCACAATGCCATGTTTCCCCTGTTTTGCACAGTAATAAACATCTTATAGAGCTACTAAAAAAAACTCAGATTTCGATCCAGTTAAGAACAAAAATAAATAGTAAACCTATGCTTCCTTTTTCTTGTGCGTATTCCCATCCATTAATTCTCTCAAACACCGTAATCCTCAATCGTTCTTGTCTTGACAAGATAAGCCCCAAATGTTCCCCACCCCAAAACACCTAAACTAAAGCACTATGCATTGTAGCGGAAGCAGACTGAAATTCAATTATTTCTCATGCGAATTATCCAATGAGTCTGCATCTAGTTATACTTATTGCCGTCATCTTGTGAAATACGCAATATACAATCAAAAAGACCAAGCTACATGCTCTGTTGAATATTCTACGGCAAGGATTACTGTTCTTTTCTGCGTATTTGAACAACTCAATATCCTGTCAGAGTTTTTCACTTTTTCTTCCAAACCTAGCCTACTGTTACATGTTGACACAGAGTAGGAATCTTTCAATAAATCCCCAGACGCTACAATGTTATATTCGATTTTTATTAAAAAAAAATAAAATTTTCTACAGTTCTGTGTTTTTAAAGATAGGTTTGTATTTTCTAGTTTGTGTTGTTTCAATATAGAAATTTGTTCTGTTTGATCGAAAAAGCAAAAGATCGTAACGGAAGTAGACTAGAGTCCAATCATTTCTCATGCGAATTATTATCCAATGTCTCTGCTTCTAGTTATACGCATGCATCCCAATCAATTTCGATTTTCCTAATTTCAGAAATCCAGATTCGTACCTTCTGACATTCAGAGGGCCTTCCCCAGGAGAGCCGTCGCCGCCTCGGATGCAAGTGGCGACGCACTTGACCGTGCAGGATTCTGCTTTTCTGGACTTAGGTCTTTGGATTTTAGGTTTCCGGCACTCGTCGGGAGACGCACATTCACCGGAAAGCGTCTGAGGTATGTTGGAGAGAATCTCCGGTTGAGGAGCTTCCTGAGCACAAGCACAAGCACAATCTATGGCGGCAGCAGCCGAACTTAGCATACTCACAATACTGATGCTCCTTCTACTCACCGGCGAGAGCACCTTCAACTTGTTGGAGCAACTATGACGATTGGTCTCACCACATTTGACGACTGGCACTAGAGGCAGCCACACCCTTGCCCCATGGATTACCATTATCTTCTACTTGGCCTGATTTAACTGTTTCACATCATCTCGTCTCTCCCCTGCCTCATTTTCTTATCCCCTCTCCTCCCCACGCCACGTGTGCCTCCAACCCCCATCTGTTTTATTCTCAATTTTCAATTTAAATTTGAATTAGATGTGACTCATGCATCTATAGGGACTAATTCTCAATTATAAGCAGTAATTTTAAAATATTCAAACTATAAGAATCAAATTAAAAATTAAGGTAAGCTAATCATGATTATATCTCTCTCGCCATCCAAATTTATAATACAAGTGGAGTGGAAGGAGAATGTAATAGAAAAAAAACCATACTGTTAAACAAAACCCACCATCTTAGTCATCGTGATATTGTAGACTAGATGCCTAGGCTGTGATAGAAACCAACAATCCAACATACGTGGCAATCAGAGTTACTTATGAAGCGTGGAATCTCATCTCTTCAATTATTTTGGTTCTCTAAAATTGTCATCAAATAGTTTTGGGTTGCACCATCTCCACGAGAGCCAACGATTGAATCCAAATTTAATAGCCCACTTTGTTTTTGGCCACGCAATTTTAATAGGACACTTCATTGAGGACAACATTCGAATGAAGATTGCGAGTCAGCCCTTTCCCATACTCCACCCATAACTCCTTATCTGTGATCACATTTCAGCACTAGGTTCATGAGAAATGACTCATTCATCACCCCAATAAAATTTAATACCGGCACCATTATCCTTCTTAGTTCTACACATGAATTTCCAAGGTAAAGCATGCCACTCCACTCCCTTCTTGACATAACACACCCCCCCCCCCAAAAAAAATCTAGTTGAACAGTCGCAGCATTAGAAAAAAAGAAAATGGTGTTGAGGTACACCGAACAGAAAAAATGAAATGGTGATTTTACGAATTCTCGTGTGCTGCTTTTGAAACATCCTCGTATTGCTTCTTATAGATTGCACAAGTGTAATTTTGTTGGCTAAAGATATACTATTCATCTTTCACGGCCCCTCAGAGATTTATGACCTTCTCATTAATCCTACTATACCTCTGGCGGTATTAGCCAAAGATAAATCTAGATTCTGCCGCATTAAGCCAATATCGTTGTAGAAATACTTGTATCTGCCACTATTATCGCAATAAAATTGTATCAATTTAATAGTTTTCATAAATAATAAAATTAAAAGATTTTGAACTTTTATTCTTAACAAAATAACCGTTTCCTTGTGCACACGCACGTGCACGAGCTCAAATTCTTGACGTGTTATGTTGGGTCTCATTGCGATCACCTTATGAGATTGGTGTAGTTGAAAAGTTTATACTATTCATCTTTACATTTCCTCCTATACATGATTTTTTTTCACCATAGTAAACCAATTATTGTAGCATATATTTGTACATATTTTATATCACCGAAGAACCAATCGATTTCATAATCTCGCGTGACAGTACTCAGGGCATTGGGCCCAATGAGTAAGAGTCTATTTGAGGAAGCCATGTGGACCAAAGTGGCCAGCCATTCACATAGAATCGCACATATGGGAGGACCGTGTAGGATGTAATCTATAGTGAACAGGGAAAGATCAGGTATTCTTCTCCAAGACAGATAGTGCTGGGCTCAAGTAGTTATTTGCTTTGTCAGGCAAGTGCGCAACCTGGGCAATGCAGGTACAACATTTCAGTTTTCAAGCATGGAGACTAAATCACAAGAAACTGGTGTGTGTGTTTTGGGGTCTTTGCTTTTCTTCTTTTTCATAGAAATGCTATAAATTTTTGTTCACATACCAGCTCGTAAAGCTCCCTCCCTTCCTCAGCAACATATTCGTAACATACCTGAATTATCGAAAAGCTCTTAGTTTCTTTCAGTTAAAGTTCAGTCTAATAACCAAGCAGCTTTTACTCACATCAAAGCTTTTGTTTCTTGCAGTTGAATCATGTAGTGCCTTCACGCATATATCAGCCACATCAGCACAGCTGATTTCCTAATAATCACATACAACAATGGGCATCAGTCAAATCAATCATTTTAATAATTAAGATTTGTGAATCAATAAATAAATAAATGAGAAACTTGCATCTGATAACAATGGTTTAAGATTAATCAATCACAGCCATTACAAAAAAGAAATTGTCTCGTTGACTCTCTGCATGAGATGTCAAAAACTCATTAGAAATTATGTGACATTTAGCATTTTGTTACTAAGTATCTCCTATTAACTACAATATTATTCCCCCTTAATTTAGCCTATTGTTCCCATCTGAATCAGATCTAAATATTTTTGTCTAGGCAATTATGTAGAATTATTTAAATTATTTCTTATGCTTTTGCCCATTTTAGCTGAGCCTAGGATCTTGCTGACCATATAGACATAGATATATTTTATTGGAATTTGGAAAGTAACAAAGCTGCTTAACCTCTGTTTGGCCGTTACAATTTCCATATTTATATGTTTATGCACGTGTCAATGATCATGTTTCTTAATTTGGGATAAAGACTTTTAAGAGTCATATTATCTTGTCACATTCTCTTTGAGCAAATGAATGCATAAATGCAGGTGATCTAATTTGCTTTGCAAACCAGATCCCCCACATTCATAAAAATGAATGTATGCAGTGCATTTGGAAAGAGATAAAGAAAAAAGAAATAATGGGCATAAAAATAAGATATAGGCCCTATACACCATCATGTTTTTGTATCACCTCTCTCACAAATGAATAAATGCATGAATGTAGAGGATCTAACTTGCTCAATAATAGATAACAAAAAATATAATCCACAAACCTGAGATATTCTATTTCCTTGGTCAAATATTAGAGCACGCTGACCACCAGGCTCTTCCTGCAAGGATTTCAAAAGCTGCTAGTTAGTCAATACCAACGTAAATTATTTACAGTAGTATCCTTATTTAGGAAAATTATCAGCCATACAAAGAATGATTAACGTTTACCACATACAGATGGTTTTCGTTAACCACATAAAGATGGTTTTTCTTGGTTTAACCATCAACCTATTCATTATTTTTCACACTCTATGGTATTGGGGTGAACAGTCAACAATTTCTAGACGAATATGGCGGATGACAACAAGCCACACGCTCTCCTGCGTAGGACAGACTGCAGCAGTATGTGGCAGCACAGATGGCTGCTGAATTTTGGATTCTGGACAATTTTGGCCTCCTAAGTACATTAAGGGAGTGCATGCCTCCTTTCTTGTTGTCTATTGCATCAGAATAGGAGGTCTAACTTCAAAATGTTGGAAAAAAATGAGTTTGTTATTCTATGCAGCAACTTCATGAGTACTTTTTGCCTGGCCATATTTCTGGCCAAATTTTGAATAATCAAAGAATACAGGTCTTTAGCTCTGAAACCATGTAGAATTTTGGAATTCAAAAGTTTATTCTGATTTATCTTATTTTGAAATACAAAGTAGTACATGTAAAGGCGATAGTTGAGTCCAGAAATCAAATAACCAATCTTATAAATCATGGAAGAAAACAAGGAAATAAATACCTAATAAAGATAGCATAATACATGAAAAGATATTAACTATGATGCAAAAATCCACATGATAACAAGGTACAATAAAAAAAGATGAGCCCATAATGAGTCCATAATTATGAGATTTCCATTTCCAATAGATGTGAATAAAATTTCCTACCAGAATTACTTTCCCCAATCCTTTTTATTAGTCACGTTCTAGAATCTTTTCTTGGTCCTAAATATAGGTCACATTCCATAAATTTTTGGAGCATTAATTACTCTATTTCCAAAATGCTCTTATTTAAGAGAAAGGTTGAGTTGATTGTTTGAATTTGTGGTATTTATTGAGGGTAAAAATGAAAATCATATCAATTTTAAGACAATTTAAGTATATAACAAATTTTCCTTAGTTTCGGTGAGATAATTAAAATTGACTTATAAAAAAGACCTTAGGACCGGAGGTAGTAACATATTACTAACTATCTAACTAATAACCATTTAACATTGTGTCAATGTCATGTGTAGCGTCTGTATTAGTAACCATGATTCCTAGCATATAATTGTCAATTAACGTCCCCTAGTGTGCTACTGAAACTTTACCTTCAGGGGACCAGGACGAACTATTGTGTATCCAAGACCAGATCTTCTCAACGAATCTTCCCCAGCCTGCAGAAATTTCGAACATTTACATCATCATTAATAGTACAATATTAATCATCTTTCAACGAAATTATAGAAACTAAGAGAAAATGGGCCCAACCTTCTTGGCTTTAAGAACTTGCTCCCTTCTTGAACTTTCAATTCCTTGTCCTGAACATGATACTAGAACAAAATCTGTTTCTTGCCCCGTCTACAGTATATTCACAGGGAAATATCACACAAGGCTAATTAGTTTCATTAACATAAAAACATGTAGTTGAGAACAATAATCATCCAGAATCAGATGCATCATCAAGCACAGTCATTTTGCTTCTTTTTTCTCTTTTACTGTTTTGAATTTTTATGATGGCCATCAAGCAGAGCAAGAAATATTTATCTGCATGCTAGCAATTGGAGAATGTCAGCTCTAAAGTACTCTTCACACTCACCAGGCAACACCATAAAAGATGAAGCAACCCCAGAACTTTTAACTCATATATGATATCCATGATATACCCTTATGGACTTGCACTGATATAAAAATATAGCTCAAAGATGCCCAAAATAATCACATTTTGTAAGACACATCATTCAAACAAAAAACCAAAAAAAATCAAAATCTTTATGAAATAACCACATGCTCATCATTTATGGTCCAAACCCAATAATCTTATTGGCAACATTGCACAATAATTATCTCATAAAAAAATACAATATTGGCATTTAATATATAGCCATTTTAATCATCTCAACTTCAAAGGCGCAACTACTATGAATTAACTCTGCCATGAGAAGGTATAATTGAACTCAATGATCTTGCAATTTACATACATGACTACCAGACAAGCATATTATCAAAAGTGCCATATTAAGAGGAGTCTGTAGAAGAGCACCTACAGGCAAGGCTTTTATATATTCCAATATAAGCTTGAAGCTTCTCAAATCTTGATTCTTTACTGTAGGGACATCAACAGGCCTCTGCAACAATAGTAAATAATAATATCATCACCATATAAATGTTTGGGAAAAGAAAATTTTCTACTGAAAAAAGGGATAAGTATGTTATGTTAATTATTAAATAATGCATTTAGCAGTGTACAAATGATTCAAGAGGAAACAAAATACTATAGTCTATGACAAAGGAAATCAAATGAAAAGGATAATAGAGCAATGGCCTTGATTTTGGAGGGTACCTAAACCTGAAGCCAAGCTGTATCGACTTTCTAGCTATTTTGAGTATGATAATGATCTTTTAAAATAGACTTAGCAAGACAAGAATCCTTTAGAGACAAACTCCTTTACATATAATGAATGAAATAAGAAATCAATAAGGTAATGGAAAAAAAACCTGTCTTCTTGGCTCGAAACGTATTGTCATCGTATGCACAAGAAAAGGGTCCAATGGCAGATCGTCTGGTTTTACTGGGCGGAATGATGAAAATGGGACTCTAACCTGACAGATTAATGCCAAAAGGTAAAATGAAAGATATTAAAATATTGCTGAACCAAACATCTTAGCTAAGAAGAAAAGAAACTGAGTCTCAATGAAAAACAATAACTTTCGTAAAAGGAAATTATTCTTACCCTGCAAAATCCCACTTTTGTGGTAATTCTTGCAAAATACAACTTGCTCTGAGTTGGATCTAATGAAGGACCGGCTTCTAGAATTAAAACGTAAGATCTTCCATTCCCACCAACTGAGAGGACCAGACCCTCATATCTATCATGACAGATTTTGATCCAAAATGCATAAAAGTTCATGTTAAAAGAAAACATAAGACAGTTCTAGATAACCATCTCACCAACAGACACCATATATCTATCATCTGATACCTGTCAAGAGTGCAACCTAAAGGCAGGGAAAGCTTTTTTGAAAGTTCAACGTAACCTCCTCTAGTGAAAACATAACCTAGAATTAATATGAAAAAGGGATCAAATAAGGATACATAGAGTTTCTTTTTTCTCATTTTTAACCAAGAAAAAAATAATGAAATTTGAGTTCTCCCTTTTGGTATTAACATCCACATGTACCTGAGAAAACAGCTTCTCCAGTCTCAGTGAACTCAAATTTAGAATCCATCCCGCCATCATATTTTGTGGCAACAACATCTTGGAAGTAAGTTCCTTGACGAACTTCCCATCCATTAAATGAATCTTCAGATTTAAATTTGGCAATCAAGAGCTTGCTCTTACTGCTTTTACCAGCCCGTAATTGTGCCAATTTATTATTGTAATCCTGAAATTTGTACAAGCACAGTTGTCACCAAATCTTATGTGCCATTTTTATTAGGCTTTCAATTAGCATGCAATGATGTGTTATCTTCATAGAATTTAATACTAAGGGCTGGATTTGATTTGGTATTTTTCCTCCTTGGTGCGGCATATTGACATTTCCTCTTCAAAACACAAGCACACACATACAACACATGGGAGGGTAGATGTTAAAAATTTCAAATCATACAGACAGACCTGAAATGCTTTAGCAAGGTTATAAACTCCTCGGTAGTCAACCCTAAAGAGATCACCAGTGATAGCAGAGCGAGCAGTGGCACAATATATTATTTTGTTGCAACCTTCTACTGCAGCCTTGAGAGTGGCGGGTTCACCAACATCCCCAATGACTATCTCTACTGATCTTGGAAGCATGTCCACCACCTCCTGATCAGCCTTCCGTACCAATGCCTTCAGAGTAGAAAAAAACCATTCAGTGAAGTCTCAGATAGGAGTTAATATAGTTAAGCCAGTTTTATGTAGAACAATCATTTTATGCAATGATCAGCATATATTTAAGTTGGTAACTTATAAATGGTAACCAATTATGTTTCAAATTCCTTCACTGAGCTATTCATGATCTTTAAAAATAAAATAAAATATCAATGAAAAGAGTTGCTATTGCAAAGCAATTTCCAAAATACTTCCCTTCAAGTTTGTGCCATCTGTAAACAGTCCACGTTAAAAATCAGAAAATATCCACCTCAACCATAACCTTTTAGCATTTAAATCATTCTATTCAATTTCTAGTTAGCAGAGATATGCCATTCAGACTCCGTCATTTATCACGTGAAACATTCCTCTTCATGGCACATAGGTTTTGTTTGGAAAGAGGGGAAAATAAGGGGAGGGGAATTCTAGGGGGAAAATAATGAGGAACTTAGGGGGTGTTCAAATTCCCTCTTATTTTCTCTCTAAATTTTCGTCTTCCCTATTTTCCCCTCATCCAAACGGAGGGATAATGTCATTCCCTGTTACCCCTCTTGTTTCTTCTCTACCCTACGAAAAATAATAATGAACTCAACCCGTCTTTAAAAATTCACAAGAAAACCCTCAAAAGAGACCATGAGCTGACACCCGTAGCAGAGCACCAAGAAAATTATATTCTATACTAGAAGAGAGGGAGAAATTCTGGTTATGTGTCTCCTAAAATGATCATGTGAAATAGAAAAAAGCAAGCAAGAGTTAAAATTATAACATATAAAAAAAAGATTGAAAAGAATTTCTACTGAAAAATATCAATTTTATATGGTAAGCTCCTAAGTTTTTCAACGACTTGTACTTGTATAATATGATATCGAATGGTTAGACGCAATTGCGGGTAAACGCCGGTGAAGAATGACAAATAATAGAGGTAAAAGCATGGAGTATTGGAAAAAGGCGAGGCACCTTCACAGTGTAGCCCCTGAGCATGAGCTTGCGGACAACAATGCGACCAATGCGACTGGTAGCACCAACAACAAGTACAACAGTATTCTGAGCGCCAGGGATTGCGAACTCGCACATGGGCCCCTCTCGGATGAGAAGGGCATCAAGAACGTCCTTATCATCGGCGCGAATGGTCCTAGAGATCTGACCCAATCCCGAGAACTTTCTCCAAACCTCATCGAACAGTTGACGCGATCTGCGACCCAGACCAACGGGATTTACGTCGTCCAGCCTAAGCGACACGGATGGCTGCAATGATTGCTGCTTCTGTGCCAGTTGGTTTTCGTCGTCACCGTCATCACCCTTTTCTGCAGTGTCACTCTTGCTGTCCTTGCTAGTGTCTGGAGCAGCAGCCCGGGGAAGTCGCAACAACCGAGACTTGCGGTCAAAATTGGTGCGGCACGGGCGCAAACGATGATCCCAATTGACGTTCGGGAAGGAAATGGAACCAAGAAGATCCGAAGAGAGTCTACACTTAGAGTGGTGGTACGCATTGTTACTGCTGAAACTGGAACTAGCTGTAGTCGCCCAAGCTGTGGCGCTCATGATTTAAGCTGATAGCATTCAGAAAACCGATAGTATCTATGAATGAGCTTAGCAAGTAATTGAATTGGTGTATATGTGAAACTACAACGATTTTTCGGTTTGCTCTTCGCCGGAACTAGAAACACCGGTAGTGCGGGTACTGTCTGTATTTAATGCTAAGACATGGAGGGGGAAGGAACGGTTAGAAAGACAAAATTTGAACCACATGATTCCGGCAAAAAGAATCTAGTCCGCGAAGATTAGTGACTTAGGTGCTTCCATGTGGACGTTCTAGTTTCCTTTGGTTCATTTCTTTTTGAGAAGATTAATTTTTTAGTTCCTGAACTTTATACCAATTTATAGAACAGTCCCTAAACTAATATTTTTTTAAAACACTCCTCGAAGTGTACAACAGTTTCAGCATTCATCCTTAATTTATGCAAACGTTTGGAATGTTGTCCTTAGAAGTGCCAGATGGCAAATGAAATTGGAAGGAGGATGACATGGCTGACAAAGCAGGTGAGGTGGAATACACAATAGGGATAAAATGCTGCTGATATAAGATTTGATCCCTTACTAGCCACAACAAAAGGAACGAAAATTTGAAGGTTTTTGCAAGATGATAAGAAGGAAAAGAAAGGACATCCCACATCCATGTTTGACTTAGTCTTTGACCTTGTATTTTTTGCTGCATATATGGACCAAATTCCACCGTGTCTTCCCCTATCTTTTTACATCAATATAACTCTATGTATCTATCTTGCAAATTCAACTAATGTACCAAATAGAAATGAGATCCATGAGAGGTAGCAACATTAATCATTGGCATGTTTTAGAACAAACTTCTCACTTTATTTGAGTGATGTGAATTATAAAGTTGACTATGTGTGTGAGATAGGGTAAATGTTCTCTGTTAATGGTTGCTCTACAAATTCTCCACAAAAATAGACACAATGGAATTTATTGTAAAGATAATTCCAAAAATCCACACACCACAATCTAGAACAGCAAATGAGAGGAAGTGACACAATAGCTATAATAGCAATGGAGCAAGAGAATGTAGCAGTAGAAGAATTATAGAAGGAAGAAGGAACACATGAGGGGAAGAATTCAAGAGAGATAAGAGAGCTTACACATTTTTCTTCACTCTTTTTTTCTTTAAGTTTCTTTTTTCCCCATGTAGCCTTCTCTCCCTCCTACACTTCCACACTTCTTTTCTTTTCTTTTCTTTTTTATATTTCTTTCAACAAATTAAATGCCACATGTCCCTTGCCTCTGCATCATGTGCCACTTGTATATTTGTGCTAATCAACTCTCCAAGGATCTCTTCCAATTCCGATTCTAAATCTGGCTAAATGATTGTATGCATTGTAGTTGGTCAAAGCAAAAGACTTGATTAGGATTATGTTTATAATTTTGGATGAATACATAGAAAAGCTAATAAATATGGCTTTATTAGTTTTCTACATTCAATGTGTTTATTAGCATTTCTAAGAATGATAAGGTTTTACTCAAAAATAGTTGACACTATATATTGCAGGTATATATGCTTGTGACCTGTGTTGGGGTACAAGTAATATAATTATATTTTTCAAATATTTTTTATTTCAAAGAGAAGAAATTGGATCTTCAGAAGTTGAACACAGATGCTCAGTAGCAGAGACGATAGTATCCATTTAACTAGTCAGTTCAATAACAATATATTCAGCAGAAGTTGTTGATTCTCTCTAGAAACCAACTAGGGCATTCATGGTCGAAAACTTCCTTGCCTATTTGATTTCATCTCCTACCTTATTGACTGAATAGGAGGAGAAGAAAACATAAGAAATATATAAGAAAGAATGAAGTGCCAGTGTTTTAGGATATTTATTACCACAAGCCAAGAAGCTTGGCTCGAGCTAGATTGGTCCATACCTCTGGCAAGCATTGTAGCATCCTCCTTACCATCTGCTTTTGTTTGCCATCTTTGTTAGTGAAGAATAGAATTCTACTTTGCATTTTGCAAGTTGTTTGCCATATCAATAGTATTTATCCCATTATATAATCCAACTCACTTGCTTCGTCAACCACATCATCTTTCTTCCATCCCGTTTGCCAAACTGACGCTTCGAAGGACAACATTACAAATGTTTGCAAACATTGAGGATGAATGCTATAACAATTGTATACTTTAAGGAGTGTTTAAAAAACATTTTAGTTTAGGGACCGTTCCCGAATTGGTATAAAGTTGAGAGACTAAAAGATCCATTTCCCTTTCTTTTGCCCTTTTGCTTCTTTGGGGAAAATCATTAATGAGAAAAAATTATCCATTCTATATGAACATACAATGTCCACGTATGATTTGAAATGGTCTGAAAACTGAAATAGAATTAGATTATTTAATTTTTCGGAACGAAAATGTTAAAAGAAAAAAATTAATAAAATAAAAATGGCAACAATTCAAATCCATCAAATGTTTACCAAAAACATATGCAACAGATTCGTTCATATTATACGCTACATACCACCACAACAATTTTTATAATATAAAATTATAAAATATAAAAATGAAATTAATATACATTCTAACAAACTGCCACTACTTTTTAGATTTTGTGCAATACAAAAAAGTGAATTTAGATGAAATTTGTCATACTAAAAAAGAGAATAAAAACAAAAACAAAATTTTCTTATCTTTGCGCGCACACACACACACTAGGATTGCAAATCAACTAGGATTATAATTATTGATCTTTCATTTTTAAATAAAAGACTTTACAAAAGAGGACCTATCTTCAGCAGGCGAAAAATGACTTGCTATCTACTTCCCACATTCCTTTGTGAAAACAATATAGACAAATTAGGACTATAGTACACTCGCCACTGAAGAACGGCACTTGCGTAAGACCAAAACCTGGCAAAATCAAAGAATCACTAAATTGACCCACATAAAAAGAGAACCACCCTGAAGCCCCGGCAGATTTGGGTTAGTCCTGGTAGAAGATGGCAGCACTAACTAGCAGAAATCAAAATTCCACTTCCGGACAATCATGTCATAAAGAAGCAATCACCAATGGAAAGGCCCCAAGCAGGTGTAGCCAAGAGAATCTGCTACGCTGTCATATACTTATATCCCTTTCAATGCATAAGCCACCCACAAACTGCTGTCAGGGGCATAGTCGTTAGTTGTGTCCAAGAGGGGCGAGGATGAAGTAATTCCTTTAAACATCCATATTTACATTAGGAAATTGTTCATCCTGCATTGTTGGCAACTTCTGCAGCTCTCTGTCTCATCATCTCCATCACAGCTGCTCTTCGTCGAGAGTCAGACTGCTGCTGCAATCTCCTCAAATGTTCCTTCAAATCTCTGAATTGGCCCAAAAGTTAAAGGTGTTAAAATAACAAAAATCTTACAGGTTTTACTTAAAGATGGCAATCCCAGATCCACAAACCTGCATCGCGGTACATGGCACTCAGATTCTTTGCAAGCACGTGCATGAAGTTGAAGCAAATACCACATTTTCTTGCAAAGAACACAACCCCCGGATGCACGTGTTTTACATTGAATCCCATGGCGAAAAAGCCCCTTCACTTTTCGACAATTGGGATACTGGCAATGCGCAGAACGACATTGTGATGCATGCACAAGAAGATCAAGCATTTTCCGTAGCTGGAACAACAAAATGTCAAAATCAACAACTTTAATATCGAACGAAGTAAGATCAACAAAACGTGGTGATCAAATGAGGTGGTGAGTTAAAAGTCATGCAGCAGCTTTAGAAAGGACTAGCAAGCAATGGACAACAAAAAATCATAAATATGCTGAAAGGAAGTAACAATTCCTCCGGAAAGCAGAAGGCATGCTCATATGTAACAGGTAATAAATATGTAAGAAGATATACATTTTTATATACCCAATTTATGTAATAAATCAGTCAAAAATAATAAAACTCTTAAGACAAACATGCAGATGAGAAAAATCAGTTAATGTGCCATGTTAGCAATAAGATGTAAATGAATTTTGGAACTCATTAAATTAGGACTATACCAGGGTCACAATATCGTTGAAAATCATCAAAATCCAGACACCGAATTCAAGTTCTTACGCTCAAGCTTAAATTCCATATTTCTAGTACATGTCACAATCATAAACTGGACTAGATACAGTCAGCTCATTCATGCTTAAGTTTAACCACGTAGAATTCTATGAATGCTTCACTGACACAGATTAAATGACCAAGAGACATGTAAGCACATTTAAAAATTCGTCCACAAGAATGAAATCTAAATGATACCTGCAACACTCGAAGCTGCCTCGCTTCTTTGTTTTGGGCATCACGATCAGCCATCGAAGGATGATTTGTCAACTTATGAGGATGATCAATGCCTCCGTTTTGATAACAAGCATTGCATACATCATACTCAGGGCAAACTTCACATCGCCAACCTTGACCAGTTTCTATGTCAAGATAGCATATATTACAAGTTGTCACAAAGGCAGGAGCAGTTGGATTATGAAGATGATAGAGGACCATCATCGACGAATGCTTGGCTCGCCTCAGGGTATCATATTGATAATGATTTCCCTGACAGAGACTCAGAAATGCCTGTCTAGTGTCAAAAAATTCACTCTCAAGGATCTCGTCCTTGTCCTTTGTATCAGTTGGTACATCAGTAATTTCAATCTGCAAAAATGCAAGTCAGAGAAGTACCCAAACAAGCTTCACCCATTTAGTAAATATCAAACAAAATTAAAAGGTTATATTTGGCACTCCTTAAGTTTTCTAACGCCTAAATTCCTCAAAGTAGAAATTACAAATTCCACAAAAGTAGAAATTACTCCAACTAAAAAAGCAATAGATTGCCAACTAATTCTCACTGCAGCAGATACTGTAGTAGTCTAGATCAATTCACTTTCCATGTCAACATTAGATGGGTTTGCTTACTCGGTAAAGGGTATGTTTCTCCCTCTGATTTATAGGATGCCTTTCTCTTTCTTCATGCTTTTGTTCTGCTTCGTAACACCTAGGAAACAAAATATAAAAAATTGTATAAATATGTGAAATTCTAAATACCCATTCACAGAGCGTCGGGGGAGGGGGCCTATGAAATTGCGTACGAGAGATAAAATTGATATAAGGGATATAACAGTAGTTACCAATTTTTGAAAGTAATGTTGAGACATATAATTACAAAAGATCTCTCAGTTAAAGCAAAAAGAAGTTACAGTATTTATTCAAATCTGTACAAGATTTCCATTTAGGTACCGAGCCCCTCTTCAGGTTTATATCCATAATTTGATAATAGATTAAATAACAATGTAATTATAGAGTAAGGCCACCCATAGAACTCCACAATCACAGATTCAAAGTGAAATCCAGAAAGGCAAAACAAATCATTTCACAAATTTATGCTCTCCTATAATAGCAGGTTACTGAAAACATATGTTACAGAGTGTCAAGCCATAAGCCCATAACTCTGGAGAGGGTGAAATACAAGCACTCTACACCAATTTCAAAATCTAATGCCTCTAGGGTAGAAAGTGTTCTGGTCAGCAGCCTAGAGAAGTTACAGTGAACAAGTTCAAATAATTTTGAAGCTTTTGGCATCAACATGAGGAATATATTCCAAGTAATATCATGGGATACGACATAGTTAACAACATTACAGTTCAAGCCAAATTTCACTCTTCAGTTGAAGAAGACACAGATCTGTAATATAGTGTGCAAAGCTGCAAACATAATTTAAAACAAATGACATGACAAGCAATGAAAATAAGTTTAACAATCCTTACTTATCACAAATCTGAAAATTCTTGCACTGGTTACAAACCCAACGGTTGCCAGACACCATTAAAATGCAACAGTGGGTGCATGCATGCTGCAAATGGACCATGATAAAATCTTCCTTCATCGGGCTAATGGTTTCACCAAGCTAGAGAAACATCAGAAGCTTTGTAAGAATAAAAATATTATCTTCACATAAGGAAACCGACAAATAAAATTTCCATCACAGTTATGCAATGAAAAACTATTAATTATTCAAATATCTGATCATGCAACATATTGGAAATATAATTTGCCGAAAAGAAGAGCAATGTGTGATGAAGAACTTAAACAGGGAATTACTTTATGCATTAGGAGTAGATCCTTTGAGGCATTTCCAGAAAGATCTGACTGACCGGAGGCCTTTAAAGCCCGTTTTGTTATAGTTTTCTTAGTAGTTCCTTTCTTATTCAGTTTTCTGCCATCTTCTTCTTGGCGGAGCTGATAAATTAAATCCTCTGCAGCCCCTGGCCAGTAGTCTCCATCAAAATAAGGAAGTCTCGCAGCAGTAACCTTAGCTCTACATTCACCAGTAGATACAAAGAAATGGTCATATAAGTTTGTGAGATCGACCACAATATTCTCCTTGGAAGCTTTTCTTAACATGGATAGGTACCTGAAGCAATACGTCCACATAAGAAATTGAAGTTAGAGATAAAAAAATCAGTGTGTACAAGTAGCACAATTACACTAGTTTCAATTTTTTCTAATATGCTAAAGCTCACCATTCCCGAAGCTTATCAGATTTTGGAGTTTTCTGAATTTCTGGATGACAATACAAAATATAATCTTCACCCTTCAATGGAGGACAGGCCCAGATATAACAGCTTGTAAAACCACGTTTCTTACAATATTCGAGGTACCCAATCTAAGACGGAAAAAAATTATATAAAATTACTGAAATTGAATATCTTAAAGAAAAACCACCACGCCAATAATAAACATCACACAAGATTAGCAACTAAAGCTTACCAGAATTTCATGGTAAACAAATGTCCGAAGAGCCTCTCCAGTCACTGCTTTGACCTCAGGCCTAAAATACTTCACAGAATCAAGATATGAAAGATACACCCGTCGCTGATTAGGGAATTGGCATTCAGATCCAAATTCTTGCACATACATGCCAAACAGGCATACTTCCACACCTTCAATCTTCTGAAACAACAAAATTACCTGCAATGAAAAACAAAAGCACATCAATACGCATAATCAATGATAATGATTCCATCACACAAGATGAATCAAAGCAACCATCACACTACCTTTGATTTGTAAGGGAATTCTGTTGGGTAATTTTCTTCCTGAAAAATCTCCAGAAAGCGCTGTTTGACTTCTAACTTCTTGTCTACAGATGACACAACTCTTACAACAAGTGACTCAGCCCCAGGCACCTGGCATATCAATTGAAAGTTTTACATACCACCAGCACATCTCGATGGACTCAGTTGTCTATCAAACAACATAATAAGCAAGGAAAGAAACCAAAAAGAAAAAATAGAAACAAACTAAAAACCTAGAACCGAAATATGAATAGAGTAATTAAGTTTCACCAGATACACTTCGAATTACTCTGGCTGAATCATACTACTAAAGTAACTGGTACAAAAAGCATATAAAACTAAAGGACAAAATTAATATTCATTATCTGTGATAATTCAAGAACTCAGGCAAAAAAGATAAGAGATACTACTGAAGCTACAAGTTCTCACTGGTGTCTGAATTCCTCTAACTAATACCTTCAGTTTTTAAGGAAACAGACTAAATAAAAGATTCACACAGAGGAAAAGTAGTGGATATATGTGAAGTCAGAACTTCAGGTCAAACAAGCTTATTACATATCAAGAAAATTCACCATGCATTATTAATTTTATGGGTCATCTAATAACGGTTTAGGTTGTTTAACAACGGATGGTAACAGTGGCATCAAAAGCAAACTTGTTCCACCACCAGAAACAATTAAGAACAGTTTACCACATAAATTTCCAATATATCCCTAAAAATTTTTTTGGAAAATACATTTTAACTCCTGGAACTACAATCTGACAAGGAATTTAGCACATCAAGTTTAAAATGTAATAAAATACTCTGAATTTTATCAAAGGGACCAAAAAAAGAAGGATTAAAAAGTAACAGGCGTCTTTTATAGCATATAAAATTTGATGTACTAAACATTGCAATGAGACCTTAATTCATAGGATTTAAATGTATTTTTCCTAATATTAACAGTCTGCACAAACCAATAATAATCTAAAATACTACAGAAAGTAGGAATCAGCTGATGAATCACCTCATCATAACTTTTTCCTTGAAGCCTTGCCCTCTCTTGTCTCTCTTGTTTTAGTCTCTTAAACAACCGTTGCTCTATGTGGTCACTCAGAATTGTTCTAGGCAGATCCTTGGCCCCAAGAACAGCACTTTGGGGTAAGGGTTTGCGCTCTCCTCTTTCTACCTCTTGAATATAACAGTTAGGGCACGTGTACTCAGCTTGTCCCCCATCATTTCTTCGACCATTAAATAAGGCACAAATTTGATGTTGCCAAGCTTCACATTTATCACATTGAACCCACTAAATCAAAGGGGGAAAAAAAGGAGTCAATAAAACATATTAAAAGGTGCCAATCAAGCAAGAAAATTAAAACTTGTGATACACACCCATTCCTCAGTTTCTTCATCATTTTTCTTCTTCTCCAGCCTCGCCTTAGGAATGGTAGTTCCATCAACAACAATGGTGTCTCCACGAGCCTCATTATAGCATGGAATACAAAAATAATGCCGTGTGTCACCAGCACCCATGGTATAATACATAGCATTTCGTTTAATACGAGCACCACAAGTTGAGCAATAAATAGGAGGTGGTTCAAAAGTAAGCTTCTCTACAGCACATAACTGACAGGAATTCTCACTCATTGAATGCTCCATTGCTTGATTCTTTTCCACTTTTGCTTTGCTCTGCATCAGATAACAGATACCACATGATAAGACATGCATAACAAGGATAATTAGAGGCATGAAAAAGTAAAACCTAGTATTGCAAGATACTGAGACAATACCAAGAGTTATCCAAAGATACATGACAGCATGGCATTAAAAGGACATTATATTCGGAACCAACACATTCCTCCAACAAGCAGAAGTGATATATAATACTTGGATTGCCTTTCCTGACATGCTGTGCCCAGAATATCAACCCCAAATAAAAGACCATGAGAAGGAATGGAAGACAACAGTAATTATGAAGCTTAGTGCAGTTACAGAAGAATCACGAGGAATTGTATGCACAAAAACTACACAAGCAAGGGTGGCATGCAGTGAAAGATTCAACCAAAATGCATGATAGACATCTAACAGTGAAAGATTCTTCTAAGTGCATTTAGTTTTCAAAGCAAACACACACTACAAACTTACCAAAGCAAACTGAAGTAGCTTTAAACTGTAATGGAACTGATTTGCACAAAAAATGCTATCAATAATCAAACTAATGGCTTTAATGTTATATATTCTATAGATAGAACAAAACGTGAGAAGCTTTAATCGAAGGTTTCTTCTATCACATATTCTTCAGCTAATGCTTTGATTGGGGAAAGTCTTGTCCGTTGTGCATTTACCAGGGGACTGGAAAGCTCCACCAGACTATATAGTCTTTTTTCTAGATTATAGGACTACTTATCCACCGTTTTAAAAAAAAAAAAAAAACTTTTTCTCTTATCATCTATAAATTCTGTTTTCTAGACAATAAATGTTATACATTCAATGAAAGTTGAAATGCAAGATTGCAAAAAGACTTACTTGACCAACCCATTGCCTAAGGCCGGTGATGTGTTCCCTGACTTGCTCAGGAGTGAATAGTTCAGTCATTGAGACCCCTTTTATTTTGGGCTTGCCTGATTTGGTTGGTGCAGTTTCAGATGGCTGGGTCATGTTTACTGGCTTATCTTGTCCAGTTTCTTTCTCCGTTTCAACATTTTCTGGCCCCGCTGTGATAGCAGGCTCATCACATTTGACAGGTTCACAAGCAGGCCCTCTGCCATCCATGTTACTTAAATTAACTTCACTATGATTCTCATGTCCCAAATGCACCAGAACTTCTTCCTTGACTTCCGTAAGCTCAGATTTAATTAGCATAGATGTCTCAGAATGGGGATAATCTTGGCACTGAGCACCCTTGGAAACATCAGAATGACAGTTAGCAGAAACTGATATAGCAGAGTTGTCATTCTTAGAATTCAAGGAATGTGTACTCTGCTCAATCTTCATACGTTTTAGAGATGGCTGCAGGTCTTCTGAATTTTCAATCATAGGTACAGGCTTTGGGATCAACCCAGGTGACGGAGCTTCAGAATGATAGGATTTGCAGGATCCATTCACTGTAACTGGTGTACCTGAATTATGACCTGGCCGAATCTGAGACTTTAGTTTAAATGAATGTCGATAATTGCGAACAAAAACACAAACAGGGCAACAAGGATCCTTGCAGTTTCTGAAATGACGAAGCAATAGCCTGGTATGATGACAGCGGGGATATGGACAATTAGTCAGGTCACATCCTTCTATGTGTCTACATAACTTCTGAGCACTATAACAACATCGCTCTTGACATTGTCCTTCGGGGGCAGGACATCGGCGAGCATGAAGCAGAAATAAGAGCCACCTCTGTTGGTTCCTGTGTGCTCTCTTGATAGCACCACCTAAGTCTACTGGCTCAGCTGAGCCTCTAGAAGTAACAGCTTGACCAACAATAGATCCATCTGATGATAAATTATTGCATTGAGCTTCATCTTGCCTAGATATCCGTTGATGAAAATCAGACTGGAGAAGCTGCTCTTGTGACATATTCCCAGAAATGTTATTGACATCCTGTGACTGAGAATTCCATTGATTTACAAGGGCTGATTTAGACTGTGTCCCAACTGAAGGACCACTAAAGTTATTTCCAGAAAGTGAAGTCAAATGTTGCCGCTGTAACATTTGTTGTGAATTTTGAGGTGCTCTCACAGATAAATCATTCTGAGCAGTTGGAAAAGAAAGATGCTGAGCACTCTTAGAGCAATCTTCAGCAGTTTTCTGCCGGAACTGATTTTGCATCCCAGAAACGTGAAACTGTCCAGATACCTGTGAATTAAGCACTTCTTGATGATGTTCAACTCCAGGCTCAGACTTCACTTGCCTTTCTAGATTGGATGTGAGCTGAGACTGACTAAAAGCATCACTGTTAACCAAGCGCTGAGGCTGCTGACTTTGAAGCTTAAGTTGAAATTGCTGTTGACCATATTGCTCTGGCTGTTGAAATTGTTGGGGCCGTTGCTGATATTGCTGTTGAGGATGTAAAAGGCCATCTCTTGAAGTGAAAGAAGACTGAAAATTCAACTTGTCCAACTGATTAATTGCTTGAGACTTCAGAAGAGCAGCCTGCTGCATACCATGCAAACTCGATTGACCACTAATCAGAGAGCTGGTTTTGGATATTGCAGGCAGTTTTACTGAATTCATGTTTTCACTGCTCATTATAGATCCAGAAGATGTTGCAGATGAATAAAAGTTTCCAGAAGCATATGAGTCGACATTATTCAATCCATAACCATCACCTGCCCATAGAAATTTATATGCTTTCAGTAAGATGCTAAATTCTATAGTGAAAAGAGATAATGCCACTAAATTAAGGGGTGGGGTTGTGGCAAAAGTCTTAGATTCGACCCCTCATAAATTAACAAAAGAGATAGAAAGATTACCATGCACTGGTGCTTGCTGATTTTGATCAAAGTGCTGCTGCAATTGTTTAGGGGAGTTAGCATAAGTTACGGCATAGCTATCAGCAGTTCCAGATTCATTTGTAGCTGGCATATTATTTCCAATAGAGCCTAATCCACTATTTATAGCTCCATTTGAGTATGTAAAAGATTTTTGCTGTAAACCAGGCCTCATTCCGCTACCCATTTGGCTGCCAAGGTTCTGCAGTACATTATTGTTTTGGCCACCAACATGCTGCTTCAGCTGCTGTGACTGTGATACCATGGTAGAATTAACATTGGAAAAGACACTGCTATTATGAGAAGATTCGACATTCATGTACGAGTGATTGCTGCCAGTGAATCCAGGAGTGGGAATCATCTGGCTTGCCATTCTCTGCACACCCATTGATGACATGTTTCCCCCAGAACCAACGGAAAAGCTGGTAGGAGACTGCTGGTAGCCATTAGAGAAACCTGCAATAACTAGACTCCATAATTCAGGGGGGAAAATGAGTAAAGTAAAAGGGTTGGGTGAAGAAGGATAACAGTATTACCATCACATCTACTTAACGAATTCCCATGCAAGCTGCCAGTTCGAAACATGCTTCCACTATTGACAGATGTAGATGCTATGGTATTACATCCACTGGCAGCGATCATTGAGGCCTCTGCGGAAGATGTAGAGGCCATGCTAGAATTCACAACATGTGACATGCCAGGTGTTGGTATCATTGTACCAATTGGAGAAGAGCTGACTATTTGGGGATATTGTTGGTTATGACTACTTGTAGATGATCGTTTGATGCAATTCACCAAACGGCTCTCTAATGTTTCCATGTTCAAGTACTCCTCCTGAGAAGAAAAATCCAAAATATCATCAACCCTAAGAATGGTTATTTCAGAGAAGTGTTCAGAAAAAAAAATTATTAGATCAAAGGGAATATGTACAGACCAAGTAGGCCAAGATATCAATGTTAAAAAAAAAAAACAGAGGCCAAGAAATAAACCTTAGAGAGTGCAGATTTTAACATGCCCTCCTCCAAGCGTTTGGCAAAATCCCTATACTTTCTTCTATTGAGTTCTGAAACTGGCTGCTGCTGCCGCTGTAATAACATATCATAGCTGGAAGGTAAAAGAGCAGAATGTTTAATGATGTTCAGTAAATATTTTTTTTTATTGTTGGATAAAAATGTTCAGTGCAAATATTAACAAATAACAGAAAAATATTGTCGAGTATGATTGTCTGATCTTATGTACTATGTCAAATAGCCAAGGAACACAGTGGATATTTTCAGAGAGGGTAAAAGGCCACAAAATATAAAGTGGAACTATGGAGGGCAAAGAGGAGCAACTCAATTTTGTCATTTGTCAAGCAAGCTACAACTTACAAATACTACTGGGAGCACTTTGCAGATAGTTGCAATGAGTACTGCATTTTAAGGCTGACAAAACCACTTATGTAACATTATCTAAGCAGTGAGGCACAAGGCAGTACCACAGAAGAAAAGAGATATGTAACATTAATTATTATAGAGTCTTCAAACATGTTTACGGTTTTCTTTTTGGGATAAATTTTGATGGTCCATTAGCTATAGCATTCACGGACTTTCATGTTTAGATTTAAACTTCACTATTTTTTATGAACAGAAAAATATCCATATCTGTTTAAAACTATTAGCATATTTTCCTAGAAGTATTAATGCAGTCAACTCACCTTCTGATTAAATGCATTGCAAATAAACAATTCATGAAATACAAAAACACCAAAGCCAAAAAAAAAAAATTGTCTTACATCTTCTCTTTCATAAGTTCACGTGCTCGGAGAAATTCAGGATCCATACTTAGGGTGGAACGTTGAATACCACCTAAATTTGGTATCTGAGGAGGAAGGGCATTTCCATTTGGTTGAACCAGTCCAGGCAACTGGGACCCTGCTTGATTAGGTACCTGACCTGAAATGTGCGCCTGCAGTTCCATCTCAATTCGTCACCCCTGATTCACAAACCAAGTATTGCATTACTCATACGCTCAGAATTCCACAATCAGCTAGTAGGTCGGCTGCACCAAACTCCTATTTTCATAGTACAAACAAAACGGCTTGGTAAAACTTTTGACGTAAGTAAATAAAATCATTAGAGATTTGCACCCAAATATATGGAATCCACATGTGTGTGTGTGTATGCACACATAAATACACACATATATGCAAATATGTGGGGTGTATGTATATGAGACCGTAAAATCAAAAGTCAACAATTCCAATAGTGGCATGAATATAAAGTACTGGGAAGAAACTTAATTGAAAATAAGTTACAAAATCTAGAAGCGAAGACATAAGCCAATGAATGTAAGAAACTAATTTAAATATCACAGAATTCTATGAAACCACGTAGCGAGGATGAAAGACCGTTAAACAGATCCCCTCTTCTCGTGAGTGGAAATTGAAGGTTAAATTTGGATTACATAAGTTCAATTAAATATAACTACAGTAAGTAGCCCTGGGCTGATAGTAAATTAAAACAAACCATAGCAAATTAGCAATTAGCAATTAAGGAACTCGGAAACCCTAGAACATTTAGAAATTACGACGAACCTAAAACAGGGAACAATCGGGTACAGGCGTCAGAAGAGTTTCCAAATTCATATGTAAAATAAAAAATGACCCAAACGATCAACAACCTCGCCGTCGTCGATCGACAAATTGTTTACCGTGGGAGGGAAGGTCGGTGACACCGTCCCAACTAAAGGCACGTGCGAATTTCGCCACGAACCAACTATAGCAGAAATAAATAAAAGAAGGGAAAACTTGAGAAAGAGACGAAATTGAAAAGTATATTTTCTGAAGCGCAAGTGTAGAATTAGTTCGGTCTTCAAGCCATCTATCTAAAATCTAAAAATTTATTTCCAATACGAATTATTACTCTCTCGTTTCGCAATGAGAGATTTATGTTTCATAATATAATATATTTTATAAATTATATAGTGAATTTTTCTTTTAAATTATCCTTAGAACTAAATATTTATTTATTATTAAAATATTTTATTCTTAATATATTTAATGAGAATAATTTGAAAAAATATGATAATTTTTTTTAATTACTAATTATTATCTTGATTTGTATACAATAGTTAAAAGTGCACTATCAACTAGTATACAAGTAGCATTTGGTAAAAATACTAAAATAATTTAATCCACCAATTTTTTTTTATCAGTAGTCCACCTATTTTATTTTGGCCATGAGTTCATCTAATTAATTAACTATTAACTAATTTTTTTATTATTTCATTAAATTATTAATTTTTACTATGATTATATATTATTGTCATCTAATAAATATATAGATTTCAATCTAATTAATTAAGCTATATTAGTCAAATTTGAAGTAATATTAAAAATTACAAAAAAAAAAAAACATTTGTGCCAGTTACATTTCTCAAAAAAAAAATATCGAAACAAGTGAACAAGTTCCTGAAATCTTAAAAATATCGAAACAGGACCGAATTTCTAATTACCAAATGAACACAACTCGTGTCTCTTGTGGACATTGTTTGGTGTTTTTAATTTTTAATGAAAAAACCAATATATTATAGTTTTATATAGAATTTTGGAGTTACAAGTCACCTTTAAAAGACATTATTATCAACATTATCTTTTTTTTAAAAAAAAAGTATATACGAATTTTCGATTTGATACTAACACAAAATGTTGGGAATAATTTTAAACTCTGAAATCAAAAGGGAAGAGATACATGTAAAAGGGTAAAGTTTTTTATTTTTTATTTTCGTTAAATAAGAAAAGAAACCACAAACTATCTTGGATTTTTTTGGGATTAAATGAAAGAAGCATGGAGTCCGTCCTTCATATCCCAATGTCAACTTGAGCAGCAATGGCACAGGTGCTCTCCACTTCACGTGACGTGGACGATAACGTGGAGGTCTCACCTGTACAGTCACAGCAAGCCAGGCCTTCTTTCTCATGCACAGGATCATCCTGCCCAACTCCTTCTTCGATCTCCCACAACCTCACTCTCTCTCTCTGTCTCTCTCTCTCTCTCTCTATATATATATATACGGACGATCGAACTCCACTTTCTTAGTAAGCAAAAGCGCATCAGTGATCTCCAAGAAGAGATTAAGCTCCCCATAATGCCCCCGTTTATGGTTCCCTGTCCGCCAATGCCTGCTTATACCTCTCTTCTGACACCATAAACAACTCCTTCTTCTGGCGCCTGCCGGCCATTCCCTTAATTTTGGACCATCATCAACACAACCCCAATCAAAATTGGTAGCTATGTTATCATGCCACGCACCCTTCTCATGCTCAGTTTCAGCTCCATTTTCCCTCTCGCTTTCACCGCCCGGCGATTCGCTTTTCCTGGTACATATCCACTAGCCGTTACAAACGGTAACATAGTCGTCCTACCTTCTTTTCTGAACCGCAAGTCTGCAACTGTGGCGTATTTTCTTCCTTTTTCCCCTTTTTCGATCGGTCGACATTTTCTCTCTCTTTCTCTTGTACATGCCTTAATTAGGGTTTGAGGGCTCAACATAATATTATTGAAAATTCAATTAATTTAACGGTGAGCACCAAGTGAAGAAATTTTAAATTATAAGAATTATTTCTAGATAAAAAGGATAAATTGAAAATTAATTGAATTGAATGTAAAGAAAATAAATAGTTTACTATAAGAAATCAGCATAAATTACGTAAATAATCCCCAATCAAATGTGGCCAAACAAAAAAAAATTATAAAAGAACATTTTAATTGAAAATATATCTATCGTACGCACTTAAAACTATTTTTCTCAGAAAAAATACATCTCAAATATTAAATATTAGTCTTTGAAAAAAGAAATTAAAAACATCCTACAGCAAAAATTGGTATTTACTATCACCTAGTTCAATCTGTTATTTTTTATTATGTTCGCACATGATAAGCCATGACGATGGGCACTAATACGTTCTTACTTGCACGGTTCCCCCCGGGACTCTAGTTCTAGCATAAAAGTTTTAAGAAAAAAATCATAGGTTCCAAAAATTAGCTTTTTATCTACTTGAGTGAACCTTTAAAGAAATAATATTAATCAGATAAGTAATTTACATATTTCATATAAAAAATATATAAATATATATATAATATAATATAATAATACAATTATTTACGTAAAAAAAATTGTTCGCTTACACACTAATGCTGCAAATTACAACCGCCGCTTGCTTGTGTGTGTGTCCTGCATAGTTAATTAATAATTCAATATGAATTGCCGCATCTATGAAGACCCTAAATTATTCACCTTTAATGAGATTCTACAAATGAGGGTCAATCATTAGAAGGCCAAAAACAACTTAATACAAACCTCCCTCGCGTCAATTTGGAAGACATTTTCGACAAATTAGGACTATAGTACACTGGCCACCCAGGGATGGCACTGCTCAAAATACAAGAACCTGGCAAAATGAAAGAATCACTAAATGGGCACACATGGCATGGGCAGCGACACCGACCTAATTACCCGCTAGAGCTGGTTAGCCATTTCAGAAGAGGGTAGCAGCACTACCTAGCTGAAATCAATGATCCTCTTCAGGACAATCATGTCGTGGAGAGGCCAATCCACAAGAAGAAGGGCCCTGAAACAAGAAGACAGGCGAATCTGGAACATGCTGTCATATATTTCATCCCTTCCAATCATATGAACCACCCACGGACTGCTGTAAGGGCACCGTTGCCAGCAGTTTCATGTGTTTGAAACAATCCAGATTTTCATGCGCGAACAGCTTATCCTGCATTGTTGGCAACTTCCGCAGCTCTTTGTCTCATCATTTCCATGACAGCTGCTCTTCGCCGAGAGTCAGACTGCTGCTGCAACCTCCTCAAATGTTCTTTCAAATCTCTGAATTACACAAAAAATGAAAAGTGTTACACATGTAAAATCTTACAAGAGTAACTCAGAAATGGCAGTGCTTGACCCACCAACCTGCAACGTGGTACGTGGCACTCAGATTCTTTGCATGCACGGGCGTGGAGTTGCAGCAAATACCACATTTTCTTGCAAAGAACACAGCCTCCGGAGGCACGTGTTTTGCATTGCATCCCATGGCGGAAAAGCCCCTTCACTTTGCGGCAATTTGGATACTGGCAATGTGCAGAACGACATTGGGATGCATGCACAAGAAGATCAAGCATTTTCCGTAACTGTAATTACAGATTCCATTACTATCAGGCACTATTAAAGGAAGGTGCATGTGCAAGATTATCGCTGAGCATGGTAATAAAATGAGATGGTGAAGCCAAGATCATGCAGCAACTCAAATGGGACGAGCAAGCAATGGGCAGCAAAATTTCACAGACATGATCAAAGAAATTGACGAAAAGCACATAAAAAACAGAATGCAAGATGCAGTTAATTCAAGGTAATAAATATATGCACTAGATTTTTATATATTCTAGGTCCTAGCAATGAGAACGACGTCAAGAAGAATTTTATATCTCATAGAGAAGACCACTGACAGAAGCTGGGAAGCATGAGTGCATCATGTGTTGAGAGGAGGCAATTAAAGCACTGACTGGTTGGCAACTTTCTGTCACACACAAGATTTTGGTCTCCAGTTTTGGACCAACCTCTGAATAGCCTCGCCACTTTTCTGTTTAAAGACATTGTGGAACTTCTTTCCCTCATTCTGTTTTTGATGTAGTGTATTTTCTTGGGGGGCTTAGGCCCTGTCTTGTTGAAATTGATTTTTATTGACCCATTAGAATCGCCTCCCAGGATCTATATTTCATTGTGCGTGTGCACTCACATGGATACACAAATACATTTTTATTTTCAATCAATCCATTGTAATAACAACAGGCAAATGAAAATTTTGGGACATGTTTCTTATGAAATTAGTGACATATTAACGTAAAAAATGTCATTGATAATCACTGAAAATATGAAATTCAAGATCTCAACTTCAAAACTTGCATTAGGTAATTTCAGATGTTTTACAGGCTAAAATCATCAACTAGACGAAGGCATCTCCTTTATTCACAAGTTTCACCTCATGCAAATCACCAAACACTTTATTAGACATGTGAAAAAACCAAGTGAGATGTAGACAGTAAGCACAACTTAAAATCAGACAATCAACAGGTAACAAAACCTGAAATATAACAGATACCTGCAATACTCGAAGCTGCCTTGCTTCTTTGTTCTGAGCATCACGATCAGCCATGGACGGATGATTTGTCAACTTATGAGGATGATCAATTTCTCCATCCTTTTGATAACATGCATTGCATACATCATAATCAGGACAAACTTCACAACGCCAACCTTGACCAGTTTCTATGTCAAGATGGCATATATTACAAGTTGTCACAAACGCAGGGGCAGTTGGATTATGAAGATGATAGAGGACCATCATTGAAGAATGCTTGGCCCGCCTTAGAGTATCATATTGATAATGATTTCCCTGACAGAGACTCAGAAATGCCTGTCTGGTGTCAAAGAATTCACTCTCAAGAATCTCATCTCTGTCCTTTGCATCAACAGGTACATCAGAAATTTCAATCTGCAAAAAAAAAAAACAAAGGGAAAAAACTTATTTAAGAGTACCCAAATTTATTTCCCCCAAACTATTGCACAAAATTACCAGCTAAGATTTGCAACTCTAATTTATCTAACACCTTAATACATTGAAGTACCATCAAGCAGATGCCAGGGCTGCAGACAACCAAGACATTCTCACATAGTGACGCAGATCTGAACTTGGACACAACAATTCACTTTACATGTCAACTAGGCATGGGATTGCATACTTACTGAGTAAAGAGTATGTTTCTCCCTGTGATTAATAGGATGCCTTTCTCTTTCTTCACGCTTTTGTTCTGCTTCGTAACACCTAGGAAACCACATAATAAAAATTAGATCAATAAATAACATTATTTTCAAAATGGGGTGTAGGTAGGATGATGTATGAGTTAGGCAAAGTTGATTGGTCAGGTTTGAACTTGCTTCGGTTGATGAGAAGAAAAGGAGAGAAATATGATATAATGGATGTTAACTATGGTAAATGATAAGATGGAATGTGATGCTGAGACATGCAAAAAGAAAAAAGAAAAAAAAAGTGAGTTATTACAACAACAAACGGCAATTTCTATCACCAAAAAAAGAATTTCAATATTTACTCAACTTTGTCAAGGACCATTTTGCTTAAAAGCTCCAGCCCTCCCACATGAAAAGCCCTTTGAGCTTTGACGCACAATGATCACCAAGAACTCAGCAGATTATAGCATTAAAAAAATTTAAAAAAAAGAGCCTCTTGACAATACAAAAACAAATGAACCACAATTTCCAATTTAGAAATGCACATGATATATATTAGAAAAAAGAGCTATGTGACAATTGAAAATGTCACATGTCATTAGCGTAAATCCTACTGTCCAATGCCGAATAAACAGAAAACTGGACCACAGAAAGTGTGGAGTAACATCAAGAGAATGAAAAAAAGGCTGATTGTCATAGGCCAAATCCTCGCTGGAGCAAACTGTTCATTTATAGTTTTAGTAAGTGATTTCGACATTTAATAAATATAAGAGGCATTATGGTAATATTTGTGTTTCTTTGTCTTGGATGGCTCATGTTATTTTAGATGTCATTAGGTTTTCTTCTAATGTCCAGGCTTCCCTTATGAGATTATAGTAGGCTCAGTCTCTATAAGTTATAGGTGATCTATTAAAATGGTTGTAATGCTTTCTTTTGAGAGGTTGATCACCAACCGGATTTATCAACTATGACAGTATAATCTAATTGGTTGCACAACGCCTAGATTCCTTTTCTACTTCCCATCATCTACCGTGTTTTCTTTAATTTTCTCAGCCGCCCAAACCAGATTACTTTTGCAGGCATCACAAAAAAAAAATTACCCCACAACCTTAAGTCTTGCTTACTCTTCATTCAGTATGCCCTGATCTCCATCAAACCCAAAAACCTTGTTCATAGGTAATCTTCACTGTGGCCAAACAGCCTCATATACACCATACCTTTCACCAACCTATTCTACCATTGATTGACCCTTGGGACCCAGACTCTTCATCTTGATAAAACTGAACTCCCTTGGGTCCTACCCTAGACAAAAGAAGATACAATTCATACGTAGTGTTCTGCTAGCATATTCTAAACCATGTTAGTTTGACAAACTGCATGGAAAAAAATTAGAAATAAGGTTTGAGGATCCTTACTTATCACAAATCTGAAAATTCTTGCACAGGTTGCAAACCCAACGGTTGCCTGATACCATTAAAATACAACAGTGACTGCATGCATGCTGCAAATGAACCATGATAAAATCTTCCTTCATTGGGCTAATGGTTTCACCAAGCTGGAAAAACACCAAAAGCTTTGTAAGAAGAAAAAATTATCTTCACATTGGGAAACCCAACAAATAAAATTTTAAGTGTGGTTATGCAATGAGAAACAAGAAAATATTTAAGCATCTACTCTGGTAACATATAGGAGACATAATTTGCAAGGAATTTCTTTTGCCCAAAAGAACAGCAATTTGTGATACAGAACTAAAACAGGGAATTACTTTATGCATTAAGAGTAGATCTTTTGATGCATTTCCAGATAGATCTGACTGACCAGATGCCTTTAGAGCCCTTTTTGTAATAGTCTTTTTTGTTGTTCCTTTCTTATTTAGTTTTCTGCCATCTTCTTCTTGGCGGAGCTGATAAATTAAATCCTCTGCAGCCCCTGGCCAGTAGTCACCATCAAAATAAGGAAGTCTTGCAGCAGTAACCTTGGCTCTACACTCACCAGTAGATACAAAGAAATGATCATATAAGTTGGTGAGATCGACTACAATATTCTCCTTGGCAGCTTTTCTTAACATTGATAAGTACCTGAAGAAACAAGTCAACAAGAATTAAAGTTGGAGATGAACAAATCAAATACTTCATACAAGTAAAAACAGTGGGACAACTTCTTCAGTCTTTTTTTTTTTTTCCAATACTGAAGCTCACCATTCCCGAAGCTTGTCAGATTTTGGAGTTTTTTGAATTTCCGGATGACAATATAAAATATAATCTTCACCCTTCAATGGAGGACAGGCCCAAATATAGCAGCTTGTAAAACCACGTTTCTTACAATATTCGAGGTATCCAATCTAAGAAACAGATAAAAATGAAGATTACTCATAATATGAAAGAGAAGAACCAGAAAGAAGTTATCCTGGAATAATTGAATATCTTCATTAAAAAAATACCACAAGATGTATTATAATAGTCACATAAGAGTAGCGACCAAGCTTTACCAAAATTTCATGATAAACAAACGTCCGAAGAGCCTCTCCAGTCACTGTTTTAACTTCAGGCCTAAAATACTTCACAGAATCGAGATATGAAAGATATACACGACGCTGATTAGGGAACTGACATTCGGATCCAAATTCTTGAACATACATGCCAAACAGGCATACTTCCACACCTTCAATCTTTTGAAACAACAAAATTACCTGGAATAGGAGCCATAGTGTATCAATACCCATAATCAATAATAGTGATTCAATCACCACCAGGTAAATTAAAGCAACCTTCTCACTACCTTTGATTTATATGGGAATTCTGTTGGATAATTTTCTTCCTGAAATATTTCCAAAAAACGTTGCTTCACTTCTAACTTCTTGTCCACAGATGATACCACCCTTACAACAAGTGCTTCAGCCCCAGTAACCTGGTACAGCAATCCAAAGAGTTTTGTACATCACCAGCATAAACACAACCCAATCAATCACTGTCTATTAAATTGAAAGTGCAAGCAAGTAATCTAATCATCAATCTCTGTCAGCAAGAAAAACAGAAACGAACTATAACACATAGAACCAAAATATGGAATAAAAAGTTCACCGAAAGTCACTTCTAATTATTATTGGTGAGCCATACCACGTAAGTAACTTTATAAAACTGAAGCACAAAATTTGTATTCCTTACCCATGATAATTCAAGCATTCACCAGTAAAAAAATAGTAATTACTACTAAAGCTATGAGTACTCACTGATATCCAAATTCCAAACCAATTCCTTTAAGTTTTAATTGCACAACCTAACCTAGAGATTCATAAGGGAGGGGGATGGGGAGTGATATATGTAAATACAGAACTTCAGGTCAACAAAGTCTTTTACATAATATCCAAGTCCAGAAAATTCACTACGTATTATTCATTGCATGAGTTCGTCAGAAACAGAAACGACTGTTTAGGCTGTTAAAACATTAAATAATAAACCATAGCATCAGAACCAAACTTGCTCCACCATGTCATACAATGAAAAGAATAATATAAAATTTTAAAGCAAGTAGAAATGAATTGATGAATCACCTCATCATAACTTTTTCCTTGAAGCCTTGCCCTCTCTTGTCTCTCTTGTCTTAGTCTCTTAAACAACCGTTGCTCTATGTGGTCACTCAGAATAGTTCTAGGCAAATCCTTGGCCCCAAGAACAGCACTTTGGGGTAAGGGTTTGCGCTCTCCTCTTTCTACCTCTTGAATATAGCAGTTAGGGCAAGTGTATTCAGCTTGTCCCCCATCATTTCTTCTACCATTAAATAAGGCACAAATTTGGTGTTGCCAAGCTTCACATTTATCACATTGAACCCACTGCCAAAAAAAATAAAAGGTTCAATAAAACATAAAGGCTGTCAATGAAAGCCACAAAATAAAATGTATGATACACACCCATTCCTCAGTTTCCTCATCATTTTTCTTTTTCTCCAGCCTTGCCTTAGGAATGGCAGTTCCATCAACAACAATAGTATCTCCACGAGCTTCATTATAGCATGGAATACAAAAATAATGCCGTGTATCACCAGTACCCATGGTATAATACATAGCATTTCGCTTAATGCGAGCACCACAAGTTGAGCAATAAATAGGTGGTGGTTCAAAAGTAAGCTTCTCTACAGCACACAATTGGCAGGAGTTCTCACTCATTGAATGCTCCATTGCTTGATTCTTTTCTGCTTTGGCTTTGCTCTGTCACAAGATAATAATAAAAGCATCATGGTAAAAAGTGCATATCAAAGATAGAGAGTTATGAAAAGGAAAAAACCAGCATTGTTAGACAATGAGATTATAGAAAGAGTTCTTCATGAAGATAGAGGAGCATGACAATATAAAGACAGCATATTTGGAGTTGGACTCCACATTTCTTGAACATTATGAAGCCACATATAATGGTTGTACTATTATTTCCAGCTTTTTGTATTCAAAACATCCACTTCAACCAAAATACCAAGAAAAGGAGAAGAGAACAGTATTCATGAAGCTGCACGAATATAGTTTATTAAGCCTCCAGAGGAAGCATGGGAATTGTACATACAGCTTGACAAGCTGAAGTGCAGAACTCCAAGTGATTTAAATAAAACGTATGATGATTCATGATTGTCTCCAGAAAAGAAATGTAAAATAAAACGTATGATTGTCACCTTAAAAAAAACATATGATAGACCTCCACATGAAACAATAAATCAAATGTTTTCACCAATAGTAGTTGGACTGAGTCCCTTAAGCAAGGTCGAGTTCAAGCCTTGTGGAATGGGAAAAAAATCGGGAGAGATTCCCCACAACTAGGGCCTGACCCAACTCAAATCCGGATTAGTCAATAGCAGTATGATATCACATGATTTGTTACCAAAAAATTCATAAGCATTTTCTTTTCCAGCTTTGTTTCCTGTCTCAAGAGGATGACTTATTATGCATTGGTATATCACATGCTTTTCTAATACAGCTTTTTTATCCACATGAAAAGAAAAAAGCAGATCACAAACATGACTATTTAAGAGACAGTCAGCCTAGGTATCCTGCAGAATATGATTATTGTGGTCAAGAACCCAGGTTCCGCACATATATCTAATGTTGAGATGCAAAATCATATTTATTATAGAAATATGACAGTATATGGCCACTTTTTGTCCCTTTTTGCTTCTAATTTACTTTTAGTGTTATGTCATGCTTGAGTGCAATTTCAACTTATCTTTACAATAGCTGCCTCACCTTCTACTTGAGTTCTTGAAGCAAAGGAAGTGAAATCAAACCCAAAAGTTCATTGATGAAACACAGTTATCAACACACAATTGCACAAATTCAAAATCAGATTCCAAAATCCAAAAAACAAAAAGGATCAATACAATTATAATAATAGAAACAAAACCAGGAAACTAAAATAATAATTCGTATCGTGATCAAAATGTTATTCACTCATTATGCCACATTGACACCGTCATCAACAGAGATGAGTGAAGATTATTATTTGTCATTGAACAGCATTCCAACTGCAGTCATGATAATAATCATAGGAAACACAGCACTCTAGACTTAGCAAAACATAGATATACAAACTTTATGATAAAAAAAATAAGCTGAACAAAGTTCAATAGTTTTAAATTATAATGGAATTGATTTCCACTAAAGATGCTTTCAAAAGCCAAACTAATGGTTGTAAAGTTATAAAATACAAGTGCAACATTACAAAAAAACTTACTTGGCCAACCCATTGTCTTAGGCCAGTGATGTGTTCCCTGACTTGCTCTGGAGTGAATAGTTCAGTCAACGAGACCCCCTTTATTTTAGGCTTACCAGACTTTGTCCCTGTCAAGTTTTCTGATTGCTGGGTAAAGTTTTCAGGCTGATCCTGTCCAGTTTCTTTCTCAGTTTTAATATTTTCTGGCCTTGCTGAATTGACAGGCTCATCATATGTGAAAGATTCACCACCAGGCCATCTGTCCTCCACATTATTTATTTTCACTTCATTAGGATTTTTGAGAATTGTATGCACTGGAACTTCTGCCTTAACTTCTGTAAGCTCAGATTTAATTGACATTGACACCTCACCATGGAGATAGTCTTGGCCCTGGGCATCCTTGGAAACTTGAGATTCAGAGTTTGCCAAAACTGACACAGCAGAGTTGTCATTATCTGAATTAAAGGACTGGGTACACTGCTCAATCTTCATACGTTTTAGAGATGGCTGCAGGTCATCTGAAGTTTCAACAACAGGTAGAGGCTTTGGGATCAATCTAGGTGATGGAACTACAGAATTATAGGAATTACAAGGTCCATTTACCACAGTTGGCACTCCTGAATTAGAATCTGGCCGAGTCTGAGGCTTAAGCTGAAATGAGCGTCGGTAATTTCGAACAAAAACACAAACAGGGCAACATGGATCCTTGCAGTTTCTGAAATGAATTAGCAATAGTCTGGTATGATGACAGCGAGGATATGGACAATGAGGCAGGTTGCATCCATCTATGTGTCTACATAACTTCTGAGCACTGTAACAATAACGCTCCTGACATCGTCCTTCTGGAGCAGGACACCGTCGAGCATGAAGTAGAAATAAGAGCCACCTCTGTTGGTTCCTGTGTGCTCTCTTGATAGCACCACCTAAGTCTACTGGCTCAGCTGAGCCTCTAGAAGTAACAGCTTGACCAACAATAGATCCATCTGATGATAAATTATTGCACTGTGCTTCATCTTGCCTTGATATTCTCTGATGGAAATCCATGTGGAGATGCTGCTCATGTGACATATTCCCAGGTAAGTGGTTACCACCTTGTGATTGAGAATTCCATTGATTTAGAAGTGTTGGTTTAGATTGTGCCCCAACTGAAAGACAACTAAAATTGTTTTCAGGCTCTGAAACCATTTTAAGTGGGTGCAACATTTGATTTGAGTTTTGAGGTGTTGTTGCAGATAAATCATTCTGACCATTTGGAAAAGAAAGATGTTGGGCACCCCCCAAAAAATTGTCAGTAGAGTTCTGCTGGAACTTGTTTTGCATCTCAGAGATATGAAACTGTTCAGAAACCTGAGAACTGAGCATTTCTTTGTCATGTTCAACTCCAGGCTCAGATTTCACTTGGCCTTCTAAATTGGAAGAGATATGGGAGTGATTGAAATTATCACCGTTGACCAAATGCTGAGCCTGCTGACTTTGCAGCTTAACTTGAAATTGCTGCTGAGCATATTTCTCTGACTGTTCAAATTGCTGTTGAGCATACTGCTCTGGCTGTTGAAATTGTTGGGAATGTTGCAGGTACTGCTGTTGAGGATCCAGAAGGCCATCCCTTGAAGTCAAAGAAGACTGAAAATTCAACTTCTCCAACTGATTAATTGCTTGAGACTTTAGATGAGCAGCCTGCTGCATACCATGTAAATTTGAATGACTACTTACAAGAGCGTTTGCTTTGGATATTGCAGGCAATTTTACTGAATTCACGTTCTGACTGTTCATCATAGATCCAGAAGATGTTGCAGACGTATAAAAGTTTCCAGAAGCATATAAGTCAACATTAGTCAATCCATATCCATCACCTGGCAAAAGAATTTTTAACCTTCCTGTAAGATGCTGATTTCTACGGTGAAAAATATATATTTCTGCCCCCTCAATGTCCAAGGGAGAAGGTACATGCACACATACACACACAACCACTCAACAACAGACAATCATACAGCTAAAGAAATTATACCACTAAAAAGGAGGGGTGGAGTTGGAGTAAAGGGCATAGATCCAATCCCTAGTTAACTAATAGAAAAGTGCAAGAAAGATTACCCTGCGTTTGTGGTTGCTGAGTTTGATCAAAGTGCTGTTGTAAGTGTTTGGAGGAGTTAGCATAAGTCGTGGCATAGGCATCAGAAGTGCCAGGTTCATTTGTAGGTCGCATATTGTTTCCAATCAAGCCTAACGCGCTACTCATAGCACCATTTGAGTATGCAAAAGACGTTTGCTGTAAACCAGATCTCATTCCACTACCCATTTGGCTGCTAAGGTTCTGCAGTACATTATTGTTTTGGCCACCAGCATGCTGCTTCTGCTGCTGAGGCTGCGAAACCATCGTGGATTCAACACTTGAAAAGACACCGCTATTATAAGATTCCACATTCATGTATGAGTGATTGCTGCCAGTAAATCCAGGAGTCGGAATCATCTGGCTTGCAATTCTCTGCATACCCATTGATGACATGGTTCCCCCAGAACCAAATGAGAAGCTGGTTGACGATGGCTGATAGCAATTAGACAAACCTGCAATAAGCAGATTCTAAGGTGAACAAATATGAAAAAAGAGTGAAGTGAAAGGCCTGGTAAAGAATTATAACATCTATAATTACCATCAGATCTACTTAAGGAATTCCCATGCAAGCCACCGGTAGGAAACATGTTTCCACTATTGACAGATGTAGAAGGCATGCTATTACATCCAGTGGCACCAATCATTGAGGTGCCTCCAGAAGATGCAACCGCCGTGTTTGAATTCACAATATGTGAAATACCAGGAGTTGGTATCATTGTACCTATTGGAGAAGAGCTAACATGCTGTGGATATTGTTGATTATGATTATTCATCGATGGTCGTTTGATGCAGTTAACCAAACGGCTCTCTAGTGTATCCAAGTTCAAGTACTCCTCCTATAAAGATGAGTCCAAAGATTATCACCCAAGAAAAATACATAATAAATACATTTTAAAGGAACATGAAGATGCTGTTAGAAATACAATTATATGGGGAAAGGGGGAAAAGTATGATTAAGAGGGAGCATCAGATATCCTCTAAATTAGTTAGAGAAACCTTAACTTTCGATCACTAGAAGTGTGTAGGAAAATAACCAAAGGCCAAGACAAAAACCTTAGAGATCGCAGTTTTTAACATGGCTTCCTCCAGGCGTTTGGCAATATCCTTGAACCTTCTTCTATGCACTTCTGTTATTGGTTGCTGTTGCCGTTGCAATAACATATCACAGCTGGAAGGTAAAGAGCACATATTTATTGGTTGTTGAATATTACATACAAACATACAGAGAGAGAGAGAGAGAGACACACACACACACACACACACATTTATTAAGTTAAAAAGCGAATGATAGACTGGTAGAATGGCAACTTTCGCTAAGTGTGGAGATCCCTGCAAGGATTGCCCAGCATGGTGGAGGAGATAGAGGAAATGTGGGAATAGGAGTAGGGTTAGCTGACCTCTCTCCTAGAATTAGGGGAAATATTTGAATTATGATTATTTTATTTTTGTTTTTCAAATTTTTACTTAATTTCCATAACATTTTATAAATTTGGGGATCCATGCGAGATTGCAAGTCTGTATATCCCCATGGGGAACAGGGACGCAAAGAATTTGTCTCCCACTTCAGGGAAAGAGGAGGCAAGTGTCCCCTCATAAACAACTTCGATTAAATATCCTAGTTTATACAAGTTTTTGTAGTTGAAGTTAAAATCATTTTGTTTTCATCTAAAGTTTTAGTTAATTTCCATAAAATTTAATAAATTTAGAAATCCACCTGAGTCACCTCATCCATATGGGAAAAGCAGTTAGGGGAAAATATGTCTCTAGCTGCAAGAATCGTGGAGGCAAGGGACCTCTCATCAACAAATGTGATAACATAACCTAGTTTGTTTTTTTTTTTTTCTGGCACAGATAACATAACCTAGTTAATACAAAGTCAAATACCATAAAATATACAGTAGATTTGTGCAAGACTAATAGGTATAATAAAATGTTGTAAATCAAATTACATATACTTCTAGGAACACTTTGAAGATGATAATAATGATGTTAACACGTTGGGGCTGACTAAACCATATGGATTGTCTCCAAGCACAAGGCAGAGTATTTCAGACATGAAAGAATATGTAACATTATTGAGTGCCCAAAAAGTTTACACATTTTGTCTTCAGCTATTTTTTAGGATGACCAAAAAAGTTTGCGTTTAACCCTATTGATAAATTTCCTCCCAATAGTCAATAGAATCAACTCACTTGCTGATTGAATACATATAAACAATATACAAAATTTTAAGGCAACCAAAAGAAAGAAAAATTGTCTTACATCTTCTCTTGCATAATTGAGCGTTCTCTAAGAAATTCAGATTCAGGGTCCATATTAATGGTTGAGCGGGGAACACCACCTAAATTTGGCATAAGAGGGAGGGCATTTCGATTCGGCTGAGTCAGTCCAGGCAACTGGGACCCTGCTTGATTAGGTACCTGTCCCGACATCTGTCCTGGAATTTGCGCCTGTAGTTTCATCCTCTTTATTCTTCAAACTTGCTTTACTAACCGAATATTTCATAACTAAAATTCCACAATCAGCAAGTAGTTCAGCTTCACCGAATCCCTATCAGTGTCCAACACCAAATAGCCAGGTATCATATGTGAACTTTGACGGAAGTAAATACAGTCATTTGACATTATCAATTGAACGATCGGTCACGATGATTTCTTACATTCAGTAGCTTGTTAGAAGAAACTTCTAATCAACTAGGCTTCGTCCGAGTAAGAAACGTAGTTGATTAGAAGCTACACAATGAAGAAAAGAATGACAAAACCATTACGAAGTTCACAATCCATTGAAACAATAAGCGGCCACGAATGTCGCTAAGAAGATCCCAATTCACGTGATCTGTAATTGAGTGGTTATATTAAGATAACATGAATTCAATTAACAAAAAAACTGGAGTCCGTAACCCTAGGTGGACACAAAATCAAACAAGAAAAATGGGCAGTTAAAGAATAATATGTCCTTGCAAAATTGATATTAAAAAAAAAAACAACGATCCTAAAACGGGTAACAACAACAACCAGGTAAAGGCCCAACAGTAGTTCAAATTGCCATGTAAAATCGAATAGGACCTGAAAGCAGCAACGAGCAGGCCGACGACGATCAACGATCCTTTTGCCGTGGAGAAAGAAAGAGAGCGATGTCGGTGACGCGTCGCGATTCTCTGCTCCGGGAAAAAAATAGCAGCCGTGTGCTACTGATGGATTGGAGCCGTCCATGACATCGTGCGGTCTTCAATTCCCCATGAGGAAATTCACCACACTAGCATACGATCTAATCTGAACTGTTGATCATAGAGTCATCTTAGCCATCCATTAGTTAACATACCAGATGACACCATTCTAGCCTGATATTATTAAACTCTATTGTCCATGGCTTAATATTAAATCTGATATTATTAGAGTTCCCAACATGGCGTTTATTCTGTAGTACTAGTATTCATTCCTGTTGCTGTTGTAGCTGCTGTTCCCATTTGTTAGTTTGCAGAGGGGCAAATTGCCGCTCTGAGATGCATAGTATATTGTCCATGGGCTGTGCCTCCGCTTGAAGAAAGACATCGTATTATTAGGCGAACGCAATCTGGACCATCCTTTCTCGCGATTAATCCATGTCGTCCGTTCCATTTCACATGTGACATAATACGAACGCAATCTGGACCATCCTTTCTCGTGATTAATCCATGTCGTCCGTTCCATTTCACATGTGACGTCCGTTCATGGTTGGAGGAGACGGTGAGCAGAGAGGAAGGAGTAACCACACAATTGCATTGCTTGGGAGGGTCAATTATAATTATAAATAATAAATAAATTTAATGACTGGTAATAAACTCCTATGCTTTGTAATGACTAGCTTATGTATAGCGAGCTGCGGTGTAATAAAATTCTAATCAAGTATTGTAATTTTTTTTTTTTGCTTGATTGCTTACTTGCATTTACACTATCATGACTAGTTTATGTATAGCAAGTTGAGGCCTTGAATGAAACAAACAAGAGTCCACAATAGAACCACATGGCGGCTGGGTAGCTTTCTCTGCAGCACCCGAATTACATTTCCAGGCCCATTTGATGGGCGTGGTTTCATAGAAAAGGGAACAAACAAAATGTGAAAATGAAAACCGACCAACTTGCCCCTGTTACTGTTGCTGTGTTGGAATGAGAATTGAGGAGCAATGGAACCATTGAAAAAAATGAAAACCTAACAACTTTCCCCTCTTTCCATTATCGCAATCTCATAGCATTTATAATAATCTTCTTCAAGGAACAAAAAATTGGACCGAACCAAACCGGTTAGTTCAATTGGTCAAATTAGAAACTAATACCAAGTTTAATCTAATTATAGATCTCGACCGTCCTTGCTCAGAACCGGTAAAAAAAACCCGTTGAACCGATCACTAATTGGTATTGAACCAGTTAGCTCTTTTTTAAGTTTTTTTTATTTTTTTTCTTTTTTAAAATAAAATAATATTATTTTTAGTATAAAGTAGCATTATTTTTATATACATTTTTCTTTCTATATTATAATATTGTATAAGTATTATTATTATACATAATTATTAATAATGATAAATTTACATAATAAATAATATGAAAATAGAATATTAATTGATTATTTTGAATTCAAAATATGGTTTTAAACAAATATTAATTTATTTAGATTTTAATATTCGATTGTGAAATTTATTAATAATATTTTTAATTTTCTATATAATATATAAAATTAAAAAATTATTAAATTTATTACCACCGATTTATTTCGAATTGAACCACGGTTGAACCATTAAATATTTAATCAATACTTTAAAGGGTTTAATGTCACGTTTGATTTTTTTTAACCTTACCCTTCTTCTCCACTCTATTTTCTTTTTTTTTTTTCAAACGGGTCTTCAGTGTACTTGACTCATTGCCATGTCACCACTCATGTCAATTTTTATTTTTGTAAATGAATTTAACTTTGGCCACGGACTTTTATCTTATGATCGGATGGAAGAAAATAAAAATTAATGGATAAGAAAATAAGAGAAGAAACAAATTTTTCTTTATTTAGATAACATGAGAAAATATGAGAGAAAGTAAAGTAAAGGAGAAAAAGAGGCATGAAGCTCATGTATTTTCTTTCCAAATTTTTTTTTCTTCAAGGAAAGATTTTGAAGAGAAAAAAAAAAGAAAAAGATATAAGATCTCATGTTTTCTTTACAAATTTTTTTTTCTTAATTTTATCCCGTTTATATAAACATAAAAAAAGAAAACATTTTTTCTCAACATTTCTCTCCCTAACATTTTCTCCCTCTTCCATTTTCTCTTCTTACCAAAACAAAGATTTATTGAATCTAAGTGTTTTAATAATTTCAAATCAACTAGAACTTGTAAAGAAGATATCAAAGGTGTGCAAAAGATCTAAAGAGAAGAAATTCAAGAAAAATAAGTATAAGATTAAATATAGGATTTCTTATTGTATTCAAAATGAGTAAAAAACTTTGATCTTGCAAAAGAATATTTTAAAAATGTGGTTTTACGATAATTCATGAAGTATTTGATAAATACCCACTAACGGATGAACTTTGAAGTGTTAAACTTGATTTGTTGCTTTGAAAATTTGAACTTTGGTATTAGAAATTCAAATTTCGGAGTGAAAATATGTTAGTAAAAAAAGAGATTCCTCTAACAGACGAATTTCATCCTTGAAAATTTAAATTTCGGATGAAGCACAAATTATGAAAAATGAAAAATTCATCTGAAAATATGACAAAGTTCATCTGAAAGTAAAGTTTAAAAAGAGTTTTAGATTAGTCCTTTAACAGATGAATTTTGACTTTAAAAATTCGAACTTTGGAAAGATGGCCTGCAAGTCTGTTATGATAATCTTTTAACATATGAATTTTAGAATTCAAAAATTCGAACTTTGAATTAAGTCTGATAAAAGATTTATCTGACAGACGAACTTTGTCATTTGAAAATTTAAATTTTGAAAAGAAGAACTATTATATCATATTGAGCTGCCCACTGACAAATGAATTTTGGGTACTAAAATTCAAAGTTTAAAGGCACTGTAGCAATATGGAACAACTATTCACACTTACTAGAAGTACTTTAAACTTGAAAATTCGTATGTTACAATATAGAAACATTTTCCAAAGATAAAAATTCGAACTTTGCTTTATAATAGACAAACTTCAAGGTTCAACGTTAAAGTCTTTAGTTTTCGGTCTCTACGAAATTTGTTTGTTGATACACCGAAATTAGAACTTTGAATATCAGCCGCATTGATGCATGTCGTTTTATATAGTTGCTATTATCCATACTACTATGTCGTTTTACTTATATTATCACTGGTGTGCTGCCTAGCTGTCTTTTGTTATTGAGTCAGCTTAGGGGTGGGCCACGTGGATTAGGGCTTTTGTTGTAGTGGCCTTGTAAATACATGGGAAAATGCTTTTGAAGGAATATGACATGATTTTGACAGGAAAATAGGGATTGGCCGTAACACGCATTAAATGCGGTTGGTGAACGGATGGTTTTTCAGAGTAACTGTTGGCTAATGTCTCTAATGACTAGATCTTGTCTCTAACGTATAGTTAAGACATAAATCTATAAATATAATTTCATTTAGATGTGGGTAACAATTTTATATTGTATATATAGAAACTCTGCAAAATTCTTGAATCAAAATCTTCTACTCTCACATACTTTGTATCATGTACTTCAACTTTCATATACACTATAAATTGGAAAGTTCATTCACTGTAATCAATCTTATATTCATTTGGAAGAAAGATTTTTTTGTGAGAGAATTTCACAAAGGATTTGAGAAGCATTTAGGTAGAGTGCAAAGAGTGAGATAGTAAACTTTTGGAACAGAATATCAAATTGTACTGAGGCATTGCAAGAAACCCACTGAATTCTTGCAAGATAATGGAAAATCTCAAGTGGTAGTTTAAGAACTGGATGTAGGTCAAGATAAAGAGACTGAATCAGGACAAACATCTGTGTCTTCTCTTCCCTTATCTTGTTTTCATTTGATTATTCTTTTTTACTCTGTTTTAACTGTTACTCTTACTTTCACCACTCTCTTGACTTTTGTAGAAAATTTTAATCTTCTCAATTCACCTCCCTTTTGGAAAGCCAGCATATATAACAAGATTAAAATGACACCTAATTAAAGTGATTAATTAAAGTACAAAATATGTTTTCTTTATATATTATAATATTATATAAGTATTATTATGATATATATAATTATTAAAAAATATATATTTACTTAATAAATAATATAATAATAGATTATTAATTTATTATTTTGAACTCAAAATGTAACTATAGATTAATATTAACTTATTTATATCTAAATATTGAATTAAGAAACTTATTAATAATTTATTTGCGATGAATAATATATTGATAATTTAGTATTATTTAGTTTGGGACTTTAATTAAGTCATAAAAATTATTTAAACTTATATTATTTGTTTTAAATATATTATTTTAATTACTACAAGTCATACTCTAGTTAAATCATGGTTAAACCTTGAATTAGTATCTTATCCGGTTCAATATCTGATCTGATTATGACAACATTGAATAATAGTATATAGACAAATATAACCTTATCCTATTTAAGTTGTTTTACCCTCTTTTATAGTTTTTATATTAAAAATTTATTAAATAAGTAATAATTCAATCAATGATAAATATTAGAAACAGAAAGGGAGGGAATAAAAATCCATTAATTTCTTTTTGTTGGCCACGATTTGAACAAGCCATGTACCATAATAAAAGGAAATAAAAGCAAAATGATGGATACTCAAATTAATAAAATCAAAAGGGTCAGGGGTCTTCCTAGAATAATAAAATAATATGAGGATGTTTTAGTGACAATATAAAAAATATATCTCTTCCCTTCAAATTCTCACATTCGAAGAGGATGGTTAGGAGGGGAAGGGAGTCCCCTCCTCCCATTTGTTTCAACCTACCAAGGGGAGGAGAGAAAGGGATAAAGATTGATTGATCTTTTTTTTTATAAGTTATACAATCTTTCATCTTGAAATATATATAGAGCATTTTGTTAAAATATCTTCAAAATAAATAGTGACTTATTTTATCAGTATAAGGTATGAAAAATTTAAATTCAGGAATTGATTATTATTTTATTTGCATATTTAATATTTGTTATATTATAAAAATTATAAATATTAGAACTAGAACTAGAATAGTTTAGTTAAATAACTACATATTTATACTTTATATTTTATGAAAAGGATTAATATAAAATATTTTTATTATATAAAAGCTCAACATTAATATGTTTGAATCGTAAAGAGTACCGTTATTTTCCTTTCTTTTTTTTTATGAAACCTGTTATTTTCCTTTATTTTCTATTTTAATCCAAATAAATTATTGTGTCTTCGGCCTAATCTATGCAAAAACCCACTTCCTGCCAATACTTTTTACTTGAGTTTTTGAAGCCCAAATTTCTTTTTTCGCCCAAATTGAAGCCCAAATTTCAAAATTACATTTTGTGCCCAACCCATTGTCGGTTGTAGCAAAAGTGAAACAGTGGAAAAATAATTTAAAGACTTATGAGTCTCTGGCCCAAAGAAAAAAGCTCATAATGTCGTAATTCATAAAATTGACCCTTGATGATTTTAGAAATCAAAATCTCTGCCAAAATTAATTAAATTACTATTGATATTTGTTGAAGTTACCATTTGGCTTCAGGCCAACAAAATTATCATTTAGCTCCCTAAAGTTATCATCTGATTTTGGTGATGGCTACACAATTGTTTTAAATTAACTATTATTTTTGCATGAAAACTTCCTCATAACATGAATAAAGTTAAGTTGTCCAGGCCAAAGAAAAATTAAGCTGCAATTTTAAAAGCATCAGTCGTTATTTTGAAAGCTGGCAAAAAAAAAAAGGTCGTTATTTTGAAAAGCTCTGAAATTCCTTACTTGGCAAGATTATGATGGTATATGGAAGCACACTTTTTATCAAAAAAGAAAAAATAACAATTCTTTACAGTGGATCTCAAACATTTGCATGGAGCCTGAAAAAAGTCTTTTACAACTTGTCAACAGAAATTTTTTGGCCAAAACTTATGAACAAAATGACTTCCTATATTTATCGAAAAAAATACTTCCTACATGTTGTATATTTTTTTAGTTATTAATTATTGATGATTTTACTGATCAAAGTTAATGTCAAAGTTTATGACACTTATTATTGACTTCTTAAAAGATCAATTTAAGCATTTTCCTTAGAAAATTAAACATATTTTTTCATGCATTATGTAAAGTATGAAATGAGTTGTATTATTTTTTACTTAAAATTTTGTGACTTGTTATAAATTTTATACTCTGATTTTGATACATTAACTCGGAGTGAACTTTTTTTTTTTGTTCGGTTTTCTTAGATTTGTTAATGGGCACCCAAAGAAAAGAATCATTCGTTGATATCGCTTTCATGTTGTAGTTTTAGAGGTTGTTTGGATAAGCGTTAAAATATCATGATGTTTACAGCTATACTGTTTCTTGCAGATGCTTTTTTTGTTGAAAAAAATCAGGTTTGTGGTAAGTATTTAATTAAATTTCTTTCCGAAAAAGTGATTTTATTCCAAATATTTAAAATCAAAAGCGATTTTGATAAATAATATGTAAACAAAATCAATTATTTTAAAATTATTTTAAGAAAAAGTTTTAAAATAGAAATCACAGTAAAACAAAATCATTTTTAATCAAAATTTATTTTTAAAATTACCTTTATTCAACTCTAATTTAAATGGGAACTTAGTCTAGATAAGGTCATTTGTTATATATATACTCTCAGTACTTTAATATAAAGAATAATTTGAAGAATTTTCATATTTTAAAATATAAGAGATATATAGGATTTATCTGATGTATTTAATAATTATTTCAAAAAATATCCCTAATTAAAATATTTTTTAAATTAGTAATACAATTCATTTGTATCAATGATATAATGTAAAAGTTATTAATATTAAATAAGAATATTTTTTAAAATTATTTTATCTTTTAAATAAATTTATTATTTTTCTTGATCTGTGTGATTTTATATTTTATTGCTTATATTAAGGAACAGAGAGAGTGAGTATATATTCAAACCATTTGAAGTTAAGGGTTATGGAATAAAACATAAATTTTTCAGGTGTAATTTTCAATTGCCATCTAATATTTCACAATTAGACAAATCAAGCTTTTTTTAATGTGTTATCTGTATATAAAATGTGATAAATTTAAAATTTTCGAAAGCTGACGCTAATAAATGATAATTCAGCCGGTTAGTTTGTGATCACATAAAATTAATTTTTGGTAATATGTGTTGTAAAATAATATGGGTCATTAGTTAGTGTCATGATCGAAATGAGGGCTTGATGGTGAATTTAGACGGAAGACGATGTAAGATGGTAAAAATAATTCACTTAAAAGAGATGTAAAAATATTAAAAAAGTATTAAAATATTTTGCATATGAAAAAAATCATATATACGTGTGCGCGCAGGCACTATAGATGATTGTGTGGTGTGGACTTGGCGGATGGAAGCTGAATTTTGTGTTTATGATATATAGATATATATAATGCTAAAACTGAAGGAAAAATTTGAATATTTGTTGGTTGAAAATAAATTGAGGTAGATAGAAAGGTTCCAAAGATAGGTGTCATAATCAGAGGATATGTGAATTTTCAAGGGAAGTGGAACCCAGAAGCATGTGTGACAGTGTGATTGTGATAAGGAAGGGAGAGAGACAGAGAAATAAGAAAGAAAGAGAAAGGTGCGGACGGAGAGAGGGGGGAGAGAGGGGACCATACCAATACCACAGACACATACTTTAGGGTCTTGTTTGGTGGAAGTTCTTTTAAGGGGAAGGAAAAGAAATTGGAGAAAATTAATTATTATTTTTATTTATTTAAAAAATTAGAGGGTATTAGGAAAAATTTAATCCCTTTTAATCCCCTCCCTCATCCCTATTTTAAAATATTTCAAATTAGAGTTTTTTTTTTAGAATTGAGTAATTATAACTCAATTTCCTCCTTAATCAAATAAGATTTCATTGAAATTCCTCCAATTTTTTTTCTTTAATTTCACCAAATAAATAAATTTTAAAATTTTTCTAATTTTTTATCCTTAATTTCTTTTTTTAAAATACCTCCAATCCCTCATTTCAAATCAAACCAAGCCTACGAGTACGTAGCCAAAGCCAACTGCCATTCCCTCTCTCTTTCGGATCGGATAGGCCCTCCTTTTCTGAGACTTTATTGCGTTTCCTCCTCGCACTTACTCTCCCTCTCCCTCACCTGGGATCTTTCTCATTACTACCTCTCCTCATCCTCACGTGTGTCTCTCCTCTCTCCATCTTCACATCTCACTTCCCTTCTCATCTCATCACACATTCTTTTTCACTTAAATTTATATCATTTATATTCCGCTCCTTTTTTTTAATATATATATATATACATGTTACTTAATTTAATTATAATAATATAAATTAAACACATACAAATTTATATCATTTACATTCTTCTTTTTTTTTAATATATACATTACATTCCTTATTTGTGTGTACACATGGGGTCAGGTTTAAAGGATTGAATAGATAGTGTTGTAAAATCAAAAGTTGTCGCTATACTCCCAATAATATATCCCATAAATAAAAAAATACCATAAAATAGGTGACTTGACACATATTTTGGATGTTCATCAATTTTCGAGTGTGATTTCTTATCAGCAAAGTTAAGTTGAGAAAAAAGAAAAGAAGGAAAGAAAAAAAAAAAGTTTAGGGTAGTTTTTTTTTTTATGAGTCGGACAACTAGTTTTTTTTTTTTATTTTAAATACTCACTCCTATGAGGTTGAGAATCCATAAATTTTATTTTTATGAATTCTCAATTTAGAAGATTCATGTTCATGAAAACTCCAAGAGATCGTTTTCAAATAGTATATATTACCAATGATTGAGTATCAAATATATGAACTATCTCAATTTAAAATCCTAAAATTAATAAAATTACATAAATTAATTGTTGAAAACAACGTCTGATCTTTTATATGGTCAAATGTTGTTTTTTGGAATTTCCCGTATTGATTAATTTAAACTCCAGTCAAATTCTAAATGAGAAAGTGCTCTTTTAGTGTATATATGTATATTTTATTTATGAGACTTATATTCAATACCTTGAGTTTTTTTCACTTGATACGTACGTACACAATAGCCATATATCTTTTGTTTTAATCTCATAATAATTTAGGAGTTCACACAAGATCAAACCTCAACTTTTTTCAGTCATATATTATTATGTCCAAATCACAAGAATGCACAATTTTTCTTGAAAATTCAAGAAAAACTAAATTATAAGTTATAAGAAGTTGATTTCAATGATTTGGGAGATAATTTCAGACTAAAATTAATGATACGAGTGAATAGATATACTCCTTCCGGTCCATATTATAAGACATTTTGTATTAATTACACGCATATTAAGAAAATCACTTTTTCAACTCAAATCAATGTAAAAATACCTATATTTCCTATTTTACCATTATTAAATATCACATTCTATTATCATTGAAAAGTTATAAATGAAGAGGGATAAAATATTAAATATATGGATAAAATGAAAAAAAAAACATCTAATGTCCTATATTTTGGATTAAAAATTTATCATATAATATGTCTTATAATATGAATCGGAAGGAGTAATTGTTAAGGTTTAAAGTTCAAAAAGCAGATGCGAGAGCTTTGTGGGGAGGGGCCCAAGCATGGATTATCCAAACAACATGGTGAACTGTCGTTAATAGTAATGGCACTGTTTGTGTGGATTATTGCGAGCCATTCATCTGTTTATTTTTATTCATTATTTGAGATCAAATGAATCTATTTCTATCAATGGAAAACGGATTATTGCCGAATTTGAACCACTTATAAAATATAAATTTTATAATAAACCACACTCTTCAGTCTTCATAAATTATAAATAGTATAACGTATTTTTTTTAAAAAAAATTATACAATTAATGCATAAGAGGTCCATCTATAAGAGATGGAGGAAATGAATTTTACATATATTCTCACAGCATTAAAATATTTTCTTAAAAGAAAAATGTACAGTTGCTTCACTAATTAAATATCTCTCAATTTTAGGATTGAAAAAGAGATGGGCAGGTGGAAATGGCCCCAAAAGTGATTTTATCCACATGTATTATTGACATTATTAAAGGGGTAAGGTCTAGTGTAGTCATAGGTGAAGAAGAAAGGACACAGCTTGGCTTCTTCAATCTTCAAGCATGAGTCAGTACAGTACCTGCTGGTAAGCATTCACTTTCATAACCTTCCAAATTTGATACTATATATCTCCTACATTCAACAATGTTATTCACCTATGAATCTCAATTGGATTGATTGAGTAGTAAATTACTCAATACCTTTAAATAATGTCTCTAATTTAGATTTTATAAATAAAAAAATAATATTTTGCAAGGGCTACCCTGACCCATTTATACCTAACAACGTTTGAATCTCATCCAGTTAAATAATTATATCAAAATAAAAAAGAAAAAACAATGTTCCACACTTATGTCTGCTTGTATAACTCTCCAATGATTCACTAATACACTCTTTACTACATTTATAATTTTTCACTCTTGTTATACCTGAGTCATTCCTTTTAAAAAAAAAAAAAATATTCAGCATATATTATTATCCATATTCAAGTCGCATCCGGCTCGGAACAAAAAAAACTCTCTTAACATGAATGTTTTTTGTTATTATTATAAGACACAAACTCAAAATTTTATTTAACTAGCATTAAGTCCTTCCCACTCAAATCAACTGGTATTAGTTTATTTAAATCATTCGTGATAAGAAAGTAAGATTTAAAAGTATTTATTTCATCTAAAATATAAGTTGGCTAAATAATATCATATATTTAAATATGTAGACTTGCAGTGGCCAAGAAAAATTGTATATATAGACTTGCCTTTTCACGAAGAAAAATACACGTGAATGCATGCACACAATTAATTTAGATAATTCTTATTCAGATGATCTTTTAATTAAATTCGTTTATTTAATTTTTTTATTTTAAAAAATTTACATGTAATAGAGATAATTTTAACCTAAATTCTATTTGAAAAATATTTAGATTGTAAAATTTAAAATTTAAATCACTCAGTTTAAACTTAATTATTCTAAATTTTAGAATATACTTTAATTCGAAATTCTTGGAATTAAAAAAATCCAAATTCAAACTCACATGACTGGAAATGATTCAGAACATTTTCATAATATTACATTTACTGATACCAAGTTATTGATGCTATCATCGAGATTCAGCATTTAATTTTCTTATCCGAAATAAAAAGAATACATTTTATAGTATTAAATTGAACTTCGACAACATAAAATTAAGCCAAATATAATATTTTCTTTGATTGGTAGGGACAAAATTCAATTTAAAAAAATCCAAACGCTGGGTCAAAGCCAAGTCACAAATAAAACGGTGATTTTCTCCGCGGGATTTGAGTGGAAGAGAATTTTTCCAGGAAACCAGACAAAAGATGGAGCCTCTTTCGTTAATAATATAATATTAACTGGATATATTTTTTTTGTAACAAAATATTAACGGGATATTAATTAGAGAGTAATCTATGTTTTTTAATTTTATAATATTTATTAAGGGTATAAATGGAAACCAAAATAATTTTTAAATAATTTTATTAATATAATTAATTTTTCTTGATTCTAATATTCTTAATTTTATTAGTGAGATAATTAAAACTAAAAAATAACTTTCATTAAGGATGTGCAGAAATAATACATTATATTATTATTTATAAGTAACGAAAAAATATAATTTACCGCAAATTCTCTTTTTTTTGTGAGCACCAAGAATATCCATCAACTGACATTTAAAAATTAATCTTTTTGAGGTGTAAAGATCATCGAAATGGGGTTTTTTTCTCTCAACCGTCAATTTGTCACCAACTCTGTCAAATACAAAAGTAAATGGATGGAATTCTTTCTAAAATGAGGTGCCAAGTTAGAAGACAATAAAGGACTAGTGAAACTCTAATGCAAGTTGAAATGATAAAGAGCAATATCTAGATTTAAGGGTGCTCACGGGTCAGGCATCACCTTGACCCGATGTTTGACTCAGAATACCTTCGAGCTAAAAAAACTAGCCCACAGCCCGGCCAAACTCGAGATGACCCGGTGCTTCATTGGGCCGAGATCAGGCTAAATCGGGTTGAGTTTGACCTGGTATAAAAATATAAAATAAAAAGAAAATAAAAAATAAGTTAATTTAATCTTTTAATAAAAAATATAATTAGTTTCATTTAAAATATATTCTTATAGGAAATAATATTAGGTTAAGTAGTAACATTTATCAAAATTATAAATACCCAACAATTATACATTATTTATTTTTATATAATATTAAGTTAAGAAATAAATTTAAATTTTGAAATAAGATTAAAGATTAAAATAATAAAATGTATCTACTTTAATTATAAAATTAATTTGTTAAATGAGGTAAATGAAGAAAAAATAATTATATAAAATTATTTAATATTTTTAACAAATAAAAAAATTACTCATACCAGGTCAGGTCAACGCAGACATATGACTTGGCCGAGGTATTCTTAGATGCGCTGAGATTACCGCCTAATATGTTCTCTCTCTAATAACAATGCTTCACCTTAACTAATTTTAATCCTACGTGTCAAATTTAATTTATATTATTTTAATAATTTTAATACTATAATCTCCTGTTATCCTAGTGATTTCTCAATTCTCGATCTCTCCCACACTTGTCACTCGCTCTCTTCGTCCTCATCTTTCCTTCCCTTTCTTCAATAACCAGACCAGACACGACAAGGGGAGAACTGAAAATCAAATGTGAAAATCATAGCAATATTCATAGTCACAAGGCTTTGGCAATGAAAACAACCACCAAGAATTACCAAAATCCAAATTATTATACGCATATCAATCCTTCAATGACAAAATTACCCACATCCAAATTTAGCCGGGATTTCTTCAATATATCCTTCACTTCACTGACTAGCTCCTCATAAACTTTGAAGGGTATTGACAATATTTAATTCTTTCGTTGTTTCCCACATTGTGTGTGTATATGCCTTTTGAACTTATCTGAGGTGAATAGGAACTTTCATTCGAAAAGAACATATTTACAAAACCCTCCAACAAACCCCTCTAATTCAAAATAGGTCTTGCATGGTGGTTCCGTTTGTGGTGCCTTTGTAATCTTTCCACCATTGTTGCTGGCGTATTAGAAGACATTGGTTGCCGATGATGAAGGAAGAAGAAGTGAAGCGAGAGTTGAGAGAGTTGGGCGAAGGAGATTAGGAGAGAACGTAAATGGAAGATGCTAAGGCAAAAGAAGATATTAAAAATTCAAAACTATTAAAATAATATAATTAAATTTGGCGTATAGGATTAAAATTTACTGAGGTGGAACATTATTATTGGGTAGAGTAGTGGTACCTAAGAATTTCTCCAATTTCCTAATAAAAAACCAATATTTTATAAAATGTTAATAATGAATTTAAGGTCTTTAATTTGTTAGAAATTAAAATAAAAATTACTAAAAATGCTCTCAATTAATGCAAAATAGAGGAAAATAAGTGTAAAACCCTTGAAAATAAGTGTCAAAAAAACTGGATGTAAGAGTTGAAATTTATAAATGAATATTTTTTTATTAATATAAAATAGGAGAAGATAAGTGTAGAAAACTAAAATAGCAATGTAAACTATTGAAGATAAGTGTGAAAATTTAAGTGCTAAATTTAAAATTTATGAGTAAATTTTCCTTCTTCAGTATAAGGAAGATGAGTGTTAAGAAAAGCTAAACTAATAATATAAAATATTGAAAATGAAAATAAAAAACTATGAATCCTTAAGTAAAATTTACTTTCATATTTCAATTAATGCCCTAACTTTTTACACTTATTTTTTAGGATTTAAATTGTTATTTCAATTTTCAATACTCATTTTTTCTCTATTTTATAGTGATGAAAAAAATTTCTTACAAATTTTAATTTTCACATTAAGTTTTTTAGACTCATCTTCTTCAAGGTATTATTATTTCATTTCTTATCACTTATCTCTTGATCTATATTGCTTAAGGTATTTCACTAATGTTAATTTCATCATCTAATGGGTAATGGAGCTCTAAACCATTATTGTCATTTTGTAAAGTCTTAATTTGTTATTTGAAATTAATTTTACATTTTGGTTCAATTTTAGCCCTCGTAAACTGGAGGTTGTCGTTACTGTTTGGTGTTACTCTCTCGAATAGCGTTCATCCACGTGTCGTACTCTTATTGGGAAGATGACGTACACTGAGACAACGCCAATCTCTTGGCATTAAATGATGGCAGCGCTTCTCCCCACAGCTTCTGCTCCTTCATTTAATTAATTAACAGACACCACACATCAAATCACACTCCCCACCTCATTCGCGTGTATAATAACCACCAGAACTACCATCGTCAAATCACTCTCCTAATTACTTCACCACTACATTTAATGTTGGATCCGTTTCATGACAAAAACCATGATATTCTTTAGGGACTGTTTCGTGCTTTAAAAATGAGTTTGTGTAAAATTGTTCTTATAATATAGTTTTGATAAAAATTAATTTTAAAAATATTTATATTTAAATAATTTATTTAAAATTAGTTTTGATAGAATTTATAATTTTTTTTCTAAATTTAGATTAAATTTTATTTTTTGATTAATTTAATTTATTTGAATTAAAATTTAATTTATATTTATTTCATCGAGAAGATAATATATTTGATATAATATTTTTTTACAGCTCATGATCTATGAAAATTAAAATTTTGAAGAAATATTTTGGTCATATCTCTTGGTCAATAGATATGAGTAATTTTATGAAAATTTTATTTTCTTAATTTTTTCATTTTTTTCATTTTTATTGATCCATTTTTATCTGACTTTAAAATAAATACAGACAAGAATAAAGAAGGAGAACGGAAAACCAAGTCCACTATTACTTATTCTTGAACCACCATTTTGGCTGGAAAATGATTATCCAACAAGAAATAAAAAAATTGTCAAACATCATACAAAATAAATCAAACCAAGTTTTGGATCAAAACTTGATTTCAACAGTGAAACCAAACAAACCCTTACTCCTTCTTATGTTAGTATTTAATTTGTTATTTTAAAAATTTTTAAATATTTTAATTAATTATTTTAAAAATTTAATTATTTTTTCTACTGTATCTTTTAAGTATTTAATAATATATTATTTTAGAAAATCAATAATATAAATAGTAAAAAAGTAATAATTAAGAATAATTTTATAAAATTATATTATTTATTAAATTACTTATTGTATTTTCAATTCTTATATTAAAATATTAAAAGATAAGTAAAATAGGAGTGAATACTACAAGATCAAGATTTCATCCTCAAATTTGGAGAACCAAAAAAAAAAAACACTTAAAATTTCTTTCACTAATTGCGAAAGCAAGGGTTGAACTGAGTCAATACCCGAACCACCACCCTTGCCTTGTGTTAAAGATCCGGACCCGCCTGAGTTTCGAATCCTTACCACCATGCAAGGACTTCTTCCTTTTATTTTTCCTGGGCGGTTCGCTCTTGACTCAACACCCCCACTATCCTTTTAAAACCATAAAGAGTACCAGTCGCTCTCGCGTCTTTTACACGCCTCACCCTTCACAGATTACCTACACTAAATTACCATCATCAATAAATAAACATTTCTACGAAAAGATAGAAGCAGTAAAAAATATATATATACTAGATCACGTGACCCACGTCGCATCACGTGCACATGAGAGTCAACTTTCACAGTGAAGCGCGGCCTTTATTTTCTGAACGGTACACAAGATGAGGTTGTTCACCGTCTCCACCGATTCCACCGTCAGCTTGGCCGAAGGGAGGCTATTCACGAGAATTTGAAACGCCACCGTTAGCAGGGACCCGCTCACTCTCTCCTGAACCCCGCCGTTCCCGTTCTCATTGCTCGCCGGATTTTGGGACCCACGCGACCCTGGCCCATCCGGGACTATAGCGAACCCCGACGGCAACAGCGCTACGTAAGCTGAATCACCGCCGTTCATCACCACGTGCATGGCAGGGATATCCACCGGCGCGTACACTACAAGCGACCCCGCCGCGTCTATGCATGTCTCCTGCAGTATCAGCATGCTGCTCTGGTTTGCATTCATCGCCTGCGAAAATAAATAAAACAAACATATTTATTTACTTTTGTCACCATCGTTAAGTTCACAATGAGCCATAGTCAAACCCGGGGACCATCTTCTGTTTATTCTAAATTATTTCTCTATTTTTGGGGTGAAAAAAGTTAATTAAAAAATATTTTTTTAAACAAATGAGGGCAGAGTTACTCAGAGATCCAGAAAGTTGACAACCGTCCTATATTTTGACTTCTTTTATAAAACCTCACTCTGAAACATACAACGCTGCCCTATTTCCGTGACACCTTGTCCAGAAAGATACTTCCAAACTTCCAAACCTGCCCTTATCGATTTCACTTCTTTTTTAACCAAACACTCCACGACAACGGCCCATTGACCTTTCATACTCCCAAGAGTATTTTCGTCAATAAAAAAAGCTGCACAGATAAGGGTAAGAGAGAGAAAGATTCGTACGCTGGCTCGGAGGAGAGAGACGCAATTGCCATGGTCTTGGCCTTTGGCGATGTGGGCCATCTCCTGCATGGGCCCACCGTTTGAGAGGATGTCCCATTCGCTGCGGAGACGTTCGTCACGCAGGAAATCGAACAGTCTCTGGGGTGAAACTGGAAGCCAAACGGAGGTGGCTGCGCTCAAAACTATCCCCGGTGGCTCGCCGGGATCGTCAATACTCTTTCGGGTCATCACCCGGACGTCCTCGTCCACGTTTCCGGCGTTCAGCTTGTTCCATTTGTGCACCGTGGACGCGCAAACTCCGGCACAGAAGTTGTTGGTCATGCGCTGAGCTAGCTTCAACATGCTCCGCCGGCCACTCGCCGTTATGGCTGCCGGAACCAACCGAAGAAAACTCACATGGTTCAGTGCAAAATGAACATTAATATACAGAGTTATAATTGAATCATTATACCCCCGTATTGAAGCTTACCAGTATGGTCACGAGAGGGAACGGAGGAGGACATTAAGATGGCTAGGCACTCGCACTGGCGTTGCAGGGTTGCGACCCAACGTTGAGCACCGAAGCCCATGCCAGAGCTCAACAAGGGTCTATAGAGTTGGTGGACTTGGCTTTCATCGTATTCTGCATGTTCCACCCATGTCACCTGTAAATGCATGCAAAACCAGTTAACCCCGTGTGTAACTAAAAAAAACCAGCTGACCCCATTACTAGAATGCATATGTTTTGCAGGTGCAATTCAACAAAATTGCATATTTTTTCAGAGTACGAAGTATTATTGAATTTGTATTCATTTATGAATCCTACCAGCATCTTGTTTTAGCCAAAGTTTGGCCTTTTCTGATGGCAGTAATTTCATGGTCTTGTACACTACGTACACTGAATTCACATGGATGCTTAGGATCAAGTACATCCAGTGGATTTAAGCAAGGTAACAAAATTTTTTTTTTTTAATTATATCTCTCTTTCGAAATTTTATAGGAAAAAGTGTTTCTTCCTGGTATTACGATTGGCCCAGATGCGCCCAAGAGCAAGAAGAGAGTTATTTCCTCAAGCTTAAGCCGTCACGAGAGAGGAAGACAATTGCAGAAAAATACAAAAGCAGATGAATCTTGGAAATGCCTACGGATTGGAAAGAAGGCATGGGATACGATTTCCATGAAACTTGAGCAACAAGCACATAAAATATTGCTAGGTTGACATGCAGAGGATTAAGAGGAGCAACGAGCATTGTGAAGAGGGAACATCGAGATTTGCTCAGAAATGAACAAAATAGCTAGTCTTGGATTTTGACTTCGAGGGTCTACATTGAATTTTATACGCAACAGACCTACAGATTATAGGGGCCAGAACCAATAAAATATTTCTTGAGGAAAACCACTGGTTCAGCATTAAAAACTGGAATAGAAACATCATATACATTGTTTATAGAATCAAGTAGTCGGTACAGGATTATCACGAGGCAATTTGTTTTACAAAAGAGGGATAAGTATGCATGACTGATTTGTTCAGGGTTCAGAAATTTAAGAGATGAGGCTTTGTGTGACGAAAAGTAATCAGTAGTAGTAAGATTATTCAACCTCAATTTTAACCCACATGTCATGTATCTATATTTTATATATGGGATCACAATCACAATCAATTGTTGAAAATTGAAGTTTAGAATATAGATTTAGATTGGACAAGTGAGAAGCATCCTAGCCAGGTGCACATGCTTTGAGAGGCTAAATAAAAAATATTTATTTGGGAATTATCACTGACAGAGTGGTTATGTGGTGAGTAGTCACTAGACAAATTAAGCTAGGTTTCTTCGAACTATGAGCTCCTTAAATAGCTTCAAAAAGCAAAAGGTAAAACACTAAAACCCCCCATGAGTCCTTGGCATGGTGTTTTGCCTCATTTAAAAATATGCTTTAAGGTGGGTCCGTGTATCCCATAAAATTTAAAGAGTAAGTTCTACTTTGAGAGCATAATATATTAAAAATAACTTAATCTAAAATATATAAAATTTATCACAAGCTTTATATCAATATGCTTCCAACTTATATTTCCTTTCAGACTCTACATAATGTAGAGAAAAACATACTTACTTTCTTAACAGATGTTTTGATCCTAGGTCATTAATGAACCGACGAGAAAAACACACGCATGGATGAAACAAATAAATCCCAAGAAATATCCAGGCTGGTGAAAAACTCGGTACAGTTTGGTAAATTCAGTTATGCCCCATGCAGATATGACACAAGTGGGACAGAAATGAAGTGACATTCATGCGTCAAACTCAATTCAAACACAATTTCGTTACGAGGATCAAAATAGTGGTAAATATTTTTACCTTGGAGTAACCATTTGGCATATCTTGAACAACACACCCGGAAGGAAGCCTTCTACAGTTCATAAAAGAGGGAGCTCCAGAAGGTTCTCGAATGGTGTCGACGGAGACATCTACTACAGCCCACACCCCCTCTGCGTGCTGCTTGCAGAACCGAAGGAAATTCACTTCACGAACTGGAACCAATGGCGAAAGAACTTGAAGTTCAGCATGCATCTGGGTTCCAAGTTTTTTTGGTAGAACGAACACAAATCAGTTATATATATCTATCACCTGAAAATGAAAATTGTTTGACGAAGAAGACCAAGTTTTTTGCTTACCAGTTGGAGTGCACCATTCCTGGTTCCATCTATTCCACCGGCTATCACTTCAGTGGTGGAGGTTCTGGCAATCAAACAAGGGAACATTTCTGCCCATCGATTCTATATAAAGAGAAAAATCAAACAAATCGGTTTTGATCAGATTCCATTTCACTGTAAAATGAGAAAAGCTTATGAAACTGGGAGATGAATAGCTTACTGAATCCATTAGAGTCTCAACAAGAGCCAAGCTGTTTATGATGACCATTCCAGTTTCTCTAGAAGCTTCGGAGACGAACCCATTGGGTCTCATCCCAATGCAAGGAGGATTGAATGTTCTCATGTACTCCTCACGGTTCAGAATCTCTCTTCCTCCTTCTTCTAAACTTCTCAACCAAAGAGCCTCATCGGTATGCACCATCTTCATCAGCTCGTCCATGGCAGCCAAAGCAAGCTCCAGAAACATGGACTTCTCCATGGACCTGTCAAGCCCACTGATAAAAGTCCCTACCGGTCTACTCATCATTGTCGTCGTCGGAGGCACCATGGCTAATTGGCTCGAAATCCCAAAATCAGGCCCTAAAGGCAATGTCGTAGGCACAGTGCTCATGCCACCAAACCCGTTAATCCCAACCCCGAGTTCTAAGCTTGAGTTCGGCAATGGAGGACCCATTGGACTCGTCAATGAAGAAATGGGTCGACCCAGAAACTTTCCGGCAAGAGCACAAACTCGGTCTAGCTCGTCCTTCAATCGAGCGTTTTCCATCCTTAAATGTTGTTCTTCGAGGGAAATCTCGCCTATAATGGCCGGGCCTCCACAATTTGAACATATAGGATTTCTCATGGCCTCTCTTATAGACATGTTCTCCGCTCTCAGTTTATCGTTCTCTTGCCTGAGCAAAGTGTTTTCATGGCGCTCCAATTGGGTCTGGTACCAAGGAAAAACATCAGTATCGTACCTCGTTGAAAACGAACATGAAAAAGATGTCGAAGAGGTTATCAGTTATTACCTTCATCTGGGTTCTACGATTTTGGAACCAAAATTTCACCTGCCGGGTCTCCAAGCAAAGCCTTCTGCTCAGTTCTAGTCTTTGCTTCTCATCTGGGTGTGGACACTCCTTAAAGAGACTAACCCAAAGAAAACAAGACAGTCAAGATGGGAAAATCCAGTAAATTTTGTGTAACTCAATAGAGAAAAAAATAAAAAAAGATGTGAGATCATACGCTTCGAGTTCTTGTATCTGCTGAGGGGTGTGTCGGTGATAGCGTTTCTTTCTGGGAGGGTTGTCGGCGGCGTCCGGATCGTCTCCGGAAGCGGCGCCTTCCATATTATCACTGCCAGATCTGCTTTCGTGTTCTTCCTCCCTGCTTCTTCTCGCACCAACATTTGGCTCGTAGCTTTCAGGCATTCTATTCACATCCCCTTGCTGCTCGTCAAGATTCGTTTGCTTTATCCAAAGAGAATCAAGAATAAATAAATAAAATAAACAAACAATATACAGTACAAAATCATCAGTTTCAGCCAAAAAGTAAAGGAATCAACGAAGATCTCACTAGTGCGAGAGAAAGCCCAGGAGAGTTGAACATGGATTTGGCCATGGTGGTGGATGTGACAAGACGAGGCTGTGAGATTGTACCACTCGACGGCATTCTATTATCGTTAGTGCCGTTGCTGTAAGGAATATCGGCTACGATTCTCGCCCCGCCGCCGCCTCCTCCTCCACCGCCACCATCACCCCAGTTATTGTCGAGAAAACCCCCAAAACTCATCAAAGAAGCCACTTTTTCTCTTCGGGATTCTTCAGGCTAAAAAGCTCTCTATACACTTCTCTTTGCTCACAAAATTCAACGTTCAGTAGGAGCCATTCAGCCTTCCGTACATGAGATTCGATGTAAATTCAGAAACCCCAGAAGTTTTAAACCTCAAGAGATGAAATGGGATTTCGAGAAATCAGAATCGACCTCGTATGCCTGTGTTTCTATATGGAGTAATATAGAAATAGAAAACATGTGTGTGCCCGCTTGACAAGACTAAGGAAAACGAAGGATGAAGCTCCGAAAATATAGACGGAGAGAGATAGAGGAGACAAAAGGATAAAGCCCCAATGTCTCACCTCTCTCTCTCTCTGTAGCTTGAAATAAAATGTCTTCCTTTTGTATAATTCACCTTCATCATTGAGAGAGAAAGAAAGAGAAAGAAGGCAAGCAGAAAAAAGCCCCTCTGATTCCAGCTAGCTCGCCTCTTCCTTCCCTTATCCCTCGCTCTTTCTCTCTCACTATATCCCAATCCGAGCACAGCAATTTCTGATAATACCCAGAACAATAGTCTGAGAAAAGAGGAAAAGAAATGAGAACCCTAGTCTTCAGTGTGTGCTATCTCGCTCTATGCATGCTTGAAGAAGAGAGAGAGAAAAAATATATAAATAAATATATTAGAGAAAGAAGGGTTAGAGCGGAGATGCTTATAGATTTGCGAACAGAAGAGAGAGAAAGGGGAGGAGAGAGAGAGAGGAAAAAAGGGCTAGATAGAACGCAATATGTGGAGTCTTCGAAGCCTTACAAATACATATGAATCCAAAAAGGGTCGGTTGACTTACGCAATCGTCATTCTTGTTTATCTCTCTCCCTCTCTCTCATGGATAGTGACTATATTTTTTTACTTTCTCGCGAGTCCTTTGAAAAAGCTTGTGAATGACTGTGAAAATTGCAATATGCCTTTTTGATGTCTTTTCGGGAGAAGATAACAAGAAAACGAAGTTTCAATGATGATGGTGGAGCTTTAGATCCATTGGGCTGGATCTTAATTTGTGGGATTCAATTATTATTATGCCACTAATTAGCCCCAACAAATCATTGCATAATGAATCTCTCTCTCTCTCTCTCTCTCTCTCTCGACATGGTTTCTTCAGATGTAAGAAGCTTGGTTTTTGTTTGCTTAAATGGTTTCTTTACATTTTAACAATCTTCATTTCATACATGAAAATGTCTTGTTGAAATATCTATATTTCATACATTTTAACTATCCTTTAAATTATAATTATTTATTAGAACCAAAATTATTATCTTATTTCAAGAAAACTATCTAATTTAAAGAAAGTTATTAATATTATAATTGTAATTGTAACAAAGTGACATTTTTCGTATTTTTACTAATCTTTTAAAATTTAGTAATACAAACACTTGCAGTCAGAATAAGCAATATAAATAACAACATAACATATTCCTAAGCCATTTTTCTAAATTAGCTTTCTACATGATTTATATTATAAATAGATAGATAGATAGATTTTCCCTTTCACTAAAAAATGTTCTCAGCAATTTCATCATTACCTTTTATTTCTTAAAATAACTAATTTTTTTAACTAAAAGAACTTACTTAACAATAACATATCAAAACATTATAAAATTTAACTCCGATTCCTACTTAACTTAAATTAATAAAATCATAATGAGTATTTTTTTTGCCAGAAAATTATAATGAGTATGAAACCCAGCAGTCTAAACAAGTTGATACACACATCTCAAATGTCATAAACGTATCTTGTCGGAAAAAATATTAATTTTTTAAAGTAAAACAATGACAAAATAAAAATGAATATAGATGTAACACCACAACAAACTTCAAACTTTCTCCTAAAAAAATGGATTATATATATTGATAGTGAAAAATTGTAGTTATGAGAAATAATTTAAATTTTAAAAATTTAGCAGTTCATAATAGTTAAATTTAGTCTTTCCTATTTTTTTTATTAGTCATGTTGTAGAAATTTTTTGTTGTCCAATATATCAGTTACCTTCCATAAATTTTTGTAGCATTAATTATTTTATTTAAAAAATATCCTTATTTAATTATGAGAGAGAAAATGAATTGTTTAAATTTGTTGTATTTATTAGAAATAAAGATGAAAACTACATTAATTTTAAGATAATTTTAATGATTTAACAATTTTTTTTTTAATTTTGATAAGGTAGTTAAAAATTATTTATATTAAGGTTTAATGGAGTATAATTTTTTCTTGCAACAAGAATTTCTTCTCTTCATAATTATAATTTTTAATTAGTTACATATAGTATATATTTAATCTTTATACATAAAGTAAAAAAAAAGGTCAAAAGACCTTGAGGGAGCCGCCTGGTAACTGGCTAACTGCGGTGGATTTACCCAAGACTTATTTGTGCACTTTATTCAGTAAAATTATTCTAGGAATATGAGTCTTGACAGCATAAATTAATTCATTTATTGTTGACGCTTATGAATTTCCTGTAGTAAATACTTTTAATTAACTAAGCATTTTGTTACTTTTAAAGAAAATTTTTATTGTCATTTATAAATTTTAGGATAATATTAGTTTTTTTTAATTATAACTTTATTTATATTTTAAAAGTAAAAAATGATATTAATTGCTCTTTTTTATACTCCCTCCAGTCCTATATATAGGATTCTTTGTCCTGGTCCTAAACATAAGACCATTTACAATATATGAGGTAGTATTTATTATACATTTTCAAAAAATGCCCCTATTTAATATATCCAAAAAGAAAAAGAAAGAGAAAGAGATTAAATAAGGGTAGTTTTGGAAAACTGTTGAAATTTTTGGAGAAATCGAGGTAGTTAATTAGTTTTAATTCCAATTCTTAATCCGGGTAATTCGATTAAAAGGGTCTTATATTAAGAACAAGAGGAGTATATATTTGTCTATTAAATGACATATTAAAAAATTTACAATAAATTTGACTACATTAATTGCATTTATTAATATATGTATTAAAATTTTAAATGATATATACTTTCTTCGGTTCTTAATGTAAGTCACTTCTAACTAACTCATCAAAACTAAGAAAAGTCTGTTACATCATTAAAATTGTCTTAAAATTAATATGTTTTCCATCTTTATCCTCTAATAAATACTACAAATTCAAATAATCTATAATCTCTCTTATGATTAAATAAGGGTATTTTGGAAATAAAATAATTAATACTCCAAAAACTCATAGAAAGTGACTTATATTTAGGACCATAAAAAACTTGTAGAACATGACTAATAAAAAGAACTAGAAAGAGTAAAAAGAAACAGAAGGAGTAATCTAACTTTTTAAATTAAGTAGCCAAAAAAAAGTAAACTATAAGGACCAAATTAAAAAAGTAGTGTAAATTATGAGCACTAAATGATTTAGTTTTTTAAAAAATAAATTAAGATATCGTCAAAACCAGAATTGAGGAAAAAAAAGCAATAACTTGGTTAAATTTATTTGAATATTATTATTTTAAAAATTATTTTAATGTTATTCTTGTGTATAAATCTGTAAATTTTTCATAATGAAATAAGTTAAATGTTTGAAGTTAGAACAAGGAAGCTTGGTGGTAAAAAAAAAAGAAGAAGAAGGTGGCTGGTCAAATTTAAAATCTCGATAATCATTTGTTAAGTGGTTAAACGGCAGTATAAACATTTCCAAGGTAGAAATATTATTTTTAAGTAGTTTAATTATTGAAACACTAAAATAAATATCAGTACTAATATCTTTTGCTTCTGTAGCAGAATAGTAAAGACAGAAAGTCACTGATGTTCTTCTTCTCACATTTATGGGTTGAGTTCATACATCGAAAGTATGACCGAGTAGGATAAAGAAAAAAACAATCAGTCCACCAATAAAGAAAGAATAAAAATCAGAAAAAAAAAATTAAATATTATAAAATTAGTTGGAAATAAAAGGAATTAAAATAAATTTATAAAATTTGGGTCTAAGTGAATTTTTCTATTCCATTATACTTTTCTTTATGTTAACGTCTTTTTATAAAATTGGAAGGAAAAAAATAGGGTAAAAGGAAAAATTACATTTTGAGACTAAAATAATAAATTTATTACAAAATAGAATATATTACTATTTATTATTCTAATTTTATTACTTAATATTCTAGATTTTAATATTTTTTATTAGTTAAATTTTTGTTTATAATTAATTTACTCTATTGATCCTTAACTTTAATTTCCTTTACAAAAACTTTTCTAATGTAAATATACGAACACACTCATGTATATATATAACAAGAATTATAAGTATATAATAATAATTATTATTATTATTACTTGAAATTCGAATAACCTATTACTAAAAAAGATTAAAAAAGAGAAGGGGGGGGGGGAAATTACATAATATCTACTCAAGCCATGAGCAGAGAGATCTAATTCTCTTGCGCGAAGCTGTATGCAAGCAAAACCATGACTAAATATAAAATATCAGCCAAGTAACTTCATATAATTTATAAGAATATATTTCTTTAGATCCATAATATAGAAGATTTTTAACTGTTTCACGCTTATTAAGAAAATTTGGTTATATATCTTAAGATTCGGAAAAAAACTCAACTTCTCAATTTTACTCTTATTAATTATCAATAAAAATTATTTTGAAAATTCATCATTATCTTTATATTTTTTTTTTCAATTTATGAGATGATAATCCATGGGGGTAAAAAAGATAAATTTTGACTAAAAATTACATAACCCCTTATAATATGGATTAAAGAAAATATTGATATCCTCTCAAAAAAGTTAATTAAAAAATACTATTGGTGCCTCAACTTTACATCAGGCTTTATTTTGGTTCCTAAGCTTTATTTTATTTCTTTTTAATTTTTTAAATTTCAAAATATAATAAAAAGTTTCCCTATGATTAATAATGTTAATTATGTTAATAGAAAATACTGAGAAAATATTATTTAATATTAATATGTCAATTTTTATTCTCAAGTCATCAATTTTTGTAATTAATTTTAGGTTTAAAATATTTTTAAATTAAATTGAAAGATTAAAAATAAATAATTACAAATTATAAATTTGTAAATAAAACCTTAATCTTAAATTTTTTTTTCATAAAAAATGAGTTGAATAAATATTTAAGCATTAGAAAATATTTTGTCAGCATTTGAGAATGATTTATTAGTATTTTATACTAATATGATTAACAGTGTTAGTGATACAAAAAATTTTAATTTTATTTTAAAATTTAAATGATTAAAAAGAAACAAAATAAAATTAAAGAATCAAAATAAAAGCTAGTATAAAGTTAAGAACTAAAAACATACTTTTGCCAAAATCATTTATTAATTAATTAATTGCTAAAACAGGGAGCCAGTGTAGAAACTTGGGGCAAAATGTTTATCTACAATATTTTTTTGCCAACAGTTTATCTACAATGTTAACACTATCAATATAAATATATTAATATATATAATAAAATTCATAATAAATCCCATTATTCATAGATTTATCTTTCATTCAATGTAACGTATTGAATTTCTTTTTTTTTTTTTGGTGATAGAGCATTGAATTTAATTTTGGTCAACAAAACAAATGTATTTTTTTTAGCTAGTGTAAAACAAGTGTATCTAATCGTGCAAAAACTATCAAATTAACTTGCAAAAATTACAGTTCATATCGTTGACATTAACTTTTGGAAACAATCATTTCGAATGATTATATTTCCTTTTTGGCCAAGAAGAATGATTATCTTTCCTTTAAAAGTCATAGAAGCAATATTATATAGAGTATTAAGTTAATGAATTATGTATTTGGCAGATTACCTGAATTACCATGTTATGATTACATAGGACATTAAGACATTAACTCTAATTAAATAGGTGAATAGAATATAAGTTATTTAAAATGAGTCCACCATCTTTTGAATTAATGTGTGTCCCAAACACACTCTCAGTTGAATTGCTGCTAATTAAGACCTTGTCTTAATATATAGCCGCGGTTCTTAGCCGTACGTAATTTTGGACAAACCACACCTAAGTTTTAACTTGAGCTTTTATTTTGAATAAATTGCATCCAATGGATGAGGTTGTGTTAAAACTACGTTTCTGTGCATAGCAGCCAGGTCATCACACTATATATATATATATATATATATAATGTTGGTTCGAAAAAATACTGTCTTTTGAAAAGGGACGGTTCCTTTGTTTAGAAAAGCACGAATACGTGATGCTGTGCTAGCTTTTTATCACCACAATTTTAAGCTATATGAAATTTTGATCAGAAATATAAATTGAAAAGAAGTATAACAGATGATCAATTGTGGGCTTGTGGCTAAATACCGAGTGAAAGGCATTCGATACCCCTAAAGTAATTAAAACTGTGAGTTTTTGTACTTTGTGAATATAATATATTTGAATTTAATACCTCATTTAGTCTATATTATAAGATATTTTATATGACAAATTTTTTATCTAAAATATAAGACATTAGATATTTTTCTTTCTATTTTATCCCTGTCTTTAATGTTTCATCTCTCCTCATTTATAGCCCTACAATGATAATAGAATAAGATATTTAATGAGGGTAAAATATGAAATATGGACACTTTTTGCATTACTTTCAGTTGAAAAAAATAATTTTCTTAATATGTGTGTAGTTGATACAAAATACTTTACAATGTAGATCGAAGGGAATAACATTTAAATCTGATTTGACAAAACTAAGGTTGTATAAGAAAAATGTGTATCAAATGGAGCATGGATGGAGTTGACAAAGTCTCCGCAAGAATGGGGGCATGATTCTCCAATGATACTATCTATGGGGGCCTTCCCCAACAGCAGGGAATGGTCTAGATCCATCTTCCTCAAACATATTTAATAAATGTCTTTTTCCTTACCCATACTCCTTCTATATATATATATATCACTTTTATTTTTATTTCTGTCCATTATTCAACCATATAATTTTCTTTTAAAGTTCACAAGAAAGATAAGATAAAAATAAATTATATTAGTAGGCGCGTAGGGTTAAAATTGAGTGATAAATATTTGGAACGCGGGAGTGAATTATTCTTGGTCATGGTGTCATACATTTGCTTATTAAAAGGATTAAAAAAGAAAAAAGCCAGCCTCTTATTCAAAGAAATTATGCATGGAGGTGAAGAAAAGTTTATGTGATCGAAGAGATTGATTGCAATACATGATATATATAATGTATTTTTAAAAGAATACTAAAATAATAACATAAAAGAACTGTATTTAAATCTTCTGAGCTTCTGTCAATTTTCAAAAAAATATATAAGCTAGAGAATATATGAAGCCCATTAATGACTACTCAAGATATATATATACTTGTTATTAGATAAGGGGGCCGGGTCTCATGCATATATTCTGTCTATTTTTCTTTGAAACTGACAAGAAAAAAAGGGAAGTTTCAAATTTAAATGGGATGAAAACTTCACATCTTCCCAATGAGTATTCAATTTCTTTTATCATAAACGCCCATTTTTTATGTGCATATTAAACGTATACATATATAGGATTCAGGTTTAATTTTGTGCCCTACTTTTTCTTGCAAAGTTTGTGATATACTTGTGTGTGTGTGTTGCAAAACCTCCCTAACCATTGCAAGTTTGAAACTCAATTATCTGTTGTTGTAATAGTAATAGTAATGTATTGGATCGAGTTTTACGTACGTATTAATTAATTTGACAATCGATCGAGTTGATGTTGATCCCAAACATGTAGAAACGAGAGAGATGGAAATGGGCCGCAAAAGTCAAATTAAGGAAGAACACAGAAACCACATGTTGAGGAGGGTGGCATTTCCAGAGAAATTGAATATCCTCATAATATATATTGGACTTTTATTACTTACTAGTTCCAGAAATCTTGCTTGTTCCTTTTATTCTTTCTGCAATGTCTCTTTATCAACTCCTACCCGTTCAGCTTTTCAAATTTATGAGCCACCCTTCATGTTCAACACCTTCTTCTTCATCTTTTTGTCTTTTCGCTGAAACATATTCAACACCTTCTACCCACATGGAAGCTCACCTAAAGTTTACCATTCACAATGACCAGAAAATTTAAAAAAATAATACAAAATTTCAAACGCCCCGATGCCACCGGTTTCTTCATTTACATCTAATTAAGAACTTTCCTCAATTCTGATTTTGTCTGTGTATAATTGTCTGAATCCGGATCATCTGGAGTTGAAAGTTTCTGAAGTTAGTCATATATAATTTTTGTCCTGTATTATATATTATGCGTTTAATTAACTTCAGATATTCAACTTCAAAGATTCAAATCCCTTATTGTTTGTTTATATAACGTGTTAAATTCTGCTTGTGTATGTCTCCTCATTTAACTTGCCAAAAGAAAAATGCAATATAAAATTAAGGAGAGAAAGAAACTTAAGTGATAAATTTGTGTAAAAATCTTTTAGAATTTTGTTGTTTTCCCGCTTATAAAAAAATGAAAATTTTTGTGATGTTCAAAAGGAGAAAGAGTGACACAAATAGTGAAAATATATGTATGTGATCCACTTCTTTTTTTCCCCCTCACTCAATCTTTTCACTCCTCTCTTGAGTCTCTTCAAAATATACAAGAATTTTTCAATAAAATATTCCAAAGGATCGGAACTAATTAGGTATAAAAAGAAAAAAAATTAAACTTAATATACAGTCACATTAATTTTTTTTTATGTTATTAATGTATCTCCAAATATATAATTATATGAATATAGAATGATCTGATTATGAGTAAACTGGGAGAGAAAAATAATCTAAATTTTAAAGCCATATTGCCCAGCTTTATGTCTTGCGTGTTGTGATTTGGACTATCTCCTTGCATTAAATTTGCACATGATATGTTTGGTGACTTGCAAATTCATCAATTAAATGTGCAACCACACCTTAAATATTTCTGATGAATTTATTTAGTTCATATATATTTATATATATATATATATGGTGGTTTAATCATGCCAGCTTTTACAGCATTCAAACACAATATCTACACTTCCTTCCCAGAATAGGATTTTATTATATATCATCTTAATTATATTTAAATGATCTGTACTACAGTGTACAAAATTTACAACTACTTTTCACTCTAGCTAAGAGATGGCTATAGCACCAGTTACTTTTCTTTATTTTTTAAATATTTGTTCTTCTAGCATTATTTTGTTTTAGCTGGTAGCTGGGTTTATTTAGACCATGTGCATCAAGTTTCTCTTGGTACAATTCAAATTTTAAATTAAAACTATTTTTGTGCCAAATGAAAATAAAAGTACTTCCCCCTCTCAAAATTAAGCAAACCTTGAGAAATTTTGGTGAAAATGAAATAATTAAATTTTAACAAATAAAATAAATTGTTTTGATCTTGAAACTCTTTCTATTACTCAATGAATGAATGTTGTTGAGGAAGACTTTCAACAGTTGAACATAACTCTCACTTTATGACTTTATTACTCAATGAATGTTGTCTTCAATCTAGATCCATAAAAAAAAAAAAATCCAGACCCATCAGCATGCAATGACAAAATAACCCCTCTCAATCCACTGTTATAACAGCATGCTAATATCATTGTATTTTTTTTTCATAAATTTGAAAAAAGAAAATTTAGTTCAGATATAAGATTTCAATTTATTGTTCTTTTTATCATCAAAATTTCTGAAATTCACAGTAAAATTTTTTCCAGCATTTTATTTGTTTTAAAACATAAAATATTAAATTAAAATATATAAAATCTGAAATTTGGACCTTCCCATTAAAAAATAGCAATGATAATGATACTATTATTTTCCAACAAAAGCATAATCAAAATTTTAATATCTCCTGTTCTTGTCAGTTCCTTCACCCTTTGCACGCTAGCTTTACAATCAAAATTTTAATTACAGATTTTTTTATTACAAATTTAATACAAAAAGTATTCAAACAGTTTAAATGATCCCTCACACATACGTATTATTTTTTATTGAGGTATATTTAAGAATTTTTATTTCTAAAGAAGAATTGTGTGAAAATTTGTATTTAAAGTTTTTCATTAAGACGCTGTCGGCTATACAATTTTTTTTTTCTTGCTGCGAATTTAAATATAATATGGTATCTATGATATTCATATTCTTAGCATGCATTTGTAAAGTATTGAGCGTATTTAATGATTGACAGGCATAGTATATTCCTATGTCTAAGGGCTACCAAAAGGAATATTGACTTCATACGTGTAGGCATTAAATATATGCTGTAAATCTATGGAACAAAAATAGTGATGATATTATATTTTCTTGAGATTGAATGTTTTTTAAGTTATGATATGATAAATGATTAAATAGAAAATAATTTCGACAAATTTACAAATATAATTATATCCATTAACTGCGTAAAAATCAATTATTAAGAATTAATTATTATATACAATATTATTATTTAATTTATAATTAACTATGTCATTATTAAAAAAATGCATGTTTTAAGAACCGTAAAATACAATATTACTACGCATGAAATCAGTTTTTATTCATGTATGTATGTATGTTGGCCAATAAATCAAATTATAAAAATGCTCTAAGCAGTCTTTCTGGCTAATTTGTTTATCTTTATCTCATATAAATGAAGGGCTTTTCCAAATTCAATCGAAGTGTGGCGAACGTAGAAAATAAGCTCCCTCTTTTATCAAAAAGAAAATAAGCTCCCTCCAGTAGTTGGCTCAAAAATTGATATATAGGATCAAATACTAGTCGGTCCAAAGAATTATTGGTTTATTTCTTATTATTACTGCAACTATTGCCCACTAATTATGATTAATTCTAGATTCTCTTAAATTGTGAATATTAAATTTTTCTTCTGGTCATTATACAGCGCAGATAAAGAAATCATTCTTCAGATCAAAATGTATTTCAATTAATATGAAACAATGCATGCATTTTTGTATAATATAATATATTTCATAATATCCCTAATTAATTGTTGTATAAATTTGATGGTTGAAATGGAAACTGAAAGAAAACTTGATATTTATGACCGAATTGAAAAGTTGGTTTGCCGATATTCTTTATGTTTGCGGTCCATTAGGGCCATATAAAACAGTAGGAACCAACCAACACTGAATAATATATTGACTAAAAAGCCTTTGAGTTCACATTGTGCAGCTTCAAAAGTTCAAACTAGCTGCTAGTTAAGGAATGTGAACAGGGAGGATGGAATGGTTGAAGATCGAAGATGGAATATTAATATATTAATTTTGAGCATTACAAGCTTTTTGAAAATTCAACCCAGAAACAAAATATATATATATATATATATATATGGAGTGTCACAGAAATAGGAGACTACTACAAGTAAGGGAGTTGTTTTGGTGCCTGGAGTAAATCCACGCACCATGTGCGTGTGCCCGCATGGCACAATTTCAGCCACTCTCCCCTCTTTATTTTTTTTTTCATTTGTATCAAAGTATAATAATGTAATGAATTACCACCAATTTTTTTGAACATTGTAATTTTAGGGGTGAAATATTTATGTTTTTATGATTTGAAAAATTCTAACTTGAACCTAAAAAATTACAACTCAGACATAAAAATATCTGCTAAAGATTAAAAAAATTTAATGTAAACTCAAAATTTTCAAATCCAAAATTTTGGATATGAAATTTCATTCCTAATGAAATTTTTGGGATCTTATGTTTTTATGGTCCGAAAAATTCTAATTTGAACCTAAAAAATTACAACTGAGACATAAAAATATCTGATAAAAATTAAAAAAAAAATTGATGTAAACTCAAAATTTTCAAATCTAAAATTTTGGATATGAAATTTTATTCCTAATGAAATTTTTGGGATTTTTATTGGACATTTTCAAGTATCAGTTAAAATTTTTTAGGTCCAACTTGAAGTTTTTCAAATTATGAAAACATAAATACTTTCCATGGCTACCATAAAATTTCAATTTCCCCTTTTTTATATATTTTTTACCATGAAAATTAAATCAGACAGCTTCTTTATTATTTGACACAGTAATGCCTTCCCCTATCTTAAGACTTGACTCTCTTAAAATGATGAAAGAGATGAGAGAGAGAGAGAGAGAGAGAGGGAAGAATTGAACCAGTAAGAGAGGGATATGGTTAAATGTTGTTGTGATTCCATCACTACAAGAAAACAACATTTTTCTCAGGGAAATTTCTCAGCGGCAATAATTTCTCAGGGAATTTCTCATAGAAAAAAGAATTTTTTAGGGAACTTTCTCATGGAAAGATAAATTGAGAGAAATTTCATGAGAAAATCCATGAGAAAAATACCTTCTTTGTGGCGGGAAGTGGCGCCAAAATTTCTCACAAATTTTTCCATGAGAAATTTTATCGTTTCTCATGAACCTATCTGTGAGAAACGGTAGCTTTTGTGGCCATGAAGAGCAGGAAAGAGGTGCCAATATTTCTCATGGAGTGTCCCATGAGAAAGTTTACAATTTCTCAGGGATAAATCTATGAAAAAAATTTCTCACGGAAAGTTCCATGAGAAATATTAGGAAAAATAATAAAAAAATTTCTCACAGCATTCTTCATGAGAAACATAGCCAATTTCTTAGGGAAATATGGATGAAAAAATTTTCTCAGGGATTTTTCTATGAGAATAAATACAGTTTCTCACAAATTGTATCCCTGAAAAAATATTGCACATATTCATGAAATTGAAATTAAAATTTTAAATCTACTTAATATGTGATGTTTTAAAAATATGTATTGTTTTAAAATTAGTATTTTATTTATATAAGTTACTCAATAAAATTAGTATTTTATTTTTTTATAATTTTATTAAAGATTATCTTTTATCACTTAGATATAATTAAGTAATTTGGATACCGTGTTTATAAGACTTATGATACAGTAACTTAATTATTTTGAAGGAAACTGAAATAGTTTTTAATGAAAGCGTCAAATATAGATATGAAAGTCAACTATTACAAGTGAGAGTAATATAACTTGTAGAGATGATGATGAGTTTAGTAAGTGATAGAAAAATTATAGTATAATGTTTGTGATATAGTTTATATTAGCAAAATATATATTATTAATATATGAAAAAGAATTATATATAATGTAAGTGAGATATATATTGCAATAATATTAAATTAAATGTATATATATAATATATATTATTAATGTAAGATAAAAGTATATATATATTTATCGACATCACTTAGTAAACTTGAAGCATTAGCCTAACTGGTGCGGTGCATAAATTACAAAGGTATAGTAGGTTAAGTGTTTAAATCTCCTTTGGTCCAGAGTCAAGCTTGTATCAATCTTTTTTTATCATGCAAAAATTTCTCAGAGATTTTTCCATGAGATACAATTTCTTACGAAATATTCCCTGAAAATAATTTTTTAGGGAATGGTTCCATGAGAAAATTTCTCATGGCTTTGTTTCTCAGGAATTTTTCCATGAGAAACAATTTCTTGTGTAATATTCCATGAGAAATAATTTCTCAAGGAATGATTGCATGGGAAATTTGGTTTTTTTACAAGCATTATTCTCTCGTTAGTTTTTTCTTAAGAAAACTCCTGGGAAAAACTTTTCTCATGGATTTTGTCCATGAGAAAATTTTTGCTTTGTTGTAATGCATTAATGTATGGAACATTTACATATATAGCCTATTGAGGTGATTAATTAGTGTCTGTCTGTTTCAATCAATTTTTTTTTTGTGGTTTCTCTTTACTTTATTATTTTTTTCTTCATTACAGTTTCAAATCGTTTAGATCAAAGTTTAATATAGTCTGCATTAATTTATTTAATTACTTTTAAACATACAAAATTTCAACCGTCCAAATACGATTCAGATCGTGTTGAGAAGTATACATATGCAGTGGAGAGAATCCAAACATATATATAAATAAATGTATATTTATCTTAGTTAGGGTTTTAAGGTGAAGGGCAAAAGCCAATATATATACCTCCTACGTACCCCACGTCATGTTTTGCCATCTCTCTGCATTGCACAGCCCATCTTTGTGTGCCTCCGATTTCTTTGAAACGTACATTTGAAGATACAGCTCATGCATGTCTTCCTTGTCTGGACAAGAAGCAGCTACGTACGTGCCACCGCAAATTTCTCATCAGTTCCAATTGTTTTTGCGTCATTCGCTTTCACTGACATTGACATGCACCATAAAAAAATATATACTATTTGCAGCCATACAATCTGAATACTATAAGTTTTAGGCATGTTGACTAATACTTTGAATTATTTAAAAATAATCTCAAAGATATATATATATATATATAGTTGAGATTAATTTCTCTTGGGGATGCAGTGAGTAATTAAATTTCTTGATTAACAATATCCAGACATGCATATATATATATATATATTATGATTCATTCATACATACTCCCTCTGGTCCCTATTATATGATGTTTTTAACTACCACACGTGGATTAAGAAAAGTTGGTTACAGTCTAAAATTGATAAAAAATAATCTGACATTCCCATTTTGCCCTTAAGGAGAGAATAATAATACATTAAATTAATAATAATGGTAAGAGGAGAGAGAAGTTAATTGAGACTTGTAATGAAAGTATTCAATAGGGACAAAATTGAGACTAAAATTAAATTTATTACTTAACATCTTATATTTTGGATCAAACAAGTTTTCTAAATAACACCATATAATAGGGACTAGAGGGAGTACATAGTAAGATTTCTTTAATGTACAAATTAATTAATGTTCATTCATTGAATTAACATGCTTGATAAATCTGTTTAGCACCCTTTTTGTTTATTAAATATATAAAATATATATTAGATCATCCCTTATTCATTGAATAAACCAGTGAACTGACATCATAATTACTGTACCCTTTTTAATCATTAATTAATGCATCTCCATGCGTGTAGCACTTTTAAAAATTGTTCATTGAATTTGAATGAATCAGTAAATTATTTAATACTGTATGCATTAGTATTTCACATTCGTTTTTCATTAAAATCTTTTACCCACATGACTGCATATTATTATTATACAAGTATAAAGCATGGAAATTGAACAAATTAAGATAAAACAGAACACACGTACTTCATGGATGAACAGGAGGGAGGGGAGGGTGTGTGGAACGTGGGAGAAGAATGAATTCGTGAGTCAATATTTAATTAATATCAAAGAGACAAGTGCGGTGCGTCAAAGTGGTGACATATATATATTATGGTCACTCATATAATATAATATTATTATTAATAATGCATGGGATGCATCCAAGTGATGAGCTCCCCTCATTCACTATCACATACTTCAAACACACGGCAATATATTGAGAGAAGCCAACTTCAAATCAAACTTTTCCACATGCTCCTCACACGGTCTCTACACATTTTAAACTTATACACTTGCATGCATTAACTCCTTATCTGTTCGTGGCTGGGTGGTATCTCATAATTATTTTCCCTCTTCAATTTTACACATCTATTTTTATCAATCCACGGATCCATATATATATATATATATATATATAAATTCTCTAGAAATATATATATAAATTTTCTAGAATAATTTTAGTTGAGGTGAGGAAAAAGAAAAACATATAATTTATAGCGAGTTTTATTTTTGTAGGACTCACATGTCAAAAGTGAGACTTACCGTTTTATGTTTTTTTACTTGACTAAAATCATCACTTCATAAAATTCACGTTGCACGCGAAACTCAAGGTAGATTAACACCTTTGATTCACTTACTTAAGGGGGCATGTGAAGTGATGGCCTTCACATCACCTCAGATGTTGTGTTTGATTGCTCAAAATACAAGTGAAGGGAATTACATAATATGATGCAGATTGCCTAAATTAATATGAAGCTTATTACATTCATTCTTCTATGTGAAGGGAATTACATTGTTGTAATGGTTGCCAAATGACTCTAATACCCTTCAAGAAAATAAAAATTACATGTTCCTTCCTTTGAGACCTTTGACCTTTGACCATTCCTCCCTCTTCCTTCAACTTGTTTGCCGTCAACAATGCCACTGTCATTGTTGTCTCCTCTACCACAGTCAGTAGTGCCATCATCACTATTGTCTCTTCCACTGTCGTCAACAGTGATCATTTTAGGCAAACCCCTTCAATCCTTCCTCCCTCAAATTGACTTCTCTGATGTTGATGTCTTCAGATTTAGATCTACTTCTCTGATGTCGATTTGGGTTCTTCACCAAGGGGACTATTAGATCTGCTGTACTGTCATTCTTCTGCCTCAATCTTTGTCGTTTGCTGTTTGTTGAAGTAAGCACCATGGGACTCTCAGATTTGCAGCACCCTCTTTGCTCTTGAGTTGGTATTGATAGAGAATGCCTTAGTCATGGTTCAAAGGGAGGGCTTAGACAAATTTAAGAGTATGGCAAGAGGCTTTATGACTTTAGAAAGATTGTTATACATGTTGGAGCCCAATTATTTGAGCAAGTTTGCAGTCCAATTGAAGATAAAGAGTTTGAAGAGTATTTCAATTTTACAAGTTTCATATCCAAACTCAAGAGAAGCCCATTACAAGAGATTACTTAAAAGATCATGTGCTTCACTAAAAGAGCATGTAACTTAAGTATTAGTGGGCTTAATTTATTTTAATTTCATTTTTATTAATTATGGTCTAAATTTAAGTGATTAATAAAACTCAATTGGTTAATTAAAAATCTTTTAGATGGCCCAGCTTGTAAATAAACAAGTCATATGCTCAACATGTGATTTTATTAATGTATTGGTATATTTATAAGGGTTTAGGTATTATTTTTATTATTTTTCTTGAATTTTCATCCTTTTTTTATAATTTATTTTATTAGTTTCTTAGGTCCATTAAGAGTTTTACTTGAGCTCAGGGACTCCTAAACCCATTAGAATTACTTGACCCCAAAATAATTAGGTTTTCTCAACTCTTTAGGTTAGTTTTTCCATTCTTATTTAAGGCCTTCTTTTATATATGTTTTTGGGAGATTTGGGATGAATAAAATTTCAAGCTTTGTGAGTTTCTCTTGCATGCTTTGAGTATTAGAGAGAAATTATGACTTATCAAGAAATCGGTTATTCCTTTTGGCGCCACCGAAACTAGGGTTCAAGAAACTGATTCTCTTGGGTTCTATTTCACTTAGACCAACATCTATCCATCTTATTTCTCTATTTTGCTTTCTTTTGCTGTTGTTCTTGTGTGATTTTGTTCATTTTCTTTGTTATCTAGTTTCGTGTTCCTTGTTTCGCAAATATCCAGGTGTCATACGTATCAAAGTAGGTTCTTTAGATGCGTTCCATAAGAATTCATCCATCAGTATGATCTTTGAACTCCTTCACTTACTGGCTTGTCTGCTGTGAGTGGAACAAGGTTGTGGCTGGCAAGTCTATGATCATAGTGGTTGCCGGCAAGGGGGAAGAAAGAAAGAAGGAAGGGTTTTTTTTTAATGTAGGGACATTTTAGTCTTTTTACATTCATTTGGTATTTAATTAAATACAAAAATAAGTTTATTCCCTACTTCCACAATATCCTACCAAATAAATCCATATGTAATCATCTTTTTATTATATCTCTTAACACTTTTTCCATTACATTACCTAACATATTATGTAATTGAACCAAATGAGACCTTATTAAAAGAGGAGGGTTTTGTCATTTGAAATAAAGTTGAAATGTATGAAATGAAAGTAAATGATAAAAATATGCTTTTGTTAAAATTATAGACGCAAAAAATAGAATTTTTTCTTTAGTTTTTTGACTACCTAGCTATCACCTTGCTGCTTAAGTTTCTTAAATTGTTGATTCAACAACCCATGTTTGAGAAAAAAAGTCAATGATTTCACGTGCTTTTAATTGTCATTTTGTAAAAGGGAAAATGAACATAAGAAGAAATGTTTTAATTAAACACACAAAATTTTAAAATGCCTAAAAAAACCAAGTTCTTTGACAAGAAAAATATTTTCTCTTTGGACAAAAATTTCCATTTTAACCTTTTAGTTTTTAATAGTTAACCTATCTATTTTTAATAGTCAAAATGTTTTTTTTATAACAAGAAGCAAGAAAACACCAACTAAATAAACAAAACTAAACATCTTGGACATCGGGACTTCCTCGGTCTTCTAACTCATGTTGAATCTCAGCTACTGGTGCTTCAAATATGATGAGACCCAAAAATCTACTCAGAGCCAGTTTTGCAAGCCTATCAATAACACCGTTCGCCTCTCTTGAACACATCGGGAGTGACACTTGTCAGTCCCTTTGCATCAACTCCCTAATCACCTCTACAGGCTCCATCTCACAATGGGTCAAGATCTTGTCATTCTTAATCCATCTAACAACCTCCTCATAGTCACTTTCCACTTCAATCCTCCTGAACCCCGAATCCCAAGCCACTCTTAGCCCCACAGGATCGCCCATAACTCGGCAAATGAGCATGTACCCAACCCTAGGTTTGTCGCAAACCCTGTTACAAACTGTCTATCATGATCTCTAACCACACCACTACAAGTTGAAATCCCAGACTGAACTGCCATCGCTCCATCCACGTTAACTTTCAAGTAGGAGTCTACAAGTCCTCTCCAAGTACTTATAGAAAGGTGTCTTCCCTGTAACATCCTCATCCCCACTCCTGCCCATGAAAGGCATGCAAGAGATCTTGCTTTCACCCTTGCAACAATCTCCATCTTACCTTTAAACAAAAATCTGTTTCGTTACAACCATATATTCCTACAAACCACCTCAAACACATTTCCCTATCTGTGCCCATGCACCTTAGTATGCTATGTTATGTTCCACATAACCTAATCACCCGCGTTTATGAAGGAGAAAAATCTCATTCTTGTACTTAGCGGAACAAGCTCTAGCCACCTCTCCTTTGCATGCTCACATAAACACAGAGCATGCATAATATCTTTTGAATCAACCTTGCATTGGCTACAAGTGTCATGCGAACTAAAGCCCCTCTTGCACCAAGCCACATTAGTTAGTAATCTACCTCGGACCATAAGCCAAAAGAACGTTTTGCAACGTTGGGGAACGTTCAACTTCCATATCCTCCTCTAAACTCCCTTATAGTTACTTTCACGAGGGGGTTGATACCCTCATAAGTTGTCTTTAGAGAAAAGTTCCCGTGATTTGTCCATCGCCATCGACGTGTATCTCCCTCTGTGTTGTTCATGTTCACCCTCACCTTTGATATTTCATGTAGCACCGAAACCAGCAACAAGTCCTTTAGCAAGTCACATTTCCATGCCTCTAAGTCCATGATCATATCACTCACATACAACTCCACCAACTCACTTAGTATGTCGGAAACCACATACCTTCGTAAAGCATCAAGGTTAGAAACCCACCTATCCTTCCAAAAAGAAACACCCTTGCCACTACCAATATTCCATGATAGGCCCTGTATAGTTTTCAACCAAGTGTTTCGAATACCCTTTCACGCCTTAGACCTGCCCTTTCTACTATTAATCTTAGGAATAATATCTATTCCACATTTATATTTCTCCCTCATAAAACGAACCCACAGAACATCTCGTTTCTGTATCATACTCCAACCGATCTTTATCATATAAGCCTCATTGTTTTGCTTAGCCAATTGTAATCCCAACCCACCATCTAATTTGTTTCAACACATATCTTCCCACGCCACCAAGTTGACTCATCATTTCTGCGTTGTGCTCCCCCACAAGAAGGATCAACATTTCTTATCAATTTCTTGGCACATCTAGTTTGGCAAAGGCGCCGTTTACATCACATATGAGGGAATTGTTGAGACAACAGAAGCTACTAATGTATGCCTAGCAGCGGGTGATAGAGAATTTGAACGCCGATTAGCTAAGCAACTTTCCATTTTGTCCAAGACATACTTATAAGTCTGTTTCGTGACCCATTTATGGTGGATAGGAACCCCCAAGTATCGACTCAGATCACTAGTCATAGTAAATCCCAGGAAAGCACCAATTTCCTGCTTCCTCATATGATTTACGTTCCCTGAGAAAAAAATCCGGGATTTCGCCGCACTAACTTTCTCCCTCAAGGCTTCACAAAATCCATCAAGGATGGCCTTAATAATACCTGCTTGCTCCATTCTAGCTTCTGCAAATAAAATCAAATCATTAGCAAAGAAAAGGTGAGAAATGGCCACCCCATTTTTCTTAAGATTGAAAGGCTTCCAATCTCCATCATTTATTGCTCCCTGAATCATATGAGCCAACCGCTCAATGGCAATCACAGAAAGGTATGGCGAGAGCGGGTCCCCTTGCCTAATTCCCTAAGATGGTTTAAATCCCACAACCTTCTCACAATTCCACATCAACTGCATAGTAAGGGATGAAACACATTCCCTAATGACATTGTACATCCAAGGTGGCAGATTTAAATCTTTGAGACAATTGAAAAGAAATGACCATAAAAGACGATCATATGCCTTCTCCAAATCGATCTTAAGAGCCATGAAACTCCTTTGACTCTTCCTGGTTCTCATTGAGTGAAACACTTCCTATGCCAATATTATGTTATCAGCACTTTGTCTCCCTATCACAGAGCTGCTTTGATTTGGTGAAATTATCCTGGGCATAATTTGTCTTAGTCTCGTGGCAATAACTTTAGTTACTACCTTATAAATAACGTTACAAAGACTGATAGCCAAAAATCTTTAAGAGTCTCAGGAGCATCCACCTTGAGTATAACCACAATATACGTGTCATTAACATGCCTTACGTGCACCGGATCCACTAGAATCTTCTTGACATTTTTCACCATAGATTGTCCTACCCTTTCGCATTGGCTTTGGAAAAAAAGTGGATTCAAGCCATCCAGACTCGGGGCTTTCAGAGGACCCAAAGCAAACAGAGACATTTTAATTTCCCTATCGGCTACACCTGCCGCCTACTCAGCCAATTGATCTGTGACAATTCCTAGGTATTGCATGTTAAATACGATGCGGCTACCATTATTGCCTTCCTTTTCATATAGTTTCTAAAGGTACTTCGTCCCGGCCTCCATGATTTTCTGGGTATCATAAGACCACTTTTCATCTTACAACTTCAAAGCTTCTACATGATTTCTTCCCCTCTGTCCATTGGCCACGTTATGGAAGTACTTGGTATTTTTGTCGCCAAATGAGTACCAACTGCACCATGAATTTTGTAACCACATCAATTCTTCCTGCAAAAGTACACCTTCTAGCTCTTGCCAAACCTCCTCTCGCCTTTTACTAAGAGCCTCGTCATGTCTATATTTGCTGGCTTTACAATCCAAGTCTTCGAGTTCCCTAATTAACCTCTTCTTCTTTTGAATAGTATGGCTGAATACCTCCTTACTCCAAGTCACCACTCTCTCGGAGAAGGCATTCACATTCTCTACCCAATCGGTGTCTTCAATCCAGGTGTCTTGCACGGAGGCAGCAAACCCCTCATGTGTCACCCAAGGGGCTAAGAAACGAAAAGGTCTGCATCATGCATCTATTCTACCTCCTCCCCCTTTTTCTCTCAACAATAAAGGGGTATGATTAGATTTGAACTTTAGTAAGTGGAAAAGTGTAGTATCTTGAAATCGGGCTTTCCATTCTGCATTAGCAACCATGCAATCAATACCACTATAGCTCCCCTTATTACTCCAAGTAAACGCCGGGCCTTTAAAGCATAACTTGGTCAAGTTGAAACCCGATACCCATCGTCTAAATCAAACATCACTCCTATCGCCTTATCAGGTTCTAGAAATCCTCTTCTCCTTCCTCAGGGTAGCATTAAAATCTCTTGCTATGCATCAAGGACCTCCTACTTCCTCTCCAATCAAATTCAACGTACTCCATAATAGCCGCTAATGTGCGAAGTTCAGGCTTCCATACACCACTGTAAGCAGCCACTCATCCTTTTTCCCTTCATTCAACGACCACTACTTTCTTGAACTTCAACCTACAAGCCAATCAATTTACTATTACGCTCTTCTGTCTCGTTTACCAGAGCACAATAAAACTGAAACTGCAGCATCATTTCATATCTTCAAGAAGCCGGGGAAACGCATGGCCATCCACTCCTCTAACATTCCAAAAAACATAATCCATATAAAAACAAATGTAGTGAAAGATCAATGCCCCAAACCAAGACTAACTAACTCTACATGTCCTCTATATAGAACGTAGCAGTCTTCCACTCAACATCATCATATATCTATAACCATGGATTGCCCCTCACCGCAAACTGCGGATTTTCTTTCTTCACCAAGATCATAGGGATTATCTGCTACCACCCTCTTCGCGTCCTTAGCCATGGGTGAGTGCGTCAAGGGCAACGTTGCATGACTTGGCCCCCTCTCATCCCTCACGTAATCAATCTCTATTTGTTGCCCCACACTTGAATTTGGACCCAAGTAATTCACCCCACCATCCATACATCCCACATCTTTTCTCATTCGCAAATAATGGTCCATTGGGCTATCCACATTCTTAACACAACCCATATTATTGCTTTTAATAGGAGGCCCATTCAATGTTTTGCCCAGCTCCACATGATTTTTCTGCTTCTGTTCTTTAAATCCCTCCTAGCCCACATTACTAATATCCAATAGAGGGTATCTTTGCCGGCCGTATGGCTTCATATTTGGAGTCTCCACTTCCAAATTGTCAGTTAATGCCTCATAGTGTGATCCCAAATTATTCGGTCCATATCCTTTGCGCGTATCTCTTTGCAAGGGGTTCCAACCTCTAACTTCCCTTGATTCTCTCTGAGATTTCCTCCCCGATTGAACCATCATCCATTCGTCATAAACAACCTCTTCCCCAATCGCCGGAATTCCTTCCGCCGACTCTGCCCCCATCACAACTGCCATGCCTTCTTAATGAATCTCTGCAGCTAGTTTGCTTGTAGTTCTTGTCGAACCCACGTGACTTGAGCCTGCTATCCTCTTATGTGGGCAATGATTGGCACTATGGCCATAATGACCACATGAGAAACAGATAAGATGGATACCCTCGTATTCAACTCGATGCTCTTTGCCATTAATTTGTATAATTGGCACTAAAGGTTCTTCAGATCAAGCTTGACACAAATTCTTGCAAACTGCCCTTTACTCCGCTTCAAGGTTGTTAAGTCTAGGTTTAACACCTTACCCACCTGACTTCCTAGGACATAGAGAACGCCATTATCATAATAATTCATTGCTAACTACAAAATCCTAACCCATGCAGCAATCCGATCAATGGACTCATTTTCAAGGTCAAAATCCTCTTTCCATCATTGCATCACCAAGTAGCAGTCCATTATAAGCCAAGGGCCTCCGATAAGGGCAAATGTGTAATCCGACTTCTTACTTAACTTGACCAAGAAGAACGCCGACCCAACATCTATTGTTTCAAATTGCTCCGGCCGAATGCCCCATATATGTTGCAACTTCATTACAAGATAGTCCTCTCTGATCATACGTTCAACAAGCTTAACTACCAAAGTCTTCCTCTACTTCCTCGCTAGTTTCTTCTTCTCCTCTGGAGGAATTATTACATTCGTTCCTTGTGGAGTCTTCTCAACCTTAATTCTCTCCTTCCACCGATCCCTACTCCACCAGTCCTCCTCCTTATCCTCCTCATCATCAGAGATGGACTCTTGGACCATCGCTTGTTTATACGACTTCTTGCCTTTGCCCTTAGTGCGTGCCACATTCCCCAATACCGATCTGCTTGCACCTTCATCACTATCCTCACTAGCCTCCATCTTTTCCTCCTCGGTACCCTCCATCCATTCTTCTGACCTCGTAACCAATGTCTACTCGTTAAATAACCCCCCCTCGCTACTTCGCACCTTCTTTCGACTCTTGTCCAATGCATCTGACTCCTCCACCATAAGAGACGATCACATTTTGCCTCTCTCGCCTCTTGTGCACATTCTTAATGGTCAAAATGTTTTTAACCCAATCTTTTAATTTTCAGTAGTAAATCTTTCAATTTTTGGTATACATTGAGAATGATCTATTTTTATCCGGTGAAAATTTTTCCCTGAGGACCTTAGATTTTTGGAATTTTAAAATTTTTGGACCTTAATTGGGATTTATTATTACATATCTTTAACTATCATTTTCCCTACCAAACTAGTTCAATTAGATTTTAAAATTTCACTAAAATAGTATTATAATTATGATATAATATTGTTGTGAATGACTTTTCTATGCCACCATAAAGCAAGATTTATGATTAGAAAAAAAAAATCAAAAACCCAATTCCAAGGTTGATCAAGAATCAGATGAAATAAGAATATTACTTTTTGTGACTTTTTTTAAAGGAAAAATTCCTATACAGTATTGCATAAATAATAAAAAAGGTTTAATGCCAACAATTACAATAAGTAAGAGCAGAAGATAATAATAAAAGAAATAAATAATAACTGATAAAAGTGGATAATGAATAACTATTTTTTTGGCACATGGATCATGAATAAAGACTTACTCTTGAATTTTTTTACCAAAAAAACAGACTTACCCGAAATTTTGGTGTTAGACTTGCAATTCCAATTCTCTAAATTAACCATTCCAATCAATTGCTTAAAAAATCTGAACGATAAATAAATTATTTTTATTGCATATTTTGCTTTGTCACTATAAAAAATAAATTAAAATAAATTTTAAAATTTAAACCGCCCAAATCAATCAAAGCAATTCAAATTTATCAATGAAACAAGTTGATCAAATTGCTCCATTTGAAGGAACGAATTTGTCTTGCTTAAATAAAAGATTGCATTTATTGTCTTTCCTACTTTATAATACAAACAACAAACAAAAATTAACAATATATTAACAAAAAAATTAATGAAGTCAAATTGCCTCAAAAGACTTGCTTAAAAAAAGAAAATCGGAAAGATAGTAAATGCAATTCTTATGTCCACAACCCTATTCTTCAATTAAATCTCCAAATGAACTCTGCCACTAATCTGCTGCTGAATTGAAGGAAATATTCACAAACTATAAGAGAAAGCGAAACAGCGACAGATTCTTCTTCAATTAATATTAGTAAGCCGGCCAAAAATAATAATATTAATAAGAATTTATATAAAAGCATAGAATTACAATTGCTTTAGAGTTAAGAAAATATAACTAGCACTGCCCTTGTGCTTTACATATAAAATCAAATCACATTCTCTATATTTATATATTCATGCATTCAGAAAAAGAATGACACGAAAGAAACCTGACTATATGTATGAAACATTTCTCTCTGTCTATCTCTGAATGCAATATATACACTTCTTTTTGTAAATATAGAGAACCCTAACTGTTTTCAACAGCATAGTCTTCCCATTTTTCACTTTTCTCAAATTCTAAACATACTATCCCTTATACTTTTATGTGGGGATGATATCTTTTAACACCCCCACGCCTTAATACAGAAAGAAGGAAATGTTACCTAAATTTCAAAGCAGTGTTGGAGTTACAGGTTCCACAAGGTCTTGGTTGCAACTAGGATTTTATCTCCACCTTGTGATTCGGGTTCTTTGTCATGTACGGCAGGCCTCCACCTCACTGCACGAGCAATACATGCTACTTTGTCGATTACTTCAGGGGTGTCCCTCACCACAACTGTTCCTTCCGGCCGCAGCATTCGATCTATTTCCACCATCAAATCCACAAGGTTACATCTGCAGTGAGGTCATGAAGCAACCAAAGTGAGCTGTGTGTGTGCAAATTTTGATGGATTCGTGAATATTAAAGTCTGAGGCGTCCTCGTGACAACTATTGAGATATGATTACAAAAACATGGACATTGCCGGGAGAAAAAGAAAAAGAAAAGAAAGAAAGAGAATCGTTTTCTTTCCATCACACCAAACATTGGTTTGATGCTTTTGGGATTTTAATTCCAAAATGCTCCAAAAAAAATCAAACCTAGGTTGATAGAAAGTGATATCTAACTCTTTCACCAGCTGGATTTAATTCTCTGGTAATTTCTACGGATGTAACTATACAAATTATGAAGGAAAGTGATCATGTAGCACTTGCACAGAGGGATCCATTGTAAGTAGGGATCTGACATGAACTGAATCTGGTAACTAATAGAAATCACACTTATGATTGAGGATTGCATGTCTTAAAAGTTCGCATAAAAGGAAACAAAAAAAGAAAAATATATTAAATAACTATCAAATTAACAAGTTTAAGTAAATATTAAGTAACATTTTTTCCGGTCATTCCCTGTATTAGATTATTGTTAAATATCACTTTAATTTAAAAGCTTAAGCTGTTGGTTGAAAGCTTATGAATAGTTTTTATTATAATCAACACATTCTTAATTTGAGGCTTAAAGTGTAGGCAAGCATAAATCCACTTAACTTGTGCTGATTAATTTATGAAAAAGTGGGGTAGCAGTGATAGACTCTTAATCAGCTAGGTCACAAAAGCTCTGATACTAAGACAAACTTCAATCTAAAAGCTTATGTTGTTTAGTGAATGTCCATGAATAGATTTTATTTTACTTTATTTTGGTGAAATGAATATATTTTTAAAATACAGTAAATCACTGACGATTCAATTAACACGTATCTTTAAGCAATGACTGAGATGCAGTGATATGACAAATACACTTTTGGGTATCACCAAATTCCCCAGAAAGTCACATATAAACAAGGGCTACAGCCAAGGAAGTGAACTCTGAAGCAAAAAAATACCTGCTTTTGCCAGAGGCTGGATCTTTTGTTAGTGATTCAATACTGGTCACATGGATCAGATCATAAGTACGAGGATATGTTGAGAAAGGTTCGCACCTGGGAAAATATAAACACAAAATTTAGATCCGAGAGAAACCCTCCATTACAAGTTGTCCCATATGTTTAAATGTACTCCAGAAATTCTAGCCAAAATATCAGAAGCAGAATTTAGTTAAAAGTCTACAACGTAGAGATTTTTTCTTGGCCAGAGATTAAGTTAGGACAAGTTAGAGATTAAGTACTCTATTTTTTACTTTATAAAGTCATAAAGATACCTAGAAGACTAGGAATCTTATCTTAAAGGGCTCCAGAAATTACATAAAAAATATTTACTGTCCTCTGTCATTAATCTAGGCCAGTTTGAGCAAGGTTAAGCATCAGTGTAGATTAAAAAACAAAACAGAAGCTGAAATGAATAGATTTAAATCAATAATTTTTTATAGAAGCAGATAAACAAACTAGAAAAAAAATACAGAATAGAGCAAGAGCTTATAAAACACAGGGACAATAACAGAAAATTAAACACGATACCTCACATATATGTTGCCAAACTCACAAGTTAACTCAAACTTGGATGAGTTTTAAGAGTTTAGCGTCAGAAAACTAGTCAATTCACAATCAAACTTGGTTTTGGTAAGCCTGCTTAAGCTTGTAAATTCAGAATAAACTCATAGTTTATGCATTACACATGAAACTGAGGTTTTTTTTTTTGGTATGTTTTGAATCTTAGTTAACTCCAACCTCCTCTTTCCTTTGAATCTCTAGCCTAACCCAGCCTAGAAGAAGAATCTCCGAAATGAAACCTCAAAACTCTAACAATCTTGGCAGAAGTTTGATCATCCAGTTCCTCTAAATAAGCTGGTCAAACTCCCGTCAGAGTCAAACTCTAAACAACCAACTCCTTCTATCTTCTCTTCAACAACTCTTTACCCACATCTCACTAGTTCACTTAAACTTATGAATTTGACAATCCTGGATATACAGAATAAAATTCTTTAATAAAAAAAGGAAGTGTATTGATATATAACTATAGAATTACAAAAACATTGGGAAGCATCTAGGGCCTGATATGTATTTGATAAAGGAAACAGCCAAGAAAAGCAAAAACACAAACTCAGCTGGGGAAAAAAGTCTCCAGTCAAAGCAGCATCTTGCAAGCAACTATATTTCTGCGATATATTGGCCCAATAAAATACTCAATGTTTTCTTTTTTTGGATTACAAAATACTTAACGTTTTGGTTAGAAAGGAAATTACCATTGAGATAGACACAAATATGTTCTGATGATGATCGGACTATGTATTATCAATGAAAAATAAATGTGCCTTCAACATATACCAAAATACATGCAAAGGTTCAGCATTCATGGAGGTCTGCAGTAAAATATCTCTTTGGGAGAAAATGCATAAAGCATTATGCAAAAACTCACCAATCATGATAGACTCCAATAAGACCTCTGTCATAGATAACATCCAGAGTGGATGGCTTGCGAGCTGGAACCACATTCATTACCCACACAGGATTAGATCGTAGTGCAGCAGCAAAACCCCCAAAGAATGCATTCATGTCCATAACATTTCGTACAGCTGGAGTCCCCATCTTTATGTTCAGAGAATTCTTATAGTAAGAAACCCTCCTAGTCCACCGCCTAGTATCAGCCTCAAATACATCGACACCATTTTTCAAGAGTGAGGCTCTTGGAGGTGTGGCAGTTAGCCTCTCTGGCCACTTAGGAATCGTTCCAACAGCATATTCTCCTTTGACAGAAGCCATCCTACTGACACATTTCTTCAAATTGAAGTACCTACAAAATTAAACATCTTTATTGGCAATCTCAAGTAATCACTATAAAAAATGTGTTAATCATAACAACATTCACTCAATTGCTACTATGATAGGGCCAATCAGATCCGAGCATGACTAGTGACCATTAAAGCTGAAAATGATAAACGAATGCCAGCACAGAGAATAAGAAGGATAAATTATCCATAGTCTAATGGATTACCAAGCATAGCTTGGGTCATCTGAATCATCACATAACTCAAGACCAAATTCATTTTGGTTAGGAAGACATGAATCTCCAGCAGGCTTTTTCCAGATCACAGTGTTGCCATCCACAGCAATCAGTTCATAACATAAAGCTCTTGCCACACCCTGGAGATCAGACCATTCTTTATCTTGTTTAGGCCACTGTACAGGGGGACCAGAGATGACTAAATACCCACCCGGGCGAAGTAACCTATCCACTTCAATGAAATAAGTTGCATCTGCAAGGTAGGTTTTCTGCATTAGGGAGGTGACAAGTGTTTAAAAGATTGCGAGGCATTAAAAAGTAAGGTGCAATGCAGAACTTACTGTAGGCTGTAAAGGGGATCAAACACCGAGAACAATGCACCAAGTCAAAAGCAAATGCTGGAAATGGGAGTCTGCGAGTGCCAAGCATGGCAACGAAAGCTGGTATTCCTCTTTCCAGAGCAAATTGTATTTGTGCTTTATGCGAATCTCTTGGAGCAAAGGACATAGTTAAAATATCTTGAGATAGTAGATATCCTCCAAAACTCGCAACCTGTAAATCAAGAAATACGTGTGCATGTTAAACAGTGATAAATCCCAGTAAGGTCTTTCAGAGGAAAACAGTTAATAGCTCCTACCCCACACCCCATATCAAGAGCAGTCCTCAGAACCCCACCATTGATTGGAATGTATTGACCAAGTTTTTCAATATACTGTACTGCTCCATCTGGAAACATTGTGCCACCACCAGGGAATATAAAGTGCAGGCCTTCATGTTTCATCCACCCTTGGTGACCTTTCCTGTCTGCAATCTTGTTGTGTGGCATGTTGCTGTGCCATATCTACATAGAATATACTAAAACTATTAGATGGATGGATCAATGATCAGAAACATAAGCAGCACACTAAATTGTAACATGATCTCTTGTTAAGTCCCGCATCAACAGGGAAATTTCAATTCATCAGGTCCCAGAATAATCCAGCGGTTAAACAACATTTCTCCAGAGCTCTATAAAAGTAAAATAAAATAAACCCAAACAAATAGTCCCATTTAAAACAAAAAGGAAATCAAAACACAAGCTCCTTTCTTCCAAATGTGTTTCTTTAGTTAAAAGAATAAAGATAAGTGATTCTGCAACTTTGTCCACTCAGAAAGAAAAAAATTTATCCTTTCACAGAATCACATTCTTCTGCCTCATGCAAGGAAATATTTTTGGCTTAAAAGTTTGAAATTTTAAATACTGTAGTCATTCATATTTTAACAAAAAAGAAATTATTTTCTAAAACTTAGGATTCATTCCAATCCAACCATGAATGAAAACAAGATTTCATCAGAACATATAAAATATTGATCATAACTTTTCAGAAACAAAAGTATGGAAAAAGCAAATAAAATCCTCCTCTCATTATCTTCTCAGCTTCCAGAGGAGTTCAATTTTGGTATTCCAGTGGTGTCAAGCAACGACACTAACATATTCCCATGAAATCTAACTTTTAGTTTAGTCAAAAACATGTAATATAGTTTTCAAATCATTACTCTATCCTAAATCTTAGGAACGAAGTAATTATTTGTCAAAATATGAATCACTGTAGTGTTGGTGACCTTAAGATTTCATCCGTCAAATAGTGACCTTTCCTGTCCACAACCTTATTGTGAGGCATGCTGCCCAGCCATATTACATAGAATGTACTAATACTATCAGGTAAATGGATTAATGGGTCAGAAACATACCCCGCATCCAAATTGAATTATGATTTCTTGTTGAAGTTAAGTCCCACATCAACAGGGGAATTTTAATCTATCAGGGCTCAGAATAACTTATCGGTTAATCATATGCCTTAGCTCTACAAAATTTCCCAGACAACAGAAAGCCCCAATCAAAACTAAAAACCAAAACACTAGCTCATTCCTTCCAAATATATTTATTCTGTAGTGGGAACTGGGAATAACAATGCAATTCTTTGTCCTTGTCCACTAAGAAAAATAAATAATATCATCATCAAACACAACGACACCGTTCTGTCTCATAGAGGGAAATGTTTTTAGTACTCCGGGAAAACTGCTTCCTACATGCATTCATATTTTGACATATAAGCCACTATTTTCCTAAAATTTAGGATCCAACTCAACCATCCATGATTAAAAACTAAATTAGAAAAAAGATTTCTTTTGGGGAGTTAAGTTTACACTGCATGTAAATATAGTATTACCTACTTTCCCGGAGTAATTAAAAAAAAATCCTCCATTATTTTCTCAACTTCATGAGGAGCTCATTTTCAGCACTAGTGTTGTAGTACTACTGCAATTTTTATAGTATCACGTAATCCAATTTTTATTTTGACGAAAAAAAAATATGTAATCTAATTTTAAACAGTAGTTGAGTCAGATGCTAAATTTAAGGCGAAAATGGCTTTTTCGTTTATTGGCTTGTACTGAAATCATTCAGTAAATACATACTTCCCTTCCAAAGAGTGAACTAAATCATACCTTGTGCAAGCTCTCCGGCCACTGCACCGGTATTTTGTAGTCATCGGGCGGAGGAATCAGGCAAAGAGGGGTGTCCTCCGGCCGCGGGCAATGCCTCTCTCTGTAGTAATTCATTTCTCTACTGAGCTGACTGTTCAGCCTCGGATCCTCACATGGCATGTGGTCCATGGCGTCGGCAGGACAAGCCTCGATGGTTTGCTGCTGCCCGGCCTCGATAACGGCTATGAGGCGGTGTCGCTGCTGTGGATCAGCGGTGGATCGAAGAAGGGTCTGGCGGCCGGAAGCCGCAAGCGAATCACCAAGAGGCGTAAAGACTAGGAGTAAGAAAAGGAATACGAGGCCAAAGAAGAACGCTGATACGAGGTCCAAGAGCCGCCATTGGCGTGAGTTACGCTTGGAAGCTGGAAGATTCAAGTGACCCATTTGAAAACGAACTGGATCTGATCAAATGGGCATCTGGGTTGTGGATTTCAGAGCACTTCGGGATTAAAAAACAGTTACTTTTGTAGAAATCACAAATATCTGTAATAGAAAGAAAAGACTCAGGTCACGCAACTGAGTAAAATAGTGTCTACGACTGTTGGGCGTGAAATTAATGGAGCAATCAAAGTAGGATGGGGAGTAGCAGTTGATTCAACGGAAGATGGAGGATCTGAGTCCTGATATTCTCGAGCACTGTCAGATTTTGTATGCCCAGGGAAAAGTGAGAAGCGAGAAGCGAGAAGCACACTCTTCAGGGAACTAGGATACACTAATCTGGGTCTTTGACCTCGCTACTCACCAAATAAAAAATTTATCATTAAATCTATCGGAGAATGAAGATAGATCCTCTTGCAATCCATGTATTCATGAAGAACCATAAAGTGATGCACAACGTACATCAGTTCATGTCCATGCTTTACACATTTGGAAATTCATCTGAGCCATTAAAATTATCCGATGACTAAAAATTAAAATAAAAACAAATGAAGGGATGAAGAAGATAGTTATTTTGTTTTTTAATATAAAACTTTTTTAATGAATTATGTAAATTAAGAATTAAAATTAAAATTAATTAATTATTTTAATTTTTTTAAAAATTTTAATATTTTTTTAAAATTATTTTTATTTAATTTTTTTATTTTTTTTAAATATATTAAATAAAAATTTTTTTTTAACATATAAGAACTTTTATATAGGACCGTACGATACCGAAGAGAGTACAAATTTATAATAAACATGAGAGATCCCAAAGATTTTTTTTTTTTGGGGGTTGGGTTCTTATGGTTTATTTGGTTGGAGGGAAATGGAGGGAAGGGAAAGAAAGGGTAGGGAAAATTTTAATGGAGGGAAATGGAGGGAAGGGAAAGGAAGGGGAGGGAAAATGTTATTAAAATTTTCCCTCCCATTGTTTTGCAACCAGGAGGGGAGGGAAAATGTTATTAAAATTTTTCCTCCCCTCCCCTTATATATTTCCCCCCCAAATTAGGGTAATTTGGGGGGAAAATGTATTATTGTGTTTAAAATGATCAAAATATTCTTTATTTTTTAATTACTCGGCCACACAATATACTGGTCAATCTTGTCCTTATATTAACTTAAATAAATTAAGGGTATAATAGTCAAATTATAATTATTTTCCCTCATTTTCTCTCCTAACCCAAACTAGGTAAAATTAAAATCCTTCCACTAAAATCCCTCCTTTTCCTTCCAAACGAGGTAAAATTAAAATCTCTTATTTTCTCTCCCCTTCCTTTCTCTCCATTAAAATCTCTTCCCCCCCTTTCCCTCATTTGAACCAAACAGACCCTAAGCGTACCTTTCCCTCATTTGAACCAAACAGACCCTTAGCGTAGTGAAAAGGATTACTACCTTATTCAAAATAATTATTATTTTATAATTTTTAAGATAATATTAATAATTTTTTATAAATTTATCATGATAAAGAAAAAAGAAAACTATTAAAAAGTATTATATATAATTAATATGGAGATTATAATAAAATATAGTTAAATTTTGTTAATTTTTAAATTATTTATTAGTCTTTTGTTAATAATTTTATAAATGTATTTTTTCTTTTATTTTGAACTTTTCTACACAAAATAAATAATTTTTTTATTGCTAAGTAAAAATATTTTTTAAACTATACATTTTTAAACTAAATGAAGTTTGAAGGATTGTCATCGAATGTTTTTATTGCTGATAAGAATTGAGAAACCGAGTTGGATTACGTGGGAGACCACGGTAACCAAAACAGACATTGGTCAAATTTTTTTTTTCTTTTTTGCTTTGGAGAAACGAAAGCTAAATAACCACGAGACAACACATTGGACTTGCACTCTGTTTTCTTCATAAAAGTATACAAAAGTGGAAAATAATTGGTAACGAAATGATGACCGTCTTTTGTTTTGCTTTCCCTCATGGAATTTGACCTACATTATACCATCGATTTTACTAATTCTACATGGTCCTGTTTGGTAAACAAATGCAGATATATTATTAAAAAAATTATAATATAATATTTATATATTTTTATTTATTAGTAATTATTTTCTTACTACTCTTTTATCTAAAAATATTATGAAGATTTTTATTCATAAAATTATTTTGTTATATTATTTTATATTTTATTAGATTCTACAGATAAAATAAACCTTTTTTAATCCAAAGGCTATGGTTAATCACCATACGAAGTATAATAAACCTCAAATATTCATTCACTTGAAAAAGGTAGTCACTTTAGAATCCAAGTGGTTGCCAGAAAACAAGGCCAATTGACCTTTCCGCGTTATAATTGAGTGTCCAACTGTAATTAAAGTTATGATTAATATACTTGATTACATGAAAACTTTGTTCTACCTGCTCAATTATCTGAAAATTTTAGATGATGCATATTTAATTAACACAGTTCTTTAAAATAAGTTGGATTCACTGGTTCACTATTTTTAATAGCCAATGAACCAGTGTATCCAACTTATATCTAGTGCATAAATTTACGCCAACGCTTGCTCAACAAGTTGTGCTCGATTCGCCGACGGCCCACACCAACATAATACTATCTGTTTACCCCAAAACCAATAAAATAATGATTACATCAACTTCGTGCCTCCACAAATCATAGCATTTTTTGTCCTTAAAATTTTAAATCCATGACGGCGTTTCCAATTCCACCCAAAATCTAATGCACTTTGCAGTCAATCAAACGTTGGAATGAGGCTTCTCAATGGAATGAAAATATATTAAGCATCCCAAGAACCACACATCATTTCTGAAGTATTCCCAACTTCCTTTCCCCATTTCAAAGCCCCAATAGTCCAAATCCTCTTGGACCAAGTATTGCGAGAATCATTTTGAACCATTTCAGACTTGGTTTTAATTTTACACACCAAGTATCAAAATTGAGAAACACAAGTCATAGCAGCAAATACGCAAACTAACCATGTAATAGAGGAGCTTCTGAATAATTCATATGAATCATACAAAGTATATACAACATATCAGCCATAGTATATTGGTTAAATGATGCAGGAAATGTTTAACAGCCAACAAGAAGTCAAGGCAATATTTCTGGAACTTCAGCGTGGAACTTTGCTCCATTACAGCCGACCAATGTCTATAAATATAGGTAATAGCCACGTCAGTCCCACGACCATCCAATCCAAAATCAAAGTTTCCTTGACGCCTTAAGATTGTAATCATGCTTGATAAGATTTGATCTCAGCAACATGGACCTGACATCCCGATCAAATTCCCTTCCAGTCTCCAGAACCCTTTGAAACGTGGCATTCCTTTGATCTGCATGTCGCGCATACAGAATTTTGTTGTGTGAATCAATTCGTGCCTGTAAGGAAGCAATAGGTTTCATAAGCAGGAAAAAAACATGTTTTGCATTAATAATACAATAATCTTCAGAACGCTGCTAGAGAGAACAGTAGGGGAGCTCCTCTCTCTCTCTCTCTCTCTCTCTCTCAAATCAGGAGAATCCCACCGGATTTTAATAACATTAAGCCTACTAGATTTTAGAAACATAAAACACTTTTTTTTAGAACAATGTTAGATCTAGACCTGTGGGCAAAAAAAAAGATGTGCGAGTCTACAATAATTGTGGAAAGCAAAGCAAAATAACATAATTCCAGCCGCACCTGTATCTGGTTATCAGTAATCAAAGCTTCAAGTTCTTTCTCAAGTCCCGCAACAGTTGTCTTGAACGCATTGGCCATCATGCGTAAATCAACAGACACAAATGGGTGTGTATACTGGATGAGGGCTTTGTGACGGATTTGATCATAAAGGGTCTCAACATGGTCATGCAAATGTATATCAAGTAACAGGTTAGTTTTAAGGTTCCCAAGGTATTCCAGACAGGATGCATAGTGGCTGCAAAAAGGCAGAAAAGAGTTCATTACATATAGAGGTGGAAGGAAGAAAGAGTAAAACATATATACACAAATGAGTAGGAAAATTATCAGAATTACCAATCACCTCCAACCTTAACCTTCTGCCAACAAAAATAAAAGATTCACATCATAGACATGCAACATTGAGTGCATTCATCTGATTGACTAATGATGGCAAACTATAAGTCTATATAAACAATAGCCATTCCGAGGAAAATGAATCAAGTATAATGAATTCACAATTCTCTTTTCAACTACATTATACATAACCATTGTTGAGAATAGCATTCTCTCTGCACATCATTCACTCCATTCCAATTCTTACTAGTACTAAAACTTTGTCACCTATTTATAGCAACTTCAAATTAAGAAATTCACTTCAAGCTTGAGATACTAAAACTCTATAAATCAAGTCTCTACTCAATTACATATGGAAAGAGAAAATGCAGTTAGTGGGTCACCACTCTCAATTATGTAAGTGAACAACCGAAATGAAAGAAGATGAAAGGAACACAAGTTACCTTGAGTAAAAATCATTTATCAGCTCCCTTACTTCAGGTACCAACTCTAAGAAATTCCGGAAAATGTGATTGTCTATAACTTTGCTCTGCATACATAAATATTGAAACAACGGAGGTGATGCTATGGTACTACTAATGCCTCAACAAAGGTCACATCAAAGCAAGACCACCATATGAAATTATGAATATGATGGAGAACATGCCTTTAACTCTGCCCTATCAAATGTTGCAAGCGCACAAAGTCCACCATATGTTGCAACATCTTGAGGTGCAATTACTTCATTGTAGTGACTTCCCAGTTCTGGGCCCGTTTCCAGAAACTGCATTAAATAAAGAATACAAGAACAAAGTTAAACCATATGGTTCATAGCTCATGAAGTAATCCTAGAAAGCTCTACGCTAACCCACTCATATTGTCACTGGAAGAACCCTGTGTGAGGGGCAAAACAGAAGATTCTGGGGAAGGAAGAGGAAAAAATAGGAGACAACTTTTTATTTAAGGATTGGCATAATTCATAATAAATTGAAAATGTACAATCATCACCAAGTTGGCTATGAAAATAAAAACCTACTCAAATGTCAGGCACTCAACTGTAAAACCAACTTACAGAAAATTTCAAACTGCCTGTTAGTCATCATTCATTAATATTCTCCCTCTCTGTCTATGACTGCTCTTTTAGTTTTGCAGCTCCTTGGAACACTAGAAAACTTACTTCCATCCATACAATGATTGCTCCAGTCCAGCAAACCAATATACAAGGGACAGAACCACGTACTGTAAAAAGGGGGCAGCTATCCCCCCCCCCCCCAAAAAAAACCCTATAGACATCTATGGATAGTGTGAAAATTAGTTCTGTCAAATCGGGCCGACCCGCCTCGAGCCGGGCCTAAAAGCCCGATTTGACAAATAGGCTTGGTTTTGGAAAACCAAGTTCGAGCCAGCAGGATCGGGCCTACGGGCCGATCTGCGGGCTTTTTTTCATTTTTCAATATTTTTTTAATAAAATTTTTTATATAATTATTTAAATTAATACAACTAATTATCATCATAATTCATCAAAAACAAACATAATATTTAAATTTTACAATTTATATATCACTAATTAATAAAATAATATGAATTTTTTAATATTTTAAACAAAAAAAAACTCTCGGGCTTTTGGTCCGGCCCACCAGCCAGTCTCAAAAGGCCTGAATTATGTATTTACTCTCAAAATTGAGGCTCAAGCCCGTTCATTTTTTTGGGCTTTTCGAGCCAGCCCGTTGGGCTTGGCCCATTTTGACAGCTCTAGTGAAAATTAACATCTTCACCCCGCCCCCCCAAAAAACTTACAATTAGCCCCCCAATAATTTTTGGCAATTACTAACACCAAACAACAATTGCTTCTTTTAGTCTTAGCTCTCCCTTATTTAATTGCCAAAACATATCAGCATGTGTCACCTGTGAGATGGTGCCTCCCTCTTTTGTGTATTAGTACTTAGTAGTACACTTTTATTATTGGCAAAAGATATAATTTTTGTCCAAAAAGTTATTTTATATGTATAATATATGCATATATATATATATATTTCAACAAAACTTTAAACTTGCCCTAAATTTTTTATCTACTCCCATTATAAATATTTTATGTCTTACATATATTCTTTAAATGATGATTCTTAAAAATTATTTTCTGAATGAAAATTCTAACATATTATCAGGATATAGACTGTATATATACATCTTTTTTAAATTTCTTATTTTCTATGTTTACCTATAATTTATAATTAATATTATATATAATTAATTATATTTTTTACAGGTGTTACATAATGACAATGTGTCATTACTTTTAAATTTTTTTTGTAAATTTTATTATTATATTGATTTAATAAATATTTAAAATAATATTTTTAATAATTATAATTTTTACCACCTCCCCCCCCCCACCCAAAAAATTTTTTCATACTCACGTCAGATCTGAGGACACAACCAGAATCACATTCCACATGGGGAAAAAAGTGACAGTATTAATGAGTTATATGGACTTGCATGATTTCAATTCGAATAGTGTATTTATAATCATAAATAGCTCAAGCTTCAGAATAAACAAAAATACCAAACCTGAACCATAATCAACAGGAAATTTTCCTTTAAGCACATATGTCAGATTTCTACTAAGGGAATTAATTTTACCTCACCCCAAAATACAAAAGAAATGCCAACTAATCACTACCATGTGCAAACTCCCAAGAATGAGTATGAACAACTGTATAAAATTAAATAACAAACTCATTTATCCTTGTAAGTTGTTGCCCATATGAAGGACCACAATCATCTAAACATTTCAAAGTTAGGCATTCTCTCATCATAAGCTCAAAGTTAAAAGCACAGTTCAATATAAATAGCATAAGGCTAAACAAGAAACAAACCTTTCGGGCAGCCAGCTTGTACTTTTTGGCCTCCAGATTTGCCAGTCCTGCCGCACAACGTAACTTTGCAACTGTAACCGGATCAAGGGCCTCTGGTGTCTGTTCTGCCTTACCAACATAGCTTGTGACATGAGTAAATTGACCCATCTCAATGCTGACCAGAATGGCACTCATACACATATGAATAATGTGCTTTGAAGTGGTGCAATAATCCCGGGTACGGACATAATTTTTAAAAGCATCCCCCAGTTGACCATGAGCATAGTAAAAATCTCCAAAATCATTGAATCCCATTCTTATGCTTTCTTTGATCAAGTTTGTCTGCAGAAATAAAAGGGAAGTTGGAAACAAGAAATCAATGGGGAGAAATTTGAGGCAGTTAAACTAAGATAATAAAAAAGCATGCTATATTATCATACATACTAGGTGTCTATCTCAGCAACCAAGCTAAACACAAGGTGGGGGAACCCACATAGAATATCATTTATCTATTTTCTTTACCATGAAAGTTGCAGAATGAAATATAGCTGACCAACAAACAACCAGAAATTGTAAATCTCTGGTTAAAGACTATTGTGAGAATTGGCAAATGACAAAATTGGACTGGTGTTTATTCTGCATAATGTGTGTGTTATCTGAATACCAATACAACATCTAGAAAGGAATGAAGCAGAATTGGAGCCTGATAGAACAATACTGCAAACCAAAACCATTATTCTCATATTTAGTGAGCATTGTAAATCTACCACAGTAACACAATATAACTACGGCTGGGATGCTTTGCATCAGAATAACAATGTCTACTTCATATCTAATTATATATGCGAACCAATATAGATTACCGCTTACTTTTGATTAGTAAGGTTAAATAAAGAATAGGATCCTAACGTAAAACAATCCATAACCCATGGGTGGATACAATCTTTAAGAGAAGCAGGAAAACAAAGAAATGCTAAATATTCATATAAGTGATAAATGCAAGAACAGAACCGCCAGAATATTCAACATATCACATTTTAAGTATATAATAGTACTATTAACATGGAAGGCACAGCATCGATAAGAGTCGGTCTAAACAACTATTTTTCGATCAGTCAAAGTAAACCAGAATTACAAGGAAGAAACCCAGAATAAATACATAAACTTCAAAATTAACATCAACCTATTTGAATGTAGTTTCCACATGAACAGACAGATACAATCAAAACAAATAAGAGTTATAAAAGAATACCCTGTAGGCATTGAGCTCATTCTCGAGCTTCTCCTTCCTCTGCTCTGCCCTTCGATCTACCGTCTCACACCAGGCAACGTCCATCCCGTAATTGGACCCCAACCGCCCATCGATCTTCTGCACAACTTCTCTGAATAGCTGGGTGTTCTCTCCCTTCTTAATCTCATCGTAGGCCATGCGAAGAGCCTCAAGCTGCATAGTAGAGTTCTGGTCGCAGTGATCAGCGATGAAGCGGAGTCGCATAATCTTAGTGCGTCCGGTGTAGAGGCTCGCATATGCTTCAATGTCAAGCTGGTCGCCGCTAGTAATAGGGCGGTGTTTACGGTTACCATCGTCGCCGCCGTTGGCGTAGATTTCGTCGATCATCGGACCCGAGGTCTCGTCGTCACCGTCCATGTTAAGTATAAGGAGAATAAACCCTAACGGAGACGTGAAATTGGTATTAGGGTTAGGTTTTATGAGGAAGTCTTTAGGCTGCAGTGTTGCGACACTGCCATGTGGTTACTGATGAGTGTTCTTTGAAGTGGGACGGGGCTTGCTTGCGAGAAGGTCGATAGATCGATTTGTCGCAAATTTTATTCTTTCTCACTTGGAAGTTGAAATTGCAGGGTTGCTTTAACTGAACAGTGTGGACTATGGTTTAAAATATGTTATTTCATAAGATTTTTGCATCATGAAATGCTTATTTTTTCAAAAATTCCCTCCATTCAATATAGTATGAAAGAGAAATGTGTGATTTACAATAAGAAAGATCAATAATTAATTAAAGGAAAATATGAGAAAATATATATTTTTTCAAAAATTTAATTATTTTAATTAACTTGAAGTACTTTTATTGGTTTTGTGTGAAGTTGATAATTGTGCTTTGTATTTGAGACCTAAGGGTGTAATTAATTAATCCTCATGGCAAGAGTATGATGAATCTATATGGCTGGAGTAGTTATCATTCATTTTTTTTGCCTTGAAAATCATTCGTTTTGTTCTAACTTTATAAATATTCTTTCCATTTCAAAATACTTGTTACCTTGGAGGTATTCAAACAAACTAGGAAAACTATTTAATAGCATGAAAAGTAACAAATTTTGATAGTATTTCACAATACCCTTATTAATTATATAGTACTCTCTCCATTTTTTAATATAAAGGATAATTGGGAGAGTTTTTATATTTTAAAATATAAGAGATACATAAGATTTATCTTGTGTATTTAATAATTTTTTTTAAAAAATATCACTAATTAAGATGATATTTTTTCTAAAAACCAATAGTACAATTTATTTGTATTAATTGTATAATATAACAGTTACTAATATTAAATAAGGGCATTTTTTAAAATTATTTTATATTCAAAACAAATTTATTAATTTTCTTGATCTATGTGATTTTATCTTTTTTTCCTTATACTAAGAAACGGTGAGAGTATTTTTTTAATACTTCTCTCTTCCTTCTTTGTTAATAAAGGGTAAACTTGTAAAAAAAATGTCATCTTACAAATTATAAAGTAACATATTTTGAAATATGTGAAAAAAAGGCTCAAAATGACAATTATTTTAAAATAATGGAGTGTAATATAAGAAAGATTTCATTGCATTTCACAATCATTTTATGGCTATCCCTTGTTGAATAACGTGCTATCTCTTATTGAATGACATTTTATTGAATGTCAAGAAAAGTAGATATTAGATTCTAACAAGTTTCTAGCAATACTATATCTCAACATGTAATTTCAAGGTTTTCTTGGTACGTATGAAAATATATTATGGTTCCTTTTTCTTTATGTATTAAATGTGTAGATTTTGTTAAGTTTTAAATGGCCGGCTTAAAGTTTAAGAAAGTTTTGCGTTGTTTATTTTATACGAAACTTAAGCGTGCGTACTTAATATATGTCACCCTGTGACTCTCTATTAGGGAGAATTCATGGTGTACCACCTCACGGTGACTTAACACTATTATTTTCGTATTAACACTTCATACATAAGCATCAGGTAATCAAAATCGAAATGAAAGCAAAGGATCATGAAGGATACTAAAAATGAAATTGGAAATTTAGGTTGTATTACCCAATTCTAAAATTATTAGGTCTAATGCATTTGTAGGATACTAATTATGGGAGCTGTACCTGTTTCAACCATTGGTTTCATTATATATATATATATATATACACACACACACACACACAAACGGGTGCGTTTACGACAGGAGGCATGCTCCTCAAGTTCAGTAGTGATGGCGGACTTGATTTCTTCAACGTCATTTTGGTCAACGATTCAATTGCATCCTAATGCTTGTCATCCTTTAAGGGTTGTGTAGTGGATTTGAACGGTATATATATATATATATATATCCCTCAAAGCTCATAGTTGCCAGAGCATGGATAGTAAAGAAAGGGTGGGTGGCATGCAATTGAGCTTGCACGGCATTCAGCTCACCCTGGTATTGCTGCAGTGATGAGTTAATTTTAATGGCGTTAATCGGTTAGGGCAATGACATGAAAAAAAAATACACATGGAGACAATTGATTGGATATAAGTATATTTAGTATTCCTTTATGTTCACTTTTTATTATAATTCTAAATATAAGATCATTTATAATATGTAATATAGTATTTATTATACATTTTTAAAAAATATCCACATTTAATATATACTAAAAAAAATAAATAAGAATAATTTTAAAAAAATATTATAAATTTTAAAAAATCAAGAAAGTTAATTAATTTTAATCCTTATTTTTGATCAAAAAAGAGTTTGATATTAAGGAGCTGGAGTATGAAAGTTTTTGTCCATTAACAGTGCCATCATCAAATATTAAAAAAGGAAAGAAAACTCCACAATTCACAAGTTATAATAAATGTATCTTATTTTGGGCTTGTGCAAATGAAGCAGTGCCATTTTAATTATCCTAAAATATAAGTAAAGTAGATATCTTTTTTTTTTTTTGGGGGGGGGGGGTGGATGTCGAAGAGAGGTCGCGGTGGGTCGGCTGGGAACAAGTTTAGAATGTCATTGGGTGTACCGGTGGCGGCAACAATGAATTGCACTGACAATACTAGAGCTAAGAACCCGTACATCATTTGGGTGAAGGGGATCAAGGGTCGCCTCAACCGTTTGCCTTCTACTTGCTTGGGTGACATGGTCATGGCCACTGTGAAGAAAGGAAAGCCTGATCTCAGGAAGAAGGTTGTGCCAGTTGTCATCATTCGCCAGCGCAAGCCATGGCGCAAAAAGGATGGCTTCTATATGTACTTTGAGGATAGTGCTGGTGTCATCGTGAATCTCAAGGGTGAAATGAAAGGTTTCGCTATGACTATTACTGGTCTAATTGGTAAGGAGTGTACTAATATCTATTGAAGCACCTGATCAAAATAATTCCAAGTCATCTGTTGTTGACATACCATGTCACAAAACTTCGCCTACTTAATATTAGTTTGTCTTTTGTATAGAGACTATTCTAAAATATTTTCCCAGTTAATGCTTATCCAATACATGTCATGTTTTTTTCACCTTTCCTTATCATATATATATATATATATTCTACCATAAGACTCTAAATCACTGTAGATCCATCAATGAAATTCAATTACTCTATTTTCATGTTAATCTCTGGCCAAGGATTGCTAGTGCTGTTGTTTGAGCTATGAAATTAAAAGAAATATGACAACATAGTGTTTTCTAATAGGATTTTGAAGTTACGAGGTTTTGTTTTCTTTTGTCTGTACTGGAAACCATTTAGATGGTTTTCTTTCTATATGTTTTGAAATATCTAGTGTTCCTACGAGATTAATTACTGGTGAAGTTGTTTCTATCCCTGTTTTAAAAACAAAACAAAACAAAAAGTAGACATCTTATGCTATCCCTACTAATAAAAAAAATTTAAATGAGTTCTTGGATTACAAAGACTTTACCAAAATTATGATAAGCCTCTCCTGTTAAAAAGCAATGTTTCGCTACGTCGCCACTCTACGGATTCAAGTATCCGACGTGAATCAATTCTCTTACTCGTGGATAATGAATACTCACCTGTACTAGTCAAATGACGAAGTACATGAAGAATGAAGAAAATACAAGTATAGATCCCACAGGTTATTAAAAATAAAAATAAATAAATAACACAAAGAATAAAGGTGGCGCGCACTCCCAGACTAAACACACTACCTGTACTCTTCTTCTCTCACTCTGCAATCTACATCTCCCTCACGGAGATCTGAGGCCGCAATGGCGATGCCCTCGCCCGAAGCTGTCGAAACCTTCATGAGAATCACCAGATCCTCCGAGTTTGTTGCTGTTCGGAAGTTGGAGGTCAGTTTCTCTGTCTAATCTGCTAAATCATATTTTACAAATTCTGTTATGGGTTCGCAAAACAAGAAATTATTATTATTAGTATTAAATCCGTTTCTTTCGGAGAAATGTATTGTTTAGATTCATCCAGCCGCAGCTCCGTTTTAGTTCATTTTCGCATTATGTATGTGTTCTTTGTCTGATTCATTTTTCTAGCTAAACACAATTGATTCAAGTATGTTAAGATGAGTTGTTCTTGCCTGCTGAAAAACCAGTTTCAACCTATCTTTGATGGATTGGGAGTTGGACTTGGTGGATACATTCTTCGCTTTCACTTATGCTTTGGACCTAGCTAATAGATCATAGCAGTGTGACACGGGCTATTTAAATTCTAGGGAATTTTTTTTGGAGCGTTATTTGGAAAGATCAAAACTCCAAATGAAATGATATGTTTCATTATGATTGGGTTTTTAATATATTCAAGTCTTAAATGCTCATCTTTGACTCCGTTGCCTGATAACTGCATATCCTTTTTCTGTTCTTTTAGTCTTCTTTGTGTATTGTCCATCACTGATGTGATTCAGTTACTTATAATTAATTTCATGGTCTAACACTATTATTTGGGTTAAATACATGCAAAGTAATTTTCACTAGAAGCGCAAATTCTTACATTTCCGAACATATTTTTTTTGGTAAGCAGGAGTATGGAGGCAATCTGAATGAAGCTGTCAATGCCCATTTTATTGAAGGGGACAGACATATGTATGGCAATTAATTTTTTGTTTTTTGTTTTTGTTTTCCATTTCCTTTCAATATCTTCATGAGAGCCTAAATGACGTAACTTCATATACCATGAGAAGTTCTGAGTTTTCTTAACTTTTTCTTTTATTTATTCATTTGTTTGTTGCTACTGTATTGTCCAGTGTGGAGCAAAATCTTGCTGCTGGCCCACGATATAATCACACAGATGTAAATAATCAAAACTATGTTGGATCACGTGGACTTCTGTCTCTACTCTCTGCTGCTAGAAGGTTTAGACCTTCACTGCTACTTGACTCAAATTATAGGAGAGAACTCAGGGACCTGTATAACAGGATTGGTGCTCCTCCACTTACCAGTCGTGAACCATATACTGCACATCCAGGAGAGGTGAGGGAAATTCCTGTGGGGATCAACAGTACATATGAACAGTCTCATAATTCAGGATTGAGCTCTACACCTGTAGATGTGGCTGGAAATTCATTATCTCATGGTCGAGGAATTTACGTAGATGCTTTTCAGAGCAATGTGAACTCAACTCTGCCAAATACTGCACATATGCCAAATAATGCTACAGAGGAGGAAATGATTCAAGCTGCAATAGAGGCTTCAAAGTTGGAGAGCACAAGTTCTTCGAGGAGGCAATTTGGTGCTCTTAATGTATATCATATCGTAAAACTTAGAATTTTTGTTACCTCTTTCTTTATGTTCTCTAAAATCTTCTCTCCTATCTCAATAAAATATTATTTCAGGATTCAACACATGGTAGTCTTCCCCAAAGTAATTTTAACCAAGAAGATGAAGACTTAGCTTGTGCAATTTCGTTATCCTTAAAGGTCTTGAAATCATATTGGTATTTTTATCATGTAATTTCTCCATCTTGCTGGTCCTTTGTTTAATTTTAAATGAATTCAGATGACAGAGCAAGAGAAAGCAATGTATGAATATCTAGCGAAAGTGGAAAATGAAGGAATGGGAGTACCTGATCTATTAACCATGAGAGAGGACACCAACAGTAGCAGATGGCAGGTGCATAATTTCTTAGCCTTATGATGTTTTAATATACTCACACAAGACACTTGTTTGCACAAAATGAAATACTTGCATACTTTGACGGCAGCCGGGGAAGACCTACACACTTTGGGAGGCCTTAGTCCCCTAAAGTTTGCAATAAAATAAAAAATCCAGTACATTTTACTTAAATTTTTTTAAGTTTGGCATCATAAATTTATATATTTTCTAAGAAATCCTCAAGCTTAGTCATTCTGGCCCCTCCAACATTCTATTTCCAGTGCTTCCTGTTGTGATGAATTATCAGTACTCATTAAAGAGCAAGACAAATACTGCTAAAATTACTTCAAAAGATAGGATGTGTTACAATTGTATGAACTTAATATTGCCAATGTAAATTATAACTTATTTGGATAACATGGGCAGAGTTCATAGACATCTTAAATTTTACGTAAAGTTGAAAATTATTTTTAAGTCGGCACACTTATTCTTATTGTTTGCTTTTGGTGTAAACACTCTACAAGGCATAGGAGTGGCATTGTTTTCTAAGGACCTGTGCAATAAAAATGGTCTAGTGATATTTATTCTGACAAATGAGCATTTTGCAAATAAAGCCAGGAACCTCATCCAACAGTGGTGGACCATTGAACCAAAGTGCTGGCAGCCATCCTCTAGGCAAGGAAGATGTATTTCTTTCCGAACAGGTATCATTAGAAACCCAAGATAGTTTGACTTACTCTTCAAAATTTACACCTAAAACCAATGGTTGTTATGCTGATATTTTCTTGGCTCTTTTTTGCAATTTAGTGGGGTAATATGTCATCTGAAGAGCTTAATGAAGCAGTTTTGCTTGAGACTGCAATTTTTGGTGATATTTCTGATCAAACTTCGCACAAATTGTCATATTTCCCTGATCTGCAACATTGTCCAGAAAGAATTGTGGATCCTAAAATGCAGTTTTTGCCAACTCCAACTCCACAGTCATTAATGGCAACTCGGTTGCTAAGAGAACAACAGGTTTTAAACTCTTGCCTGCAATGGCTATTGTGGTGTTAGATTGTATAATGTTTGTAACTTGATAGACTAATGTGTCAAATTGTTATGCAGGATGCTGACTATCAAGCATCACTGTTGGCTGATAAGCAAAAGGAACAGAATGCACTAAAAAAAGATGAAACTCGATGCTTGAAGGAGGAAGAGTCAAGCAAGATGCTTGAAAGGAAGGTAATAAATTTGTTGAGTTTCTGGTTAGAATATGAATGCAGAATCTAATAATATGAGCATAACTAGTGGCAACTGACAAAGTTTTGAGATATGATGATTAATACTTTCATATAACTATACTTATTTAAGACATGTTGAAGTGACTAAATCAACATTAAATGTCAAGGATTGCCTGTCTAGGAGTGTTTGTGCATTATACACTCAATATGAAACTCATTTCAGATATTGAATCATACTAGTAATTGCCTCCTTGGCCTTGCTCAGAAGGCAGTGTGGTTATGGGTATGGGCTAAGGTCTTGGGTTTGACTTCCAATGTATTAAACAATAATTCTACATTTAATTCTAGATAAATATGCTGTTTTATCCAAAATAAATTGAGGGGAGTATATTGACATGGTGATTGCAAACTATTATTTGAAGAACTAAATATTCTGAAGACATCTGAAGATTTCGACATTGAATATGTGGTTCAAGTTGTAGCTTTGCGTTAAATGTAATTTTCTTTGAACAAAGATGAAACTTCATTCTTCCTATGCAATTCTTTTGGTAGAAAATTGCATGTTTGTCTTCTTTGTTGATCTTGCTAAATGATTCTGTTAAGGGAAGAACCAGGGGGTGTTTCCTTGACATCATTTTAAAAGGATTGGTTTGATTGGATAGTATTAGTACATTGATTATTGTGTCCTGCGGTCTTTCATTTGTGGTTACTGTTATTGCTTTGTAGGAAAGAATCTTGTCCTGCTTTGTAGTATGTTTGCTGTAGTATCATCTCAGAAGGTTTTGTTTCTTTATAAGATAGAAAGAAATGAAGTTATCAAATTTTCAAATCATGTACCTTAGAATATTTTTTGTATTTTAAGCATGTGCCTCATGGTTGCAGGAAGAGAAAATGTTTGATAAGAAAGAAATATTTCTTCCCAAGGAACCTGCCATAGATGATGAGAGTGCAATTACTATTGTTGTCCGAATGCCAGATGGTAGTCGGTATGGACGTAGATTTCTTAAGACTGACAAGCTTAAGGTAAATTAGCATTAGAATTTGAAGGCTGTAGAGTTGAGTTTCATTACAATCCGAATCATCTTTAATGATGAATGAGATCAAGTATTGAAGTAAGCTCATAAATAAAACTTCAAACTCCTATTGACATCACATCATGTTTAACATTCTCACTTTGTCTTACACATATATATTCACACACACACATATTGAATTATTTATAGTTTCTTTTTAATTTGGTGGAAAAGAATTGTTCATGTTGCTTTAGAAGTTAAACCCTTAGGGGGAAGGGTCAAGTCTATATTTTCTCTCCTTACCTTAAGGATTTTCTGATAACAATCATATGAGGTAATTTGCACAGAGCATGTCAGAGGGAGACTTTTGCAGAGTAATGCACTTATTTTACATTGCTGTGTAAGTTGGCATGCGCTAACTGAAATTGTGCTACTGTGTAGCTTATTTTTGATTTCATAGACATCGTTGGAGAATTGAAGCCTGGCACCTATAGAGTTGTAAGTGTTTTTCTCTATCCTCTGATTTTCTGGACTGAACCTTCATTGAAGTTTGATATGGCATGGTTTCCTACAACTGGATAACTATAGATGATGTCTAGGTGTTGAATATTCCTTTCTCAGGCGGTGGTATTTCATAAGAAGTGCTAAGTGATTTACTTTCTCCTTATACCCACACACTTGGATATGTGTATGTATACTATCCTCAATTTTGTGTTAAGTTTAGTATCCTCCACGTCTGGCATTGGGCAAAAAACCATTCCTCTCTTGAAAAGGGCATATTAAATGCAAGGACATTAAAGTCATTTTCTCAACACAAATTGCAGGTCACATATTTCAACTTTTTAAAATTAGGGTTTAGGGTAGCATACCAGAACGTTGTTCACTTATTTTTCTTGATTGAGTCTTATTCAAGTAATTTGAGATAAATCTCATTGGCTGGCTGTACAATTATAGGTTAGGTGTTTTAAAATCTTTCTTCCACGTGTTATATTTTTTATGGCAGAACTAAAAGCAAACGGGAGAACCTCATAACAAACGCTTCAAGAACTTCACCTAAGTCTAATCCTCTCTAATAACATATCATAAAATCATTCTGGTGACAGTTATCATGATTTGTTAGAAAGCTGACACAAAAGGTATAAAAATGGCATTTACAATCAATTTTTTCTTGCTTCTATATGGGATACACTTGGGATAAAATGGATATTTGAATATGTGGAGGAAATTGTCTTTATTCATCCATTATATTTCATCAGCATTAGATGCTTGTGTGTTTGAGATGCATAAATAATCAAACACTCATTTCTGGGTATTTGGTGAATAGGTGAAGTCATACCCCCGACAAGCTTACGGTATCCATGATAGCTCATTTCCCTTGAGTAAAGTCGGCCTGACCAACCGGCATGAAGCATTGTTTCTGGAATTAATTTAGTATTTTTTCATGTTCCTGCTGATATTCATGTCTATATAGATAGTCATTATCAGACAATTGGCATTAATCAAACAGTGTATATATTTTTATTCGCAGATAGTCTCCCGCTGCCGTAATTTGTACGTCCATTTGGCTTTTCAGAAATTTTAAGCTTGCATTTTACTATGGAGTATAACACGTCTTTTTGATAACCTATGTTTTATAGTTTAATACATCAAATTAAGTATTGTGGTTTAAAACTATTTCTGTCTGCTTTTTGTTCTGTTGAAATTTGAAAGAAAAAGGACAATCGATAAAATTAAAAACTTCATATTTATACATCTTGGGTATATCCAAATCAGAAACACCCGGCCTTTGATTGTTCAACTATATGAATGGCTGTACAGAGGGTACATGTGTATGAAAATGGAAAAAAGAAAAAAGGAGTTATTTTCCCGATAAAAGTCCCACACAAAGGGAGGCTTGGATTAGTTTATCGAATAAGAAGAGAGGTGATTGTAATTTCAACAGCTTGTATTTAAAATATGTATTTGCCACAAGAATTGCAATGTCATTGTTCTGTACAAATGTTCACTTTGGACCCACAGAATTGGGGTTCGAAAAGAATGGAATTTCCTAGGAAAACCTTTTGACAGGAAAATAGAAAAGTCAAGAGATGGATCCAACTAGCTCTTGCTTGGTTCATGTGGTGCAGTCCAATACTGCTTGACCGCTAATAGTATCTTTTCTCTTTGGAGTGGTCCCTCTTCATGGTCTGCGATTCTGGTATCCCACTGCACTGCATCTGCAATGCTCTTCACCTTCACCAACACATCCACATCATCACGCAAAATGACGCTACCTCTTGGCCTCAATATCCTATCCATCTCTAGAAGAATATCCTCCATATTGCATCTATGTCACATTAGTTAGATGTCATTAGAATACCCATAAGGTTTTCCAATCTGGATTTCTATTTTCACTATTAAATTGGGTGAATTTCAGAGTTTAATTTTGACATTACCTGTTCTGGTAGAGACTAAAAACTGAATCACCATGTATGAAGTCATAAGTTCTTGGGTAGGTAGACATGGCTTCACACCTGAGAGCAGAGAACGTAGCTACTGTTGACTTTTATTTCTATACTAAAGAAAAATTTGCAAACAGTGTCTGTCTGTAATAAAACGCAGAACTTGATATTTTGCCCATTTATTTTAAACTTTGATTTTTCTGTCTAAAAAGTTTTAAACTGTTTTCCCTATTAGTGGGAAGTCCTTGTCTATGTTTTGAAAGATCTATATTTGATTCTAGAAAGATACACCTACTTACTAGAAAAGCAAACAAAAAACCCCTTCTCAGTTTTCACTTAACAAGCTTTGTTGCATGCCTTCATTTAGCTCGCTAAACTGATATATATAAAATAGATTTATCAAAGATAATCACAAAGACACATTAATACGTTAATATGTACTTTTTAACAGGAACAACTTTTTGACATGTTTCTATACCTGTTCACAACTGTTAGACCCTAAGTGCCTCTTTTTTGGTACATAAAATGGAATAGATTCCATAAATATAGAAAGCTCCCTTTTCAAAAAAAAAAACTTCATCATCTACCAAACGCAACTAAAAATACCTTTTCTCACCTTTTTCCCTCTCATAAAATCTCTTTTTCATGTACCAAATGCAGCCTAGTTATCTTTAATAAATAAATTGAGCCTACCTACAAATTTTTCTATGGAAGTGAGGCTTACCAGTTTTGATAGGTACCAATCAATCCACGTTCGTAGATGACACCTAGGGTGTTGATCTCAGCCTCAACAGGGACAATGTTCATGACCCACACCGGATCATCAACTAAAGCAGCTGCAAAGCCTCCCAAGTAGGAATTCATATCAAGCAGGTTTCTATACCTCCCACGCTCTGCTAGCTGATAGTTCACAGCCTTGTAGTATGCCACTCTCTTTTTCCATAACCCCGTATTTTCTCCGAAGATCTCTGCTGTAATTCCGCTCAAACTCCCACTTGTAATTCTTGGAGGGATTGAAGTGAGCCTCTCAGGCCAATTGGCTAATTTCCCACCGCTAACTTCTTCAATGTCAATTACCTCAGGTAGTGGGGTCAAGCAGGTCTCCATTTTAGTATACCTGCAAATGAAAGTGCTTTTGGCAGTAAGCATCGGAACTTCATAAAGGAAAAAAGCACAGATATTCATTTGAAGGTCCTCAGTAAGAATGATTGTTTCTAAACTGCTTTGTATTGGATTTTAAGGATATTTTTGTTTGGTTCAAGAGATTTGAAGGGGAAGAAAAATTTTTTATTTTATTTTTTTCTCAAACTAAATAAGGAGAGGAAGTATTTTACTTTCCCTTTTTAGACAAGAGAGAGAGAGAGGAAGAAACGGGAGATAAAATGCATCTATTCCCTTATTTAATTTGGAAAAAGAAAACACTAAGATAGAAAATTTTCTCTCCCCTCCCCCTCCAAATCTCTTGAACCAAACAAGGGTAAAGGAATGAAGTATTAGATAAGGCTGAATATGCAACATAAACTTTTGGTGAGTAGATACTTATACTGATTGCTGTCTTTATCATCTAACTGGTTTTGGTATCACTGCTAAACCCTCTCTTGCAGCAAGGATCATTTGCTTTTGTTTTGCCTTTGGAATCTCTTTTATCTAATATGAATGTTTAATGGACAAGACTATCTTTTCTATTGTCCATGCTCCATCATAGTGGAAACTGAAAGTAACAGCAACTGCAACTACAAGTAAATCTTCTTCATATTCTCTTAAAAACGTCTTTTTCCCTCCCTTTAAATCACAGTTATAAGCCCGATAGATTTATACTCCATTGCGTTTCTTCAGCCAAGAAAGCTCTTGATTAGTAGATTACGAAGTGTGAAATTACCATGCTTTGTCTGGGTCCCGTGTCTCACAAAAAGGTCGATTCTGGAAGACATTTCTGGTAATCTTGCAATGTATATGGTTTCTGGGTTTCTGCCATATTGCAAGATCATCCTTTTGTACCAACTTTTTCCAGTACAGGCTCCTTGCTACTTTCTCAATCACATCCTGTTCTTCTGCAAGACTCTCACGAGTTCTCTCCCACCCGTTCCAGTGGTTTTCCCAATTTATTGGTGGCCCTGACAGAATCCAATACCCACCAGGACGCAGTACTCGATCAACTTCAGTTAAGTAAATCCCATCTGTAAAGCAAAACGTCAGTAACAAAGTCCTTTAATACTGAAGTTCAAAGCTATAAAAACTGTATCTATAGATGATCCCACATAAGGAATTAGAGTGTACCATACTGGCCCCAGGGAATGAGGCAACGTGAGCAGTGAGCCATATCAAAGGCTCTTGAAGGGTAAGGAAGTCTCATGGAGGCAAGAACTCCAATCAAAGCAGGAACTCCACGTTCAAGAGCAAATTGGACCTGCGCTTCATGCGTATCTTTTGGTGCAAATGACATTGTTAAAATGTTTCGAGAAAGAAGGTAAGCTCCCCAACTCGCCACCTGAAATTGTAATTTGGCCAGTGAAAAACTTGTCATACAGAGAATCATGGATGTAAAAGAAAGAGCTTTGACTATATGCGTATGTGTCATGTCAGGGGGGGGAATCGAAGGCTAAAAAAAAAAAAACACTATGCCTTGCAAAGTTGCTATGATGTTGATGGGAATATAACATGCGCATGATTATTTATATTTGCCTAGTAAATGAAGTGCATATTTAAAAGAGATGTAAACGAAAGGTGAATAGAGAAAAATAAATGAGTATCTTACACATTTATATTATTTTATGTTATTTCTATTATAAATATTAAATATATTATTGCAGATCACAATTGGACATGCCAAAATTTGTGCAAATTCAGGACATAATGTTTTAAAGAGTTTTTTTAAAAGGATAAATATTAAGTTGATTTAAAATGTACTTTTAAAGATATAAATCAACTCAAAAACATCTCTGTTCACATTAAAAGAAAAAGGGATATGGAGAATAGAAGATATGACAGGAGACAATGCCAGGAGCGCATGGGGAACATGCTAATGGGTATGATGTATCTATGCAATTTAACTCTTCAACAAATTAGATTAAAAAAAAAAGCACATCATCGTTACCAGAAAAACTGCATTAAAAGTGAGTTCAGTAATTTAATCCTGCAAAGGCTAATGAAATCTCATCGCTCCTGAATGAAATAGAAAATTACGTTTCATCTAATCTATTTACTTCAAGTTTTTTTTTTCTCGGCACCAAGTTGAAGAATCTAAAAAAGATGGGGGCAAAAGGAGCCAAGTCATTGCACTAATCAAATATCATGTGAACAAGAGGTTTTGGATTAAACCTTGGGGCTATTTAGATGGATTATCAGGTCTGCTTCAATTCCATAGGTGAAAATTGAGGCTTTATCTACAAACTCTGTTATAAATATCAACCTATAAACAGTAAGATTCCTTCGAGATTATTCGATTTTAAAGGAAATTAGGACACAGTTTTTGCGTTAAACAGCCCAACTTGGTCACAATGATATGCTGGGAAAATTTCTAACAAAAAATATAAATAAATAAATAACGACAGGCATTACAATAGTCAACTTGAATATAATTGGAAAACACATTAAAATAAAATGATTTACGGGATTTGCCATGTCTATCTGTTTAGAAAATCAAACAATAATTTCCTTTCATGGTAGTCCCTTGATTTGCCCAAAATTGTCCCATAAACGATCCATTAGGAATCACTCCAGAAGCATCAAAGTAAAAGAAAATATAATCTAGAAAAAGAAAGTTACACTTGATAATTTTAAAGTTTAAAAATTGATAAGTAATATTTTAAATGATAAAAAATTAATAGTTCCCGGCTACATATTAAAATTTTTAGGATATTTAAAAAATTAGTATAGATATTTTTAATTTAGAACCTTAAAATATATTTATTTTCAGATAATATAGAATCTCATTGTGCCCATAATCATTGCAAAATCAAAATAAAACAAATTTCAAAGTATTTCCAAAATCACCTTCAAATCTTCAACAACAGTGAACACGAAAAGAACAAAACGGCAAATTTATCAAATTGGATCTCCTTCTACATGGAAGACATAGCCATTCCTGTTTTAAGTTGCTACCATAGCATTCATCAGAGAGAGGTGAACCATCCGGTTCAGCAAGCAAAACTGAGCAGTTCACAGAAAAATAAAGAAAATGAAAAAGAAATGCATGACATTAAGAACCCGATCAAAGAATCCAAATTGTCCTCGGTTCAAGATTCAAGAGAGGATTAGAATGTTGTACCCCACAGCCGGTATCTACAGCGGTTCTGATAGACCCATCTTTCAGGTTGATCAGCTTTCCGATGTCGTCGATGTAAGCGCCGGCGCCACGTGGAAACGTGGTCCCACCACCAGGGAACCTGAACCGGTCCCCTTCGAATCGGACCCAGTTCTGTTTCTCCTTCTCAATCGTCAACTCCTTGTGCGGCACGTTAGCATACCACACCGAGTCCCGACTCGCCGGCCACCGGAACGGAATTCGGTAGCCGAACGGCGGCGGTATCCTGCACTTCATTAGCTCCTTCTTCTCCGGGCAATGCCTCTCCCGGTAGATTAGCCTCTCCCGGTCGAATTTCAGGGACCTCTGGACGTCCTGACAAGGGGTGTACTCGGAGAAGGACGCATGACAAGGAGGGAAATGAGATCCACGCGCCGCCATTGGAAGCGGGTCGGGAATGTAATGACGGGCAGCGAAGTCGAGATTGGCATTGGGGGGCGGTGGTGAGATTGACGATGTAGAATTGCGCTCAATGCAAATGGGAACGGGGACACATAAGTGGGTGTTGACGCCGGCGCCGGAGCGGAGGCCAACAGTGGGGGAATGCTGCCAGAGGCTGAGGACGTAAAAGACGGTGCAGAAGATGGAGGTAGCGATGAAATAGTGAAGATTCTTCATGACGTTGGAATGGTGTAGAGGAACAGGAAAATTGGCCATTCTTGTTAGATGATAATAAACAGAGAGAAAGGAAGAAAGAGAAGAGAAGATAGTGATCGGAAGTGGGAGGAGAAAAGGATGTTGTATGGGGTTCTTGGCTTCTTGCTATGCTTGCTTCTGAAGAAAAAAGGGATATCACTGTGTGTCTGAATGGGAATAGTGTAATGGTAATGGTAAGCACGTTTTAATTATCCATGCATATAAAAATTATCTCAATAAAATAAAAAATAATAATAAATTATGTGGTTTTATTAATTAAGTTATTATTTTTATTAAAATATCTTGCCACGTAAGCTCATAGTTAGATCTTGAAGTTGTTTCTTTCTCTGGCTTACCAAGGAGGAAGAGGTAGCTGTGTGTGTGTGTGTGTAATCATGACTTACCACGACGCTCTCAATATTGTGGCATAGTGTTGGTTCAGAAAACCAAGAGAATACTATATCTTTTCTTATTGATTGTCCAAATTGAATGAATACAAAATGCACTGGGCACACCTATTTATAAAGCCCAAATATAACAACCTAAATACAAGATCAAGAACAAGAATAGAATATATTTTAACTAATTTCTACACCTCCCCTCAAGTTGGAACCTAACAAATTTAAGGTTCCTAACTTGCACAAGATCCTTTCATGATCCTTTCTCCCGTTAAAATATTGGCCTGCTGTTCATTGGTTCTAACATGTATCAACTTAATGATGTTTTTCTATAATTTCTTTCTAACAAAATGAAAATCTATTTTAATATGTTTTGTTCTTCTATGAAATACAGGATTAGAAGCAATGTGTATTGCTGCCTCACTATCACAATGAACTAAGGCAGATTCGTCAACTTGTAAATACAAATCTTTCATCAGTTATGTTAGCCAAGTAATTTCAGCAACTGCTGCACCCAATGCTCTATATTCTGCTTTCGCTAAAGACCTTGAAACAGTGCTTTTCTTTTTCAACTTCCAAGCCAATAGAGATTCTCCCAATTTTAATAAGTAACCAGTGGCGAATCTCCTGGTGATCGGAAAAGCTGCCCAATCTGAATCACAATAACATCTGAGCTTTATGTCAGGAGGACAAAAATATACCAACCCTTGGAAATCCTTTCAAGTATCTCACAACTTTCATTGTTGCATTCATGTGTGATTCCTTAGGCTGGTTCATGTACTGACTTAAGACCTGAACAGAAAAAGTAATTTCAATTTTTGTGATAGTCAAATATAATAGTCTACCTTTTAATCTCCTATAATGTCCAGGATCAGTCAAATAATTATCCTCTTCTTCTTTTATATTTTCATCATGAAGCCTTAGATTTTGTTCCATAGGAGTACTCATTGGCTTAGCCGCACTTAAACCCATTCATTTATAAGATCCAAGGCATACTTTCTTTGATTTAAAACAATTCCTTTTTCAAACCTAGCTACTTCTAAGCCAAGAAAATGTTTTAATATTCCCAAATCTTTCATTTTAAACTTGCTATTAAGATAATTCTTTACACCTTCAATCCCTTCTTGAGCATTTCCAGTGATTATTAAATCATCCATATAAGCAAGTATGACAATTAACTCTTCACCCTGTTTTCTTATGAATAAGGAATGGTCTGATTTACTTTGCCTGAAACCTCCTTCTAACAAAGCCTGAGTTAATTTCACATTCCATTGCCTAAAGGCCTGTTTTAAACCATACAATGACTTAACCAATTTATAGACTTTGTTTTTACTACTTGATGTAACACCATGAGGAATTTCCATATAAACTTCCTTATTAAGATCTCCCTGCAGAAAAGCATTATGCACATCCATTTGGAACTATTAGATAAGCTGGCTTTCTAAGAGAGGGGTGAATTGAGAAGATTAAAATTTTCTACAAAATGTCAAGAAGGTGAAGAAAGCAAAGTATGATAGTAAAACAGAATATAAATAAATAAACTATAAAAGTAGTAGTAAAGAGAAGAAAACTCAGATATTTATCTTGGTTCGGTCTCTCCACCTGACCTACGTCTAGTCCCTAAGTCACCACTTGAGATTTTCCACTATTCTACAAGAATTCAATGGGCTTCTTGCAAATGCCTCAGTACAAAGATGATGCTCTGTTTCTAGAGCTCACTCTTTCACTCTATGCACTCTTACTAAGTGCTTCCCCAATCCCTTGTAATATTCCCTCACAAGAAAATCTTTCTTCCAGATGAAGATAAGATTGTTTACAATGATTAAACTCTCTTAGACAGAGTGAATATGAAAGTTAAAGTACAAATATTGAAGTGAGAGAATAAGAGACTTTGAGTAGATGATTTGGTAGAGTTTCATTATATACAAAGTTAAAATCGTTACCCACAACTTCAAATGATGTTATATTTATAGATTTAGGTCTCAACTATACATTAGAGACACAATTTATCCGTTGGAGAAGTTATCTGACAGTTACTCTGAAAAACTAGCCGTTAACCAACCACATTTAATGCTTCTGACACTCTGAAATTTGAATTTTAATTAATTAACAGGCGAATTTTGCAGAACTTGGAGACTAAAGACTTCAACGTTGAATATCCGAAGTTCATTTGTGATAAAGTAAAGTTCGAATTTTGATCTTTGGAAAATGTTTCTTTGTTGTGACATACGAATTTTTATGTTTGAAGACATTCTGTTAAGTGTGAACAGTATTTTTAATTTGCTACAGTGCCTTCGAAATTTGAATTTTGGAACCCTAAAATTCATTTGTCCGTAGTTGGCTTATAAGGCACAGTAGTTCATCTAATTTAAAATTCGAATTTTCAAAGAGCAAAGTTCGTCTGTCAGAGAGACCTCTTTTCAGACTTACTTCAAAATTTGAATTATCAAATACTGTCATTCATATGTCACCATATCATTGTAATAGACTCATAAGCTTAGTTTCTGAAATTCAAATTTTCATGTTCAAAGTTCGTCTGTCAGTGAGCAATTTTGAAATCCAATCTAAACTTAGTTTCAGATGAATTTTGACATAATTTCAGACAAATTTCTTTAGTTTTCATAAGTTACATTTTGTCTGAAATTCGAATTTCCAAAACCCAAAGTTCGTCTGTTACTTAATGCTCCTTTCAGACACTTATCAAAATTCAGACACTCAAGTCAAAATTCATCTGTCAGATAGACCTCTTTTCAGACTTGTTCATTTTCAGTATGAAGTTTGAATTTTCAAAGCCAAAGTTCAAATTTCCAAGATGACAGATCAGTATTAACCTTTCAAACTTGGTCTGTTGGTAAGTGTTTTTCAAATATTCCATGTTTTAACATAAAATCAAGGTTTTAAAGCATCTTTTCACCAAATCAAAGTCTTTTACTCAAATTAAAATATTACTAAACATCCTACATGAATCCTTACTCTGATTTCTCCAGAATTCCCTCACTTGAACCTTTTATGCACCTTTGATATCTTTATTCCTTCTCTTTGATTATATCCTTTTGCACTAATCTAGCCTTATATCTTTCAATGCTACCATCTGCTTTATATTTTATTTTATATACCCACGTGCATCCTATAGGCTTCTTATTAGCTGGCAAATCAACAATTTCCCATGTATGATTATTTTCTAATGCCTCTAACTCCTCCTTCATAACTTTAACCCATTTTTCATCCCTAATAGCTTCTTTAAAAGTAACAAGCTCAACATTAGCATCTAAGCTAAGAATAAAATTTCTATGAGAAGAAGAGATATCACCATAAGACAAGTAATCATGCATGGGATACTTTATTCCCTTCAAGTTGAGTTGCTTGTCTTCTTCATACTTGGCCAGTAAAATGGCTTCACAAATGTAATCCTTCATCCAAGCAGGAGGTCTTCTATTTCTTTCAGTCCTCTCTGGCAAGCTAACTTCTTGTTCTAATATCTTCCCCTTACTTTCATTCTCACCTTGTATGTCCTGCAATTCTTCAAAACCTATTTCATGACTTAAAACTAGAGGTTGACTATTGCTTTCATAAATAAAAGGTTCTTTTATTTCTTCATTAACTCCCCCTTGATTCTTATACAATAAATCCTTAAAAGGAAATTTATTTTCCATAAATATGACATGTCTACTGACCATCATTGTTTTTGTTGTAATATTATAAAGCAAATACCCTTTTTGTGTAGTAGGCTAACCCAAGAATACACAAGAATCAAATTTTGAGTCAAATTTATCTCCATCATGTAATTTAGACGCAAAAGCAAGACAACCAAACACCTTAAGATAACCAATATTAGGCCTTTTATCATAAATCAATTCATATGGTGCCTTATAGCTCAAAACCTTAGATGGCACTCTATTTATCAAATAACCAGCAACCTTGATACTCTCTCCCCAAAATTTCAAAGGCAAACCAGGTTGAAACATTAAACTTCTAGCAACTTGCAGCAAATGCCTATGTTTCCTCTCAACCAGCCGCATTTTGTTGAGGTGTATAAGGACAAGATGTCTCACGGACCACACCCTTATCATTCAAAAAATTCTTTACCTCTGTGTTAATGAATTTGGTCCATTTATCACTTCTTATTTTGTTGATGTTAACCAAAAATTGAGTTGTGACATAAGCAAAAAATGACTTAATATATTTAATAGTTTGAGACTTTTGTACCATAAAAAAAATCCAAGTCCTTCTTGAATAATCATCAACAATAGTCAGAAAATACCGATAACCTTGATGGGTAGGATTCCTATACGGTCCCCACACATCCATATGCAACAGTTCAAAACAACAATATGTTCTACTATTGTTAATAGAAAAAGGCAAAAGTGATTGTTTAGATTGCATACAAACTTCACATTCTTTATTACTAACACTAGTATCAACATTTACGTATCTAAGAACATTCAAAGAAGCATGTCCTAATCTAAGATGCCACAAAGAAGAATCTTGTACAACATTATCACAAATTTGGATAGAAAAAATTCTATCTATACAATTCTCTTCCTGAGCTATATAGAGACCACAATCAATTCTACCAATCCCTTTGATCCTCCCACTAGATATATCCTGCAAAGTAGTGAAGTCAGGAAAGAATGATATCACACAGTTTTTATCTTTAGCTAGCCTACGAATAGAGACCAAGTTAAAACAAATTTCTGGGGCATATATAACTCCTACAAGTAATATATCCCTAAGTCTTGTTATACTTTCTATATGAGTTACTCTAACTCGTTCTCCATTAGGTATCTTGACGGTTTTAGGAGGACTATCATATACTTCATATTTATCTAAGTATCTTAGATTGCAAACTATATGATTGATGGCTCTAGAATCTAAAATCCAATTGATCCTATGCATTCTTATAGAAATGGGATTAGCCAAACATGAAGAAGTGTTTGTCAATGCATTGATAGTCGCCTCACTAGTGTCCCTTTTCAGCATATCAAGGATTTGATCATATTACTCTTGTGTGGAGGATGGTGGAACTGTAATTGCATGCTCAGTCTTCACTAAAGCTATTTGTGAGGTATTGCTAGCTTCACCTATTGCTTGGCTTTGTTGTGCTTCTTAAGACCTCCTTCCTCTTCTAGCTCTAAAACTAGGTGGAAAACCAATGATCCAATAACAATTCTCCCTTTGATGCCCCTTCTTGTGGCAATTAGAACACTCTTATTGAGAGTTCCCATACCCTCTGCCCCTTCCATTATTTGGGACTCTTATAGTCATGGCATTGCTATCTAGTGAGGAATCAATAGATGGAGAAATGAAACGCCTTAGCATCTCTTCTTCAATAATCGTGGACTACACCTGGTTAACCAATGGTAGAGGTATCATGAGGAGTATTTGGCTTCTGGCTTGATGGAATGTCTCATTGAGACCCATCAAGAATTGAAAAAGTTTCTGTTGTTGTTGAATTTTTACAAATTCTTGGGAAGTATGGCACTGACATGTGGGAATTGGAAACAAGCAAGTATATTCTTCCCATAATTCTTTCAATTTTATGTAATAGCTCCCAACAGACATGGAACCTTGGGTCAATGAATTAATGTCTTGATGTATAAAAAAAAATCCTGGGCCCATTTGCAATGCCATACCTTTCCTTTAAATCAATCTAGACATAGTGTGCATTGGTGGAGAAGGTGATGCTGTTGGAGATTTCACGGTCAACCGAGTTACTCAACCAGGCGAGAATGACGACGTTACAGCAATCCCATTGCCCACGAAGATTATTTTCTTGCCCAATCCTTGTACAAGTTCCTTCAACAATATCGAGCTTATTCTTTGCAAGCAGTGCGTTTTCATAGCTCTACTCTAGACCGGATAGTTCTCGGCGTCTTCAAGACTTGACCACTATTTATTGCATCAATAGAGTCTCTACCCCTGTTCTAGATAACATTTTTCCCTTTGAGCGTCTTCATGGTACATCTCCTGACTATAGTCTTTTAAAAGTTTTTGCCTGTGTCTATTTTGTTTTTCCTCCTCCTCATGAGACTTCTAAACTGCACGCTTGAGCCCGTGTCTGTTACTTCCTTGGTTATAACCCTAAGCATAAGGGTTATCATTGTTGGGATCATCTCTCTCATCGCATCCGTATTTCTCGTCATGTTGTTTTTTGGGAGCATGTCCAGTTGTCCTCTTTGACTGATCTTTTCTCTTGGTAAGACTCTAGTTGGCTGCAGATGGATCTATAAGAACAACACTAATTCTGATGGTTCTTTAAAGTAACGTAAGGCTCGCTTGGTGGCTCAAGGATTTACACAGGAGTATGGTGTTAATTATGAGGAGACATTTGCTTTTGTTGCTCGAATTACATCTGTCCGCAGCATTCTTGCTATTGCTGCCATTAAGCATTGGTCTCTTCATCAGATAGATATTAAAAATGCCTTTCTGAATGGTGATTTAGAGGAAGAAGTCTACATGAAGCCTCCTCCTGGGTATTAGCATCCAAATGGAAAGGTTTGTCACCTCCATCGTGCCTTGTATGGTCTTAAGCAGACACCTCATGCTTGACTGTCATTTTACTCGACAACATGTTATTTGTGGAACTATTTGACTTATTCCTATTTGAACCAAACACCAGCCAGCTGACTTGTTTACTAAGTCTTTTAATCCAAGTCGTTTTCAATTTCTAGTAAACAAACTCAAGCTGCTTCTATAATTATGTAAATATTATCTTTCATATCGATTAAGAAGATTTGTTATTATTAGAAAGATTTGTAATTCTTATGTATATATTGTAAACCCTTTCAGTAATATGATACGACAATTTCATCAATTCTTTCTTTCTTTCTTTTGAGCTTTCAAAAACTTTTTGACTATTTTAATGATTAAATTTCTTTTTATTAAAATGTAAAAGATACTTAGAAATTACTTATATTTCACCTGAGGAGGGTAATGTTCGGATAGAAAATATTGTGGTGTTAAATTTATGCCCTTAGTACATGACGCCCTCACTTGCTTTTGCGTGCCCCAAACAAAACTGGGTGGCATCACCAATCCCTTTATTTTTGTTTTTTAATTTTTTATAAATAATGTTGGGAGCACAAAATGTCAGGTATCATACCTGCATTTAATTGCTAAATCAAATTGTATATATTATATTCTTTCATTTTGTTCATATTTTTTACTATACAATTGACACACTTCCTCAATCTCTCAGATAATGTTGTAGATAAACTTTCCTTGTCACAAGTATATGCTTATACGCAGACACATATAAAGTGATTTCTAACTTTGTTTTCAGTGATAAGAAAAAAAAAACCAAAAGAAAAGAGGTCAAGAGGAGGATTTTAATTCAGGTAAATAAAAATTCCTTTTTTTTTTTTATAAACAAACAAACTAACAAAATCAAAGCCACACTACCATCAGACCCACCAGGGGTCAAGCCGTCCTTGTCCAGTCGAAGCTCTTTTCAAATGAACTCAGGTGGATAACGAAGTAACAGGAGATCCGAATGTTCTGAAAGTGCCCTCTTGGCCAGAACATCAGCAACAGTGTTCGTCTCCCTACAACAATGTTGAACTTCAACAGTCCAGCCTCTACTAAGCATACCCTCAATCTCCAGAAAGACTGGATATTAAGAATTTTCCCCCTGCTCAGGACTACTCAGTATATACGACTAGATATTAGTGGCATGTCTCGTACGTACCAAGGGTGACAGTTCTTGTGGTAGTGTAATTAGAGGAAGTAACTGATCGAGAATGGTTATATGCATGGTCTCTGCCCTAAATTGTAATATAAAATGTAGAAGAAAAATTACATATATTTCAATTTTATTTTTTATTTAAAATTTTAAATTAAATATTTTTAGAAAAAAAATTATTTGAAAAAATTATACTAAATAGCTTGTTAGAACTAATGAAGAATTCTGCTATAAAAAAAAAAAGAACTAATGAAGAATTCTCAATCGTCACTAATTATTATTATCTCTTTTCCCCTACCTCAATCCTCTCATCTTCCATTTTCTAACAATAACAAATCATATTTAAAGTTCACAATTTGTATAAAAAATAAACTATTATTATCTAGGTGGATTTTATTCATTCTATCAAATTGAAGAAATATTTGCAATAATTATAACTTCAAAAACTTTTATACATTTTTAAGTTTACATTAAATAGAATACCATAAAAAAATGTATCAACTTGTTTCCAAATCATATTGAACCTCAATTAATTCAATTTGAGTCCAATTGAACTACGTGGAAGTGAAAGCTCCCATTCCAAGAGTTTTTTTTTTCAATTACAAATGAAAATTTTTAAAACAATTATCGTTAACCAACAATAGCCTATCAATAATATATCAATATTCAATATTTTAATATATTTATTTTAAAAATGATGTTTCATAATTAACGATGATGAGGTCGGAGTGATTTTTAGGTCAAAGGTGTATGGAAAGGTATAATTGTACAGTAAGGATTCTTACTACTAGGAATAAGAAAATACAGGATTTGTGCCTGAAATTTGGACTCCCATTTTTTCAGGACTCAGGATTACCATGGGAGAGACTATTCTAGGTCTTAAAACCAATTAAACAAACTTTCACTTAGAATGGAGTCCCAATTTCCATTCTAAGGAAGATGGAGAATTAAACCAAACGTGCCCTAAATATTATCTATCAAGCATATTAAATTAAGTATTTCTCTTTCATTATCTTTTTTCTCAAATACCTTTTATATATACCAATTACCAAACATGACCTTTAATGACTAGATATTTTTAGTCTAAAAGAAGCAAGGCTACTATTTTAGTCTTTATATAGTATTATTTTATTTAATCTAGCTTTTTATACTTTTAAAGATTCATTTGTATCTTCTGGAAAAAATTCATCAGTATCTTTAATAATTTCAGAAAATTTAATTTAATTTCTACGATTAAATTTTCTTTAAATATTGTTAATATTGTTGATAATGTGCCATTTTTGAGAGTTTAATATGCATGGTCTATGTTAACTTGGCCAAGTGCTGACTGATTAGCATAGATTATATATCATAGACGTGAGCCTGGTGTTAAAAAAAAAAAAATCATATACGCGAGTTTATTTTTTTTTAGGGATTACGTGAGGTTATTTTATTTTATCTTACTACTTACTTCTCCATTTTTGGTAAAAAAAATCTCTATTTTTTCTCAATATTTATGAAGCACTGATACTTAAAAAAAGTAAATGCATACGAATTCGATACATGATATGATATGATACGCATATCATACTTATATATATATATTTATTTGTATAACTTTATATTCATATGTATTACTTTAAATTTTTACAGTAAATTATGACTATTTGAAGTTATAATAAATATTTTATGATTTATTTTACTATTTATACTATAATTTTTAAATTATTTAATACTTATTTTTTTAATGAATAGATTTATTAATTATACATATAAATAATTACATGAGTAATATTATATATGCATAAATATCCTTACACCCGTATCTTAAAATTTTAGAAATTGACGTATCTTCTATATCATATTATATCGTATCCGATATATGTACCCGTATTTGTGCTACATAACGCGACATAAATCATGCGTATTAAAAAAATAGATGAGATATAATATAATTAATTATATCCATAAGTATAATGAAACAGTGATAAAAATTTAAAGATAGAGTATACCAAAAAAAATTTAAAGATAAAGATTAAATTAGAATATTTTTTGTTACCAAGATATAATTACAAATTTTTAAGTTGTACAAATTAAATTAAGAAAATTAAGTAAAATATTAACAAAAAGAACAAAAATATTAAGTATATAGTGCTTTAAAAAAAAATCACCCAACATCTGGAAGCTACACTGAACTTTGATTAATTGGCATTTAGCATGTGATATTTTTTTTATCGGGGACAATGAATTTTCTTCATTTTGGTTTTGATTAAAATTTTAAATTTAAAATTTTCAGTGAAGACTATTCCAAAAATTCTCAATACATATAGTGAACTAAAGGAGCCTAAGTTATCATTTAATTTTCACTTAATTGGAATTTATAATAATGGATATATAATTCTAAGTAAGGGTTTTCCTTATGTACGTGTTGTTTAATATTTGATTATCTCTAACATCTCAATTTAGAATTTTCTGTCATATATAGTCTCTTGGTTCTAAAAATATTCTTTACGCCATTTAAGCCCTAAAGTCTGAAAATATATATGGATGACAAGAAAAGGCTTCGGCTTTTTATTGTTATAATTGACTAATGAATTAATATCCATCAATGATTATGATCCGTTGTTATAATAATTATTATATTATTTTTTTTAATAACAATAAGAATTTTTATTTAAAAGCTTAAAAATATTTTTCATTCACAAAATTACCTTTTTTTTTAACATTTCACTCCATTAGGTAACGAAATGTACTTGCCACAAGGAAAAAAATAAAATACAATAATAATAATAAACCATATTAAATGTGTAATATAGTTATAGCAATTTTGATATGTAAATTAAATTAGATGCTCTGTGAAATTAAACAGGATGACAAAAAGTAACAAAAAATTATAAATATAAAATGTCTTTTACATTTTAAATGAAAATAGTCAAAAGTAAATTGCCATTTAGTAGTAGTAATGATGATGATGATGATATAAGAAAAATTATATATATATATATATTATTTGTATGTAATAATTTTATTAAACACAATTAAATGGTACGATAGACGTTTAATCAGATTAGAGATTATGAATAATTAGCACCAATGTTGACAAACCGAGCTTCTCCCTTTCTCACACATGCACGCACACACAACTTTTACCAATGTTATGCCATTAATTTTTGTGTAAAAGAAAATGTGCTGTGCAGACATTTTCAACTCTTCTCAATTTGAGGGCTAAATTTCATGTTCCGTGTGCTTCCATAGTTTACACACACACACATTGATTTGGCTCGGTTGAAAAATTCATTTATTCTATAAACCCTCTTGTGGTGTATTGGATATATTAGTCAATCAATGGTCCACCTAAAAATCAACTGGTAATTAACCTCAATAAAATCTAACCTAAGTAATACTGTCAAAAGTTTAATGATAAGGAACAAGTCAATATATATATATATATATATTAAATTATAGAGTTCCCATTATGAATTTTAAATTATAAAAACTACATTTAAAATTGAGAAAAATGGTAGAGATTAAGAGAATAATTAAACTAAAATTTGATGTTAAAATATTTCATTTTTGACATATCTAACATGGTGGATGCTAGCTATCATCTTGTTGAATAAACTTTTTTTCGGTTTTTTTTCTATGATAATTTAATGGAGTAGAAAAAGTTTTGAAAGAATTTTGAATTTGAGAATAAAATTAGTACTATATAAACAATTAAGTTATGGGCACAAAACCTGTAAGGTGATCGATAACTATAATAATTTATAATGCATGGATAGAGTTAGTTGATAAGATGTTGGCTTACAATGTGCATATATATATATATAATGACTAGCTTCGATGTTAAACTATTTCATGCAAGGCAGGCAGCCTCCAACCTATTATATGGCTTAATGTAGTTGACCAAATAATTTCAAAATTAGACACATTTTCTCACCCATTACATGAAGTCTCATAAATTGAAAGAGCTGCTCAAGACTTAAATATGATCAATAATGCACTCTTGAGAGACAACATGAATCTTTGTAAATTGGTTTCTATAGTTAAGAAGATTTTAAACCTTTCCCATAGTTTTCAACTTTTGCAAGCTTAATCCTAAATTAGTATTTTAATAATAGGCAGTAAGAGTTAATCCTTCTGCTGTTCAATAAACATAGATGAATGAAAACCACTATAATTGTGAAATCTTTTGAGGGTACGTATGAAGAACAAATAATTTGCATCTATATAATTTTATCTGATTCTTTATATGTAAAGTATTTGGCCTCCAAATATTTGAGCTGATATTCATTTAAACAGCTAGAAATTTCTGTTATCTTGTCTTTATCTGATTATTGAATTCGTTTTTACTTAAGTAACTAATGTTCTAAACTAAAACCTTCGTTCACCGAAAGATATATATACACGAGCTTAATTTCTCATGTGATTGTGGTCATGTTTGTATTCTCTGTATTAATTTAGTTGGTGAGTCTCTTTGCTTAAAGTTTTGGGTTATTTTCTCAGTATATATGTAAATGGAATCATTTTTTTGGTGAACAGTAATCATTGTTGGTTTAACAAGGTAAGTAATACAGTTGAGTTGTTTGGGTCTTTTTCTTCGTCCATTAGAAAAGTTTGAGGCCTTATTGTGCTTGCATTCAAACTGGGAAAGGATACCTTATATACGTTATTAACTAAAATTAATTCTTCTCTTACAAAGTTAGTTTTCCATGCGAGTTATTTACTTGGTTTAGGTTCTGTCGTTCTCAACTCAATCTTGTTAGTTGTTTTAGGAAATCATCTGTTGGCACGAGAAAAGCTTATTCAGTTTGGTTCTGCTCTTCAATTAATAATACTATTCTAAAGCCAATTTGTTTTGTAATCCTCCGTTTAAATTAGGGGAAAATTATGTGAGAGAAAAATTGTAAAGAAAAAATAAAATGAACCTAAATATGTCCATGTCTAGGTTCCTCTTATTTTTCCCTATAATTTTTTTCTTCCCCTATTTTTTCCTAACACAAATGGAGTCTAAGTGAGGCTTGTGAGAGTATAATATTTATATCTTTTATTTTGGTCATAATGTACTACTCCCTCCAATCCTTTCCTCTAATTGTTATTATAAGTTAATATTAACTAATTTATGTATATCAAGAAAAATAGTTAAAAATAATTAAAATTCTTGAGTTTTGAAAAATTTATTATAACTTTTCAATATTATCATCATTAGATTATATCGTATCTTATTTATATCTTTCTTAATATCTCTCTACCATAACTTTTAGTGAGGGACAGATATAAAAAATAATATTTAATACTCAAAAGTTGACTTATATTTTACATTTCTAAATTCTACTAGAAACTGTCTTATAATAAAAAATAGAGAGAGTATAAGTTATAAACAAATTTTATGATCATAAATATAAGTTATTTTGTAAGAGTTTGTGGAGTATTAATTGTTTTATTTAAAAAATGTCCATCTTGAAAATTCTTTTATGAAGTATTAATTGCTTTAAAGTGTGGAGCATATTAAATCAATGATATTTATTAAGGATAAAGAAGAAAACTAATGCAATTTTTACACAATTTAATTAATTCAACTAACTTTTTTAAGTTTTGATGAGATGATTAAAGATATTTTGTATTAAAAATAATATGGAGTATTTATATCTCACATTAAACTCATGCGTGTTAAGATCCACTGAAGTATTTCTGCCAACGTCAGTTTCTTCCTTTCATCATGCATGAACGAAGCGTGGCCAATTCAAACATTAAAAATGGTATGTGGCATATGATATTTTTGTTGCATTTTATTTTTCCTTTATGTTTCATTTGAAATTGAAACTATTCCAAGTTGTAACCTTCAAATCCATGAAACATTTGAGCAAACAAGAAAATTGTCAGGCTCAGTTTTATTTTACAATGTTGTGATATATAATTAATTACTGTTCAAAATAGTATACTTAATCTAATTAGCATTATTAATTTTTCTTTAAAATGGTGCAGGTTTTGAGTAAGTTTGGAACCGTGCAATATCAAGATCGAGAAGGGGGATGATGAAAGCGGCAATTCTCTTTAATAAGGATTTCCATTAATTCTGTTTTCTGATTCGGGTTTGCGAATATAGTCGGTCTTTTTGCAATTAGTTAGTTATATGGTATAAATTGAATATTAAGTGTGTTTGATGATTGGATTGCAATTAGTTATATTCTTTATATGGCCAAACTTGTAAGTTTTTTTTTTTTTAAAAAAAATATAAGTTTTATTTTGAGATTTGAGGTGGTGACATTTATATTTAAATTTGGAATTGCCATCATTGGAACAACTTCCATGTATTTAGATAGATCTTTTAAGGAAGTCTCTGAGTCTCATGCATTTTATATTATGTCCCTTTAAGATTGATAAGAAATAAAAATAAAAAATAAAAATTTCAAATTTAAAAAATAAAGGATGAATTTGACGTAAATCACTTTGTGACTACTGATTTTTCATTTAAATTTGTCTGAATTTCATCCAATTAATTTTTTTTTTGGGTAACTTGCCTAATTCATTTATGTTTTCTTGCAACTTGATAAGAAAGTTGACATTTTTCTATAAAAAACAAGAAAAAAGAAAGTTGCCATTTATTCCGTTTTTTTTTTTTGGCAATATTACACTGACTATCAAAAGCCGCATGTTTCTTTTTTTTATTGTTTGGCGAGAAACGCCACACAGATTCTCAAGATCAATGGGGATATTGAAAATAAGCCTGTTCTGAAGAGTCCATTCCGATGACCAAAAAAAACAAAGAAGAGCCCATTTCATGGCACAAAACTGGGCCCACTACAAAGTAAAAGAAAAAAGAAAGTTAATGCAACCCGTTAGAAAAGGCCCATAAAATAGCCGCACAGTCCTTATTTGGCCCCAAAAAAAAAAAGAATCTCAAATACTTATTATTTCATTAATTTGTAAATTGATCACTATAGTTAAGAAGTCTTTAAGCCCTTTCTATAGTTTTTAACCATTACAAGCTTAATTCTAAATTTGTATTTAATCATAGGTGGTAAGAGTTGATCCTAGTCATCCATTAATTCACAACTTTGAAGATGGACGGACAGACAATTGGGATGAAAATGACACCCTTTTTTTTTTTATTTTTCGGAATAGCTGGGCAAGTACAAACTTGAGAAAAACAACATCATGATTTACATAAAGGAAGGAAATCAAGCACGAGTTTAATTCTTTCATGCTTTCCAAATGTAAATGGTACGTATATTGATAATAAGTAACAGCAAAGACAACTTCAAAAAAACAAATAGTAATTCTAGAATTAATGAGTGAATCTTTATTGGCCATTTGAATTCAAGTAAAGCTTAATAGAGTTTGCAATAAAAGATCTATGACTATATAGTGAAGGGTCTATATATAGTATAAATGCTATTTTTTGGATGAATCCAATGTCTATGTAATGGGCGAAACCAAACCTAATAATAAGGAATGAATTAGCTTTAAGAATGTTGGTTTAAGGAAACTAAGATTTTGTTTGAAATGGGGAGAAAATTAGAGAAGAAAAGTACTTTGAGGAAAAATAAAGAGAAATCTAGATAAGAGAATGTCTAGATTATTTCTTATTTTCTTCTCAAATTTTTTTTTTCTTATTTTCCCCTCATCCAAACGGATGATAAAAGTGTACAGAGCAAACAAAGATCGAATCTAACCTAATTGAGTTTCAAGACTCTCCTTTGAACGGCAATCGTACAATGAACAAAGTGTAATTGACATGAGAAGCTGACAAAAACATAATTCCAAGGGAATGGATATTTTTCGCAATACCCATATCCAAAATTTACAATAATAAAATATTCTTTTAGTTACCAACTCAAGCTAATATAAATTGTAAAAACTTTTACTTCTTAAACAACTAGTTGAAAGTTCTAATTCCTAAACTTTATATATAAAGAAAACTTAGTTAAGAGAAATCTACTTTTTACTTTCAGTATCTTAGAAACGATTAATCATTACTATCAATAAGGAATATTCTTAATATGTGAAAAAAAAAATTCTTGGATTTAAATTATATTGCTTACTTGTAGTTGTAGCAGTTGATTTTTTAATATAAAAAAATGGAATTTTCCTCACTTGCATGTAGTTTTTCATATTTGTATTGAACAGTTATATCAATCAATTTTCAACGGTATGCTAAACTGGGTTTAAATTTCGAAGAATTGTAGATTAGGGGAATATATGTTATGTTGGTTACATTCTAAGCCTTGTTATAATTACTACAACTTAATATAAGATTTAATGGATATTGATTATGATATAATTAACTTGATTAATGGTGGTTTAATAGAATAATAAAGGACTGAACATAAGATTTGGGGGTTTTATAGATGGAAAAAATTACATCAGAGAGATTATCTCAATTAGGGCTTAATCAAGCTCAAATATAAGTTAGTTATTCATATTGGATATCAACTATAATCAATTGGTTTTTCTTCATAATATGCAAGTACGATCCCCTCAATTAATCAACGAAATTTTTTTTGGGGGGGGGGGGGGGGAGGAAGAAGAAACAGACATTGAAATCGACATGGGGGAGACCCTCATCGATCCCAATTTTTGTTTGTCCTATTCAATGATCCACAAGTCCAATAATACACAACATAATTGAGCACTTCCTTTAGTTTAATAATTGTACTCAATTAATTAAAATTAAGATTAATTTAACTAAGTTTACCTGCTATAGACATATCATAACAACTGAATTATTGAAATTATCCATCAATGCTTAAAATGGAGACCAAGGGTTGCACATAGCCGCTAACTTTTCATTAACTTTCCTTCTCTTTTCTTCTGAATCAAATAATAAATTGTTAAAATTTCTCCTCTTTCCTTTCTTTTCCTCCCTTTCCCTCCATATCTCATCTCTCCTCCTCTCCCCTTCTCTCTATTAAAATTTTTTTCTTCCCTTCTCTTCTACCAAACAGAGCCTTAAAATTGTTCATAATATATTATCGAAAGAAAAAGGTTCTAATAATTGAGCAATGTTGGCCATTCTCATTGGTGTCTTTATCAAAAGAAGGAGTTTTTCTTTATTTAAAAAAAAAAATTCCTAATATAATAAGACTCAATAATTGAGCAATGTCGGCCATTCACATTGGTTTTTTTTTTTAACTTTTTTGTTACATGGTTTCTTTTAACTTTTTGTCCATGGACTTGCCTGCTTTCTACATGTAATAATGGTAATTTGACGGTAGTTCTTTTTTTTATTTTTTTGGACAGAGTAATCTGACAGTTCTCTTGATTGATTTTGTCCTCATAAAGTTGGTTTATTTCTGACCACTCATAATTTGCTAGAGGGATGACAACGGGACAAGCTACATTAAAGCCAGCATGGTTCTAAAACATTAAGTTAAAATAAATAAAATTTATAAAATTAAAATTTAAATAAAATAAATTTATTATAACTTATCATGTTTAGATTTTTTTTATAAAAATAAATTTAATAAAAAATCTATTTGAATAATAAAAATTAAAAGTATTTTTAAATATATAATATAAAGTAAATTTATTATTTTTTTTAAAAGCTATATTTTATAAAAAAAAATAATTTTTTCTCTTATTTTTTAAAATCATAATTTAACTTATTTTTTATTTTTTAAAAAGTCAATTTCTACCAAAGCAACCATATTTTTCAGGAAACTATAATTCTCAATCATAATTTTTTTTTCAAAGGAGAACCAAACAAACAAGTTTTTATGTTCCATCATCCTTATTATATACTTTCATATTTTCTCAGATTCATTTTATAATTTTACGATTTATTCGTTCCATACCTAAATATGCGAGTACTGAGTCTAGTCCTGCCTCGAAATGCATAAAACTAATAATTTTATTTTCAGCAACATACTTTTCAGGCCATTGCATTAGTTTATATGTTATAAACATTAGATCAAGAAATTTATGTAAACTCAATATTTTAGTTTGAAAACAAACCTCCTCCATCATAAATTTTAATACTATTTATGATAATTAATATATATATATATAATTTAGGCATATAAGACAAGTAAGGAAAGAACACACTGAAATTCCTCTGTTCTGAGCTCACCAAAAACCTGAAATATAAATATTTTTATAAATCCTTCTAAAATTTCAATTGAACATTGACATATTTAAATTAAACAAAGCAATATTCAGATATTAAATTTCAATTGTCATCCTTACAATTAAAGATACTGCTTATGACAAGTAGAGCCAGCAAAATGGGTCAGGCTCGACGGACCGGCCTGAATAGCCTAATAAAATGGGTGGGTCGGGCTTTAAAATTAAAAGCCCGAAGGGAAAATGGGCTTTTTGGGCCCGGCCCGATAGATCTGTTTTCCCTTTTTTTATTTAAAATATTAAAAAAGTATATTATTTTATGAATTAATGATGTATAAATTATAAAATTTAAATATTATATTATTATTTTTAATGATAGTGATAATTAGTTTTATTAATTTAAAAAATTATATAAAAAAATTTAAAAAAATATGAAAAATATTTTTTAAAAATATATGGGTTCGCGGGCTCATGCCATACGAGCTCAAACTTTACAAGCCAAACCCATTTAGCAATCCGGGCCTTTTTAGCCCAGCCCGAGATGGGCCGACCCAGATTGGCAGCTCCAATGACAAGTGGCTCCACGTAACCTTCAATTGTAAAATTTTGAGCATCGTGCTCCAAGCCCACATCATTATGTTTCTGGACAAAACTTATATCTTTTTCTTTATGTGTTTTTTTTCCATTACAATTTGTCATGTGGATTTTTTTTTACACATAATCCATTTAGTCATTAACTGTGTTAATTTTAACATGTTAAATTCCAAAAATTTTCAAAAGTCTAATTTTATTTGGTTCCCTAATCTTCTACGACGTGATTCATCCCCTCTCGTCTTTAGCGGCTTCACGCCCTTGGTCGTCTTCTGCAAAGGCATCACTCTCATCTTCTCCAACGGTGATTCATGCCCTTAGTCATATTCTACAATGACGCTGCTACCCTCTCATCTTCTGCATGGGTACCAAGAGAGAGTTGTTGAGAGGAAGCAACTGCACCATCAGAAAGAGTCATGGCTGCTCCTTCTGTCTCCACTTTTTCATCTCTTGTTCCCAAACATTACATAACAAAGGCTCTTTTCTCCCATGTTTTCATATTTTCACAGCAACTAGATGCAAGAATTAGCTTAAATGGAAGGAAAATGAAAACGAAGAAATCCAAAATACTAAGATGCCAAAGAGATGTGGGCATTCAAGAAAAGCAAGGGCTAATAAAGTCGAGAGTATGAACATGATGGGACAATTTATGTCAAGAGGAGAGAGGGACAAATCAATTGGGAGCCAAGAATTTGAAAGCCATAGTCTTGGCGAGCTTACGTTGCAAGTTCCATGGCGTCCCATGTGTTAGCTGCACCCATGTGATTCCACTACAAATCAGGAAGAAGAGAGAAAGAGAGAGAGTATCTCAAAGGAAAATGAAATCCAAAATGGAGCTCAAGTTCAACAGAAGAGAACACTGAGATTACAGGCTATTTTCTCCAATGCACGCACCGAAGGCTATGAAGGCTGCATCATAAAGTTCATTAAGGCAAAGAAAAATTGGAGTTAGGGTAGGGAATTAGGATTTTCTTTTCTCAAATTAATTTTAAGTTTATTAATAAGTTAACATGGTTAAGTATATGGTATTGACTAGATGGGGGATGTACTAAAAAAAAATCCACATGGCAAATTATAATTGGAGAACGGTATAAAAAATACATAAAGAAAAGCATATAAGTTTTATCCTATTCACAAAGCAAAGTCACAAGCAGTCGTTCTACACATCCCTTAACTTAGTCTTATTTTCTATTTTTTCTGGTGATTCACTTTGTTTTTTCTGATGAAGCTCTCATTTCATAAGATCATCAACTTCTACAAGTTATTTGATGATTTTGTTTGGGCTACACTTCTTATAAAGGTTAGATTTTTTTTCTCTGCGTTCTTCCTCATCTTTTGTGTTGATCTTCTTCTTCTTCTTCAGTGTGATCTGGTTTAACATTCACATTGGGTGTTGCGGTACCATCTTCAATGGAAATAAAAGTAAAAAAGAACAGAAAAAAGTCTAAACTGGTTGATCCATAAAACGGTTTGGTTTTCAATTCTCACCAGTTTTTAACTAGTTTTAGTTTTAATGGTTTTTGGCCTGTTTCCTTTTTCCTCGTTCATCTATTATTCCAGATTAGACACTAAGCTGCCGGTGAACCACTGATTTGGTGTGATTTTCACAAGATTGGTTAACAACTTAACATACCATTTTTTCCCCTAAATTTAGTTCAATTGGACTGGCGTGTTTTTAACCTATATCATTATTTATTTTAATTTGGTGAGATAGTTTGACTAGAATCATTCAACTTTATCAGAATTTGGTTATTACATACATATCTTTAAGTATTGTTCCTAGAGATCTAAACATCACTGTAGATTTGTTGGCTAAAAGAGCCCTCTCACTGACACCTGGGCTTCATAGTATTGGCACGCCCATGCAAGACCTCCAAGCTATATTACTTAAGGATCGTTGTGGCTTGATTGGAATGAGTAAGTTAAATTAGTCTTTGTTTCTCTGATTGTGCTGTCAAAAATAAATAAATAAATAAAATAAAGAAGAGACTAAACCCAGCTTAATTATGAAGAAATTAAACCAATATTAATGATTTATTTTAATACTAATTTCTTTAATTAAAAGTTGTCAGAATTATTGATTTCCCAAAAAAGAGGTAAATTGGGAAGTTTAAAACTTTTTCTACAAAAATGTGATATTACAGTAATAGTATAAGTTTGCAGAAAAATAGAGTACAAATATAATGAAGGTAAATGCAAGGTAAAGGAAGAAAGGACACGGAAATTTATTCTGATTTGGTCTAATCTACTTGACCTATGTTTAATCTCCAAACTATCACTTGAGATTTTTCACTATTTGCAAGAATTCTATGGACTCCTTGTAATGCATCAGTACAACCTTATGCTTTGTTTTAAGAACACTCAAACTTTTACACTCTGCACTCTTACAAAATATTTCTTAAATTCTTTGTGAATACCCTCACAAGATATCCTTCTTCTAAATGAAGAAAAAATATTACACAAAAAGAAAACTCTCTAAATTGGAATAGATATGATAGTTGAAGTACATTAAATGAAGTGTAAGAGCAGAAATATTTTGACTCAGAAATTTGACAGAGTTTTGTATAAACAGAATTAAATTCGTTACCCACAACTTCAATTGAAGTTCTATTTATAAATTTATGTATTAACTAGTCGTTAGACACAAGATGTAGGTGTTAGAGACATTAAACAACGGTTACTCTGTAAAGCTAGCCGTTCACCAACCGCGTTTAATGCGTCTAACACATAAAAATTTAAATTTTTGGTGTCAACGGACGAATTTTGCAGAAATCATAAGCTAAGGACTTCAACGTTGAACTTCCAAAATTCATCTGTTCAAGAGTGAAATTCGAATTTTGAATTTATCAAATATATCTCATGCTTGAACATACGAATTTTTATATTCAAAGTACATCTGTTGAGTTTGAACAGTTGTCTTATATTTTCATAGTGCACTCGAAATTTAAATTTCAGGATTTGAAATTCGTCTGTCATAGGTTCCTTAACATGGTACCCCTCACAAGATATCCTTCTTTTAAATGAAGAAAATATATTACACAAAAAGAAAACTCTTTAAATTAGAACAGATATAACAGTTGAAGTACAATAAATGAAGTGTAAGAGCAGAAATACTTTGACTCAGAAATTTGACAGAGTTTTGTATAAACAAAATTAAATTCGTTACCCACAACTTTAATTGAAGTTCTATTTATAAATTTGTGTATTAACTAGTCGTTAGACACAAGATGTAGTAACCAACGATTACTCTGTAAAGCTAGCCGTTCACCAACCATATTTAATGCGACTGACACACAAAAATTTGAATTTTTGGTGTCAACAGACGAATTTTGCAAAAATCATAAGTTAAGGACTTCAACATTAAACTTCCAAAATTCATCCGTTCAAGAGTGAAATTCAAATTTTGAATTTATCAAATATATTCTATGCTAGAACATACAAATTTCTATATTCAAAGTACATCTGTTGAGTTTAAACAGTTGTCTCATGTTTTCATAGTGCACTCAAATTCGAATTTTAGGATCTAAAATTCGTCTGTCAGAGGTTTCCTTAACATGGTACAAAAGTTCTCCTCTGTGAAATTTGAATTTTGCACTTCAAAATTTATTTATCAGATACATGCTTTAATAAGATTCACAAGATCTTATTTCATAATTCAAATTTTTAAATCCAAAATTCATCTGTCAGTGGGAGTGACTTTGAACTCTTTATGCACTTTAATAACATTAGAATTTTAACAAGATCTTAGATGAATTTTACATATTTTACTAATTATGTTTAACTCGAAATTCGAATTTCAGAATTTGAAATTCGTCTATCAGAGATGATAACTTTGAAACTTCAAATTTTAGTAAGTAAAGTTTGAATTTTACACAAAATATATAAGAATTAACACCAAAATTCGTCTGTTAGTTAATGTTTTCAAAATCTAACACATGCTAACATAGGATAATTGTAAAAATACTTGTTTAAATGCTGTGAAAACATAAATAAGTAACAATCAAAGCCTTTTACCCTTTGTACATCGTGGAAAATCTTAATATCAAAATCTTTACACATTTTTTCTTAGATTTCTTCACATTTGTACTTTTAATGTTCATTTAATATTCTCATTCTAAACTCTAGTAGTTTGAAATCATCAAAACATTTAATTTAACAAAAGTAATTAATGAGAGAATGATATGCAATATGATTCCTCATGCAAAAATATTTATAGAAGGATATAATGGTTAAATGATTATATTTTTGTTCTTCAACTTAAGTATAATTTTTATGGTTGCTTACCAACAAATGTTAACTAATGTAGGTCCTTAATCATAATTTTCCAATATTTAATCCACCTAATTTTATATGGAAACCATAGAAACACATATAGACACACACACAAAATAAGTATTTGTATAAATATATTTATTATTTGGTCTACACTTATTTGGATTACCTTTTTATAAAAAGTCGGTTAGAATAATCATAATTTATAAAAATGAAATTTGGATAAAAATAAAAAAAATTATCATAAATTTATTTAAATTAAAAAAATAATAGTTAAAAATCATGATTTAGTTTATAAAAACATAAATTAGGTAGGCTTATAGATGAAAAAACAACAATACTATTTAACCCATAAAAATGTGTTGTTGTGCGGTGGAAGATGGAGGATAGGTTACGAGAAGGAAGGAGCGCACGCTTGTTGAGAGATTTGGATGCTTTCATACTTTTTTTTTTTTATGTTTTTCTATATATAATTTCATCTATTAATTTTGATTTGATTGGTAGAAATTACTTATTATTATTTTAAATAAAATATATTATTCATTTTAATACAACAACAATAACATTAATCTTATTTCACTAAGTGAGATCAGTTATATAAATCATCCAATATCAATAGATTCTATCAAACACCATCTTTTTAAATAAATTATTTATATTTATTTTAACACTAACTATAAATAAATATTATATATTGTTTTTAAGAAACATTTACATTGTTTTTAAAAAATATTTACTCATAATAATAAATATAAATTATTTAAAAATAATATATATATATTATGTATTTAAAAATAACCTTTACTCATTTATATTGTTTTTTGAAAATAATATATATATATATATTATGTATTTATAGATTATTTTTTCAATATGGAAAAAATTGCATGGAGATAATTGGAGGGAGTGGTACTTTTCGATTATCTAAGGGTTTGTTTGGTTCAAATGAGGAAAATGGAGGGATGAGATTTTAATGGAATGAAGGGAAAAGAAGGGAAAAGAATGAATTTTAATTTTACCTTATTTGGAGGGAACATGAGGGATTTTAATGAAGGGATTTTAATATTACCTTGTTTAGGTTAGGAGGGAAGGGAGGGAAAATAATTATAAAATGACCATTTTACCCTTTGTATGTTTAATTTAATATTTCCTTCCTATATTAAAAAAAAGTATTTTTTTGTAGCTTAAATATTAAAAAAACTTTTAAATTGGAATTGAACTTCCCATTCACAAAGTCATAGTAACCTCCGTACAACCCCAACTTCTTGTCCCATAATCCCCTCTGTACATATGGATATGTCTGCAGATTCACCAATGAGTTGTTCACCAATTCCTGCATGTCATCCACCACACAAATCACCATCTTCTTCTTTACCTCTTCATCTCCATTTTCATTCATAAATATGTTATTTATATATATTTATTAATTTAATTTATACTTTTCCTTAATTAAATGAAATGAATTCAAATCAACTAACCTTCTCACAGAATTTGCATAACTCTTCAAAACCTGTATTACTGCCATGTTCATTCTTCATCTTGCTTTCACTGGTAAACCAATTTGCATCCAATCATCTATGAAGTCACTGCATACATATATATGTATATAAAGGTTTCAATTCAACAATTAATGTTACTTTTTCTTCATTTCCTCTTATATTAATATAATGACTTTGCCAAATGATTCAACTCATTATATATATATATTATTAGTTTTACAAGGGAGCAGAACCATCCTCTGGATGTTCCATGAGCCTTTTGATTCCCCCACACCGACTCTGTCCAGTCATTCCCCATATTATTATACATCACCATCAAACAAGAATATGACACTGGGCTTTGAACTTGTAATTTATAAATATATAGATAGAGGAAGATATAGCTAGGATACCGGCTATGATACCATATAAACAAAGTTCAGCAATATATGGATGCTCTAATATTTTACAATCACCTAAGTGCTAAATATTAGAGCATCCACAACAAAATATCATGTAAGTGCTCATCTATAAAGCATACAACAAAATATCAACAAAGTTTAGTAAAATCATTTATGTACCAATCTATGCACCAAAGACCATCTTCATTATCACTTCCTTGTGCAGCCGAGGTGGACATTGTATGACTGTCCTGAGCTTGGCAACATCATTCATTAGGAAACAATAAATATCAAGGATCTTTTCAACATTACATCAACTTTCTTCAATCAGTTTCAAAGTTTCTTCCCCTGAAAGCTGTGGGTTGAATCTCTCTCTAAGCACAGTATTCCCATCTCTCAGCGCAATTGCAACATTTTCTATTGTCCCTTCAATCTGAGCTAGTTGTGCAACTTGTTTCTTTTTGCTTGCAATAACTCTTTTGTTCTTCCTGCCACTCTCACTAGTTGTTCCAGGTGATTGGTCTTCAATTGAGTAGTTTTCCAAGTCAATGGATGGAGCAAAGTTCTCCAAACTCACCTCATTTTGAGAAACAAGATTATCAATCTCATTAATATTAGTGAGATCTTCTTCTAGGCAGGTACGTTTCCGCTTTCTCATTTTAGCAGCAGTTTTAGCCTCCTCTCCTGTGGCTCTATCACTTCCATAAATTATAATCATCTTCCCATAATGTGGAAGTGGTGTATTCCTCCAAAGTGCTACCTTTGGGTTAGCCTACAAACCAATTCAACTCATCATAAATAGATAATCATTTATGTAGTTGTACAAAGTTTGGTACTCAATGCTAAATACAATCAGCATAGTGAATAATGTTTTTGTATCTCAATGCCATATTCAGTAGCTAAATAGAGTTTTCAAAAAGCTGTAAAAGTATGAATAGCACAAAACACAACAAAGGTGCATCAAAGTGACTAAGAGATATGACATAATATTAATCTATGTGACATAATACTAATAAAGGGATGCCAGAATACAACTAATAACTATACATATATTTTGTCTAGTTATCTCACTTCAAATAGTTATAAAGTTAAAAGTCAACTTATCATACCTCAATCAAAGCATCCCACACTTTTGGATTTGCATTCCATTGATTTATTGATGAGTCCCAAGAAAAGCCACTCATACCATTCTTAAAGATGTCATACACTTCAGAGAAGTTTTTCTTCGAAGTCTTCCATCGATTTTTAACATTTTCCTTATCAATTTTGTTTCCAAATAAGGCACTCAAATATTTGACTATGTTATCATAGGCTGTGGAAGTAAATGTTCCATTAACTTTGTTACCAATATCATATTCATGCATAAATGCATCAATCAATTGATCATCCATTTGTCTTGTCCAAGTCAAGTTCTTATCCCCACTAGTAGTGTTTGAAGTTGATGCCTTTCTTGGAGCCATACTAACAAAATTTACGCATCATTGAATACAATCAACATAAATAAACAATAACCTCAAAGAAAACAGCAAATTGCAAGTCACAATTTTGTTATTTTTTGAAGGATAAACTCACAAGAACACATAAACAGCAAACTCACTGGAATACATAAAAGTCAATATCAACAGATCCATCACATAAGCAATTAACAAACTCAACCGAATACATAAAAGTTCAATGTCAACGGATATATCAAATAAGCAAATAAACAAACAACACACATAAAGAAATATGATAAACAATGGTCAATTATCATTTTGATAATCAATCCACATATGATGAGCTATTGCATCCCTTATAAGCTCACCCCGAATAGCCTCATTGCCATCACCCCTTGCAGTATGATTATTATCATCAAATACATGTTGAGCTGCAAGTTCAGCATTGACTTGAGCTACAAGCTTTTCATCAGGGTCTACACTCATGAGGTAATTATGAAGAATGCAACATGCAATGACGATCAATTTCTGAGCTTTGACACCATAATTAGGCTCCGATGAACTGGATAAAATTTGAAACCTTTTTTTCAATACCCCAAAAGCTTTTTCAATAGCATTACATAGTGATGCATGTCGAAGATTGAATAGTTCTTTATGATTTTGAGGTGGATTTCTTGCAGAATATTTTTTCAAATGGTACCGTACTCCTCTATAAGGTGTTATAAGACCATTTGTTAACATGAAGCCAGCATCCACAAGGTAATATTTTCCTATCATCAAGTAAAGTAGTTACTATGATAGTTATATCATGCCTTATTTAATTATTTAAGTTGAACAATTTTACTAGCTTATAAAACAAATTACCTTCAGGAATTCTAAGACTATCTTCTCTTCTTAATGCATCCTTTATAATTCTTGAGTCAGATGCAGTGCCTTCCCAACTAGGGAGCACATAAGTGAATTTTAGATCAAATGTGCATGCTGCTAATACATTTTGTGTTGGGAAGTCTTTCCTACCATGATAGCAGGGAGCATCTACAAGAGGTACTTTTGCACGTATATGTGTTCCGTCTATAGCACCAACACAGTCCTTAAAGTATGGGTAGAATCTAGAACTATTCTGAATTTGGGAAGGGACTCTAGAGCCATTAGGTTGTACAAGTAATTTATCTTCTAATTCAAGGATAGCATGCAACACACGATTGAGATGACGACTAATTATCTCACCGGAACGCCTAAACCAAACGATTAACTCACGATTTCTTACTTGGTGGGTTAATATGTAAAGAGCTTTTGCAACTTGTTCTTCCACACTTGACCAATGTGTGGGATGTAAGCCACCATCTCTTTCTAGCATAGAACACAATGTAAAAAAAGCTTGAGGACCCATTCTAATAATATTTCGACTAGTTTGATGACTAGTTACTTGACTTATTACTTCCTCACGGACCCTTTCTCTCTTGGAGCTCATACTATAACTTATTTCTCTCCTATGACACATCTGAACCAAATAATAATATACAAGAACACAAACGAGGTTTGCTGCGAGTCTTTGGCGCATGTCCCACCATTGGATCAAAAAGTCATCATCAGACTCCATCTAACAAATCAAGAAAAAGATTTCAACAAGTTATGATGCATGCATGCGAAAAAAAAGGTTCTACAACAGTAGAAAGTGATATAGTTATATCGTTGATTAGAGCCTTTATTCCAGACTTCATGCCAACTAGCATGGAAAAAAGTAGACCAGACAATTTCATATATAATCATTATAAGCTAGTTTAAATCATGAAAACACAACATTAATCATAGAATTGGAGCCACTACCACAGCCAAGACAAATCTAATAAAGCATCAGCACATCAATTCAGCAAATGACAGCATATTAGCAGGGTTAATTCAACCCACAATCATAATGGTAGCCATTCAGCTACAACCACATTTAAACATATATATATCTAGATATATATAATTCAAGAATATATATACACACTCTTTTTTTGGCCATGAAAAAAAATACATCATATATATATATATATAATTGCAAAGCAAATTACTTCCAGTGTTCACACAGTCTCCTACGAGGGATCCTAGATAGTTCAACAATGCAAATCAGGAAAAAGAAGACAGTAAAAGGAGATGAGGGATTACTATATATCTCAGGAAGACAAACCCATCATATATAATCCAAGTGCTTGGCAAACCAAATCACTGCCTTGTTCAAATGCCAAAGAATCCAACAAATTACAAGTCCAAGTGTGTGTACACTAATCAAAGTTAAAATCGTGCAACTAATAACAACTCATGCAACTCTTTTATGGAGTCTCAATTTCGTTTAATAAGTGGAACGTTAATTATCATGAGCAATACCAAATTCATACAAATATACCTAATTAGTGAGAAGCCCGAAATTTTTTACAGAAGAATGACAAAATCATTGGAATTTTTGAAGGTAAACATAGTTCAAATGGGCTTAATCATACTATGCACGTATATCAGGACATGGATTCCGAAAATGAAAAAAACAAAATAGAGAGAGCAGCGATGATACCTCCATCGGACCACATATACGATGGCAACAATTGTTAAATAGTTCAAATAAGCTTAAAAATCATAGTGGGGAAGTAGATTGGGGCATGGATTCAGGAAAATAAAAGGTAAAATAGTAGAGGGAGCCGTGATGAAACCTGCGTCGGAAGCACGAGCACGACGGCACAGCAGCTGGAGAAGAGGTCCAAATAGAGGGAGCAGTGACGAAACCTAGCCTCGGACCAGACGCGACAGCAACAGTAGTTGAAGACGAGGGCGACGATGGCAACGACAGCTAGAGGAGAGCACTAGACGTGAGAAACAGGCCCTATCCGAGCGAGTGAAGTCTTCTGAAATGAATAAAAGGGAGGTTGGAATTTCTGAAAAAGTATAAGGGCAATTTAGTCAAGATAATATAAAATGATACATTTTCCCCCAAATTACCCCAATTTGGGGGAAAATGTCACCAATGGATGGGGGGAAAATTGCAACCAAATTTTTCCTCCTCTCCCCTATTTATTTTTATACCAAACAAAGAGAGAGGCATAAAATCCCTCTCCTGCCCTTCGTTTCCCTTCTTTTCTCCCCAACCAAACAGACCGTAAGCGGGCTCGGTTTCTTTAACCATGAAATCTTGTATAATGCACGCTCACGGGACGCTACTCTCGACATTTGAGATGTTTACTCTATTCTCTCCAATCCCAACTCTTTGAACAATTGTGTTGCTTGCTTCTTCACTGCGTTCTTCAGACTGATCATCATCTCGTATTTGTCTGTTGTGCTCTACTTGCTCAGTGACTTCACTTCCCTCACTCAGTCTTTGAAATTGCAAGTTCCATTTCTTTTTGTTTCTTTTTTCGGGGATTTGTTCTCGATCTGAAACCTCCCGTCACGTGTTACTGCTGTACATGTTCTAGCTCATCTTTGTTCACTGTCTGGTTTTCCTATCTCGGGAAAAAAGTTGTTGTACTTTATCAGAAGAAAATCCAAAACAAAAATAAATAAAGGAATGAATAAAAAAGCATGGAGGGGAGTTTAGTGGAGCTTTTTGGGAAAGCGTTGGATGTCGTGGTAGAACCTGCTCGACGGCAACTGGGTTACCTTCACAACTACAGCAAAAATGTTCAGAACCTGGAAGGTCGTGCACAGAAGCTCAAAGATGAAAAGCAGAGTATGAAGGATCGAGTTGGAGAAGCTGAAAGAAATGGGGAAATCATCCTAGAAAATGTTAGCAAGTGGTTAAAACAGATGGATGCGAAGATCAATGAAATTGACGATTGTCTGGTAAATGAAGGCCATCTGAAGCCGGGGTGCTCTAATGTTTTTCCAAACTTTGAGTCCAGGCTTAAGCTTGGAAGAAAGGAGCAGGATATGAGCCCAGAGTGTGATGAACTGTTGAAACAGGCGGCGAACTTTGCTGCAATTTCTTATCGTCCAGAGCCAATTGCAGTAGATGCAGCTCTTTCTGATAGTGGTTATGAATCATTTAGCTCAAGAGATGCCATTGTGGAGGAGGTTATGAAAGCACTGAGAGATCCCACAACTAAAATGATTGGTATCTATGGGCAGGGTGGTGTTGGCAAAACCACTTTAGTTAAAGCAGTTGCAAGGAGAGCTAAGACAGAAAAGCTATTCAATGTTGTGGTTATGGCAAATGTTACAAGCACTCCTGATGTAAGAAAGATTCAAGGAGAAATAGCCAACATGTTGGGCTTAAGTTTGGATGACGAAAGCGAGATTGGAAGAGCGGGTCGTTTACGACAGAGGTTGAAGAAAGAGAATGAGAACATCCTGGTCATTTTAGATGATCTTTGGGCTGGACTTGACCTTAGTGTGCTGGGGATTCTACTTAAGGATGATGATATCGGCCAAAAGGTTGTCAACGATATGCCTAATGCTGATCACAACTTGTTGAAAGAAGAGAAGTCCCTTGGTGATTCCAAAAGCTGCAAGATTTTGTTGACTTCTAGAAGTAAAGAGGTATTGTTGAGTGACATGGATGTAAAGGATTCAATCTTCAATGTGCAAGTCATGGAGGAAAAGGAATCAGAGAAGCTATTTAACAAGGTAGCTGGAATAACTGATGAAGATTCTAGATTGAAATTATTTTCACCTAAAATTGTTCACAAGTGTGCAAATTTACCCATAGCAATAGTTGCAGCTGGAAAGGCTTTAAAGAATAATAAGAATGAATATGCTTGGGAAAATGCATTGCGACAAATGGAAGGGCAAGAAATGGCTGGACTACTAGAACCTGTGGAGTTTTCTACGAAGTTAAGTTATGATCACTTGAAAAGTGAAGAGCTCAAGTCTATTTTCTTACTTTGCGCTCGTATGGGCGAGGATCCATCAATAATGGATTTGGTGAAATATTGCATTGGCTTGGGCATATTGCAAGGAGTCCATACAATAAAAGAAGCTCGAGATAAAACAAATACATTGATAAACAAGCTAAAAGGCTCAAGTTTGTTGCTGAATGCTCGTTCTATTGATCGTGTTACCATGCATGATATGGTTCGTGATGCAGCTCTATCAATAGCATCCAAGGAGGAACATGTTTTTACTGTGAGAAATGGCATACTAGATGAATGGCCTGACAAAGATACACTTGAAAGGTACACCACTATCTCTTTACACCATTGTAATATCATTGATGATATTACAGAAGGTATAAATTGCCCTAGACTCAAAGTCTTTCATCTTGACAATAAAGATCCTTTCTTGAAAATACCAGACAAACTTTTTGAAGGAATGGGAGAACTTAGAGTATTGATATTGACTGGCATTGATCTATCGAACTTCCCTTCTTCAATTAAATGCCTAGAAAAGCTTAGAATGCTTTGTTTGGAGCAATGTGTGTTGGGTGACAACATATCTATCATTGGAGAGTTGAAGAATTTAAGAATTCTCAGCCTTTCGGGATCGGAATTTGAATTATTGCCAAGAGAATTAAGACAGTTGAGTAAGCTACGATTGTTTGACATAAGTAATTGTACCAAACTCAAAATGATTCCACCTAATGTAATTTCAAACTTGAGTAGTTTGGAGGATTTGTATATGGGAAATAACTTGATCCATTGGGGTGTTGAAAGAAAAACAAACCACAATGAAGCTGCTTCTCTCACTGAGTTGATTCATCTTCAACAGTTGAGAACTCTAGACATACACATACCAGATATAGCAGCTTTGCCGCAGAGCTTGTTCTTTGACAAGTTGGATAGCCACAAAATTGTGATTGGAGACTCTAAGATGTTTTTGTTGGAAGATTTCAAGATGCCTTTTAAGTATGAGGCATTGAAAGTTTTGGCATTACATCTAAAAAAGGGCAATGACATTCATTCCCTATTTGAGATTAAAATGTTGTTCAAAAACATTGAACAGTTGTTTTTAGGGGATGTAGATGGTCTTCATAATGTTATCTATGAGTTGAATGTGGAAGGACTTCCAAGTCTTAAGCATTTAACCATTATAAAGAATTCTGACATCCAGTATATAATCTACTCAACAGAGTGGGAACATCAGGCGATGGCTTTTCCCAAGTTGGAATCAATGTGTTTGTACAAACTTGAAAGCATGGAGAAAATATGCAATTGTCAGCTCACAAATTCTTCTTTTCGCAGTTTAAAAACCTTCACGATCCAACTTTGTGGCCGATTGAAAAAGCTATTCTCTTTTGATATGGTTAGACTTCTCACAAAGCTTGAAACGATTGAAGTTTCTGAATGTGATTCTTTGGAGGATATTGTTCTTGTAGAAAGACAAGAGAATACTGGTCATGATGCAGATGATGATAGCATTGCATTTCCTCAATTAAGCTCTTTGACATTGCAATCTTTACCTGCATTGACTTGTTTCTACGCTATTGACAAGATGGTTCCAATCTCTCATATTGAGGTTGTCCCTGCTTGTCTTCCCCTGTTTAACGCAAAGGTTTGAATATCTCAACAAGTATATTTCTCTACTTTTCAATCTTTATATTTTAAATCATATTTACTCTAAAATCAAGGAAGATGGCTTGGCTTCTGAAGTCTTACTGTGCTGCAGAATTTAATTTGTGAAAATCATAATTAGTTACTTAACTGATTGTAATTTTTTGTGAGCCTGTAGGTTTCGCTTCCCAACCTAGAGAGCTTGGAGTTGTCTTCAATCAACATCAACCAGGTATGGGCTGACCAACCTCTATCAGGTCCGTGCTTCCAAAATTTGACGAAATTGAGTGTGAAGGAGTGTGGAAGTTTAAAATATTTATTTACATTATCAATGGCTGGGAGTTTGACGAAGCTGAAAAGCCTTTTTGTAAGAGGATGTGATATGATGATGGATATTTTCGACCCACAATGCATTAGCACGAATGAATCAAACCAGGTATGCAGTTTCATGGGATGTGATTAACTGCAAAACTATAGGCATTATTTTTCTTTTGTTAATTTGATTACATACATACTGACTTGTTACTTTGGTCCATGCATAGGAGGTTGATGTCCTTTCTCAATTGAAGAAAATTAAAATCACCAACATGGAGGAACTGAAAACCATCTGGCATGCCCAAGCTAACTTCTGCAGTTTAGAATCTGTGATTATTAAGGACTGCAACAAAGTAGTGTCTGTTTTCCCTCCTTACATGGTAGGAAGATTTCATAATCTTGGCAGCTTGAAGGTCCTTGATTGCAAGTTAGTGATAGAGATATTTGACCTTCGACCTACACCACAAATAAGTGATGGGAATGACACAAGCTTGTCAGATGTTACTTTACAAAATTTACCAAAATTGAAGCATGTATGGAGCAGAGATCCTCAAGGAATTATTAACTTCAAAAATCTGCGAGATGTTTCGGTCATTCGCTGCCCTAGCTTAGATAATCTCTTTCCATTTTCTGTTGCCAGCGACCTTATGAAACTTGAGCGCATTCACTTATGGCAATGTTATGGGATGAAGGAAATTGTAGCCAATGATAATGATGCTTCAAATAGAAGTAACTTCAACTTTAAGTTTCCTATGCTAACCGCACTTACATTACTTCTACTACCGGAACTAAGGTGTTTCTATCAGGGAACACATGCTATAGAGTTTCAAGCTTTGACCCAGTTGACTCTAGTTTATTGTGACAAGTTGGAAGCATTTGGAATGGAAGTGCAACCAATTCTCTCTGCTCTAGGAAAGGTACAAAAACATTATGATTGACATGAAATTTCGAAGTCAATGGAAAAATAAATTTCTATAAAGCAGTACGTCTTTACATGCACTTGTGTCATCTTTACAATTCTTTGTTATACATGATGTTACAAAATTATAGATGTATGGACTTCAGATTTTCTGCAATCTACCTAATTCCCTTACTATATGATTTTTAGGTGCTATCCAACTTGGAAATACTGGCAATGGGCCCAAAAGAAATGAAGTGGTTGCAGAACTCCATTGGCAATAATGTTTATCAAATGCACAAAATAAAACGACTTACCCTTGACGGATTGAGCAATGTCGAAACTCTCTTTTGGTTTCTTTACAGATTTCCTAGTTTAGAATATCTGCGTTTAGTGAATTTTGTCATCAAAGAGGCATTGCCTAATGGAAGCCTTGTTTCTGTTCAGAAAATTGGAACAGTTGTACAACCGAAGGTTTTGAGTTTAGCAGTTTCAAATCTTCCTCTAAATAGTGACCCTATTCTTCGAAGGGTTGAGCGAATAGACATAAGTTTTTGTCACCATTTGATAGACTTATGGCCTTCCTCCGTATCATTCACTCACTTGTCATATCTTGCAGTAAGCTATTGTAGTAAATTAAAGAATTTAATGACACCGTCAATAGCAAAATCATTGGTTCAACTGACCACTGTGAAGGTTGACCAATGTGCAATGATGGAGGAAATTGTTACAGCGGAGGAGAATGAAGAGGCCCAAGAAGAAGAGATTGTTTTTGGCAAATTGAAAAGTTTAGAACTTGTGTCTCTAAGAAACCTCACAAGTTTCAGCAAGTCCAAAAATAAACTTGCCTTCGGGTTTCCGTCTCTTGAGCAAGTGGTTGTGAGGGGCTGTCTCAAGTTGGAAAAATTCTCCGAGAAAATTGTGAGCACACCAAACTTGGAAAAAGTCAATGTTGTAGACAGAGAAGAGGGACAGAAATGGTACTGGGAAGGCGATCTAAATGCTACAATCCGGAAGATTTTTATGGATAAGGTATGCATTAATTTATTGTATTTGAAAGTTTAAAGTTGTTACATATATATAGTCCTTTTAAATAAAGTTTTAATTTTTTATTAGAAATAGAAAATAATTTATATGTTTGTGTAGTATGTAAGCATGTACATATTCTAAGTTTCCCATGTTTATGTAATCTTCATATAGAAAATATTTTGTTATTAAAATAAAACAAGGCAGCGCACGCCAATCCCTTTTTTATTTTTAAAATTTTTTTTATAAATAATGTTGGGTGCACAAAATGTCAAAATAGCTTGAGCGCACTCCCAAATGGATTTCTAATATAGACTAATAATAAAATTAACATGATAGCTATTAGTTTCTATCGTACATGCATTTGATAGCTAAATCAAATTCCTAAATTATACTCTTTCATTTTGTTCATTTTTTTACTATACAATTGACAAACTTAGACAATCTATCAAATACACATATCGTATTGTATATAACTTTCATTGTCACAATATATAAGCTAATGCGCGTGCACACGTGTACAGTGATCTGTAACTTCATTTTCAGCGATTTCTGAAGTCTCAAGAGGAAGATTTTTATTCATGTAATTACAAATTGTATTCTTAGTAATTTATTTACACGCATCTAATGACAACTATTGTTTTTCATTTTATAGGTTTTTTTGGAATGCTCTCAGAAATTGGAACTTTGTTTCCATCCTGAGCTACGACAACTATGGCAGGGCGAAGTTTCCCCACCTGACAGCCTTAACAGTCTGAAAACTTTGATGGTGGATAGTTCTTTCTTTGGGTCAAAAGTATTTCCTTCTAGGTTACTTTCTTACTTTAAGAATTTAGAGGAAGTGAAAGTACGTTCCAATGCAGTGGAGGTTATTTTTGATATAGACGACCACAAGTTGACAAAAATGAATGGGAAGCACTTTCATTTGAAAAGAATGACTTTAGATGGCCTGCCGGATTTGAAGTGTGTATGGAGCAAAGATCCTGGTAGAATTATAAGTTTTCTAAATCTGCAAGACATAGTTGCTACTAATTGTAAAGGTATAAAAACTCTTTTTCCAGCATCACTGGCAGAAAGTCTTGTAAAACTCAAGAAACTTGAAATAGGCGGGTGTCATGCGTTGGAAGAAATTGTTGTAAAGGAAGAAGAGGAAGCAGCAGATGGAGCTAGTAGAAAATTCGAATTTCATTATTTAATCTCTTTGAAAATGTATAACTTGCCATGCCTCAAGTGTTTTTATCCTGGAAGATACACTCTGGAATGTCCCAACTTAGAGGAGCTACATGTGTTTGATTGTAATAAGTTGGACTCAGTCACAACAGATTTTCTAAGTGACCGAGGAGCAGTTGGATATGAGGATGAAAATGGGAATACAAATAGCAGACAACCTCTTTTCTTGGTTGAAAAGGTAATCTGATCTTCATTTCCATCATTCCTTTTTCCTTCCTTTACTCATATTCTGTCCTTATTCTTTTGTGTGTTTTTATACTAATAGGTTATTCCGAACTTGGAAAATTTGACCCTCATTTGGAAAGACATGATGATGTTATGGCATGGACCTTTTCCTGATAACCTACTTCACAAATTAAAATATCTGAAGCTGTATTTTGGTGATTCCTTTGAAGCAGGAGCTACTTTGCCTTTTGGATTCTTTCAAAAGCTGCGTAATTTAGAAAGTCTTTCAGTAAGACATTCCAATGCATTGGATGAGATGTTCCCTACTCAAAGACCCGAAGATATTGATGACGTCATCAATGTACTAGCACAAGTGAGAGAATTACACCTACATTCCCTACCTTTGCTCTCCTCCATTGGGTTAGATAACACCTGGGTAGACCCGGTTCCTAAGAATATGGAAGTCCTGGAAGTAGATGAATGTCCTTGTTTGACTGCTGTAGTGCCTTCTTCTGCAGTAGTATCATTTTGCAATTTGAAACATTTGACAATAAGAAGATGTCATGGGCTAGTTTTTCTGTTCTCATCCTCAGTAGCCAAGAGTTTGGTGCAACTTGAGAAGATGGTGATACGGAATTGTAAGTCAATAGAACAAGTAGTGATCCAAGAGACTGATGAATCAACTTTGGATGAGATAATATTTGAAAAGCTGGTTTTCTTAACTCTCGGTTCTTTACCAAGGCTGGTGAGTTTTTATTCAGGGAAGTTCACTTTACAATTCTCACTTCTGATAGTAGCGAGGATAGAGCAATGCCCAAAGATGAAATTTTTCTCTCAAGGAGTCGTAAGGGCGCCCATCTTTGAAGGAATAAGAGCTTCACGGGACGCTTATGAGTTGCATCACTACATTGATCTCCACAACACAGTGAAGAAGTTGTTCGCTAATAAGGCAAGTACTCATTCCCCAAATTTATTTTTGGTTCGTGGAATTTTTTAGTGGTTAGTGTACTGTTTCATGATATCATTATGTATGTATATTTTCTTAATGAAATACACACATTCATATAGCTAGACACACAGCTTTGCGAGGAAATGGTCTGAACTGTCAAAGTTAAATAAGTTTTTTATTTTAGGCTAATTTTTTTATTTAATTACTTCGTGGGGAAAAATACATCATCTACACACAAGATAGGTGGATCATCAATCCATCAATCCAATGTTTTAATTAATTTAAATTCTTTTTACTTGACTTACACCTAAGAATTCATTCCGGTTCCAGAGGTATGGTTCCTTCGACAGAAACTAGTTGTTAATTATATTTTCATATAAAATAGTTTTTGCAGTATTATATATATATATATTAAAATGATAATAGTAAAATTTTATACTTTCACTGGATAAAAGTTTTTTCCTCAATATTTTTCTACTGAATTATCTTGATGTTATTAAGTGATATTGTGTGCAAACATTCCATAAATATTAAACATATACAATATCATGTTGTCATGAATATTAGGTAGTGAAATTCTTGATTTAATACCAAAGGTAAAAATTGGTACCCATATCATATGAATTTGAATTTGTTTGTAGATTTTGGGGAGAGCATTACATATATTATTGTAGAGTTAGTTTTTAACTTAATTTAAAAATTAAAAAATATTTTTATTTAAATAATATATTAAAAATAATTCCTCAATCAAATCTAAAAATATATTGAAAAAATTTTCCCCCACTAGTCCAACGTCTTTGAACCACCACTGTGGGTGGAGTAATATTTCAAACTAGAATGTTAGAGTCATATTGAATTAAACGTAGGAGTAGGTTAAGGTATTTTATCGTCCATTATAACCACTATACCCGTCTTTTATTGTTAATGTACAATATGCAATGATAAAAAATTTCACTTGATATAGTCAAGTTGTCACCTTAAAAAAAAAAAATAATGATCGCTGTATGTTGCTAAGAAGAAAGTTTATAGGATAATACAGTAAGTCTCGTTGACCAAGAATTTCACCTGCTAATTTCCATCATCAAATAGTTTAAACGAGGACAATGCAGGAAAACAGATTAACAATGGAATTCCTCGGGGTAAGAAAGTGAGAATTAGTTGATAATTTTTGTGATATAACAATGAAGCTATCATATATATTGTTTGTATCGAATGACAGTTACAAAAATCAATTAATCAAATATGCTCGAAAAGTTTTTGAAATATCAGTTGTTTTGATGGTGCAGAGTTTTGCTCGTCATAAGCAATATTTGAAGCTTGGCGATGAGCCTGAGCTGCTACAGGAGATATGGGATGGTGTAATGCCAGCCCCCGATGGCTTCAGTCAGTTGAAGACTCTGGTAATGGATGATTGCCAATTTTTATCACAAGGGATACCATCTCATTTGCTTCCCTTCCTGCGTAACTTGGAGAGATTAGAAGTTAAAAACTGTAACTTTGTAAAGGCAATATTTCATGTGGGACCCACATCCACCCCAATCTCCTTTTCCTTGAAAGAATTGACCATAAAACAATTACCTGACCTGGAGCATATTTGGCATGAGGACCCTCGGGAGATTCTCAGCTTCCAATGTCTGCAACAAGTGAACGTTGAAGGATGCAGAAGCCTCAAGAGCCTGTTTCCACCATCAATGGCCCATGCCAAACTTGAGAGACTTGAACAACTACGTGTGGAAGATTGTGAGGGATTAGTACAAATTGTTGCAATGGACGAAACAGCCCCTGAAGGAGCGAATACCAAGTCAATTATCTTTCCTAGCTTAACCTCCTTGTTCCTAGAGAATTTGCCAGAACTCAAGTGCATCTATGCGGGACTAAACAATTTGGAATGGTCAAAATTAGAAAAATTAGGTGTATATCATTGCCATCAATTGAAGATTTCCCCAACGGTGGATCATGATCCTTTTCCAATTGATGTGGAAGCCATTGTCCCACTTGAAAAGGTATTTTATTCGATCTTATTGCCACTGCTTTTTTTTTTTTCATTATGTTTATTCTTCAATGTTCACGGCATACGCACAATAATCTCCTCAATGCTTGCCATTTTAGTCTTCTATTCCATATTTTAGGTCAACTTCAACGAAACCTACTCTATTTGAAACACTTGGGCATATATATAATATACACGCTTTTTGATCAAAATATGTTATAAAGAGATATTTCTGGAAATTAATTGGAGAAAATACCTGAAATCAATCCTCTTATTAGTTTTTCTTATTCTTAGAATAATTTTATTTCGTCCCAGGTATTGCCCAACCTAGAGCATTTGTCAGTCAGCAAGGAGAACATCATGATGATTCGGCAAGGTCAATTTCAGGCAAACTTCATCCCAAGACTTAAATTTCTTGGGTTGACGTGCTTTCATGAAGATTCTGATGGATTTCCATACGGATTCTTCCAGACGGAATCACTTCCCAATATAGAAAAGCTTGGTGTGGCTTATAGTAACTTTAATGAAATTTTCACCTCTCAAATACCTGATGTGGATGACCTTAGTAAAATGTTGTTCACACAGATCAAAGAATTGTACCTAGCTTTTCTGCCCAAGCTCAAATCCATAGGGTTAGAGCAGTCCTGGGTAGTCCCTCTTCCTGAAAACCTAGAAGCCTTGGATGTGGAGAATTGTCCTAGTTTGATTAACTTGGTACCATCCACTGTGTCTTTCTCAAATTTGAGGGATCTATCTGTATCCAAGTGCGATGAATTGGTACATTTGTTGGCATCCTCAACAGCAAGAAGTCTTGCTCAACTTGAGAACATGACCATAAAAGAATGTAACTCCATACAAGAAATAGTGGCTAAAGAAGATGAGTCAGATGGAGAAGTGATAACATTTGGGAATCTCGAAACATTGTCTCTTGAGTCTCTGCCAAGACTTGATGGGTTTTACACAGGGACTTACAATTTGGAATTCCCATCCTTGGAAGAAGTGTCAATACGCAAGTGCTCCCAAATGAAAGATTTCTGTCAAGCTGATATAGTTGCACCGGTTAATGTGACCATTGATTCCGATGATGATGTTCGTGCCATGATACAGAAGGCCTTCAAGAAAGGCAGCCGGAGCTAATAATGAGAATTTACACAATGTTATAGGTAGGTAAATTAATTGAAGATTAACCAGCCATGTCAATTAATACCTACTTGTAATTAAGCATTCTATCACTTTTCAACTAGCCAAGTTCATCATCTGTGTGTGTGTACGTAGCGATCTATCATTTTTGGCTAGCCATATTTACCATGCGTGTGTGTGTCTGAATACATATCATTAGTATGGAGGATATTTATGCTTATAGCTAGTTGTTTCTCTCCCTCTATTTATGCTTTCATTCTTTAAGTGGGCTGTTAAATGTCCCATTGTTTCTGTCATCTGAACTAAAATTAACAGCGTTACTAATTAGTCCACTGGGACTACAGCAGGGTACGTAGTTGGCCAATATATACATTATTATCTAAAATTAATTCTTTTCTTACGATGTTATTTTGAGACGGAACTAGAGGGTCGTTTACTTTGTTTAGGTTCTGTCGTTCTCAACTCAGTTATGTCAAATTGTTTCAGGAAATCACCTTTTGGCACCAGAGAAGCTTAGTTTCGTTCTGCTTTTCACTCATGCCTCGCTAAACCCAATTTGTTCTGTAAGTGACATTAACGAGAGTATAAAATATTTATTTATTTTTCTCTCTATCTCTCTTAATGCTTTCATTCTTGGAGTAGGCTGTTAAATGTCCCTTTGTTTCTGTCATCTGAACCAAATTAGCAGCGTTACTAATTATTAGCCCAGTGGGGCTGAGGCAGAGTTGTTGGCCTATATACCCATTATTATTTATTAATATTAATTCTTCTCTTTCAAAGTTATTTCCGATGCAAGTTTTACGTTGTTTAGGTTCTGTCGTTCTCAACTCAGTCTTGTTAATAAGGAAATCATCTGTGGGCACAAGAGAAGCTTTAATTAGTTTGGTTTTGCTCTGCCATCCTCTGTTTCTTGCTTTCGTCATTCATGAACGAAGCGTAACCAATTCAAACATTAAAATGCTATGAGCATTTGAAAATTGAAACTATTCTAAGTTGTAACCTTCAAATCCACAAAACGTTTGAGCTAACAGGAAGATTGTCAGGCTCAGTTTTTCCTTTACAATATTGTGATGTATAATTACTTGTCCAAGAAAGTATATTTAATCTAATTAGCATTATTATTCTTTAAAATGTTGCAGGTGTTGAGTAGGTTTGGAACCGTGCAATATCAACATCGAGAAGGGGATGATGAAAACAACAATTTTCTCTTTATTAATTACTCTATCTTGTCTTGTTTATAAGAAAAATATTTCTTCATGAGTATTAAGAAAAAGAGTTAAAGTTAGTTGAAGATAATTAATTTATCTCATATTTTCAATTTCTTTTAAAATTATCCATATTTAATAAATATCTCTCTCAATTTTTTTTGAAGATGCATCTCGTAACTCTTAACAGTATTAATGAAGAAAAGGAAATTTAGTAAAAAAATTAATACAATATTAACTCATTTTTTTTCTTATAAATAAAAAAGAAAAAACTTTTCCTCGGATAAAAGAAGTAATGCCAACATCTCTCTCTCTCTAAATATCTCTCTCAATTTTTTTTAAGGATGCATCTCGTAACTCTCAACAGTATTAATGAAGAAAAGGAAATTTAGTAAAAAAATTAATACAATATTAACTCATTTTTTTTCTTATAAATAGAAAAGACAACTTTTTCTTGGATAAAAGAAGTAATGCCAGCATATCTCTCTCTCTCTCTCTCTATGTGTGTGCCTCTGCAACTCTATTCCCACATATTCACATTGGGAGCTCATCGGGTATAATGAGCACCCCATACTCATTAGATCTAGATTGTTCATATCTGATCTGAACGGTTTAGATTTAATTATATTTTTTATTATATTTTTATTTTATTAAATACATTATTCAAAATAAATATACTTTTATAACTGTCACCTTTCAAAAAAATATTATTATTATAAAAAAAATTAAAATAAAAAATTATAAATCTGAACCGTTGGAGGTTCCAAGTTCACCCATACATGATGAGCACTCTCATCAATGCGGATTCCTATTCCCACACACATCTATATAGCTTTCGATCTTAAAGTAGGCTATTAAATGTGTCTTTGTGTCTGTGATCTGAACCAAATTAACATCATTAATTATTTATTTATTTCCATGGGAATATATGCTCATTTTTTGCTCCTTTTTTTTTTCCTCTGACATGATAGATTTTATATACCCATGTTTGGCTAACTGCCATTTATGAAGAACAAGCAAGCTTATCCGACAGAGACCAACCTTAATGTACATACTGAATTGATTACAAAATTTTAAAAGGAAAAGTTATTATAATTGTAATAAAAGATTGACAAAACATTACAACATTTTTTTAATGATAGGACATCAGATAAAAAGTATTACCATAATTATCAAAATTACTGTCAAGGGGAATTCAAGTGTTGCCCATGAGCATTTTAACTCTTATAGCAACAATCATGGAAACTGTTAACAATACTATGGGAATTGGTAACAATTGTACTGTAATGTTTGAATTCAAATGTTGCATTACATAAAACACAGATTTTAAATGTTATCTAAACTTTCAATAGGTAATAATTTTAAACTGTAAATAAAGAGGGTAGGAAACAATTTTTATTATAAGCATAACTCATTTTGAGTACATTTGACAATTGTTGGTTAAAAAAAAATCTATTTATAAATGTAATCTTAATATGTTCTACAAATATAGTCGATAAGTACATTAAAAAAAAGACATTTCATTGATTTCAAAAAAGGATTACACACACCAATTAAAGAAAACTGTTAATACAACCTAGAAAAGAACAAAATCAAAGTAGTTGTGTGTGTATAATTAATTTACATCAAGTTGTACATTTTACAAATTATTAATTATAAATAATAAACTTGATAATACAACCTTCAATCTTTAATATAAGTACAAATAAATACTTCCTCCTATTTATAAAAATTGTTGTTTTATGATTTTTCATAGATTAAGGAAGTTATTAAATGACCTAGATTTTCAAGTGAACTAATTTTTAAAGTGAAATGAATTAAATTTCAAAGAGTACTGAACTAATTTTTCAAATGGAATAAAACTAAATTTCTAAGTGATCAAAACTAATTTTTCAATTAAAATAAACTAAATTTTCAAGTGGAGCAAAATAATTGTTCAAATTTTTTTTTATCAATTGAACTTATAGGAGTAGACAAAATTCACCTAATACCGATGGAAATAATTTTTTAAGTTGAATAAATAAAATTTTCAAATAGAATAAACTAATTTTTTAAATGGATTGAGCTAAATTTCCAATTAGAATAAACTAAATTTTCATGTAGAATGAAATAATTTTTTAAGGAGGCTAAAATTTTTTCAAGTGAAATGAACTAAATTTTCAAACGGATTAGAATAAATTTTCAGGTGGAATGAATTAAATTTCCAAGTGAATTAAAAAAATTTTCCATATAAACTGAACTAAATTTTCAAATAGAATAAATTAATTTTTCAAGTGAACCGACTTGAATTTTCACTTGGAAATGCAAAAATTTTTCTTTCAAAATTAAAAAATTTTGTAAGTTAATTATTGTATAATATTTTTATTTGAATTAAAAATAAGATCAAAACACTAGTTTTCATTTAAGTGAACTTTTGTTTTGTTACCATTTTGACAATTTTACGTGTCTTCTTTATGTTCTTTCGAGTCACAATCTGATTTTTGTCTGCTCTACCATTCAATGGCTCCTCTTTTGTTCACTCAGATCTGGAATTTCCTTTTATTGTTGTATGTACTGAATTGTTGTTATTAGATTTTTTTCCCATAATTTATTAATTATGTCGCAAATGAATTATTATGTAACATTTTTGTTCAAATTAAAATTAAGATTCAAACACTAAATTTTATTTCTTAAATTAAACTGAATTTAACTATTATACACATATCACAACTAAATTATTGAAAATAATCTATCAACTAATTGTGAAAATGGGACAAAGGCGTTGCACAGTGCCATCACCTCTGAAATTTTTCCAAATAGTAGTACCCAACCATTGAGCAAGGCGGCCCACTCACATTGGTTTGATTACTTTATTGCTTTCAACTTTTTAACCATTTGTTGCTTGCTTTCTTCTTTATTACATGGAGGGTTCATGTTAAAAAAAAAATCTCAAACTGCAATAAATAATTGAAAATACTAATGAAACATATAATGGAGAAAGCAAGCAACACAATTGGGGCAAAAAAAAAGAGAAGGTAAAACAATGGAATACTCAAACCAATGGAAGACGGCTCAGACCAAAGCAAGCAACACAATCTGAATGTCGTTTTGGGCGTTAAACTTGTAGATTGTCATTCCGACAACCACAAAGCTCATCTTCACCACCCGCACGGATAAATCACATAGCTAGCTAGAAATTTTATGGATCCTTCATGGCTTAAACAAAATTTTCATATTGCTGTTCCAACTGCTTGAGGTTAAGGTCCTCTGAAATTGAAGATTTGTGAACTTTTGATAAAATTAAACACGAAGTATCAGTACTATACATACAGTACCAATACATGACATTCTACTTCAAAGGATTTGATCATCCAGCATCATTTACCAAATTGAATAACATTTTGTCACACACTTTTTTTTTTCTAAATATGCATAAGCTAAGGTCAACATTGAGGCATATGAAATAGTCTGCGCAATATATAAGATATAAAAATCTTCTGTTAGGTGTTTGAGTCACTATTTAGAAATTTATATTCAATTTCCTGGATCTAACTTGCTCGCTAATATTGGCCAAAAAAAAACCTTGCTCATGAATAACTTCCAGCCTAGCAAGGTCTTTTTGCATAGTTTAATTTATTTAAGCTATTGCCTCTTTTATAAAGAAGAAAGATGCCTGAATCAATATGTTTTTGTCATTCATATATTGTCGCATGATTTTTTGGATGAAAATCGATTATTTAATTCTAAATTACAATTGAATTGAACATTAAATAACAAGCAAGGATAATTTAATAATCTTTCTGAATTTTCAATACCATGTGTATACAGGTTGGCCCCAAAAAGAAAAAAAAAATCTGTGAATAACGTATTTTCAATAAAAAAGTAGACCAAAGCAAGTTGGATTTTAAAAGGTACGGTGACTATAAATGTGGCAATGACCATCAAGATACAAAATAACGTCGGGCTTTAAATCTACTGATTCGAAATTAAAATGCAAAGTCGTTGACCACTGGCTTTCATTATTTACTTTACATAAAATCGCGTGCATTTGTTACCTCAGTTTTTTCAATTTAGATTTTAATCTTGTCCATTAATATTACTAGTATATGAAAAGTAAGAGACGTAGAGGATTCAACTCTCCGTCTTCCATGGAACACAGAGTTCACATCGCAGTAGTTACAGGAGCCTTGAACCATCAAGCTTCGATCTTGGCAGTGTGCAAGCGACTGCTTCAACTGCCCCCTCACCTGCACGTTGCCGTCATAGTTCCAGCTCTTAACTCTCTTTCTCATGCCTCCAAATCCCTCCTTGATTCTCTTCCTTCTTCCTCCATACACGCCATATATTCTTCTTTCCTCCCGTGGTCTTCCCACAAGAAACCATTCATCCTGCACTTCAAATTCCTGTTGCAATGTCTCAGTCTATGTTATCCATTCGTGATGCTTTCAACACATTGACCTCAACAAATAAGCTTGTTGCTTTGGTCGCCGATTATTTAGCCTACGAGGTGTTAGAATTAGCTATACCACTCAACGTCTTGTCCTACACATATTTCCTCTCATCAGCCATGGTTCCTTCTCTGTGTTTGAATTCGTCGTGGCTGGACATAACAGTTTCAGGCGAATACAGAGAGTTTCCAGAACCCATCAACATCCCCGGTTGTACGCCAATTCATGGTTGAGATCTCCCAACTTCACTTCAAGATCGCTCTAGCCAAGTTTACCAGCATTTCGGCGTTCCAGGGGGTTATATCTTGCCGATGGTATCCTAGTGAATAGCTTTAAAGAATTAGTAGGAGAAGCACTAATGGCCTTGCAAGAACAAAGCAGTGGAAGTGGATCAACAAGTTGGAATGGACCAAGTAAGAACTATGTAAGTGAATCAACTTCTCAACCTAATAAATATCCTTCTGTATATCCCGTTGGACCTATTGTTCAAGCCGGGTGGATTAGTAGTAGCCGTGCAGATTACGAGTCGGGGTGTTTCAGGTGGTTGGACAGACCGGAACCGAAGTCTGTGTTGTATTTGTCTTCTGGAAGTGGTGGGACACTGTCAACATCAAATGAATGAGCTAGCACTAGGATTGGAGCTAAGCGGTCAAAAGTTTGTGGTTGTGATAAGAGAACCAAATGATTTACCAAGTGCTAATTACTTTAGCGGATCAAAAAAACAACACTTTGCAATTCTTACCATGTGTGTTCTTAGAGAGGATAAAAGGGCAAGGCATGGTGGTTGGTTCTTGGGCACCTAAGTTGAGATTCTTACGGCTCGTTTGGTTAAATTATAAAAAGAGTTAAGTAATGTGATATAAAAGATGTAAAGGGATCTAATGAGATGATAATTACATATGAGTTTGTTTGATATAATATAAAAAAATGAGGGAATGATATTTATTTTTTAAGAAAAAATATAAATAAATATGAAATATCTTTTTTACCCCTCGCCCAAAAAAGAAAAAAACCCTCCTCATCCATTCTCCTTGCCCCTTCCCTAGCAGCAGACTAGGCAAGATTTGCAAGTTCAAACTATTTAGCTGGGGACGATATGGTTCAAATCATCTACTTAGTGATGACTTTTGGCCAGTGACAACTTCAAATCATGAATTTGGTTCACAATGACGAGTTCATGATGAGGAAGCCAAATCTGGGTGATGACAAGTTCACGATGACAATGAGTTGTGATAAGGAAGTCAAACTTGTATCTGGTCAATCTAGACAAATGGTGATGGTTTGAGTTCGTAGATCGAGTTTGAAGATGAACCTTCGATGATGATCTAGTGCGAAGGCAGTAATTGTTGATCTAGACAAACAGTGATAGTGCACGGCAATGAGGGATGAAGATTGAGGATGCTGGTGATGGATGCCAATGATGGTGCTGCTGGCAACAACACCGATGAGTGAGGAGGGGAGGCCAATGATATCAAAGGATGAAGAAAGAAGAAAATGGGTGCGTCTTTTTTATTATTTTCAAGGGCAATTTAGATTTTTGTATCTCTTTTACGGTGGCATGAATGTCTTCTCTTGGCAAAATGGATGTAATTTTTTTTCATAGTAATTAGGGTGAACAGGTTCATCTCAAGTAATGATTATCACATGGGTTTGGAACAACCAAACAAGCTATCTGATGTGATGTAAAGATGAACCCTTCACCTTAACCCTTTTATAAACCAACCAAATAGGCCCTTAGCCACAATGCCATAGATGGGTTCTCAACACACTTTTGTTGGTGCTCCACCCTTGAGAGTGTTGTGCATGGGTTGCCAATTATAAACAGAGTGATGACAAGCGATGAAGGAAGAGGAATTTGTGCAAGCATGAAACTGCTGCAAGATGCTGCTGCTGATGCAGTGAAACAAGATGGGTGTTCTAGCATCACCCTATCTCAATTGGCAATGGAATGGGAAAATATAGCTAGGAGGATGAGATTAGAATGAGTTCCTATTTTAAATGATTTTTTCTTTTTTATGATAAGATCTGCATTGTATTAACGGTGTGATTTGTATAAGGACAAATAGGGAAGTGCATCGCGATTTTTACGATTATTTTCTTTCATTGCTTTGTAATTTTTATTACTTTGACTATGATCAATACATTTAAATGTACATTATTTCAATGGTATTCTTCTAAGTAGTGAATTGATCACAATAACCATCAGCAAAGTATTTCGGCGTTATCATCTTAAAGACAAGAGAGGTGTCCCTAGTGACATTCTTTGCTGAAAATGCTTGATTCAAACTGGTTATATCTATCAAACCCAACCCCCTTTGGTGAGACATAGTTATTGCCTATCCGACAAATGAATTGAAAGAAGAATACAAAAGGGAGAGGGAATCAGGTGAATGCAGAAAAAGGGAAACGAGAATATTCAAAATTGAATGTAAACAAGCAAGATAACAGTGTCCATAAAGATAAAAATAAATTTAAATATATAGAAAAGTCGATAAAGGGCCAATAAAAAACTTTATAAGTTTCTATGTCTTGAGATTTGAGTGATAAATTTATAAATAAATATTTATTTTTTTAGATGAACATTAAATGGGAAACCACCTAATGTAGGTAATATCTAAGTGGTAGAATGTCTTACTTATATACAAATATGTGTGTATGTGAATGTGCATTTTATGTTTATATATAAGTTAATTAAATTAATTAATTTCATTTTGAGAAGGGATATGAGGGATTAAAAGACAACCATTTATTCATTTATGAAAAGATAAAATTGGCACAGATGTCAGCGAAAGAAAAATTATGATAACATGAGAACATTTGTGTTAGACTAATGGCCTCCTTTCTTCATCTTCTTCTCCAACATACTCAGAAAGGACCTTTAACTCTTCCTTACTAGGTAACTTTGCAACATTGGCACTGGGGGAAGAGGATAAGAGTCTGTTGGAGGGATTATTATCTGCAGGCACCATCTTCAATATGATTCCCATGGCTATAAGTAAGAGGCCACTTCCATGTTGCTCTGTCATTGGCTTTGTGAATATCAAGTATGATAGAAGCAATGTCATTGCCTTTCTTGCTGTTGTTATCTGTGAGACAAGATTAATGAAAGAAAGAAGGATACAACGATGTCATCACATGACAAGAAATAATTTCTAATACAAAGAAGGACACTGTAGGATAGGATTCATATATAGTGCATTGGTAAATATAGTCAGCTCACAAATTATATGAATGTATGTGATAATTCCTCTTCACAAATTAAACCAAGTGGATAGGGAGAGAATAAGTGGATTTACTATCACATCTTGTCATGTGTGTGTGTGTGTGTGTACACTCTTAAACCTTTCTTATTCCAAACATCGTAGGACTTAAGTTTAAACTCACATAACACACCAAGTTCAAGAGCATAACATCTTAATTTTGTAAATCATATTTCAGTACAAATTCAAATTCAGGTTTATAGTGGCAAAAACACTTCAATATTAATCATTTTATAAAATTAACTCTATGGCACTTGTCTCTTCACATCCCAAATGCAAAAGTTGACATATGAGACTTTAATGCTAGGAGCTAAAATTCACACATAATGGTCCAAGATGACATTATGGAGGCAGCAAAAGGCTTGTGAGAGTGAATTACCATGGCTGTGGTGGCAGCACCAAAAACGGCAACGAGGGAAAGTACAGAGACTTGGCCGATAAATGTGGCCATCGCTTCAAACACTAGCACACCATACACATACGGATGCTGCAAGTAGAAGAAAAGATCATTGTCTGAAAAAGAAAGTAAGAAGTGAAGTCTAGAAAAAGAACTGTTTATTCCAAATTTACCTGTGAGCATGAAGTCCAAGCTTTGAATAATTCCCCCGTGAAAAGCATGGGTGGGATTAGAAAAGGCAAGCCCACTGCAGTGAAGCAGAAAAGCATCTCCATCTGTGTCACACATGAACAAGTAAGGTATTTCATATGCTTTTAATATGTGTGTGAGTGTGTAGCTGAAGTCAGAATTCTAACATGATTGCCTTTTTCTTCACCTGGGTGGTCTCGGGGTTCATAGTAAAGATTGCTTCTTGCAGATTTCCCAAAAATGAGTCCATGACCAAAGCACCAGATATCATAATAATGCCAACAACACTGAAGTTTGGGGATGTTTGTGCATCTGCTAGTGTGAAAAGAATCAAACCCACAACCAAAAGTGCTGCAGATACGTATTCATGGAATGGATATTTTCGTCTCAGGCCTGGTATGAAAGCTCCCATTATCATCACTGGCAGAACCTATTGTACCAAAGCGGAATCACATTACATTTGAACATTTTCAAACTTCAACTTAAAAGAACAGATAAATTGGATTCTGAAGGCACTAAACTATTTATTAAACTCAATATGAAGCAAGCAGTTAAAAGGGAGAGAGAATTTGATTCTCTGTGACGCAGTAATTTCATCGAACACACTCAAGATGTTTCAGTTTTAGCTGTGACTATACAAGAAACAATTTCCTTCTGAAGTGGGTAATGTAAAAAGTGACCTGATTTCCATGTGCTCTTATCAGTTACCTTTGTGGATTTAAACATGATCTGTGCAGGGTAGTTCAAGAAAGCCAATGATCCCTTTGTGAGGCCATGAGAAGCCATAAGTACAGCAGAAAGCTTCACATAGGTTTTCCATGGGTTTACCATTTCCTTGCTTGTGAAGCCTTGCAGGTAAATTAGAAACAAGTAAACAAATCCTTGAACAAACGTGAAGTACCAACCATAGCTGAAATGAAATCAGAAACCCATTCACCTTTTTCAATAAATGAAGAAACCCTCAATCACAGCTAAATCATGGGTCAGTGAAAAAAGAAAATACAGAGGTCGTGAAAATTACCTGAATTGTAGCCTGTTGTATACATATTCCTGAAAATTAGGCAGATAAGAAAACTTTATTTGGTTTTGGCACATACCAGAAGTAGCATATATTCTAAATGCCAAGAGAAAGGAAAATGCGAAAATGTAGAGACCGAAGCCAAATTTTCCAGAGGCAGAAAATCTTGAAGCTGAAATTTAGAAAATTGTTGAAAGAAAGAAAAAGAGGCTGAGTTAACTAAACAAGAAACTCAAACTTGTTTTCCTTTCAGCTCATATATTGTCGAAATTCCAAACTTCTTTGATGGTATTGCCGACACAAAACCCGAAAATGAATAACAAGAGAAAACAGAGCACGACTAATTTACCTCACAGATTCCGTTAATGAGATAACCAAAGAAGAACCCAGAAGAACAAATGAGGAATTGTTGCCATCTGGGTTTGTCCGAGAGAGAAATTCCAAACAAACTACGAGTCTGTTCTTCCTTCTTCATCAGTCCCTGGCAACTAGAGTACAAATCTCAAAAACCCAAAATTAATACCAAGAGTGTGTATGGACGGGGTAATCTGTGGGATTAAGTTCTTGGAATTGAAATTTCATAAAATTAAGACACAAAATGAAGAAAAGTGTTTAAAACTGAAATTTCTTCAAACCATTGGAAGAAGAATAGCCTGACTCATTTGCATGTTGGTTTTGGGAACACCAGAGGAAACAGACAAAGAAAAGTTCAATTGCTGGGAACGGAAGGTAACAATGGTATATGGTTTTTATGAGTCGTGTGAAGAATGAAGCATACTTTCATGCAATGCAAGGAAAATTTACAGAGAGAAAATAGAGGTGAAGACTCTGCAAAATCTTGGCTCTTCTCTGACTTTCTCTTTTCTCACAAATATGATTCTCAAAAAGGAGTGATTTTATTAAAAAGAGAGTAATTTTCTTGGAACGCTCTGTTGTGGGAAAAGTATTTAATTATAACACAAGAAAGAAGCGAGATCATGCAGGCTGCAGGGCAATTATATCGTGCGGTCTACGGGCATACCTCATATTGCTGCAAAGATAAATACGCCTTTAAGCGCCTCATATTGCTATAAAGGTAACAGCCCAACTCGTCGTTTCCCCTTCAATTCAGTTCTTAACAACCCCGTCCCCTCCAAAAAAAAAAATTCTAAATTGAATCCATCATAAATAAACGTGTATTTTCTTTTTCGTTATTTTTTATTCTTTTTTTTTTCTCTGTCCCTTTTCATTTCAACTAGAATTAGCCCTAATATTTATATAAAATTTAAGATGAACCAATACTTAATAATATTAATATTATGTCAAATTCAAGTATTCTCAAACCTAATCTTAAAAAGAATATGGAGTCTCTTACTCAATTCAATTACCATTACCATTTCCAATTGGTGGTTCTCAATACTTTTTAATTTATCTTCATTATGCTTGTACCATGCCTCTCTCTCTCTCTCTCTCTCTCTCTCTCTCAACCCTCTCTTCTTTTTCCTTTACATTTATTGCGTACATGTCTTTGATACTTTCATTTATTTGAAAATTTTTTTACATGATTTATTGTAAAATTTCTATTCACACCTTTTTTGCTTTAGATGATACTGCATTCTACATACTCCCCATGTTCCTTAATATCTTTGATAAAAAACAAAATCACACAAATCAATAAAAGTAATGAATTTGTCTGAAATATAAAATAATTTTAAAAAATATCTTCATTTAATATTAATAACTTTTATATCATACAATTAATACAAATAAAAAAATATTATATTAATTAGGGATATTTTTAAAAAAAGTTATTAAATACTTCAAATAAATCGTCATTATCCCTTATATTAAGAAATGGAGGGAATACTTTCCAAAATTATTATTATTTAAGAAATTTTTTGGTGAAAAGATTACAAAATCTTTAATTAATGTAAAATATTACTATACATTGATTAAAATGCCCTCATTTAATCCTAAAAAGGGGAAGAAGAAATAAGACTAATAGAAAAGAAAAAATATGTATGTGAAAAGAAGAGGTGACAAAAGAGAAATATAATTATTAAATGAGGATATAACTAAAAAAAACTTGATACGGCCTTGGAGTTTAAAAAATAAAATTTTTGAAACAAAACAAAAAATCTAAAATAGCAATAATTTTTTGGAATGGAGTAAGTATTATATATATATATATATATATATAGAATTAATGCTTGGTCAAAAAAATTAATGCTATTTTTTATGTTTAGTTTGACAAGATTTCATGTTTTTAAAGTGAAAATCAATTTAATATATATGATGAGTTAAATCCATGATTCCAACTCCTTAATTCTTGACTTTAAATAAAGAACAGAAAAAATGAAAAGAATTGCTAATTTATTAATTTGCCTATAGATATTTAAAATAAAATAATTATTTCTCCTTTTCTTTAGTTTATCCTTGAAGAAATTCGAGGATTTGTCCAAATCAGCTATGATCTTTCCAATTAAACCACTAACTTTAACATAGTGTAGCCATTTCCTTGCCATTTTCTCAATTCTTTCTTGTGTCATTACCGTGGATCTCGTCCTCTTTGGTTTGAGACCAACTCTGGACAATCCAAATCAAATATGGATGGTCCAAATTTGATATCTCCTTCTTATATTTTAATAAATAATCATCACATTTTAAAAAACTTATAGATATAATATTATTTTTATTTTTCATACTGTTTCTTTTAAAATAAAAAAATATTAATTTTTTTAAAATTATATATATAAAAAATTTGAATTATCTAAATTAAATCTAAATGATCTAGATCTTCTGCTATAAAGGAGCATGTGGTGCTCCTGTTTTGTAAGAACAAAGAACCCTGGCTGTTACTATGGGTCTAGTCATTGTACTTTTCCATTGAGGCATTGACAAACATCTATCCATGAGGTTGTATGAAATGTGAATCTTGAATACAGTTACATTCTATTATATTATATATATTAATACATAAATGGAAAAATATTATTCATTGTTAGAGGAGAGGATATACCTTACTTTCAAACAGTCTATTCTATTATCTATATTAATATATAAATGGAAAAAAATATTATTCATTGCTACATTTTGGTAAGGAGAGCGCATACCTTACTTCTAAATAGTCTCTTGCTTCTAAAAAGTTGCACATACAGTGTAGACTATATTTCCAACTCATAACACCTCACATACACAAGCAGAGAATCTAGGGCAAAAAGAGGCTGAGAGAATGTGTTCCCATAAGGTTTTATGCACTTCTATTTATAGAGAGAAAATCCATATCTTTTGGAGATACAAGTGAGAATCTCAATTTTCTGTATTTATGGGTTGATTTGATTTTATATCAAATCTAAATAAAGAGAAAAAAATTATTCTCTCATAAATATCTCAAAAAGAAGATTGAGTCTATAAAAAGGAACTGATTCATCAAGAATGAACTTTAGATAAGTCCAACAGTTATTTATTACAATATTGTACTAGATGAACAATTATATAAATTATACATTATCTTTATTTTTTTTTGGTATAAAAGAAAAACAACATCATGTGCAAATCTTGTGCAATCCTAGTGCATTGCATGGATGCCATACTAGGATTTGACAGAGTGGCATCCATGACTTGCGTCTTAGTGGGCTTTGATACCAACAAGATAATTGAAGGTAGAAGAGAATTGAGGATAAATAGCTTAGAGAACCAAGCGTGAGCACCACAACTATTTACCACAGTATTGATATAGTAGATTCGCATAAAATTGGCGTAAAATCTGTAAAAATAAATAAATAAATTATGATATTCTACAGTTAATGGTCGTATGCATGATGGATTTAATTAAAGATGAAAAAGCAAAACCAAAGAGCACACTAATTAAAGGATCATAATAGATGGCCTAGAGGTGGACGTGCAGAGGCAAACAACTAGAAGAATAATAAGAAACTCTGTTGAAGTTTAGTGTGTCTTTAATTAAATCCATTTACTATTATCCTCTTTTCGTCTCTTAAACTTTTATAATTCACGTAAAGGAATTCATGATTAATTATGATAACCTTGTATACACGAAAGTTTGTCAATATTATTTAATATTTTAAATTGAATCCATTATAAATTAATATATAATATTTTTCCTTATTTATTTTCTATTATTATTTTCTATTTTTCCCTTATTTTTATTGTTCCCTTTTCATTTCAACTAGAGGTGGCTTATATTTTTGTTTTCCAATTTATTAAAGAAAAAAAAAGAGTTGGCCTATAGTCCAAGATGAAACAATACCTAACACTGTCCAATTAAATTTAAATATTATCAAGCATTCAAACCCAAATATGACTAGTTCTCTCAACGTAATTTGTTTATCTATAAAATTTTAATTGACCTTGCTTCCAAGTGAAAAAGTATTGAGTCTTTCTAATTCAACCAGTGGCTCTCAATACTTTTTTATTAGTTTATTTTATCGGATTTCCCGAAGGGATTCTTTTTGCTAAGTTTATTTTAGTTTGTGAGTTTTATACAGTGCTTCCTCTTTCTTTTTTTTTTATGATTCTCTCTCTCTCTCCCGTCTCATTTTATTTATTATTTTAAAATTTAAAAAAAATTAATAAAATCATTAAATAGCTATATTGTAATAAAATTTAATAATATTTTATCAAAATATTCCCGAATTAAATGATAAAGCTTTATTTATCATTATTTTTAATGAAAGATAAAATAGTAAAAAAAATTATTATTTCATTGATAATATAAAATGATAAATAAATTGAGATATTTAAAATTTTTTAAAAGGATAGATAAAATGGGTCAGGAGGAGTATATATACTCCTCTGTTTCAAAATTAATATAGAACCGATTTAACCATCTCACTTTCACTCAAAAGAATAGTTAAAATTAGTTATACGCCTTAATTTATTAAAAGATTACTATAGTTTTTTAAAATTATCTTTATTAAATTACCACATCTTAATTATGACTATCTATTTTCTATATTATTCTAATTTTATCATATGTCCCGGAAGGGACATTATTATAGTTTTTAATCTCTCTACTATAAGAAAAATTAAGTGCTCACTTTAATTGAGATCTAGCATAAATAGGGACAAAATCAAAAAATAATATTAAATGGTTGTTAACTTTCATTAAATAACTTATATTTTAAAATTTTATTTCTCACTAAATCCTCCTTATATTTTAAAACCAAGGTAATATATAAATTGAAGTAATGCTTGATCAAAAAGAATTAAGGAAGAATAACATTTATGGACCAAAACTTTAAATTGTCATTTAGGAACTCAATGATTTTGAAATGACAAAAAGGGATCATAATCCTAAACTTAACAAAATTTTGATTATCAAATTATACCTAAATGCTCTTCTTGGAGTGTCAATGTCAAATGGGAAAAGAAGAATGTCAAAACTTAGGTACAAAAGTGTCAAATTTCTGAAATTGACTATCAAATAACATGAACTCACAATTGTAATTTATGAGTGAAATTATATCAAATAACTAATGAGAAGTGTCAAAAATTGAAAGTGAAACTTTTAATTTTAAAAGTCTAAAGTGTCATATCAAATGTTTGACGCCCATCCTCAATAGTTTGATATTTATATTTCAGAATTTAATACTAATCTTCAGTCATATTACACTAAATAATGTACGTTCACTAAAATTAGAAGTTTTACTTGACCGGTATCCTGCAAGTATATTGAGTGAATTGTAATATAGAAAATATTCTGGAATATTCCATGAGTCATACCTAAGAGAGGTTATGGTTCATCCAATTAATCAATTTTAGTCAAAAGAACAATTTATGAAAAGTTAAGAAGAGATTAAAATAAAGATAAAAACAAGATAGAAAAGTAAATATGTTGAGTTTAGTTCAATCACTAAAAGCGCTAAGGAATTGAGTTTCACCTTCTTGAGACAACTAAAACTTATTCTTAAATAGACTCTTTTTATAATTATAGTGCCAATTATTTTGAATTTATTCTAATTATCTCTCAGTTAATTAGTTCGCATTTAATTAAGTTCTAATTCACTTTCGTGCAATCAAAATTCCTAATTAAACCTTGAAGTTATAACTAAAGTCGGCATAAATACTTAATTCTATTTTTAGAATTATTGTTTATATCTATCTCTATAGGTTTATGTTTACTTTTTACTTTTCAGTCTATTAAATTTACCCATAGAATGAATCTTTTAGTGATCAATTACAAAATTCATAAAAAAGTATAAAAGAGATAAATATAATTGAATATAAATATATTGAAATAATTTTATCTAGAACAAGAGTCATAATCTCATAGTAAGCTTTAATCAATCCTAATTAGACTATATCCTTACCTTTAATTGGGAGAATTAGTTATACAAAAAAATCTTTCTCCATTGCAAAACAATAATAATTCCACAAAACATCATAACAAAACTAAAGTAAAAGAAATAATAAATGAAGAGAATAATTCAGTTGTATTACGCATTCAATTTTTTTAGATTTGTCCTCAAAATGCTCTCCTTAGACTTTAGAGCATTCAGAATAGCTCTTTTTAAGGCTTCAATAAGTGATTGTGTGTACTTTGCGTCTCTAAAGTTTTATATTTATAGACCTTATGCGCTGCTTGCAGATCAAGTTGGGCAAACATCTTCACTGACGTCACCAGGTGCCATATGAAGTGAATTTATTTGACCCAGTGCCAAGTATCTGATTTTTTTCCCCCCTCTTCTTAGTCTTCATCCAGCCCGTATCATTTTCTTCATAAGATGACCTGGCGCCAGGTGTACACGAAATTTTAACTATATCTCACCTACTCACCCATGGGGACTGGTTGGACTCATTAGTGTACGTGTCTGTCTTCATATTTTTTACTCTAAAATACACAGTACTTCTTGAAATTTGCTTAAGATGTAAATATATATGAAATTATATAGAATTATGTCAAAATTATATTAAAACTTAATATTTTCATGGAAAAAACAATAGAAAATATGGGTGTTTTATTTGTATAAAATAAACATATCATCACTCTCAATTTTTGACACTTCTTATTAACCATTTGATATTGTCATTTCAAAATTTGACATCAATCTTCCCTATTTTTTATATCAAAAAATGAAATTTCATTCACTAATTATAATTGTTAGTCTACATATTTGATATTACTATTCCAAGAAAATATTTCAGTAATTTAATAATCAAGTTTAGGACCATGGTCATTTTCTGTTATTTCAAAATCTTTAGATCCTTAAGTAATATTAGTTCAAAACTTTGTTCCCTAATTTTCCAAAGAATTAATGTTATTGTTTAGTTTTATAGTTTCACAAGATTTCATGTTTTCCGCTGTACATTTAATGCAGAGAGGCAATATCTTGTTGAGTAAAATAAAACATAAACAAGTTTAAATGCTAATATAATGTTGAGTTGGAACAAAAAACTGCTTCTTAAAATCCAAAATCTTTTGAAATGTTATAAAATAAAATAGTATTGGTTGAGCAATTTCTTATGCTCTTCATTTTTAAAAGAAATATGAAAGTTAATATTGTCCATCAGTTGAATTCAACTTAATATTATGAGTTGAATTCATGATTGTAACTCCTTAATTCTAGACTTTATACCTAAATGAGGAAAGGGAAAAAAGAAAAGAAAAGAATTGTTAATATTTAGTAATTTGTGTGCAGATAGATGGAATACATAATCAAAGTCTTGAAGATCCTTGCTATCAATATGAAGAAGAAGCATTGAAGATATCAACAATCAAAGTTTCTAGTATAGCAGTCTCAATCTGCCAAGCCAATTCTTGTATTTCCTCCTCAAACTTGCTCCATCTTTCACTCTTATCCATGTCTCTCATACAAGCATCCTTATCACTGTTCTCTAAGTCATTTCCACTTGAACTTTCCATCCATTCTTGTACTTTTCTCAATATCTCCCACTCAAAGCACTCATCATCCTCATCATTATTTCTCCTTTTCTTTACTTCATCCTTGAAGAAATCCAACAATACTTTGTTCAAATTATTACCTTTGCTCCATTGAACTGAACCACTTCCTTCAACATAATGTAGCAACTTCCTTGCCATTTTCTCCATTCTTTCTTGTTCGCTTTCATCATTGTACTCTTCCATTGACATACATCTCTCTAAAGTTGTATGAGATGTCAATCCTGCTGCATACAGTCTCATTCTTTTAATATTACTCTCTTCACTAATGTATAACTATAAGAGATCTAAAAAGAATTGAGATATTAAATTCATTTTAGTTTAATTTCAAAGATTAATATCATTTTTTAATAATTGTCGGCTCCTCAAAAGAGAAAAAAAAAAAAACAGAGAGAGAGAATGACTCTTGCAGAAGTATGAACTGAAGGGAAAGAGGAAAATTACTTTCAATATTGAGAAGACTTTGATCAAAAGGTGAAAATTCATCTTCCCCAATCTGAAGCACTGAAACAGGGCTCTTTTGTTCTTCTTCTTCACCAGTTAAACCTCCCTGTAATGGTTTCATACATATTTTTCATAGTAAAATTATGATCGCATAACTATGAACATGTCCAAACTATATTACTCAGAGTGAATTTCACAACAATATAATAAAACTATGCGTAATTTCCTGATGAGTAATTTTGTCAGGATTAGCACTGAAGTATATTAGTTAATTTACTTTAATGTGGACCGAACCTAAGTTTATATAACTTGCATTATTCAAAAGCTGACATCCACCTTGTGTATTAAACAACAAAAAGAAACGAGTTTTATAATATATAAAATGAATGAATGCTGAATAAAAACAAAATAGAGAAAAAGACAAAACTAACTATTATTTCCGAAACGAAATATTATAGTTTATAAATTGAATCAAAGTCTTCGCATTGTCACCCACGCCACATGAAGCAAAATATATAATATTGGTTCTGTAATCTGTTCCCATTTTTTTCCACGTAACTTCTCTTCTTGTCCTACATGATAATTTGTAAATTAAATTAAAATTTTATAAAATATCTTAACCAAAATAAAAACTAAATCTCATATATATTCTTAATGTTTTCATTTTTATTAAATTAAATCTTCTATATCAATGCATTCATACATAAAATTGATACAAAGGAGTGTGCTCATTTTTTTTTTCTGAATGTAATTTATATATTTATCTTTGTAAATGTGAAAAAAAAAATCAAATAAAATTGTTAAAGATTTGAAAATATAATTTAATTTTAAAAGAGTTTAATTCGAAATTATTTTTCTTTAAGGAAAAAAAAAAACAGAACAAAACGAAACAAAAGAAGTAAGTGGCTGTAGTTGAGTGGTTCCATCTAAAAGCCAAATACATCCGAAACTCAAACTAACGACACTGAGTACCCTCAACAGCAGACACGAATTTTTTTAAGGACGCGACGCACTATAAAATTGCTCACCTTGGCCCCCACCGAAGTTTCTGTTGCCCGATACACCGAATCCTTGCCGACAAGGGGTGAAAATCCTTTTCGCTCTCCGACGTCGTTTCCAGTACTCTCCCCGTCCACGAAATTATTACCGTCGCACGAAGAGAAATCACTGTCGCTCCAACTCGAGCCTTTACTGCTACTACAGGAAGTGGAGGCGGCAGAGAAATCCAACGGCGGAGGTTGCTCCTCCAGGTCCTGGAATGACCTCCACCGCACTATGTCCTTGATTCTGACGGTGACGTTGATTTCCTCCGATGGTCTGTAATTCCTAGAACTGCTTTTCTTGGAGAGCTTGCGCGAGAGACTCCGAGGCAACATCGAAGGAGGCTTCGCCGTAAATGAAGAGAACCTCTTGATGAGGGCGTTTAGGAGGGAATTCAGAATCCTTGGATTTGAATTCCTGGAAGATGAGTTGAGGTCCATTTCGATGAGGGTGCGCATGGTGGTGGAGGGAATTGGTTTCCTGGGAAACGATTTGAAGCCATTGGAAGAACAAGAAGTTGAATTCTCATTGAGAAGATCTCTCAGCGTTCGAGGGTTGAGCCTGGTGGTGTGTTGCAGAGTAGAACCACTCATTTTGAATTAGGAGATGAAGTGGGTTCAGTGAGAGGGAGAGAGTGAAAGAATTTGAATATATAAAAGGTGGAGGAGAAGAAAGAGAGAGGTACCTTCGAGGTGGAGATCTCTAGATTTCCAGGTAATATAGAAGGTCATGCAAGGTGGAAAATATATCTTAAAAATAATAAATAAATTATACTAACATTTTTTAATCAACATGAGTATTAACATCAATATATATAATATTACCGCATATCATAAGCCTATTATTCATAAGTTTGAATAATGCTACACCCTTAAACTCTATACAATATATGGGACTAATATCTAAATTATACAAAATTTTCTAGGTTAAAAACTGCACAAATGTTTTGATAAAAATGAATATTAATAATCATAGAAATCTCTTCTAAACTTTTTTTCTTTTTAAAGTTACACGATCTTCTCTTCTATTTTCAAATTAAATAAATTTATGTACATTTTAAGAATAAAAGGAAGTCCATATAATTTCAATAAGATTTAGAGAAATATTGTAATTAATTTTCATTTAAAAAACGATTTGTGTAAGTTTTGAGGATAAAAAATTGCATAATTTCAATAAAATTTTGAAGAAAATTTGTGTAATTTTACTCTAAAATAACATATTAATGTGGATGCAAAAGAAAAGGACGAGAAGGGTAGAAGCGTGGAAGGTTCTAAGGTTGAAAAAATATAGTAATTTTGAGGATAGATTAAGAGATTGGGAGCATGTGATTAGGATTTGAAGCATGGAAGTATGTCGTTTAGTAGACCTAATGAGTTGACTATGATGGATTCATCTGATATACAATTGTCGTAAGAGGTACTTCTCCATCACATGCATGTGGACACCCCAATTTTCATCCAATTTTATTATTTGGTAGTTGGTACTGCTACTGCTAGAGTACGAGGCCACCATGGCGTTCTCTCTTTGTTAATTTGTACATCCTACATATATAGTTATGTGCAATTTATATGCAAATTTTGTACAATTTATGTGAAATTGATATGTAATTTTCATGCAATCTATATATGCGCAATCTTCATATAATTTGTTTTTGCCAATGTCTTGCAAATTTGGTACATTAGTATGTGTGTATTTCCTTCTTCTTTTTTTTTTCTTTAAATATCAATTTGGCACCCATTTTACGATTTCCTTTTAGTTATTACGTATGGACTTGAATAAAACATGACATTTCGAGTAGGATTGGAGGGAAGTCACATGTTGGTGGAAGATCCTCATCATGCGCCTTCCACTTCCACATTTTCAAATTAAATCTCATCTCAAAAGATACAATTCATTTCAATTCCACACTCCCCGTGAGCATGCGCTCCGTCTGTCTTAAAAGGAGGACCTCCCACTCCTAATGCCTTCCCTGTTGTACTTGTGCATTCATTACTGAATTTACTTGTTTTAACAAATCAGTTTTTATACCTCAACTACCACCAATTCAAATTTATTTTTAAACTATTTTTTTTCTCTTTTTACTTTTATCAATGAAATTATGCAAGTTTTCTTCAACACCACACAATGTACTGAAGCCATATAGTTCTAGTTCTTCCGTTTTATTGGGTCTCCCCCCCCCCCTCTTCTTTACCCCAAAAAAAAAAATCTATTCATTTCAGCTTTTATTTCTTTTTTTGGTATGCACTATAATATCCCCAAGTAACAACTAAAAACTAATCACCTTCAAGGTATAAAGAAAATTTTATATTATCTTTATTTTTTTAAAATCTTTCCACTATATCCAAGGTAACTTTGAGTTTTGGCAAAAAAAAAAGCATCTATTTTGCAAAAGGATACTCAACTTGCGACTTTAACTAATATATTGAGTTCTGGCCCCAAAAAAAAAATGAATATGTTGAGTTGAGTGGGCGCCTACAAATAATGCTAATAAATGAGTCAAGAAAATAAATGGGCCACTAACTTGGGCTATTAGTATTTCTATTAGTCGTATGGCTTTTATAAATGTCTCATTTCTCCCACCACCTGTGTCTCCAGCTTCCATGGATCATAGAGCACCATTCTCAATCTATGATTGGAAGGAGAGTGAAATGAGATTTGGCTCCTCTTCGGTCTTCACTTCCTAATTCATCCACTTTCTCTTTACTTTTCATCCAGATCCCTTGATAAAGTTTAAACCCTTTAAATTCACTATTTTATAAAATTATTATTATAATATCAAATTATAAGAAAATAAATCAATAAATCTAAATTGTTAAAATTTTACTTGAAGCAGTAGAGGAAACATGAAAAATCCACTTTATTTAATATTGAATCTAAATCATTCAAATTTAATTTAATGGTTAAAAGACAAGTGGACAGAAAGTGGAGATAAGTCAAATTTAGAAAAATCATTTTTACCTCTATCTCTCCTTTTTTTCCCCTCCGATTCTCTTCCTCCTCAATTCATTCTTCCCTGGTATTTTTATCCATTCAGTTTACCTTTTTTAGTTGTTTTAAGAATCTTTGATTCTCTACCGTCATTTTCAAATTTTAAGATCCTTACTTGAGGGAAGTAATAGTGCAGCTAGTTCCTTATGCGTCATTCTTCCTTATTTTTTAAGTTTCTAGTTCTACCTCCAACATAAAAATATATTGTTAAAAAGTAACTCGAATTTTCACAATAGCGTCAATGATTATTTATGTGATGTCTGGGCAGATAAAAAGATGTGCTTTCTCACGATGGCATGCTCCTCTATATAGGATGAAACTTGTATATATTTCACTACAAGCATGATTTGTAAGTTTCCGACTTCCGTAACTAGTATATTTGTAATTCATGAACAACATAAATCATTTTACATTCCATGCAGTATACATAAAATATATGTCTGATTAAAAAAAAAGTGGAGAAAAAGATTTTACTGATCAAAGGCGGTGAAAAACCCAACAAAATAAATTAAAAACCCAGTGTGATATTATGTAGTGGAGCAGCACCGACTATAGCATATGAAACCAAATGGCATATACACTGAGGTTCAAGCAATGAAGCAAGCCAATCTGCCTGCTCTGTCTGCTTCCCCGTAGACATGCCTCATCTAACCTTGCCATTCCCTTCTCATCCACATCTGTTACTCATCTTTCAAAGGATCCAAACCCAGTAAGTAGTGTATGAAATTACATCTTAATTCAAATGCTCCCTTCAACTACATTAACGCACTAGATTTCTATACTTGAAGACAGCAGCCAAATATACGAAGTAAATGGTAGCAACTTTGGAAATTTGAAATATCAAGAGTACTGCATCACAATATTAACCTTCGTTTTAATATATATACATACTGCATGGATGGAAGTAACAGATCACACTTAAATCCAACTGATCAGTAATCAGAGCTCAAGACAAGGACTGAGTTTCAAAACGCAAGCAAAAAGAATTACCACATAGTAATCGCATCAGAAAGAAGATATTTACACGTAAATACAATTTTCCAAACAATGACAACAACTTCAACACAAGCTTCTTATAATTCAGAGACACCAGTAGCAGAACAAGTCAGATCAGGAATCACAAGTAGTCCCAATCGGTACACGAATGTCCTTATAGAGACAAACATAAGGAGCATCCGAACCATCGTATCTTCCAGTCCAATTTCCCTCAGCAATATAGCTAGCATCCCAAATTGAAGCATAAAGAAACATGGGCTTCTGAGGAGACGTCCCTAATTCACCATCTTCCCCTCCCTTCGTCTCCTCTCTTCTCACTACCTTCCCATCAATTACCCACTCGATCGAATCAAGGCCCCATTTGATTACATACTCGTGAAACCCATCGGAGCAATCGAACCCCAGATCATGAATCTGCTCTCTGTTCCCAGTCCCGCGAGTGTAAAAATTGGTTTGCACGATCGTCTTGTCTTTGCCTAAGAACTCGAAGTCGATCTCGTCTTGAGATTTGTCACCTTCGAGGGAGGAAAGGTAGAGGTTGAAATTGAGGCCGCTGGTGTTGCCTTTGGGGCACTGGATGAGGGCGCTGAAGGTGCCATAGCGGAAGCGGGTGGTGGTGCGCCATCGTGCGCCACCGCGGTGGTCGTAGGTGAGGACGATGGAGTTGGATTCGGGGCAGTGGGAACAGGCTTCAGGGGTGTAGTCGATGGCGATCTCTTTGGTGGGTTGGGTGTGGTGGGGATGGCTGGTCTCAGGGTGAAGAATAGGGTCAGCCATTGGTGAAGAAGAGGGAATGGGAAGAAGTAAAACAGTGTGAAACAGAGAAGCGAGGTCAGAGTAACTATATGATGACAGCTTTTTTTGTCTACAAGAAAAATTTAGATGTGTTGATTCTAGGACTTAACAGCGTCATAGCAGGGCAAAGCACCAACAACCTGTAGATTTCGAACCCACATTTTGTTAAGATTTGAGTTACATCATAGGACCATCATTTCTTGCCCTTCACACTGTTAGGGCTTCTAACTTTTTTCACATCTCAAGACTATCATTCCTTGGCCTTTTAGGGCTTCTAACTTGAGTTATAAACTCCATTAACAATAATTTTTTTTAATTATTTTAATTTCAAATGACTGAAGGCCATTCAATTTGCAATAATTTTGACCTACTATAAAGCTAGCTTCTCAAATTCACAGCTCTGCCTGCTGGAGGAAAATGATTAGAGTAATGAGCTACATCAAATCCTTTCAAAATCGTTATATTATGTTATCCCTTACCAGCTTGTCAGACTTCGTTTGGGAAAATAATATTTAACAGCTGGTAGCTAGGATTTTTTAAATTTTTAAAAAGATCTCAAATTATTAAAAAAAACAAAATCTTACAAGGACCTACACTGAAATTTGTAAGGAAGCGGATGATGAATTGCAATTATTGAAGGTGCAAATGTTAATTTCAGAACTTGGTCCCCAAAAAATGTTAATTTTAGAATGGCAACTATAAAATAACTATCTGAAATATAACACCATTGCTTTTAAGGTTTCTTTCTTTCTTTCTTTTGAAATTATGTATATACAAACATATGTATAGTAAATAGGTACCATAACTATAAATTACAGGTATTGTTAGGTATCATAACTACAAATTATGGGCATTGTTTGGGAAGGAAACTTTAATGTTGGCTAGCTAATAGCTACTCTTTCCAATTCATATTATAAAATATTTTTTATATCAATTACATTCATATTGAGAAAATCAATTTTTTTCTTGAAATCAATGTAAAAAATATTCATATTTCCTATTTTAACCTTATTAAATGTTACATTCTATTATTATTGTAGGAATATAAATAAGGAGTATAGAAGCATTAAAGATAGGGATAAAATAAGAAGAAAAATATGTAACACCCTATATTTTGAACAAAAAATTTATTATACAGAATACCTTATAATATAAACCAGTAGTAATTATCACATGCTCTGTGTTAAATTAAATGATCATATTCGAAAGATTGCATTGTAATTAACGAAAAAATAAGTAATGATTATCCGGTGGTCTTTAGAGCAATGAGAAATAAAGTCCTTGTATAAAATTAATTTAGCCTACTGTTGTAACTGAATAATACTCCATCTCGCCTTATTCAAAAAGTACGTAGGATATGTTTGAATGAGAAACAAACAATTCATTCTAAATTTAAAAATGAAGTCAACTGCTTCATTTATTTCTCATCACCTTCTATTTATAATTTTGTACGTGCGGGGAGCAGACACTCTTGGGGATATCATCGTCAACTTATAAGAACATTAGTTTTGCCACCCTACGTGCGGTAATGGACAATACTTTTGGATTATTTTTCCATGAGTTTACCTACTGGGGAACATGCTGCCACTTGTACCCATTAATGACTCCTCCACTTTAAATTATTCCAAATTATTTTAGAAAAATGTTGACTTCGTATTTTTTAGATTTTAGACCATCAAATTTAATTTAAAATTTTTTTATTTTATAATTTTAATAAAATTATTATCTTTTTAAAGGTTTAAGTTAAAAATATATATTTTATGTTATAATAACAATAAAGTTTAGCCTATCTACATTTAATATGAATTATAATATACTTTTTTTAAATATTTTTTTATCCTTAATATAATATACTTTTAGAATTGTCTCAATCACTAAATATTTTTTTATCCAAAATACCCTTTACTTGAAGTTAACAATTGATATTAATGTGGATGATTATACCAATAATCAGTGATATATTAAATATCATTCTCTTGAAGATAGGATATAGTGTTATTAATGAATTTTATTGAATTGAGGTAATTTTGATAGATAATTAAAATTTAATGAAGCTAATAATATTTAACTAAATTTCTTAATATGTGTGAAGTTGATTAAAAATATCTTATAAAAAAGATCAGGGGAATTAAAAGGTAAGGACCCTCCTTACCTTAAAAAATGTGAAATGCCAATAGAAGTTGGTTTGATTAGTAAAATAAAATCAGATTATGTTGATGAGTAATTTTTTTATTATCTCAGTAATTACTATTTGAATCATGAACTGGCCCTAACTTCAATGAACTTACTTATTCAATTCACCTAAATTTTCAACTTAGAATATACAGTATATAATTTATGATTATAAGAATAATAAAAAAATATAAATGACAAAAACAAATTCAACTCAGTATAATATTTTCAAAACTATAATAATTAACAAGAATTTAATAAAAATTACTTAAATTACAAAGAATAAATATAAATTAACTTGTTGGCCAAAAAAAAAATTAACTTAAATATATAATTATAGCAACAAGTAATCATGTATATAATTTGTCTATAAAACCTGACAGTTTGGTTAAAGTGTTGGAAAGGAAATTCCTTTCTATTATAAAAATATATAATATTTATTAATTATTATAGTGATGTTATCATTACCTAATAATAATTTTATTATTATTTTTTGTAAAAAATTATAATTGATATTTTTACGAACAGAATTATTTTTTTAGTTTATTTTTTATTCTATTCCGTTGTGTTTCGATTATCAAACAAGTTATAAATTTCTTAAATTAGCATAAACTCATCATATTCCACTGTCATTGGTTTTTGGCAACATCATATAATCATGCTCATGCATCACGTGTCATTATCGTAAAATCCACCTAATAAGCAAACAAATCTCTCTCTTCCAAACTGCAAAGAATGAAACTCTGGGCATCTTAAGGCTACATTTAGGTGAATAATCTCAACTCATATGGGCCACGTCCCCAAAATTAGGTCAAAATAACCCTCTTAATTGCATCCAATAAACTGAAAATTATTATTCCCTAATTGCACCGATTCAATAAAATTGGATTTTTTCAGGCCAAAAAATAAAATAAAATTGGATTTTTTGGCCAAAAAGAAAACTAAAATTGGAGTTTGGAGGCAAGCGTTTAAGGGGGAAGTGCAGACAGAAGAAACGACAGCGTATGGGTGAAGTGGGACCCACACATCATTCCATGAACGACTACAAAATTCCACCACGTCATTGCGATGCAAAGCTATAAAACTAGGCTTTTCATGCATGAATTTTAAAACTCATTAATTATGATAATGATAAGTATTTTTTAGTGGCAAAAAAAAAGACAATTATTTTTTATTCTACGTTCCCACAAAACGACAAATTTTGACCGCCCCTTCTATTGTCGGTTTCTTTCTGTATACTTTGTTCTTGCTTCACTGGCCTTATTGGCGTTTTGAAGAGAATTTTTTAAAGTCACTTCAAGTATTTTTTTTCCTCAATAAAAAAAGGGCAAAGTTCAACTCTATGCTCGCCGTGTGAAAGATATATCTGACCTGAAACGGACCTTTTCTAACTTTGCAAAGTTAGTCAAGTTTACTTCATTTAGTAAAGTTTGCAAAAGAATCATGTTTCTGGCCTAAAAAAAAAAAGGTAAAGTTTGCTTCGTTTTTAAGGGGTTTTTATTATTTTAATGTACCAAATTTTATCAACTGTACACATTTCTCTCATTTTATCCTTCTCTTTACTGCAAGTGAATTTCATTATTTCAGGTGATATGGTTTTCCCATGATAAAAATTAAAACATGATTCTTTTGTCATTACCAGATTGAATCTCTAGCGTTGACATGTTTGAAAAAAAACGACACAATTTTTGTAGCTTAAAATTAAACTAAGCCAATGTACTCCAGTGTATCTACGTATATATCCTTACAAATTCGAATAATACTAACCTCTTAAGAAAGTTTGCAGTCGTCGTATCTATGTATCTGAAACTAAAGTATTGTCATAAAAAATAAATAAAATTTCGTAACATAAAAATTAAACTAAGCACTGTACTCACTTATTAATCCTTTTATATTATGGTTAATTAATGGTTAATGTCGTTACAGTTACTATGACTGTATATGTACGTATGTATTATATTTTTTTGTTTGTTTGGCGAACATGTATGTCCGGGATTTGAATCCTCTCAATATTCTCTCTCCATACCTCTCTCCATACACAATTTCATTTATTAATTTTGATCAAATAATTGAAAAAAATAATCTACAAATAGATAATAAATTAGATTTAATGGTTGTATTTATTATTATAAGTATAATTTTCTTTAAAAAAATTTAATAATACTTTATTCTAGTTATTATTAAAATAAATAATATATTTTATGTGAAGTAACAATAAGCGATCTCTACCATTCAAATCAAAATTAATGGATGAGATTGTGTTTGAAGAGAGGGATGTAGAGAGAGTATGGAGAGGATCTGATCCTGTACGTCCGTATGCAGCAAAAGTGGGAAACTGGAACAAAATTATTACTTGCATGTTGACCTTTTGCATTTGCCTCCACATATATACCTTCATCTTTAAAGTTTGACCAATCTCAGGTCAACCGTACGAACAGTTACAAACACGTAATTAAATTTCGCTGGCATGCATGTATCGGTAAATAATTCTTTTCGTGGGTTTTTGGATGATCTTGTGGCAAGTTAATTACGCTGAGATTGATTCAAATTGGACTTTAGTAAATTTTGACCGTCCTATGTGTGTAAGTTAATAAAAAGAGAAATATATTCGACTCGGTTATATGATCAAGCTAGGGTTCTCCATAATTGACAAGCGACAAAAAATTGAAGATAATATCCATCAACTTAATTTTGTTTATTGTTAATTAAATTTAAAAACTAAATAATTAAGACAAATATTGCTTTGGAGGGTAAAAAATTAATTTTCTTCTCAACGTTGAATGATATTATAAATTTATAATCGTGTTTAGGATTAACCAATGCATATATGAAACATCTCAAACCTAAGAGCTAGCTGTGATTCTATAGGCCATATATAGACCCCTTTGCTATTTTGTACATGTACGAGTGGTGGAGTTTTCACAGATCAAATTCCCCATGCATGATTACAAAATGCCAAGCTGATATATATATATATATATATATAGATCAACAACTTGCAACTTGGATGTACCTATTATTATTATACAATAACTCCAACAAACGTACAAACTGATCTTATGTATATAAAAGAGATAGGTATAACTATCCTTACGTGCCAAACCCTAACACCTTTATATTTATCCCCCATCTCTTTTCTCTTCCATCATAAGCAAAACATATATCACAGTTTCTCCCTCAATACCTTATCAAAGCCTAAATCTCATTAATATCCTCAATTAGTATAATTAAGTTTGATTCTTAATTATACTGATTATTATGGCAGGAGCTGAATCAAAGAAACCCACCAGCACGATGATCAGAAGGTTCATAGGGGTCAGGCAAAGGCCTTCAGGAAGGTGGGTTGCTGAGATCAAAGACTCGTCTCAGCACGTGAGGTTATGGCTGGGAACCTACGACACTCCAGAGGAAGCGGCTCGGGCCTACGACGAAGCTGCTCGAACCCTACGTGGCGAAAACGCCCGAACCAACTTTGCACCGTCAGCGAGCCAATCAGCCACAGGTGAATCTGGGTCCGATGTGAAACATGGGCTGAGCTTTGCTTCTTTGAAAGCTAAGCTGAGCAAGAATCTTCAGAGTATAATGGCCAGAGGAAGCGAAACGTCGTCGTCCAAGAGTAGGGTGAGCGACCATTTCACCTTCGCTAGCATATTTCACCGCAGGAGTTTCCTACAATATCAAATCCCCTCAGTGGATAGTATGAAGAAGATGAAGAGTATGGTGCAGCCTAGTCTTATTGTACCTCCTGCAGAAAATGATCCTTGTGGATCTTGGGAAAATTCTAGTGTTTCTGATTGTAGCTCCGACCAGTGGGTTGGGTTTCGGCATCCCGGGATGGACTCTGGGTCCGACGGGTCGGATGCAGGGGAGGTTAGTACAGTGGCGGATCAAGGGTTTTTGGAGCAATTCATGGGGTGGATGGATGGTCGCCCTGAGGAGGGTTCAAGGAGTAAAAGGCTTAAGGTGTCTTCTTCCGTACTTGTGCCTCCAACTTTCAGTGGTTCTCCATATAATAATGGTTATGATTCTCCATATATATGATCACAGAATTTAATTAGTTGAGATTTTTAATATTTGCAGATAAAAAATGGGAAGCTTAATTAATATTCTAAGCATAAGTTGATGCTATTAGAATGAGATGAAGGTAATAGCAAGCTTCTTCACAGCATGTGATTGCAGAAGGAGAATTTAGTTACTTGTGCAAGTTTTAATCTAAGAAGTTTGTCCGTGGAATGAATTAAATGACCCTGTTTGGCTTTGAAGGAAAGCTTTAGAAATTAACCGAATGTTGCTTCTTCTTCATTTTTTTTTTGGTTCTTTTATTTTCTTTGTTTTTTTTTAATTTATTGTATATGAGGAAAAGGATGGTAAACTTTAGGGTGAACAAATAGCTAAAGTATTATCAAAACACTTTCGGAAACTTACTTGATTTGAGTTTTTCTTTTTCCTTTTGTTTCTTCAAAAAAACTCTTCTCTCTATTCAAATGAAACAAATTTAAGCAAATTGACATATCTTCTGGATCTGCATTCATCTCATAGAAGGGATGGACTTGCTTTCTGTAGACCATGAAGTAATAAAAGGTAGGAGTAAGTTGAGAAAGATTTGTTAGTAGTACTTCTTCCGTCCCATACTTATTGTTGATTTCGGTTTTTTATTTTGTTTCAAAACTATTGTTGTTTTACATATTCAATGCATGATTAAATTTTTTAATAATAATTTTATTTATTAATCCCATTTTTTATTCTCTCTTATCTCTTCTATTCTACTTACTCTTTCTTTTTCTATTTACTCTATTAGAAATTGAATTCCAAGACTTTTGAATTGGGGAAATTTTAGTCATTCTATAGTATTATTTTACATTAATTAAAGTTTTCTTAATCTATATTTCCTCCGATCCATATTATAAGTATTTTTCTAGAACCCTTATTTAGTTTAAAATATAAGGAATTATGTAATTTTTAATAAAAGTTTACATTGTTTACCCCTATTATTTATCAGCTCGTAAGTTTGAAAAAAGAGGGAGAGAGGATAAATTTTAAAACAATTTTTTTTTATAACTAATAAGAATAAAATTGAGATATTGAGTTTTTTTTTTAAATCTTAAGGTGTACAACTAATATTTTTTTAATAAGCGTGAAACAGTGAGAAACCCTCATATTATATGGAATCAAGGGAGTATGTGACAACCTTAAACAACAATAAACAATAGACATGGGATGAAAGGGGGTATACATGTACGCTTTGGGATTGCTTTTGTGAAGCTATAATTTTCAGACTGTCATGTAAGAAATATCATTCAGGAAGCAACTTACTCTTCTTGGACTCTTCTGATTTCAACAAATACAGCTTTTTGTTTTATTAATAACAAATACAGCTATTTATGATTGTTGTTGCAATGAGAGAGGATATATATGGAGCTTCAGATTGAAAAAAAGTTCGTCCCATATTGGGTGCATAGTATGATTTTTTTTTTTATGTCGATCTCTTTTCTTTTTGTTACATTTTATCAGAAGGTGGAGATATATATGATCAAGATATTTGCACAAATATTGATCCTTCATTTTGTCTTGGGATCTTACAAGCAATATTATTACAATTCTATTTGAACCAGTTCTAAACCTCTATAAAATCAGTAGGAAAAAATAATTAAATTTTGTGGGTTATTTTCTCCATTTAATTTCTTTGGTTGTTGGTACAAATAAAATCTTTTTAAGCCTTCACACTACAAGAAAACATTTATTTGATCAATGTTTTTCCATTTCCTATTATATTATACAATCATTATTCTCATATATAATTATTAATAATAATTTTTCATTAAATGTACTCTAATTAAATGACGAAAAATATGGATATTGAGAGCCCTTCAATTATGAATTTATTTGATGATTTTGAGTATGAATTTGATGGTTGTGGTAGTTTTTCTAATCTATTCCCTCCGTTTCTTTTTAAATGTTACTCTTTTTTTAAAAAAATATCAATTATCATAGTATTTTTTATTGAGTTTAAATTTAAATTTGGGTGAATTTTTTATTTTAAATTTTATGTATCATACATTAAAGACACATCTATTTTTTTTTTTTTTTTTGCTTGAAACAGAAATATATATTAAAGGAACAAATAAGGTTAAGAAACTGTAAAGTACCGATACTTTAAAAAAATAGACATACCCGTATTCAATGCATGATACAACATGATACATATGCCGTATTTGTGCATATATATCTATTCATATCACTTGTAAGCGTCTGTATTGCTTTAAATTTTTACAATAAAATAGAATCATTTGAAGTTATTATAAATATTCTATGGTTTATTTAACATTTATACTATAATTTTTAGAATATTTAATGCTCATTTTTCTTTTAATGAGTAGATTTGTTTATTATACATATAAATAATATTCTATATGTATAAATATCTCTCATACCTGTATTCCAAAATTTTTAAAAAATATCATATCTTCTATATCGTACTGAATCGTATCCGATACATATATCCGTATCAGTGTTACATAATTCAGGGAACATGAGAACCTCCCTTTCCATTACAAGACACTAGGTTATAAGACAGAATAATAGCTAGAAGGGATGGGGATATAAAACCCTAAATGAAAGACACAATATTACTATTAAAGTGTGCAGTGAGCCAGTTCAGCAGCATCTAGTTTGATTATGATCAAATCTGAATCATATATCTACACAAAAGTTATTCATAGGTAATGTGTTAATTTAAAAATTATATGGTTGTCATTGGTAAATAAATAAGAAATTATTTGTAATTGTGTACTTTGAAACATAAATGAGCTACAATTACAAACTCTTTAATTGATATACTTTTCTTTTACAAATTTAATTATGTTTACATTTTGTTTTTCAATATTACCACATTTCCAAGCCAAGTTGTGTGTAAAATAATCTATCAGTGGACAATTTATTTGATTTAATTGTCTGTGTATTTATTATTATGTATTGAATGTTCTTAAGTCATAACAATAATATTCCATCCGATCCTTTATATAAGTTACTTTGAACTACCTTACAAGAATCAAGAAATGTTAGTTGCATTAATAAAATTGTTTAACATTTGCTTTAATTTCCATCCTTACCCCAAATTAATATCATATATTTGAACTTTCTAAAACAATTAATGCTCCATAAAACAATTTTCAAAAAGAGTATTTTTGGAATAAAGTAATTAATACTTCATAAACTTTTGCAAAGTAACTTATATTTGGAACCATAAAATCCTTCTAGAAGGTGACTTATATAAAGAACCGGAGGGAGTACTTCTTCTGGTTTTTAATACTCCCTTTGGTCCATATTATAAGACATTTTCTATGACAAATTTTTGATCTAAAATATAGGGTATTGGATTTTTTCTTTCTATTTTACCCCTATCTTTAATACTTTATCTCTTCTCATTTATAACCCTACAATAATAAAAGAATGAGATATTTAATAAGGGTAAAATAGAAAATGTGGGTACTTTTTGCATTTATTTAAGTAGAAAAATTGATTTTCTTAATATACGTGTAAGTGATACAAAATGCCTTATAATGTGGACCGAATGGAGTATAAGATCCTTTTAACTGAATCATGCGGATTAATAATATAAGTTAAAGTTAATTAACTACCTCAATTTTTTCAAAAATCTCAATATTTTTCTAAAACTATCCATATTTAATCTCTTTCTATTTCTCTTTGGATATATTAAATATGGGTATTTTTTGGAAATGTATAATAAATATTATCTTGTATATTGTAAATGGTCTTATATTTAGAATTATGACAAAAGACCCTACATATAGAACCGGATGGAGTATATTATAATGCTTATTTATTGTTTAACATACCTCTCTCCATATTTAATCTCCTCCATTCATTTAATTTGAATAATGAAATATTACTAATTATGACATTAAATTATACCTATATATTATTCATTTAGTTTTTTAAGAAGATGTATTTACTCAAATACAAGTTACCTTTTTAAAAAATAAAAAGTAAGTTAAACTGTAATTTTAAAAAATGAGGGAGATGGTTAGTTTCAAACTTTATCATTCAAATAAATTTTTTGTCAAACTATAATTTTACAAATAAAACATTCAAACATGGCAACTTACAACAATCTTACTTTTACTAAACTTTAATTTTATAAATTTTATTTATTTTAATTTATTTTTTCAAAACTAAAAATCAAATAGTCATTTATAAGCCCTAGCAACAGTGAACTCTCCATAATTAGTAGGAGACCAGGCAACTCCGGTGTTTTGGAAAAAAATAATAATAATAACAACTCGAAAATGTCAACGTTTAGTAAGCCTTCAAGACAGTGGCATATTCGAAATTAATAGAAGACCAAGGTTAATAGACCGGACTGGAAACCCCTAAACCCATGTCTTCTTCACACGTGGAACTTCAGGGCATAATCACTTCTTAGAAAAGTAAATAATTTCGTCCCCACCTCACACGTGGCAGTTAAGCCACGTCATCACATCATTTTCAAATTTTTTCCAATCCCAACGGTTTTGTTGTCTCTCCTAAACACAATCGTAGCCGTTCAATTCTCAACCTGCACGACCTTTATGCTTCGTTGTTCGAAGCTTGTGCCCTCCGTCTCCCCTCATCGGAGTAAAATAATGCTTTTGCAGAAATAATCTGACATTATCTTCCATGAGAGAAGAGAGAGGGAATGGTGAAGTTTTATTTTTGAATCTGATTGCGATTGTTTACATTGGAATCCTTGTGTCGTGTCCTCTTCTGGTAATGCTTCGGACGAGCTGGGATTTCAAACTTTGATCAACTTCGTCCAGATTGAGCCATTTGTGCCTCTTTCTCTATTAGTAGACATAAACTGCTTCTGGGGAACTGTTTCTGGGCATTTTACGCTGCGGATTTTGGAAGCAATTTGTCTGTGAGACACAGATTATGGAGCTTGAAGACTAAGCTTCATTGGGTTGCTTACACTATCTTAAAGGTTGGTCCTCCGAGTTTTTTTAGCTGTTTCTTTGCTTTGACCTCTGATTGTCTTCCATTTTTGAAATAGTGAAGTTTTCTTCTTTTCTTTCTATTTCTATGAAATAAAACAATTTCTTTCCAAATACTCGTGAAGTCTCTGTTTTTCTGTCTTCTTTTTTCTTTTTTCGGTTTGGGGTTATGGGATCAGAGGAGAAGAAAATTAAAGTGGTATCTGATGCGTTTCAAGAGTTTGAATTCTTTGAATATTAATGAAATCAATTTGACTTGAAGGTATAATCGAAACTTGTTATTTTGATTTTCCTTGTCATTTTTTTCTAATGATTTATGTCTATGCTTGCATCTTCTTCACTTAAAAGAAAAGCCTCTCATTCTCAAACCATGCAGAAAAATGTGAGAACACAGCTAAGAATTCCACTTTCTTTGTTGACCGTCGATAATAAGTACAAATCTAGATATAATTTTTTATGGTACTCTCTGCCGAGTTCATGAAAAGTAAGAAATCTTCCTTGTTTACCGATATACCCCGAGGAAAAACACCATATTACATTTCAACCCTGTCTCTTGAGCGTTTGTTTTGGCCCTCATGTGCAGGGTGTTTTTGGAATATTGTAAAAGTATCCGCTGTCGGTTTCTAAATTGACGCCGTCTCTAGTCGTTAGAATTAAATGTTCCTCATTCCAATCAACGAAGTTTTGAATAATTATTTTTTAATGTTGCAGGTGATTGATTTAATACAATTCTCAAAGAACAGACTCGTGGGACATCGTTAGGTACTTGAGTTTTATCGTTCGAATCATGTTGTCAATAAACAAACTTTGTGTGATCATTCAATATTATTCCATTGAATGATGTTGTGGTTGGCCCAAGTTGTTCTTTTGCGTCTAAGAATTTTCTATTAGAGTCTTAATTTACAATTTACGAATTTTATGATTGCAACTTCTCCACCACTTCCTTTTTAATTCCCTATACTAATAATACATCTCTTTTGTCTTCTATAAATTCTCACTTCTAGATCATTTCTCCGGAGGCTTGCTTTTCTCTTCTATTCCTACCAGACATCAAAACAATGGTGGAACAACGTGGAGAAGAAGTTGATGATAACTATTCCACAGAAGACTGGTTCTTGCAAGCGCAAGAACTTGTACCCGTTGCTGTTAACAAGGCAAATGAAGTTAAGGGCTTTCCTGGTAGGTGGAAAGTGATCGTTTCAAAGATAGAACAGATCCCATCATGCTTATCAGACTTGTCAAGCCACCCTTGCTTCTCCAAGAATGCTCTTTGTAAGGAGCAATTGCAGGCTGTGTCAAAGACGCTCAAGGAAGCCATCGATTTAGCTGAGTTATGTGTGAAGGAGAGGTACAAAGGTAAGCTTCAAATGCAGAGCAATCTCGGCGCTTTATCTGGGAAATTGGATTTGAATTTACGTGATTGTGGGCTATTGATCAAGACTGGTGTCCTTGGTGAGTCTACTTTGCCATTGGGTATGTCTGATGCTGTGGAACATGGGAATGATGTAAGAGAATTGCTTGCACGCCTTCAGATTGGTGACCTGGAGGCGAAGCATAGAGCTATTGACAGTCTTGTTGAAGCCATGAAAGAAGAAGAAAAGAGCTTTATCGCTGTTCTAGGAACAAGCAATATTGCTTCCTTAGTTCAATTGTTAATGGCTACTTCCCCTAGTATAAGGGAAAAGGCCGTTACTGTCATATGCTCTCTTGCAGAATCAGGGAACTTCAAGGAATGGCTTCCTTCTGAAGGAGTTTTGCCACCTCTTATTCGACTTGTTGAATCTGGTGGGGCTGTTGGGAAAGAGAAGGCTGCGATATGTCTTCAGTGGTTGTCCATGTCAGAGGAGTCAGCCCGGGAAATTGTTGGACATGGTGGGGTTAGACCACTGATTGAGCTTTGTCAGAATGGGGATTCTGTGTCCCAATCTGCTGCTGCTTGTTCTTTGAAGAACATGTCAGCTGTTCCTGAAGTGAGACAAGCTTTGGCTGAAGAAGGGATTGTGAAGGCCATGGTCAATCTCCTTGATCATGGAATTTTATTGGCTTCCAAAGAGAGCGCTTCGGAGTGCTTACAGAATCTCACATCGAGCAATGAGAATCTAAGAAGGTCTGTTATATCAGAAGGTGGTGCTAGGAGCCTTCTTGCTTATCTCGACGGTCCACTCCCTCAAGAATCAGCTGTCACAGCATTGAGGAATCTGGTTGGATCAATCTGCCGGCAAGATTTAATTTCTTTAGACCTCCTTCCCCGTTTGATCCATGTGCTAAACACTGGATCTTCTGGAGCAAAACGGGCTGCTGTGTCAGCAATATGCCAAGTTTTGATCTCATCGGAGATGAAGAAAATGGTGGCTGAGGCTGGATTCATCCCGTTGCTCATCAGAATGCTGGAGGCTAAATCAAACAGCACGAGAGAGGTGGCTGCACAAGCGACTGCGAGCTTGATGACAGTAGCACAAAACCACAGGGAGGTGAAAAGGAATGATAAGAGTGTGCCAAATCTGGTTCAGTTGCTTGATCCAAGCCCATACAACACTGCGAAGAAATATGCAGTTTCCTGCCTATGTTCACTTTCTTCAAGCAGGAAATGTAAGAAGCTGATGATTTCTTACGGAGCAATTGGGTACCTGAAGAATCTGAAAGAGATGGACATTCCTGGAGCTAAAATGCTTCTTGATAGATTGGAAAGAGGGAAATTAAGAAGCTTATTTAGCAGAAAATAAGCTCTGTATCATCAAACTTTTTGTTTATCTGTTCTTGTGAATGTTGTTGTCTCATTGTCTATATGAAGCACGGTAGCTTCTGGCTGTTTATATATGGTCGATATTAATATGTCCTATATCTTCCTTTTCCTCTCTAATCTGTTATCTTATGAAGTTTGTGCTTTGAAGAAGTTTTTGATAATCAGACCAAGAGATTCCTTTCAGTGAATTAGGGAGATTTTATTATTAATAATTGCTCATTGAATTAGGGAGAATCTAATTGCAAAACCGCAGGCAAAATGCGGAAAATTAAAAAGATTTTCATTTTTATTTTTTGATAATATATTTGGTTTTTTACTAATTAATTAATGATACAGATAACAAATAAAATTCACGTAACAAATACTTATTGAAACTTTCAGACTGTGTGGGACCCGGTGGAATCGTGATATTCGAATCTTGACATAGGGATTAAGATCAAGGCCTTTTCGTGTGTCAGTTTTGTTTGTTTGTTTGGGAAGGTAGAGGACCAAACAAGCCCTTTTCAAATCCTATCACCGAGATGCTACGAGCAACGGACCAAAGCTTATTTACTAGCGCATTTGTTTACGATGGCTCTCTGATTCTGTGAAACACGGTGTGGTTGTGATTATCGAGGCTAATTATTCTGCTACTTCCTTTGGTACTTTCACTTTGCTCTCTCTGTTAGCTGTTTGCTGTTTGCCTCTATGAATAGTCAGGAAATTCACCTGCCCCTGGTTGCTAGATTTTTCAGTTTGCTGTTTGTGGTGCCAAGAGAGTATCATTTGATTGACGGCTTTGAAATTTTGGATTTTGGGTATGCCTTGGGGGTGTTAATCTGAGTATGACTCTGAATTGAGAGTTTGGAAATGAATTGCTGGAATTTTATGATTCTGGTGATTTCCCATATTTTTAATATTCTGTTGTTTTGTAAATTGTTTGTTTTTCAGCAATTCATGTCGTTATATAACATGAGAATTCTGTCTTCCAATAATTTCTTATTGTTTTGGCAATAAGAAATTTAGTGCCCTTCTTATATACTTGTCTTGTCAAACTCCAGAAAATGGTTTTCAGTATAGAAAAAGCCCCCTTTTCTTTTACAATTGCCACTTGCCCACTTCTAGAAAGACATGCTAAGAATATCTTGGTTCTGTTAATTTTTCAGCTTCCCTTTGGCATTTATTTCTCTCCTTTTCATTGTAAGAAATTATGGATTTTAATCCCGATTAATAAACTAAATGTCCTTTTGCCTGATACCCCTTTAGAAATATTGTAAACTGTGGAGTAGATTGTGAAACTTGTTCAAAACTTTAATGGAGGATGTATTAAATTATTTGCGTTCTTGCGTAATACTTATCTAACAAGCACAGATGCTGATGCCCCTTTTTGCCTTTTCCTTTTGTTTCCAAATTTTGATCCAAAGAGGTGGAGCATTTTTCTGGTGCCATTTTGTTTTCGGGATAAATTTTTATCGAACACTTCCAATTCCTTCAAGTCTAGTCAATCTGCAGATAACGTGGAGTTTTTAAATTGTGCAGGTCAAACCTTCTGTTGATGGCTTCATTTAAATTCATACCAATAAGAACTAGTGCGACATACATGAGAATTTTTAATTGCCCCATAACTAAAATTGAAAGGGGAGAAAAAGTTGAGTCACTGAACTGAAGGTACCTCGTAACATTTCAAATATAAAGGAGTTGGCACGTAAAAGGAGTATCCCTGGTGGCAGTAGAGATGCTTCAATTGAAAGCTTAAAGTTTATATACACAATGAATAGTTCTGAAGGCAGTTGGTTATTTGGGATTCAACTTTTTTCATGCTAAATTTAGAGTCTTCGTACGGGGGTGGAGAAATTAAAACAAAGCAGCTGAAAAAGTAAAATCCTTGTGCTCTAGTGAATTGAATTCTTGAACAATTTACTGTGTTGCCTTTGTGTTTCTTTTCATTCTGAGATTGAAGTAGGGTGTTACTATTGGGTAAGGGTTTATTGCCACAAGAGAGCTAAGTTGTCAAACACACATATGGACAACCACTTTATTGAATAACACTTCATGCCACTTGGGAAGGTGGAAGCTCTTATGGATTTACTTGCCAGTGTAAATTACAATGATTAAACAATTAGCTTGCATGCTGTGTGTCAAAGTTTTTCCCTTTTGCTAAATTGTCTTTCTCTTTCCCATAATGTGTGAGAATACCTTTGTGCTTATTCTTTCCAATGTGTGTGAAATTATACACCAGTTGTGACATGAGTTTAACAGATAAGTATATGTCACCTATTCCTTTATTTCAATGATTCTTTCACATATTGTCAAGTGAATTAGAATTCTGCGGAGCTAAAACTATTGCCCTCATTTAACGCGAGAATTGTGCTTTAATTTTGTTCTGCAGCTTTGATTAGCATAAAAGATGAGTGCATTAGATGCAACCAGAGCAGAACTTGGTCTTCTGGTTTTATATTTGAACAAGGCTGAAGCCAGGGACAAAATATGCAGGGCAATACAATATGGTTCCAAATTTCTGAGTGATGGGCAACCTGGTACTGCCCAGAATGTTGACAAATCAACCACTTTGGCTCGCAAAGTTTTTCGTTTATTCAAGGTTAGATTATTCTGTGTAATTCTGAAACCATTGCTCTATACATTTATTTATTCTTTTTATTTTTCTTCTTTGGATAATTTACTCCTTGCAATTTTTTAAAATATCTTTTTCACTTATCTGCATCCTCTTATTTCCTTTTTTCTTTTGGGCCAGTGTCTTGATTAATTTAAATGAAGATAAGACATCTCTAGTAGTGTGAAGATTATTCTTTGTTTTTGTAGTGATAAAATTGAAATTAAATAACTGAGAGAAAGTCTTAAAACATTTCTTTTGCAAATTATGGATCCCTTCTGACGCTTGAAGAGGAATTTTATCATAGAAAAGAAGTTGCAAATTAATTGATATATTGGTCATCTTCAGAGTGATCACTGCTCATATTTTTTACTGTGCAGTTTATCAATGACTTGCATGCTCTGATAAGTCCAACCCCACGTGGAACTCCCCTGCCCCTTATTTTGTTGGGAAAGGTACAAGCTTTGCAAGAGCATTCCTCCTTTTTATCGCCAACTTATTTTATTCCTCATTCTTACCTTGATACTCTGTTCAATGCTTTTCTTCAGTCCAAAAATGCATTGCTGTCAACTTTCTTGTTTCTGGATCAATTCGTGTGGCTTGGCAGATCAGGCATCTACCAGGTAGGAAACAAAATGTTTCCCAATTATTCAGTTTGTTGCTTGAATTATTAATGTGAAACTTCTACTGAGTAATTGAGTCGTATGTATGAACTTTTTTTGTCCAACTACAGAATAAAGAACGTACTGAGTTAATTGGCCGAATATCGCTTTTTTGTTGGATGGGTTCCTCAGTGTGTAGCACCTTGGTTGAGGTTTGTGGCTCTTTCTTTTTTTTGTTTCCCGCTTGTACTTTCAAAATGTATATATCAGGAAAGGCCTCCTTCTTCGGTGCTATTAACATCTTTATGACATGTTCTACCGGTCATATTGTCAGCTTGGGGAGCTTGGAAGACTGTCTGCATCAATGAAGAAGTTAGAGAAGGAACTCAAGAACAGCAATAAATATGATGTATGTTCTCTGGGCTGGTGTATAGGTTCTTCAAAGTTTCTTTTCATTTTCACCTTACATGGGACAGTAAAACTGTTTTCCGTCATTTTAAATCTACATTTATTTAAACTCATGGGTATTTATTTAAACTCATTACCCATGAATGCAGAATGAACAATACCGTGCCAAACTACAAGCATCAAATGAGAGGACTCTAGCACTTATCAAAGCAGGCATGGATATAGTTGTAGCCGTTGGACTGCTTCAATTGGCACCCAAGAAAGTTACTCCCCGTGTGACTGGAGCCTTTGGATTTATCACATCTCTGATATCTTGCTATCAGGTGCCTGCCATTATCACTGTACTTAACTTGCCTCGTGCTTCTGTATTACTTGCCATCCTGCTTTCATTAAAATATGTGTCTTTATTGCATTTTGCAACTTCCCTTCTTTCCACCTGCGCTAACAAATAAGGCAAGCTCTTGATAATTTTTCTTGGGAGATGTAGGGAATGGTATTGACAATGTTTAGTCTTCAGAAATTCATCAACATCATTTGACTCGAAAAAATTTAAAAATCTATCAATATCAAAGCCTTCAATTTGGTCGATAGGATCATATTTATGGGTTTTTATAGGATGGAAATGGTAATTTATTCACAAAATGAAACTCAATTTTTGAAGATATATTTTCCTTTGACACCATTGGAGGGACTTTGTGATGGTCATGTTATTAATTGGCTGAAAATTAAGCTGTGAGTATTTCCTTTTTTCTTTTTTTTTTGTTTGGTTGACAATGATATCTTATTCTTATCTGGTTTGTGCAATGCAGTTACTTCCTGCTCGAAGCAAGTCCAAAATATTGTGAAGATGAAGAGACAAGCTCATCCTTGTCACTCTTCGTTGTCCTTTAGTAATTATATAAGCTTGTAAATTAATGCTTTTGGATTTGAGCATTGAGCATTTTGGTGACCAATGAGGTGCCTTCCAAATGCCATCTAAGTAGTACTGATATTGCGACATATTTTATAGTAGAAACAACATAACGCTGCCCCTTGTATTCTGCCAATTGATTGGCTTCATCCGAACGATGTATAGTTCTATATGGATGAAAAAATAGGCCTAGATTCAAGAAATGCTTATATTAAAAATTCTTTTCTTCGCCTTATTAAAAAGCTACCGAATGAGGGGAGGAATATTCGTTCCCCTGCAATGTACTTTAACACATTCACCTCTAAATGAAAAAAAAAAGTGTAAGAAAAAAAAATAAAGATTTCAAGTGAACCCATTATTGTATATAAAACCAAAAAAAAAAACAAATACACGCACATGCACAAGTATTTATATTTTTTATTATCAATTTTTTTTACTCAAAATGTAATCTTTTTATAATTCTTTATTAATAATTCGAGACATAGTAATGACTTCAACTAAAATTTGAATATTTATTTAAATTTTTGAGTTTAAAAATAATTTAATGATATAATTATTTTAATATTTTGCTATTGTTGAAATATCATTAGACAAATAAGAATTAATGTAAACTGCACAGTGCATCATGAACAGTGAGCCAAATTTTATTTAGTTAACAAAAAAACACACCATTTCTAAGCCCCAAAAAGTTCTCATGCACTCTGACCAAAAAAAAAAAATTGTCATGCATGCACGATAAACCACATCTCACGTAATTTCTTTCTTGGTTTAGGAAATAAACTCTGGACAGCAACAATTTGTTTGTCTTAATATCGATATATATTCTCTATTCTGAACTGAATTTCCTGTTCGTTATCTCCCGGAATCCACTGACAAATGGCATATTATGGATTTCTCAGTGTTTGAAAGCATTGGAGATTGATAGAAAGAGGGAAGAGAAGCTGTGTCCATGGTAGATCAGGAGGAAGTGCCAGAAGGGGCGGTGGAGTACATACCGACCCAAGAGACGCTCAAGTGGGTCTTTGTCGGAGGCAAAAGGGGTGTTGGCAAGACCACCTGTAGCTCCATTCTTTTGATCCTCCTCGCCGGCGTTCGCAGCTCCGTTCTGGTCATCTCCACCAACCCTGCTCACAATCTCAGTGATGCTTTTCAGCAACGATTCAAGAAGACACCCACTTTGGTCGAGGATCTGATTCTCAGCGCAGCAAGTTTCTGCACGTCCTTGCGTGTCTCTTAATCTCAGCTGTCCACTTTATCCAAGCGTCCACAAAGCACCAAAGCATTGAGCTATTAAAATTGCATCTGAACCATCGGTTTCAACTCAATCTCAACCATCCAGTTTTTGAGTCAACAAAACACGTTTCAGAAGCCCCTCTGCTCAAAAGACGTTCGAAGTTTTGCTAGTTTTGGGAGCTCTCATTGGTGGGAAATGCTTCAAGAGGCAAGGTAAGAAGGAACACAATCATTTTTCAACAAAGATGACATCATCTTTTATATTTGCATTGCTAATCTCACACAAAGTCTCAATCCTAGGTATTTTTGAAACTCAAACTTCTTTCTGTTGCAATGTATAATGCAAGATGCATGTTTCTTTTGTTAAAGCTGAGGAAAGATAGCATGTTGCAATTATTGGACACTGTAGAAGCTTTATTAGCTGGACATTATCAATTAGATAAAATCAAAAGGTTACTAACAAAGTTCATACGTAGCCTCATTGTGATTCTTTTTAGGTGCATGTGTGTTATGGATGATTCCCTTGAAACTTCATTTTCTGTTTTATTCATGCCCTTTGTTACCTCTGTTGCTCATTTTATGACGATTATTTGACTTTTGTGTGTGAGTCGTGTAATTTCTTTTTCCTAAAAAAATCTGAAATTTGTGGGACTTGTTATCTCATATGGATGCTTTCAAAATACTGCCTTTCTTATAGATGCTTTCATTTATGTTTCGACTGTTGCTTATTTCAATTGGTTTGTGGTACTTGTTTGCTTAGGCCTGTAGAGTGTATTCTGCTGACTGAAATGTGTTTTCCTTTAATAAATACATACATAAATGAAAGTATATATAACATATATAATTATATGTATATATGTGTGTATAGCTGTGTGTGTGAGTGTGAGTGTTTGTACCAAATAAAAATAATAAAATGAGAAATGTGCACGAGAAAAAGCCACTTTTATAAAAATCAATGTGTACATTACATCAAGAGGCTAAATACAATTTTCATTCTCTAATACACTCTCTACAATCCAAAAGATATTAGAATACACTCTATATTGTCACTAATATTACATTACAACTCTTTATAACCCTATACTAAAGTTTGCATTGCTCTTCTTTCTTCTTTGTAGGTGAAGATCCATTTTCAATAGCTTCAAATATGTCCAATCAACATGGAGGATATGGTACCCACTACCTGCAATGACAATTCAAAATCAAGTCACAAGTTTGATATTTTGTTTGTGAACAATAGCCTTGTATTCACAGTTTTGTACATTCACATGAATGATATTTTGCCTACAAGTGATATTTTGACAATGAACAATAAGCTTGTACTCACCAGCAATTTCTATTTTGCTAATAGTAGCACTACAAAAAATTTGACTTTTGGCGGGGACAAAAGTGACCGCTGAAAGAAGGAATGTCGCCGCCAAAAGTTTTCAACGGCGACATTTTTGTCGCCACCACAAATCTCGTTACCGAAAGTTTGGCGACAATAAAAACGTCGCTACCAAAAGTTGACATTTAGTGGCGAAAAGAGTTGTCGCTGAAAATATAAATTGTCGCCGCCAAATATTTCTCATTTGGTGACAACATTTAGTCGCCGCTAAAAATATATTATTTGGCGACAACATTTAGTCACCGCTGAAAGGGTCATTTAGCGATGACATTTAGTCGCCATTGAAAGTCGTTTGGCCATGCTATCACTAGGTCAGCCACTGGACCCCGCCACGTCACCACCACCGGACGGCCGCCACATCACCACCGCCATCAGACCACCGCCACTGGCCGACCACCACGTCACCACCACCGGACGGCTGCCACATCACCACCGCCATCGGACTACCGCCACGTCACCACTCACATCACCACCGCCACATCATATATTTGTTTCAAATGTGCGTTCACCTTGGTTTAAACCCATGACCTATTGCTTGTAATGTCTTTGTATTTACTCTCTTGCCAGTTGAGTTGAAATGCACATGCAGTTTTTATATGAGATATTAAATATATATTGTTTATCTACACACTAATACACACATATATATTTATAAATCAATATTATTATTAAAAAATACACATATTTTATTTTCAATTATTAATATCGTTAAATATTTTATTTATATACATATATTTTTATATTTATATGAATATTTATATTATATATTTTTTATTTTATGTTATGTCATATCATATAATATATCATATATATCATATATTATATTATTTGATATATATATATATATGCTTAATATATATATATATATAATATAATGTAATATAAAATTGTTAAAAAATTATTAAAATAAATATTATAATTTTGATTGTCATATGATTTAAACAAATGCAATAAATTCAATATATTATAATTCAGATAATAAAAAATAATTAAAAAGAGTGAGAGGATGAGAAAGAGAGAATTAGCCCATATTTATTTTCTAAATATTGTTGTTACTTATTTTTTAGAAAAATATATTAACAACACATAAACCTTCTTTCTCTACGTGATATTACTTTATTAGACTTTTACATTATAAGAAAATATCCACACTACCAACACCTATAGGAGTTTAGGCTGAGAGTCTCAATCATAGTATGACAGATTATTTTCTTGGACTAACTATTGATAATTGCCTTAGTACATTATTACTTCATCAAAATTATTACTGGTAATAAATAACATTAATATTAATTTATATGTTAAAAATATTAGAAATTAAATTAACCTAATAAGAATTCCTCCAAATATAGGGTTGATCACATTAAATAATTAGGGATTATTTTGTCTTCCTAATTTTTTTTTTGGAGTTATCAATCCCTTTATGAATTAAAAAAATTATCCTAATAAGAATAACATATTTCATTAATTAGGATAAGGAAAAGTAAAAATAAATATAGATTGAATTCAATATTCAACATTTCAAATCTTTAATCTCTGGTAGAGATAAAGTACTTTCAAAATGTCCAAAATATTTTACATAAAAAAATAGTAAAATACTTTATCTTTAAATAAAGATACTAGATAATATTTATAATATAAAATATATATTAAATATCTAATTACTTATAATAAAAATGTATAAATAAAACACAATTATTATTTTAATATGTTATTTATTAATTTCTTAAATGAAAATAGCAAAAATTCACAAAATTAACTTTGATAGCGACATTAAAAAATCGCCACCGAAAGTCTTACTTTCAGTGGCGACATTAGTAAGTCGCCGCCGAAAGTAAGACTTTCGGCGGCGACAAAAACAATCATTGCTGAAAGTATAACTTTTAGCAGCGCTAAGGAAAAATCATCACTAAAAGTCTGGCTTTTGGCGGCGACAATGAAAGTCATTGCTAAACGCTATTTTCAGCGATGCCTTTTTTAGCCGTCGCCGAAAGATAGACTTTCAGCTGCTACTTTTTTTAGTCGCCGATGAAAGTATACTTTTAGCGGTGACTCTTTTTGGTTGCTGCCGAAAGTGTACTTTCAGCGGTGACTTTTTTTAGTTGCCGCCGAAAGTCGTCACTGAAGGTCTATTTTTTTGTAGTGTATATAGAATTTTCAAAATCAACTATGGAATCATGAATTCAACTCCTACCAATATGAAAATGTTATCAACAGAGAACTAAAATGCAATCCAAGTCGTGTCGATGAACACTATCCTTAAGAATTATTTCACCATACGACGGCAACTCCCTAGGATTAAACAAACCCTTGTTGCAGTGAACAGAAAAACAGAATAGCAAAGAGAAAAAAAGATAAACTCAGAACAAAGGGAGAGCTCAGTGTGTTTGGCTCATGTAGTGAAGACTCCATTTTATAGCCAACCAAAACAAAGAACGTTGAACGATTTTAATAGTGATTAAGGTATCTGTTTCTAAATGTTGGAGAATTAAAGAGCGGATAAAAACTGGCCATAAACCCATGAAACCGTGGTCATAAAAACATAATCCTTAACGTTCAAAACTGAAATCATTAAAAAGGAGGATTTTCTGGGAGGCTAGTTTATATTAAAAAATGTTTAAATTAAAAATTATTTTCTGTAAAAAGTATCCAACATTGCATATATTCTTGCGCGCAAGGGAAAATTGATGGATTTCTCCTGCATTGGTTGTTATCGTGCATGCCAACCCACTTCTCTTCTTGGCCCTTTAACTTGCTCTTGTACTCATCTTAGTATTTATATACTAAGGCTTCCACTATTTTAAGTAATGTGAGACTTCTCTTTTTTTGACACAGACACACACACTAATATTTCCAACAATCCCCCACATGTGTCAAAAAGAGATTTTCATCTGAGTTCTAAATATGGGTATAATTATTTTGAATTCGGTGTCCTTTGGACTATAAACCAGGTTTAGACCAATAATTCTTAGTACACAGAGCAATCAATGAAGCTTATAACTTCTATGAACAAACAATTCTTAATTGTATACTAGAGGTCTTATTAGTCAAATTATACCCCCACAATTCCAGTTGTTATCGCAGTTTTACGCTTTAAATGGCCATGTGTATGCTTGATATTTAATGAATGCTCTAGAGATTTTGCCACAATTTTATGGAAGTAGCCTTACTCCACATTCATTTAGGTCATTCCATCAAGTGTATCTACAATGAATATACCATCCATAAAAAATATGAAATCATTAAGAGCTTTTGCTCAATCTCCCAATCAATGCATTCTAGCACTTTCTCATTTCATAGGAAGGGACTTGAAATTAATGCTAGTAGAATTAACAAATGACTTGCTATTATCTATATGAACTTTTTTCGTGGGATCTCCAATCACAAAGGTTAGATTATCATCACTGTTAATTTCAAATTGGTTTAATTATCATTCCCTTCGATATTTTAAAAATTTGTTTCTTTTCTAGGGGCTTGGTCAGGGGATTCGCTAGGTTTACTTTTGACCTTACAAATCGATTGATATAACTCCATCTTTCAGCAATTGCCTTATAATATTGTGTCTCAAACAAATGTGTATACTTTTGCCATTATATGTCTTATTCTTAGCAGTAGCTATTACTGACTTACTATTACAATGTATTGACACTGATGGTGTTGACTTTGCACCTAAAGGAATACTTGCTAAGAATTTTTTCAACCACTAAGCCTTGATACCAGCAAGCTCCAAAGCAATAAATTAACTCTGAATCCTTTGAGGATCTTGCTATAATATTTTGTTGTACTGATTTCTAGGTTACTACACCGCTACCAAAGTGCATACAAAGCCAATAGTGAATTTGGTTTCGTCTGAATCTAAAATCTAGTTAATATAACTGTATCCTTCAAATGCAATGGTAAATCCACTATAACATATACCATAATTTATGGTACCTCTCAAATATCTCATTATCCTTACTTGAGTTAATCAATGCTCAGTTCCTGGATGATGGGTATAGTAGCTCAACCTACATACTACATATGCTCTATCAAGTCGACTGAAGTTTATTAGATGCAAAAAGACTTCCAATAATTTGTGCATATTTAGATTGAATCATTGGATCACTTTTATGTTTTGCTAATTATATGTTAGTATCGTAAGGATTACTTAGAAACATATCATCAAAATGTCTAAATTTTTCAAGAATTTTTTCAACATAATGTTCTTGAGATAGAAAAATACTATTTTCACTTCTTATGATCTTAACACCTAATATTACATTTGTTTCACTCATATCTTTCATATCAAAATTCAAAGCAAGAAAACGTTTGGTTTCAACTACAACATTCATGCTAGTACAAAAAATAAGCATGTCATCTACATATAAATAAAGAAGCACACAATTATTATTTATTAGTTTTGTATATCCACACATTTCCACTTTAACAGTAGAAAAAGCATCACTTGTTAAGATTTCATCCAATTTTTCATGTCATTGTTTATATGTTTGTTTTAAACCATATAATGACTTAACAAACTTACAAACTTCATTTCCTTGTCCAAGGGTAGCACACAAGGGCGGACCTACCTGTAATTGAGTGGGGGCAGATGCCCCCCATCATTTTCTAAGACAACATGTAAATATATGGTAGATTCAATTAATGCCCCTATTTCTCTTCTTTCTTTGCACTCAGTGATGAAAGAATATGATGAAGAAGATAGAGAGGATGCAGAGAATGAGAAAGAAAGAAAGTGAAAAAGTACACAAAAAAGGATTTTGCTTCCAAAGTAGGTTTCTCTAGTAAAACTGTAGGAGATTATTTTGAAAGTTTTGTGTTTCAATACTAAGTTTTCCATTTCAATTTCAAATTTTCAATAGTGGGTTCATTTCATATTATAATTTCTGAAGAAGAATAGTGTGAGGCAGAAAAAAGAGAAAGAGAAGAAAAAATAGTGAGAATGAGAAAGAGAAGAAAAATGGTGTGAGAGTGAAAACCAAGATGAAAGAGTGATGAGAATGTGATTTTGTATCTAACATTTGTTTTAGAATCATGAGAAAATTGAGAAAAAGAAGAAGAGAAAAGAATGAGGGAAGTTTTTTTTTTCCTTATTTGATGTAAATTTGTTTTCAATGACATATTTATTTTTTAATATTTTAAAACATTATTTTTATCTTTCAAACACATATATATCAAACAAAATTTATATCCACATTTCATTTTTTAGGTACCAAACATATTTTTGGATCGAAAAATTCCATTCAATTCATACAAATTCTTTTTTTTTTCCCATTAAGTTGTATATGTGAGTGTGTGTGAATATATATATATATATATAATATTATACCATATATTATATAATTTTAACATTTATATGTTTAGCTTTATATAATTATAATTGTTTTTTTTTTAAAATACCTCACTTGACCCACTGACTCAAGGTTCTAGGTCTACCACTGGCAGCATATCCTTCAAATTGTACCATATAACTTTCTTCCTCTAAATCACAATTTAAGAAAGTTGTTTTAATATCTATTTGATGAATAAAAAATTTGTAAACTAAAGCTAAAGCAATTAACACTCTAATCGAAAAAATTATTGTTACTAGAGAAAATGTATTAAAATAATCAATATTTTATTTTTGATTAAACCTTTTGGCTACTAGCCTTACTTTATATTTGTCAATAGATCCATCTGAATTTATTTCTTTTTAAAGATCCATTTGCAACCAATAGGTTTTGCTTCTAGAGGCAAGTCTACTAACCTAAGTTTCATTTTGATTTAGTGAATCAATTTCAACTTTAATCACTTCTTTCGAAAGATGAGCATCGAGTGATGAAACAATTTTAGAAAAATTTGACGATTTATCTTGTACTATATAAGTATAAAAATTATTTCCAAATGAAGTTTCTTAAAAATTATTTTCAAATGAAGTTTCTTTCCTTTATCTTTTGTTTCTTCTTAAATTTTCAATTAAGTTTTCACTATTATTTTGTTCAGGTATAGTAGACCAATTTTTTTGCTGGTTTAGAAATAGATTGAATTTTCAAAGGAAAAACATGTTCAAAAAACTCTACATTTTTAGTTTCTATAATAGTGTTCTGATCAAAAACATAATTTTTTAAAACCAGAAATCTAGAGGCTGCACTATGTTCAGTATATCCAATAAACATGCAGTCAAAAGTTTTAGAACCTATTTTTCTCTTTTAGGATCAGGTAGCATAACTTTTCCTAGATACCCTTACACTTTCAAATATTTTAAGTTTGGTGCATATCATTTCCATAATTTATAAGGTATCTTATTTATTTTCTTATAAGGTATTCTATTATATAGAAAACAAAGTTTCACCCCATAAATTATCTGATGCAGAGGAACTTACAAGAATAGCATTCATAATTTCTTTTAGCATTCTGTTTTTCCTTTTTTCTACTCCATTATATTTAAGTGAATATCGAGGAGTTATTTCTATCCTCCTTTATCGGATCTAACTCTTTTTATCTTTTTATTTAGTTGGTTCCTATCTCTTCCATATACAAAAGAAATTTATCTAACGCTTCATCTTTATTTCTTTGTAAAAAGACTATAGTATATCCCAAAAAGTCATCTACAAAAGTTACATAGTACTTTTTGACACTCTTTGTTCCCATTTGTTTTAGGTCACTCAAATCACTGTGTATTAAAACAAGTAATTCAAATTCTTTTTGTGTAGAAAAATGAGATTTTTTTAGTTCATTTGACTTTTATACACACTTCACATTTACTTAAACTATTAGTTTTAATTTCAGAAATTAAATCAAGATATTACATTTTCTTAATATAAGACTCACTAACATGTCATAACCTTACATGCTAAATATCAAAAGAATCAATTAAATAAAAAGGCAAGTAAGCAGAAGACGATGCATCGTCATTCATATTAGCAACATTGAGTATAATTAGTTCTTGATTACAATAACCCTTCCTCACAAAGACATTGTTTCATGTGTTTACAATCTTGTCAGATTCAAATAACACTTTAACCCCAACTTTTCCCAATAGAGCAACAAAAACTAAATTTGCTCTAATATCCGGCATATGAAGGACATCATTGAGAGCTAAGATCTTTCTTGATATGAGTTTGAGATCAACTTTTCCTTTTCCTAGAACTTTTGTAGTTCAGTAATCAACAAGATAAATATAGTCTTCTCCTTTCTTTATAGGATAATAGTAGGTAAACATCTCTCTATTCGCACAAATGTGTCTGGTAGCTCTAGAGTCTACCACCCACTTTCTTATGTCAGAAACAAGAGCAACTTGAGAAATGACCACATCATTTATCTCTTCAGTATTGTTCTCATCTCCTTGAACCAAATTTGGATTCGTCTTGAGAGGATTATGATTTCTAGCTCTCCATTTGCATTGAACAGCATGATAACCCTGCTTACCACAAACCTAGCAATTGCCCTTCTTTTTATTAGTAGATTACGAAGTGTGAAATTACCATGCTTTGTCTGGGTCCCGTGTCTCACAAAAAGGTCGATTCTGGAAGACATTTCTGGTAATCTTGCAATGTATATGGTTTTTGGTTTTCCGCCATATTGCAAGATCATCCTTTTGTACCAATTTTTCCCAGCACAGGCTCCTTGCTACTTTCTCAATCACATCCCGTTCTTCTGCAAGACTCTCACGAGTCCTCTCCTACCCTTTTCAGTGGTTTTCCCAATTTATTGGTGGCCCTGACAGAATCCAATACCCACCAGGACGCAGTAGTCGATCAACTTCAGTTAAGTAAATCCCATCTGTAAAGCCAAAAGTCAGTAACAAAGTCCTTTAATAATGAAGTTCAAAGCTATTAAAACTGTATCTATTGATGATTCTATATAAGGAATTAGAGTGTACCATACTGGCCCCAGGGAATGAGGCAACGTGAGCAGTGAGCCATGCCAAAGGCTCTTGAAGGGTAAGGAAGTCTCATGGAGGCAAGAACTTCAATCAAAGCAGGAACTCCACGTTCAAGAGCAAATTGGACCTGCGCTTCATGCGTATCTTTTGGTGCAAACGACATTGTTAAAGTGTTTTGAGAAAGAAGGTAAGCTCCCCAACTTGCCACTTGAAATTGTAATTTGGCCAGTGAAAAACTTGTCATACAGAGAATCATGGATGTAAAAGAAAGAGCTTTGAGCAGTTAGAACTGCCTTTAATTATGGGGTTTTATAGTTAACTTTTACTTGCGTATGTGTCATGTCAGAGGGGAGGGGAAATCGAAGGGGGGAAAAACACTATGCCTTGTGAAGTTGCTATATGACGTTAATCGGTACCAGCAAAACTGTATTAAAAGTGAGTTCAGTAATTTAATCCTGCAAAGTCTAATGAAATCTCATCGCTCCTGAATGAAATGGAAAATTATGTTTCATCTAATCTATTTACTTCAAGTTTTTTTTTTTCGATGGATTATCAGGTCTGCTTCAATTCCATAGGTGAAAATTGAGACTTTATCTACAAACTCTGTTATAAATATCAACCTATAAACCGTAAGATTCCTTCGAGATTATTCGATTTTAAAGGAAATTAGGGCACAGTTTTTGCGTTAAACAGCCCAACTTGATCACAATGATATGCTGGTAAAATTTCTAACAAAAAAATATAAATAAATAAACGACAGGCATTACAAAAGTCAACTTGAATATAATTGGAAAACACATCAAAATAAAATGATTTACGGGATTTGCCATGACTATCTGTTTGGAAAATCAAACAATAATTTCCTTTCATGGCAGTCCCTTGATTTGCCCAAAATTGTCCCATAAACGATCCATTAGGAATCACTGATCCTAAGGAAAAGAGAAAATAAAATAAATTGTATTGTATTGTATATCAAAGAGCTAGATACAAGAGTATATATATAAAAGAAATAAGACTACTTAATAAATATAGGGAAGATATTTAGAGATTACAAATCAAATAATATTAATAATATCAAATTAATATCTACACAATATTCTAGGAGACACCAACAATAATTTATTTCTATGGCCTTTGAAAGGATCTTAACTATCATTTTCCTTAATCTTTTCCTAACTGTTCATAATGCCATTGAACATAGTTTGCTTTTCTTTCCATTACTGCATCTTTGTTCCTATGGAGTGACTTAAAAACATGAATATCAGTTGTTATTCCATTCTCATTATTCCTCAGCCTTTTGATTAGGTAGTGTGAATTTGATAGGTTACTGGGGTGGCAGCTCTGAAAACATTTTCAAGCCATTTTTTGTCACCCTATCAATCCTTGGCCAGTAAAGATGAAGTAGAACAATTAGAGCATAGAGTATTAGCACTAAAGAAGCAGTTAAGTCAAGCTAAAGCAGCATTGGAGAGACTCAAATAGTGAAAAGCATAAAGTGTCTCATGACATTCTATCATTAGTTCTACAATTTCTAAGCCTTTTTGTAACACATTCTTTTCAAGTTTGCAATCAGGCAAGGCATGCCAAGATAAAGCTAATTCTTTATTTATTCATTGATGGCGCGGAAGAAAATAAAAAGAATCAGGAAAGTGTTAAGAGTGGGATTTGAACTAGGGCTTTAATCCGGCATCTTAGACCAACTCCGCCATCTCAACTATACAACTTTTAACAGCAATTTTTTTATTATAATGACAGCAACTTGAAACAGAGTAACCAAACTCTCAACATATGTTTATTTTTAATAAACTAAAATATCCTCAACATTCTTTCATGAATAGTTTTACTACAAATGCAACAATTGAAAAATTATTTTTAGTTTCATTTTCACATTATGTGTTTTTGTTTAAAACAATTATAAACTCAATTAATATCATCATTAATATAAAATATAAAATTTATAGTAAATCTTACTATTATAAATGATGAACAATATAGCTTATTTTTCAAATTTGATACAGAGACCCAATTAGTTTATTGTAAAATTTCATCAAATTTGTGCAATCACTTATGTCAACAATAATATATTAAATGTAAATGCTATTTTTTAATTAAATTATAATATCTAAATTTTTAAATTAATAATTTGTGAATATATTCTTTGGGTCTTAACTATTTTTTATCAAATAAATTCATAAAAAATTTAGTAAATAAAATAATATGTTTTTGTGTGTATTTTGCCATGATATAATTATCACTAGTTTGATCATATAATCAATATTTTGATTAATTAAATAATTTATCTAATTTTGAAACCATTAAAAAATATGCTATTATTTCAGGTCAACGAAGGATATGCAATGTAGAAAAGTTGGTGTGCTAATAATCAATTCATCTTCATAAAATGAAGTGTGGGACAATGTCACAATGGGAGAGTCCACTCTATCATACGGGTACAGGATAAAGGACCCACAACCCATTGAGTGAAAAATGCTTCCCTTGTTTGGTTTGAAAAAGAAAAATTTGATGAAAAAAAAATTTCCCCCCCCTAAATCGTTCCTACTAGATTGACCCCAGAACTGTAAGGCATAGAGCACGGTGTTGTGATAGTGAGTTAATGGACAAGACAATTTACAGTGGCTAATGTTTGCAAATTTTTTAAGAAATTTGCAGAGATATAGTTATTAAACTTGTTGACACAAGGTTATCAATTGGGCCATGAATTACACATATCAGAGACTGATCCGTTCAAATTTTTTTTATTGATCCATTCCAAATTGAAAAATTTATATGAAGTAATATTTTTCAGAAGGTAGACCATAGTAACATATACCTAACTTGATTTTGCTTGTGTGGAATGTGTGTTTGGGTTGTATATATGTTATCCTTGTTAAAAAAAATAAAACATGATAGCACTCTCATAAGTTGCGTAAAAATTTAAAAAATATAAATGTATAAAAAAAAATCAATCATATGCAGAAAATTAGCAAATTTAACATATAAGCACTCCATTAAAAATAAGTTACGATAAATTTGGATAGAATTGAAATGCATTTAGAACAAACACAAACTTGTGGGAAAATAAAACAAAAGAGGAAAAAAAAGAAACCAAAGTTTAATTGAACTACTACAGTTGGCTTAGGTCACTGTATAACAATAGGACAGGAGCAAGCAAGACTTTCAAGGGGTCACCTTTCATGTTTAAAATCATGTTTGAGCCAAATATCTAGTATTTTTTATTATTGCCAAATAGAACTACTAAAATACAAATCTAGGTTACATGCTTAAAACTCAGTTAACATAAAATCAATTTGTCCCCTACTTCTATTCAAACTTAGTTTTTCTAAACTATTTCTGCCTTTTACGAAGTAAAACCAAATAGGCACTAAATTCCAAGACATGGTGTAGCTACTTTATCTTTGATTTCACCAAGAAAAACACATTTCACGTGCACAAAGATTGATTGATATATTTAAGCCCAAAATTTCAAAATAAATATAAAGAGAAACCAAAAGAACAAAATTCTAAGAAAAATTGCAAATTTTGATAATCAATAGAAGTACGTCAAGCAATAGAAATGACGTCTACCATATATTGAAATTCAAAGTATCATCTTTGCAAAATTAAGACGTTTCCCTATGTCACCATTTACTAGAACTAAAACAACCTTTCATTCCATATCTTTTACTCCCTCTAATCCTTAATATAAGACTCTTTTAACCGAATCATACGGATTAAGAATATGAGTCAAAACTAATTAACTATCTCGATTTCTCCAAAAATCTCAATATTTTTCCAGAACTACTCTTATTCAATCTCTTTCTCTTTCTCTTTGGATACATTAAATAGAAGCATTTTTTTAAAATGTATAATAAATACTACCTCATATATTATAAAAGGTCTTATATTCAGGATCAGAGGGACTATAATTTTAAGGTTTTGGTTTTGTTCAAAATTTTTTGTTATTTTAGATTTTCAATGCCTCATTAATTATTTTGTTCCAACTATATTCTCCTATCAGCTAATTTAATATATATCATTTAATTTAATATAAGTTATCAAATAAGGTATTTTAGTCAAATCCCTAGAAAATTTAACATAATTAATAAATCCTTGGTCTGTGTGAAATAACCTTAAACGACAAGAAAAATGTAACAAAGGGAGTGTATTAAAATCCATAGTCTATTCATATGATAGCATAACCCGCCATCGAGAGTTGTCGATCTAAGCAATTACTTTGAACATCAACCTTCCATCATCTGTCCTTAAATCGTTAAAAATCCATATCCTAATCACAGCACCACTTGCTTATAATAGTGGAGCCTATCTGTAGCGTCAAAGTTACATGTCATAACAATGCCCATTTGCAGACTACCACAGGTATGCCTTCCGAAGTGTTTTTAAATATTTAATCAATGTTATCTAAGAATCCAATGCTTTACTTACAAACGTGTCAAGTGCTAATTACTTTTTAAATATTACTTCATCCATTTTAAAACAATTGTCACTTTACGGTTTTTTTATTTCAAAACAAATATTACTTTATAATTTTCAAAAGCGCATTAATTATATTGGAACAAATTTACCTTCAATAATAATGAATGAAGATATAAGCATTAAGTAGTATTACATAATTAATAAGGATAATATAGTAAAATGCAATCAAAACTTTGTTAAATTACAGACTATTTATTAGTTTTTAAAATGATAATTATTTTGAAATGAAGGGAGTAATTCTTTACTACTTTTCTCTCCAAAGGCAATCTGATAAGTGTCATATCCTTGCAGTTTTAAAGTCACAATTATTTAATATTTAAATTAGTTATACAAAGAAGTAAACCTTATTACGAAGAAAAGGTATATTTAGAAAGGGGTAGAGGTATTGGAAAGAATTGGCTTCAAGCCTTGAGGTTGGAGGCTCAAGTGCCAATATAATATAGAAAAGGGTAGAGGTAAGTGACTATTGATGTATTTATAAAAATGTAGAAAGACCAAAGAAGAAGCAAATTGATTTGCTTCAGTGATCGTTAGAAAGGTTACGAGGACTGGTAAGGATAAGAGTGCGACCTTCTAATGATTGTCTTTCAGAGACCAAAATTGATCACGTGATTGACATTGTGTAAAAAGTTAATTTAAATGGCAAAAAAATAATTGGAGTAGAGTCAAGAATAATATTTGAAATAAGAAATGTAAATTAATGCGTGTGTATGTAATATATTAAATGTAATATAATCAAATTCAAACTTTATTTATCAAAATATAATTCATTCTAATTTTAGTTTTTTTTTCTATCCGAATTAGTAGATACATCTAACATAAATTTCTTTAGGTAGTGTTTGAAAAGAGAGTTTTGGGAGGAGAGAGTAGAGTCCCCTAATTTGCTTGGACTATTTTTTAAGGATAGGAGGACCTCTCCTCCCTTTGTTTGGTTAGATTAAATTTTAAGGAGGACAGCCCCTATCCTCCAAATGTAGAGGGTTTTAGAGGGGATGGGTATATTTTTATCATGTTCAGATTAAAATATCCCCATGAAAATATAATATTCTAAACCCATTTAAAAACTAAAAAAAAATATTATCTCATAATTATAGGGGACACAATCAAATAATTAAGTTATGTGGTGACATTTTCTCCGTACATGTTAATTACCTTTTGAGACTATCCAACTGCTTGATACGAATGATATGATTTGATCTATTCATTTTGACTCGTTTGACCACTATTTTTTGCATAGTAGATGGTATAAAAGAGTGATCGACGGCCAAGAAAAAGAAATAATATGCAATAATTAAGTTATCACAAGTTTCTTTTTTTTTTTTTTGCCATGATACAACCATCATCACTATTTTGGTCATAGAATCAACATTTTGATTAATTAAATAATTACTCTAATTTTGAAATGCATTAAAAAATATGCAATAATTTGGGCAAAAAAGAGTACGCAATGATAAAGAAAAGTTGGTGTGCTAATCATCAATTCATCTTGGTAATGTTCATCTTGGTAATGTCACAGTGGAAGGTCCTCTACACCATGCGGGCACATGGGGATAGAGCACCCACTGCCTATTGGGTAATTGGTAAGGTCCCATCCAGAGACTTTCAAAGAAGGTAGTCCCCTATTTCTTAATATAAAGGATAAGAGATAAAATTATACAGATTAAGAAAAATAATAAATTTGTTTGGAATATAAAGTAGTTTTCAAAAATATCCTCATTTAATATTAATAACTTTTTCATCATACAATTAATACAAATAAATTATATTAAAAATATATCATCTTAATTAGGGATATTTTTAAAAAAAGTCATTAAATGCACTAGACAAACCCTATATGTCCCTTATATTTTGAAATACGAAAACTTCCCAAATTATCCCTTATATTAAGAAACGGAGGGAATAATTAGAAGGGACCAATTTTTTTATTAAAATTTCTATTATTTAAAAAAAGGACCAACTATTCAAAAAAGTAAACAATGGGTCATGAATGTGCATTTCATACATGATAGGCATGGCCCACCCTATGTGGGCTCAATACCCATCACCCACACATGCGAGCAACAAATGGTGGGTCCTATGTCCATCCCTTCTAACCATTGATTCACCACATGAAGCGCACGCGTGGGACCCAGTTTCGAAGTTAGGCTCCCAATGTAGCCCATTAGATTGGGCCTAGTCATCCATTGGATTGACAAATAATGCCCCATCCCTGGCGGTATTTAGCAAGTTGCGTTGTGTGGCTACAAAGTTAGATCGTTTAAGATAAATTGGGCCCCTCATGCCTATTCACCCACATAGAGGCATATAGCCCGTTACCTGTGGGCCATGACGATCTCAGATCTCGACACATGGTAGCATGAAGAAGGTGAAACCACTTGAAATAATGGATTTAAATTGCTCGAATAGTTAAAGTTCCCATTCATTAAATAAATGATTAGGAATTTAATTTTTAATTTTTGTGTACGAAGAAAATTTAACAGGGACATATCTACCTTATGTCCTCCATATCTCAACAAAAATGAATATTTATTATTAGCAGGAAATACTCCTAATCTACTGTCAAGAGATATAAGCACACTATATGCAATGTATAAATAGTGTAATATTTTTGAGTTTAAGCCACAAGAATGTAACTATATTAAATACTTGGTGGAAAAATATGCAACTCAAAAGGGTCCTACTCACCTTGATCAAGATTAGTTTGAATCCCGATAAATTCTCCTATTAAAGTAGTATAAGTTTAGGATACTAAGTCTAGGTGCACATACAAAAAAAACAAATTATAATTTATTTCTCAAATTTTATGCATTGAAAATGCATCTAATTATATATAATATAATTATTGATTAAGTTTCTAAAATTTTAAAAAATTGTATGAACATTAATTTGAGTTAAGGGGAATACCTTTTTTTTTTATTAATGATTTATTCACTCACAAAAATTGAAAATAAAATTGAATTTCTCGCACTTGAATCAATAGTCTATACATGTTTCTTAATGATGCTATTTTGATTAGTAATTATTTGAAGATTCTTTAGCAAGAAAAATTTGAAGATTCTTTTTTTTTTTTCATAACATTGAAATGAATTAGTGAATAAAATTAATCATTAAAAATAAAATTTATGTGACACTACATTATAACAAACTAGTTTTAACCCAATTTCTCTTGCATACAAACATTCAAATTGATAGAAATAAGTCATAAAATAAAGAATAGGGAGAAAATTTCTCTATCGACCAATATAATTCATTATTAGCATTTATAACAAGAGACTCAGCAATTCATAAATAAATGTAAGAAAAAATACAATGATAAACCAAAAGCAAAATGTTTATAATTTACTATTAATAAACTCCTCCATAAAGCAAGATGTTTATCATCATTTACTATGGATGAACTCCTCCATCATGCTGTTAGTGAGTAGTAATAAATAAAAGATGTTTATAAGCAAAAATGGTACCAAGTGTTAATTGTACCGTTGACTTAAAAGTGATTCAAAAGTCCCAACTGTGCAACACAATCCATTGAGATGGGATCATAGAACGGCCCGCCCATCACGTGTTCCCTCTCTTATGGCTCCCGCAACTTCCCCGTCTTTTTCCCTTCCCACTAAACTATATTTTTCTCTGGTGCTATTTTTAAGAAATTTTTTTAATAATCTATTTATATTAACTTTTTATCAAAATCATTCTTCCTTATTAATATTATTGAGAGTCACAAAATACATTTTTAAATAAAATTGAGAGAAATTAATTAAGTAGGGGTAATTTTAAAAAAAATTAAGAATATAAAAAAATTAATTATTTTTAACTAATTTCAACCTTTTTTTTTAATACTCATGTTATAATTTTTTTTCCTTAAAAAATGAAATCTGAGAAAGTGCTATACTATAATATAGTCACCATCAACACAAAGGGACCTGCCTCACATCAAATAAAAAGTTACTATTTTAGGAACATGCTTCTCATTATAATATTATTTTTATTTTAAAATATAAGAAATAAATAATTAAATTATCATAATAAAAAAATAATTAAATATCTTAAATATATTACAAATATTTTTTTTTTACAAATGTCCTTGTTTAATGTTTCTACTTAACTTTTCTTTAATTTATACCTTATAAAAATAAGTCTACATTAATTTAGGGTAAAATTATAAAAAATACATTAATTACTCAAACAAAAGTCATTTATTTCTAATATTTTGAAACAAAACAAATTTAAAAATATCTTCTATATTATAAAACGGAGTTAGTATTTCTTGATATTCTTTTCAATAAATTAAACCTATAAAACACAACATCTTACTATTTATAAATTAGAAATTGTGATTATTTTCAAGATATATAACCAAAGCATTCTTAGTTTGATTATATAATCATATATTTTTAACATCGAAATTATTTATCATTTATTACTGGTATAATATTAATATTGAATTATATTATTTACTACTATGTATTAAAATAATATTTTTATACAAACGAGTACTTTTTCTTTCGGATTATCCTTTTTATAAAAATGAATATTCTATAAGAAAAACCTTTTTTTTATATTCCCTCCTATTTATAAAAATCATCTTTTTAGGGTTTTTGAAATGTTTCACAATATTTATTATTTTAGATTTTTAATTTAATATTAATTATTTATTTTACTATTTTATCTTTTATTAAGATCATATGTATTATTTAAGAGAACATTTAAATTAAGATTTTTTTTATAAAATATTACTAAAGTTTGCAGTATTCTATATTATTTAATTTTTTTATTTGTGTGAAAAACTCTAAAAAAATCATTTTTACAGGAAGATTACTCTATTATTTTTTTAAAAAATAAATTTATTTTACTTTTTTATTAAAAATTGAGCCCGATGATTTCTCCTCATTATTTCGATTTAAGTATATCATACCCATTGGCTTCTTCTAAAGACGTTCATGTCTTCCCTTCTTTCTTCCTTCCTACTTCCTCCTCTTCCTCTATTAATTTCCACTGTAAATTCCTCAGTCTTGCTTTTTGTTTCTATCCTTACATCCTCTTCTGGGTCTATTATTCTTTCGGACATGGCTGCTCCTTTGAAACACGTTGTTGAAAGCCAAGATCCACCAATTGTTGATCTTAGGCTTCACAGTGGTTGCCCTACTGACGGAGGAGTAAAACCCACACTAGCGTTGATGAAAGGACACAAAGATGAGCTAGATTCTGAGGAGGGCTCGCCGGTGGCCATGCAGGTTATGCCAGTGGTGGTGCACGTGCCGCAGAAGCAGCCTTCCACAAAGGACCATCACACCAAGGCAAAAGGGCGAGGCCAGAGGATCTGAATGCCTACCACTTACGTTGCTATTATCTTCTAGTTGACTAGCGAATTGGGTTACAAGTCTGATAGAGAAACCATCCAGTGGCTTCTCAAACATGCAAAGCCCGCTATCATTGTTGCCACCGGCATCAACATTGTCCCGGTCATCACATGCCTGTTACCGAAACCCTTAAAATCCCAACCACTCTATCCACCAACAACAAACCCGAACCCAATGACCCACCCAAAAGAAAGAAACAAAAGCAACTGATAAGTAGTTCATACATAAGGCTAAACGATGCTATTTTAGATCCCATCGGCTTGGCCCCAATCACAATGACGACGATGATGACAAAGCCAAGAACCTCAATAGTAAATCCTCGATAAGCAACAATATCGTTAGCGCAAGGATTGGTCCCCATATGGGTGATAACATCAAACGTCATCATTTCGGTGGGAACGTTCTTCCTAGTCCCACCGATGGGTTCCATAGCCGGAACTTCAACAGGCCAACCACTTTTTTTCTCCATCCCTGTGAATGCCATGCCTCTGATCAACATTCCGACAAGACCCATATCGACTTTTGTGTCGCTAATGGAGAACATTGTAGAGCCTATTAAGTTGCAAATAGTAACAACAACACCTCGGTGTTCCACTCCTCCATCTGTGAAATTGCCAACAAAAGTGACGATACACGCACCAAGCTCAAGCTAAGGCACCACCACTACCTAGATGCTGAGAAAATTCTCATTAGAGATTTACGATAAGGAGGAGCTTCAGCTCAAATCGATCTCTCCAAATCACTAAGAAAAGAAGAAGAAGAAGAAGAAGGAGACGCATAGTGAAATGATGCATTTTGGAAGAGAATTTTCCGAAGGAAAAAGATAGTGGGGTTGTGGTTGTGGCCGGCGACGGATGACGTGGTTGGAGGATTTGCCGATTATGGAGTGGTGAGGGTGGGAACTGGGAAGAGAGGAGATCACATGCGCACATGAAGAGAAGTGGATTAGAAGGAACGATTATTAGTTGTTAAGGAAAATATCTCATCTTATGGAAGGCTGAGACAACAATTCCTTGTGGATGGACGCACGACCAACTGCTCAGGAGCACGAAGAAGGCTAAACCTAATGAGATTCAGGACTCGCACGTGGATGACACCATGAACGATCAGGCGGTAGAGCAAAATGAAGGAACTAAGGAGGATAAAGGCTTAGAGAAGGATGTGATTGTGGAGATCGGTGCTAAATCAAAGGATGCAGTGGTCACTCATGCAAAAGTGACGTACAAAGATCTCCTATTGGGTCGAAATGGCATGCATAACCACGATATGTATGAGGAAGACGACATTTGTGAATGGAATGAGGAAGATTTCTTTGATGAGGAGGAAGAGGAATGTGAACCTGATCCGCTTTGTCCAGTTGTACGTATCAGTGCTGCAAATCATGCAAAACTGTGCCAGCCGTTCAAACTGGCCCTAATAGTCCGGGTGATTGGTCGTAGAATAGGGTATAGACCCCTTCTGAATAAGCTCCAAAGACTTTGGAGTTTAAAAGGAACTTTTGAGATCATTGGGATTGGGCATGGTTTCTTCACCATTCGTTTCTCGGCGCGAGAAGACTATAACAATATGCTCAGTGGGGGACCATGGATGGTGGCTGGACATTACTTAATGGTTCAGCGTTGGAGACCAATGTTTAACCCGTTGGATATGGAATACAGAAAACTTGCTGTGTGGTTCCGGATTCCGGAATGGCCTCTTGAGTACTATGATAAACACACATTATGGTAGATTGGTAATCAACTGGGACGGACAATCAAGGTGGATGAGTAAACGCTCAATGAAGATAAGAGAAAGGAAAACCATTTGCAGATAGATATGGGATATTTTGCTCGACTGTGTGTGGAAGTCGATCTACGGAAAAAACTAGTATCAAATTTGTTTCTACTATGGAAAGTTTGGTCATAACCAGGATTTCTGCCCGTCAAGGATTACTCCGTTGGGGAACTCACAGGTGCAGAATCTGAGAGGGGACAGGGTCATCAGAAAAATTGAGGAGGTTGATCAGCGAGCTATGGCGGAGGTCGAGAATTACGGACCGTGGATGATGGTGAAACGTAATTAGCAGAGGGTATCAGCTAGAATCCATAATGGTAATATTAATGAGGGGCAAAAAATGGGGCGATATCAACGAAGGGATTTTATCCCAGATACTCAGGCTCCTAAAATGGATATGGGCTCAAGATTTGATATTTTAGCTAGTGCGTCAGAGGATGCTGAGCTGGACATAATGCAAGACATTGAATATGTAAAGGAAACACCAATTGGAGATCAAGAAATATCCATAGGGAACGCACGTGAGATGCAACAGGCCAATCTTAATGAGATGGGTGTGAATGGTGTAAATGAACAGAGTGGTAAGAGTGATTTGGGCCCAAGCCCATCTACTGGACAAAAGAGTAGGGGCCCGCAAGAAAAGCACTGGGCAGAAGAGAAGTGTTAGAGAAGGTGCTGTAAAAGGACAGGCAAATATGGGCCTAGGGGTTAATAGCAAGTCCAAACAATTGGATAAACAACCCACTAGAACTACTGGATCGGAGGCGCTGAAAATTATAACCAACTTGGAAGGTAATATTCTAGCGATCATAGGGGAAAAGACAACCAAGCATATGGAGAACCCGCTATTTGTTAAAGAAAGTAATCTCAAAGACAAAAGAGGCCATCAACCCAGACCGCCGGATCATGTTGCAGGTCAAAGTATTGGATCGACTGTCCCTAGTGGGGAGAGAGGCCGAGGGGCCGACAGAATTTCTTAGAATGGACAAGGAAGACAGTGATGCTGCCGATCAATGCTACCTCATAGTTATTTTATGATGATAGCTACATGGAACTGCGGGGGTGCTTCTTCTAAGGCATTTCCTAGACTAGTGTTGGACATCTCTAAAAGGTACAGTGTCGATATACTGGTACTTCTGGAACCATAAGTGAGTGGTGATAAAGCAAGAAGCATCATCAAGCATTTGGGTTTTGATAGTTTTTTTGGTGTGGAAGCAGTAGGATACTCGGGTGGTATCTGGGTCCTATGGAATAAGAGTTGCGACGTAGAAATCATTGACTTTTGCAAACAAGCAGTCCATATGTCTATTTCACAGATTGGAAGTCAACTTGTATTCATCACCGCTGTGTTGTATCCAAGGTGAAAGAAAAAGTGAACGATGGTGGATGGTTAGTGGTGGGAGACTTTAATGCGTATAGATGGCACTCTGAAAAGGCTAGCAGCTTGTTTCATAATTCTATTAGTATGAAGGAGTTTGGTGAATGCATAGATGAGTGCCAACTGAATGATCTTGGATTTAAAGGACCTCAATTCACTTGGAATAGAAATGGGGTACACGAACGCATTGATAGGGCTCTTGGAAACAATACCTGGTTGCATATTTTCCCAGAGTCAAATGTACTCCACTTAAACCAGTTTAAGTCGGGCCATTGTGTCATTCTTGTGCAAACAAAGGGATCCAATAGTGATGATAGATGGCCACGAACTAGTTTTAGATTCTTGGTTGCATGGCTTATGGATAACTCATTCTCTGACCTTGTCAAACAAACTTGGAAGCCAGATCTTGATTGGAAAAGTGGGTATGATGAGTTTAAGACAAGGTTACCTGCTGGAATAAAGAGGTATTTAGGAACATCAACATGAAGAAACAACGTATTATCCGTCGACTTGAGGGTATAGATCGGGCACTGATGCATAATATGAATCAACCATCTTTTATGGAATTACAATTGACGTTATGGAAGGAGTATGAATCTGTTTTGTTACAAGAAGAGACACTGTGGTACCAAAGATCTCGAAAAGACTAGCTTCACATGGGTGATAGAAACACTCGCTTCTTTCACATGTCTACCATGGTGAGGAAAAGACAGAATCAGATTGAGATGTTATGGAATGATGAAGGGATATGGATTAACAATACGGAGCAACTCAAAGCTATGGCCCAAGAGTTTTATTGTAACCTCTTCAATGATGAGATACCACAGAGGGGTTATTTCCCTGTACGAAAGGCGTTCCCATCACTCTCTTTAGAAGCAGTTGCTGGTATTCATGTGAACATGGAAGATGATGAGATCAAGGAAGCCATCTTCAGTATGGGCCCCTACAAGGCTCCAGGCCCAGATGGATTACACGCCATTTTCTTTCGAAGTCAGTGGACCCATATTCAAGGAACAGTGTGTGAGTTTGTTAAACGATGCTTTGTGGATCCAAGCACTATAAAGGAGGTGAATGATACAACAATTGTTTTGATTCCAAAAGTGGATGCCCCTGAGTCTTTAAGGCAATTTTGATCAATAGCCCTTTGTAAAGTCATTTATAAATGCATTACTAAGATTTTTGCTAATAGGCTGAAATATTACCTGGACTCTCTTATCAGTCATAACCAGAGTAGTTTTGTGCTAGGACGCCATATTACTGATAATATCATCATAGCGCAGGAAGTTATTCATACAATGAATACGAAAATGGGGAAAGAAGGCATGATGGCAATAAAAGTTGATCTGGAAAAGGCCTATTGTCACACCCGGAGATGCGACGCGGATTGGCGCAGGAAATAGAAAAAAGAGGTGACATCGGCCCGCCTGGCGGGAGGCCGGTCTCGGAGGGAGTCGCCACCAAAATTTTAAGGGAAATTTTGGAAAACCGGAAAATAAAAACAAAAAAGGGACAAGGATGGTTTGCGAATCAGAGATTGGGTTCGGGAGTACGATTGTGAGTGGGGAAGGTGTTAGGCACCCCCACAACACCCATTCCTAAGAACGGTTACCTTAGATTGATTATGCAATTTTTATGGCTTTTTATAAATTTAGTTTGGTTTCCCTTTTACCATTCACATGCAAAATAAATAAATATAAAAATAAGAAACATGTAAAATGAAAATAAAGAATAAAATGAAAATATGAAAAGTTAGAAAAAATAAATTAAGGAAAATATTATTTATTTACAAAAGTGGACTTGACCCAGAATGAGAGTCTGGGGCCTACGTACCTTGCGATAGGGATCAAAGTCGACGTAGTTCGGACTAGAAAAACGTGTTACTGGGTTGGTAATTTTTATATATTTTCTTTGAAAAGAGAGGCTTATGAAAAATAATTTATCTTTCCACAAAGAAAACAATTTTTAGAATTGGTTGATGTGTTTTAATTTGTAAAAGACAGATTAATTCCCATTATTTGCCCTTTTCATTTTTTATTATATATTTTTTTTGTTTAATCAATTTCTAAAAGAGAAAATATATTTTTCCTCAATTTAAAAAAAATAGGATTAAAATTATTTGTAATTTTGAACATTTTATTTGATTTGAAAAGGAAATATATGAAAACAATTTTATTTTAAAAAACAAAACCAATTAGCTCATGTGGTGACTTTATCACTCACATTTACCCATTGATACCTAAGTGTCAACGGTAGTATTACTCGAGACAAAAAGGCACAAAAAGTTCGAAAGAAAACAAATAAAATTTTTGGTACAAATAATTTTTATTATTTTTTATTATAAAAATAAAAATGCATAAGATCTTTTAAACGCACATTTTGATTTATTTAAAATGAAAATACTAGAGTAATTTCAAATATGATCCTTACATAAACTTTTGAAGAAAAATAATCAGCATATGTGGTGACTTTATCACTCACAAGTTACTGATCTATGCTTAAAATACCTACGGTGTTACCACTCGAGGTAAATAAATGGGAGAATAAAAACTTGAAGGGAATCAATACTTTTTGCTTCAATCATTTTATTTATCATTATTTTCTTTTTACGTGAAAAGGCGATAAAAATAAAAATAAAATAACATAAATAAGAAAAATAATGCTTGAGAAAAATAGATAATATTGGCCTGAATTATTATTATTTACAAAGACAGAAATGGATAAAATTCTCTTAACACATTTATATGAAAAAAAACATTAAGGAAAATTTAAAATGTCAATATTATGTTTATTTATTTTTTTTTTTTTAAGATAGTAATCAGCATAGGTGGTGACTTTATCACTCACAAGTTACTGATCTTCGCTTGTATGCTCACTGTGATGCCACTCGTGGCCAATGGCATAGATAAAATTGAAATAAATGGAATCATTTTTGCATTAAATTATAAAAATGAATATTAATATGGTTATTTTAAAAAAGGCGATACAAGAAATTCACAAATATGACCTTTACGTATATATTCAAATATTATTTATTTTTATTTGTTTATTTGTTTTATTTATATATTTTTAGAACAAGGATCAATCAGGATTTGTGGCGACTTTATCACTCACAGCTCACTAATTGACACCTAAATGCCCACGGTGTTACCACTCGGAACATAAAGGCAAAAATAAAAATTTGAAATAAAAAACTCTTATTGAATCATTTATTTTCACTTTTAATAAAAAAAACCATTGATACTTGTAAATATTAAAATAAATAAATAAATAAATAAGATTTAGCCGTTTAATACCATGTCAACTCCTCACTCATGATATAATTGACTGACGCTCTACATGCACACGGAGAATTGGTCCCTCGTGGCAAACTCTAAAAGCGAGAATAAGAAAAATACATGATCAAATAAAAACCCAAAATCATAAATAAAAAAACAAAAGTCAACTACGATTTATCAATGTGTGTGTTAGTTGTGCAAATTCAAGTAACTTAAACACAGTTATAAGGTGAAAAGATGCAAACTCTAGTATCCTTCTTTCCTCCACCTTTGCTTCAAAGTTGATTACTCAATTTTAAGCTTGATCCATGATCTCGTGGCACTTCAAGAGATATTCTTATTTATTCCCCATACTTCCTTAGTTTGATAAGGAGGACCTTGACCTCTACTTATCTTGATCCATGCTCCCAGGAAGCTCGCAAGGAAATAAAAGGGGTAGGGATTAGTAGTCACCTTAAAATCTAACTAAAACATCAAGAACAATATTTTTTATTACGGACAGAAACCATTATCACTCAAGAAATCCAAATCATTATTCCACCATACAGAGATTGCCACGGATTGCATTTTCAAGCCAAAACCAGAGCAAGCAAGCTTATAACCACCAAAACGCATAATTTCAAGCCTAAACATATAGCAACCAAAACACTGTTCAGACATAAAAAAAAAACCTACAGCTATAAGCTCATTTTCAAAGCCTGAGCTTATGACTGAACATAGATGTACAATGAGGAAAAGAAGGCTTCCCCATGGAAGACCATAGTCACATGATCACCTTAAATGCTTAAAACCAAATGGATGCATGCCATAACCATAATGACGCCTGGACCACACCTAAATAATTAACTAAGCTCGCATAAATTCTGCGTCCAAAACACTCCACAGAGGTCAACACTAAGGCTAACAGATTTCATACATTTTAACAGAAAAGCAACCTTTGATTGAAAAGACAAAAATTAGATGATTATTATCTTGGGCCAAAGCCAAAGCAATTTTTCAACTAAAAACAGGAGCCGCTAATACAGATAAACAAAGAGGTATTTACAAACCTAACTAATCAATTCCAACATCCCCACATCCAACCCATCATTGCACAGACGAGAAGCAACCACGAGCTCAGTTTGGTTTGGAAATTCATAAACTATAGCAACCAGATAATGCCAGACAAATCAACTGACGCAAAAAAATCATGGACAAAAGGTAAGGAGATCATGACCAAAGTCTCGTATCAAGGCAATACTATCTCCTAATCACATAAATCTCTCATAAGCATTTTATCGAACACATGGCTAGCAAACTTTAAAGAAATAAAGAACAGGATCATCAAATCACCATAGCACCCGAAACACATATGGCACAGGCTACAACACTTGATGACTAGCCTCAGGAGAGTGTGAGAACCATCGTTACCTGTGTGAGTACCGAAATGTTGATCCATTCAAATGCTTATGGCCTCCTCTGTTCTCCCGTGCTTTCTCGGTTTCTGGAGCTCCTCTGTTTCTTTCTTCTTGGCCGGCTCTGTTCTTTTCCTCCTCATGGTTCTCTGCTTCACGGCCATCCCTCACCTAAGCTCCCCTGTTCTTTTCCCTCGGCTTTCGCGGCTCCTCGGTGGCCCTGCCCGAGCTCACTGCTCCCCTCCATGGTTTCCTTCAGCTGTTCCCTCCTCTGCCTGAGCTCGTGGCTCCCTCTAATTTGAGCTCTGCCTCCCCGCGGCTTTTCTGCTCCGAGCTCCCTTCGTCGTCTCTTTCCCTTCTCTGCTGGCGACTCCCCTCTCGGTCTCCTCCGCAGCTCCTCGGTGGTTCAGCCTTCGTCGGTCTCTCCTCTCGGCCTCCTCTCTCGGTCACCTCCCTCTGCTCCTCTCTCCTCTCTTCTCCTTTTGGCCGAGCTCCCTCCTCGTGTCTTCCTCTCGCTGCTCCACCGTAGTTCCCTCGGCTCTCGGTCTCAGCTTCACCGGACACAAACTCGCGGCCAGCTCTCCCCTCCTTTCTCGGTCCCTCCTTCTTTTCTCTTCGCGGCGGCCTTCCCTCTTTCTGTTTCACTCAGCTTCCACGGTTCCTCGGTGGCTCTCCCGAGCTCACTCTCGGTCTCCACGGTGGCTCCCTCCCCACAGCTCTCTTCTCCACTCACGGTCCCTCCTTCTGCTTCGAGTTTCCTCTCCACTCGTGTCTCTCTCTCTCTCCAACTCTCCTCCTCCTCGTGCTTACGGCCAGGTCTCCTCTGCTTCTCACGCTCGGTGGCTCTCTCTCTTTTTCCTCCTCTGCTCTCCATTCTCCCTCGCATCCCCTCTGTTTTTCTTCTTCACTCACGGCCCCTCCGTCTCCAGTTCCCTCGGCCACGCTCCCTCGGTTTCCCCTTCCCTGCTCGTGCTCACCCTCTCCTCTCTTCTTTTCTTTTCACGCAGTCCCATTTCTTTTCCCCCCAGCTCTGCCTCCATTTCCTTTCCTTTTCCGCGCTTGTGAGCCCTCCTTTTTCTACTGAGCCCTAAGGGCTCCTCCTCTATGGACCGTAGGGCAACCCCCTTGAGTCCATTGAAACATTGGGCTGAAATCTTTTCAGCCCAATGTGTTTTTTTTTTTATTTTTAATAATTTTTTTTATTTATTTATTTTCTTTCATTTTAACTTAATTATTATTTTTATTTTTTTATTTTTTATTTATTATTATATATATTTTTCATTTATTATTATTATTTTTTTATGTTTTTATTATTATTATTATTATTATTATTATTATTATTATTTTATAAAAATGCCCGGACAAAATGGGGGTGTTCACACCTATGATCGGTTAAATTGGAATTTTTTACAAGATACACTCAATGAGGTTGGGTTAAATGTGAATCTAGTAAGAACCATTATGAGTTGTGTTTCTACTAGTAATTTCAGGATTCTTTGGAATGGGGAGACCACAGCATCGTTTAATGCATCCAAAGGTAAAAGGCAAGGGGATCTTATCTCTCCCTATCTCTTTGTGCTTTGTATTGAGAGACTAGCTCACATCATTAATCTGGCAGTAGAGAAGAAATACTGGAAGCCTATCAAGCTATGCAAGGATAGCCCTCAGTTGTCTCACTTATTCTTTGCAAACGATCTTGTCCTTTTTGTTGAAGCCTTTATTGAACAGGTTGACATTATAAAGAGATGCCTGGATCTTTTTTGTGAATTCTCTGGAGAGAAAGTTAGTGTGGAAAAAACTCGCATCTGCTTTTCAAAAAATGTCCACTTTAATGTTGCCAAAGAGATAAGCAAGCATGTGGGATTTGGGCTGACGACAGATTTTGGCAAATATTTGGGGATGCCCCTTTATCATAAAAGAGTTTCTAGAGAGACATATTAATTTGTTGCTGAAAAAGTGAAGAATAAACTAAGTGGATGGAAATCCCACTATTTGTCCTTTACTGGCCGGATCACTCTAACTCAATCTGTTTTGAATGTTATCCCTCTATTTTATATGCAGACGTCGTTGCTACCTGGGAGTGTCTGTGATGAGATTGAGAAGACTTCCAGAGACTTCATTTGGGGTCTGATGTGAACAAGAAGAGATTGCATCTCATTGGGTGGGACCGGGTTTGTAAAGTTAGAGAAGTAGGTGGGCTTAGTTTGAAAAATCTCCAAAATATAAACAAGGCTTTACTGATAAAGGTTAACTGGGGATTGGTGCATAATAAAATAGCCTGTGGGCCAGGGTGGTGCTTAGCAAGTACAAGTGTGAAGATGAGGATATACCTAGAGTCAAATGAACCCAAGTTTCATCAGAGCTCTGGAGAGGGGTAAATTCAATGTGGCAGGACTTCACCAAGGGATTGGGATGGAACATACGAGATGGACTCTCAGCTCGCTTCTGGATTGATTATTGGGTTCCAAAGTTGGGTCGGCTCATTGATTGGGTCACAAACCAGTACCTGATAATGCAACTCACCTCACAGTGTCTGAGTTTTCTTCAAATAATGGTGAATGGGACTGGGCTCGGCTAACTCATCATCTCCCTCTAAGCGTACTTAATCGAATTACAGTGATCCACCCTCCACGTCGAGAATTTGGTCCTGATGTGAGAATTTGGAAAGAATCAAATGACAACTGCTTTTTTGTCGCATTGACATACAAAATGCCTGTAGGTACAGGAAATCCACCCAGGAGTGGGTCCTGGAAGCGTATCTGGCGAGCCTCTATGACATAAAGGGTTCGATGCTTTCTCTGGCTTTTAGCTAGCCAACGTATCTGCACTAATGAGCTACGTGGAAAATAGAGGTGTGCTGCAGAGGCCACTTGTCCCAGATGCAAAGCGAGTGTGGAATCTGCCATCCATGCAATGAGAGATTGTCACAGTGTTCGAAACTTCTGGTTGTTTCTGGTAGATCCGATACACTGGAATACCTTTTTTTCTCTCCCTATGAATGAATGGATTGATTGGAACCTAAGGAAAAACGCTGGGAAAGACAAAGATCGTGACTGGGCTAGTATATTCGGTTTCGGCTTGTGGCTCCTATGGCTTAATAGGAATAAACTTGTATTTGAAGATACTCATGAAGACACTATGACCCTAATCTGGCCAGTTGCTCCCCTGACTAATGAGTACCAGTCAAGTCTGAGGAAGCTATCTATTTTACAAAGAAACTATGAAGAAAGGCTTGTTGGGTGGGCTTTTCCCTAAGAAGGTACTTTCAAATGTAATGTCGATGGAAGTTGCAGAGGAGGGGGTATCAACACAAGTTGCGGTGGAGTCCTTTGTGATGATGTAGGAAGGTGGATATGTGGCTTCGTTAATAACCTAGGTTCAGGAACGGTTGTGGATGCTGAGCTCTGGGGTATTCTTTGTGGATTGAAGATGGCTTGGCAGAGAGGAGTTAGAGATATTTGCATTGAGGCTAATTCGTAGGTGGCAGTTAATATGGTAAAGAAGGGAGTCAATGCCTGCCATCCCATGGCTAGTATTCTATCTGAGATACACATGTACCTACGGAAGCAATGGAAGGTGGAAGTGATGCACACCCACAGGGAAGGAAATCGCGTGGCAGACTCCTTAGCAAACATGGCACTCTTCACTATTTCTGGATTCTTACCTCTGGACACTCCTCTAAGGGAATGCATTGGACTACTAATGGAGGACATGGTGGGAGTTTCTTGGACTAGGACTATTCCTGTGTAGTTTCTTTTAGTTTTTTCCTTTTTCCAACAAAAAAAAAAGAAGTGGATTAGAAGGGAGTGGTAGGGTTCATTGGAGGTGGAGTATGGGCCAAAACTCAAATGGGTAGTGTAAAGCAAAAGTGGGAAACGAAGGTGGGGACACCCTATGGTGCTCCTGTGTGGACCCTAGAAATTGGGATTCACAATAAGAAAGAAATTGTAGTATACCCCCACTCCTTTATATAATTCACATTCTATAAGAATTTCATAGTTTTAAATATAAGTCATTGTACAAAAGTTTATGATATATTAATTACTTTATTTTAAAAATACCCTTCATGAAAATTATTTTATGGAATATTAATTACTTTAGAAAGTTTAAATATATGGTATTTATTAGGAGTAAGAAGGAAAATCAAAATAATTTTAGACAATTATATAAATGTAACTAACTTTACTTAGTTCTGTGAGTTAGTTGAAAGTGACTTATATTATATAAGTTTTTTTATTTCTTTTTGTCCATCAAAATTTTAGTTCAAGATCTTGACGGAAAAGTTTTCATATAAGCAATTATAACGTAGATTTTTTTTAAAAAAAAATTAGTTCATTAATATCTTTTAGATTGTTGTTGTCCCAAATTTACATAAGCGTATAATTTGCTTTGTCTATTAAAATTTTAGTACAAGACCCTAATGTAAAATGTCTCATACAAGCGAATATATTGTAGGGAAAATTACAGAAAACAAGAAAATAAATATGATAAAGTCTCAAAATCCTAAAAAATTACACCCAAATTCCATTAGTGTAAAATAAGTGTAAATTTGGAAAAATAGATATAAAAAACTTTATTATTGAGTATAAAATTATGATCTAATATTAAACTATACCCAAATTCTATTGATGTAATATCCTGAAAAATAGATATAAAAAATTTTATTATTGAGTATAAAATCGTACTTCAATATTTTATATTCATACTCTATAATTTTATATTCAACAATAATATTTTTATAATTATTTTTCAGGATTTTACATGAATGGGATTTGAGTATAGTTTATTAGGATTTTGGGACTTTACAATAATTATTTTTGTATTTTATGATTTTCCTGTGATTTTCTCTAAATTGTAGATTTTCAATTTTTATTTTTTTTTTGGTTCAACTTTAAATTTGAACTTTTTAATTAATCACTTTATATATTTTACACGAGACAAATGAAAAAACCAGACATAGCGAGATTATCCTGTTTCAATTAGTCAAAAAACTTTTGGGTTTTTTTTATTTTAATAAGATAACACATTTGTTTTTGAGGATTAAGAATTATTGATTTAACGTTAATTTTTTTAGTAAAATTATAAAAATATAAAAAAAATTGGTTTTTAAGAAAAATGAAATTACTTTTCCAATATTAAAGGTTAAAATACAATAAAAAAGGTGAATTTAAGTCAATAAAAATATAACGCACAATAAGAAGAGTCTAAAAATTCAAATAATGACAAGAGAGGAATAAGGATAAAGGAAATATAATAATACAAAGTAGACAATTTTTTAATATGTATTATAAAAAAAATAAATTGAACTATTTTTGTCCCAGAAAATTGAACAATTCATTATTTATAAATAATATGAATTAATATGAATCAATATACAATATAAAATCTCATGGATGTTACACCGGAACAAACAGTAATTGTTTAGCTTAGGTTTGGCGTATTTTTGGGCTTTGTGCAATTATTTTAATGGATTTAAATTTGAATATCTCAACTTTTTTTTTTATTTGGGACAACTACAATATACACACTCATACATCCAAGATGACATTTTGGAATCAGTGAGATTTGATCTCACAACCTCCCTCCACTTTGGAAATACTGATATCACTGGGCCAATATGAGGAAAATTGGTGACTTATGTGACTTTATTATAAGATTTAACTTATTTATTGGGCTTTGTGCATTAGTTCTATCATGTTGTTTTGCTTTGTTTTTTTTCAAAATTTAAATTCAAATTTTAAATGCTTATTAATTCCATTATTATTATTTAAATTGTTATGCACTTTTTAAAGCTTCTTAAGGCCCGTTTTATTCTTGGTTTTATAAAATTAAGTTAAGATAAATGAAGTTTGTAAAAAAGAAGTTTAGATAAAGTCAGTTTGTTGTAAATTGTTATGTTTGGATATTCTTTTTGTAAAAGTAAGTTTGACAAAAAATCTGTTTAAATGATAAAAGTTAAAAGTGCTTTTAGATATATAATATAGAATAAATTTACTTCTTCTTTTCCAAAACTCACATTTTGTTAAAAGAAAAGTAACTTTTCCCCTCTTTTTTTAAAACCACAGTTTAATCCACTTTTCATTTTTCAAAAAGACAGTTTGTATTTAGTCAAACAAATCTTCTTAGAAAACAACCATGGTTTCTTTTTCAAAAAAATGAACCAAACATGCACTTATTAGTCACATGCAATACATAAGATATTTTCTAGTTTTATTAAATATATTGATGATAATTGGTAGATAGTTATATCTCTCAAGTATTCTATTTTGTGTTTAATCTTTAGATGTATGCATGGAAAAGACTTTGAGGGGAGGGGCAAAACTCATTTTAGTAATTTTTACGTCTCAAAGGAATTAGTCTTCGATTATTGGTTAGAAAATATCTTTGGTACTTACAAAATATATATATTGATGATAGTAAGTTCCATTTGTGGAAGCTGGATTAGAAGAATATAGAAGGGAAAATTTTAAATAGGTGCCATGGAAACAATACATCTCTAAAGTGGTACCCATGAATAACTTACAAATGACTTTGAGGAGAAAGACAAAATCCACTTTGATAAATTCTACATTTTAAAGAGATTAGTCTTTGATTGTCAGTTATCGAATATCTTTGATACTTACAAAATATATATTTTGATGATAGCAAGTTCCATTTGTGGAAGTTGGATTAGAAGACTTTGGAAGGGAAATTTTCAAATAGGTACCATGGAAACAATATATCTTTAAAGTGGTACCCATGAATAACTTATGCATATAGATTTTCAACTAATCTACATATATTTCCAACTTTTAGAATATCAATTTGGAAATATGTTACTTCTATTATATCTGTTTAGAATTTTCCAATATGAAAATTCTAGTAGTGGAAAAAAAATATGAAAATTTTAGATTTTTTTAGTTGTGCGAGTTAGACAAGCTATCTAGTGTCGAAATGAAATAACCCAAAATCCCCAATGACTTCACATCTAAAACTCAAAATGCAGCATCATAACTAAATTTCACTTGAGCCAGACCACAATAGCTCATATTGTCCTTCTCCTTCATCCAACTATAAATCAAATCCCAATGTTGTCCCTTTCATCACATTCTTCATCCTATTCATTTCTTCATCATCATCTTAATTTGTGAGTGTCTAAGAGAAGCTTTCCAAGAATGAGTTAATACTCAAATGGGAGATTGATTCTCTCTATGAAAAATGATGGATCTAATGCTATTGTCGGTTTAGGTAAAACAAATAAATATTCACAAGATTTGTTAATTTGTCAAATCATCAGGATAAGAAGCTTGAGGTTAATTGTTGCAGTGCAACACATCAACATATTAGTTCTATTGTAAATCTCCTTTTTCAACTCACTAAGGATTTTCATCCTTCAATTCTTTAGTGTTTATTGATTGAAAAGGTTAAGAGTTGAAGTAAGATGTTGGCATGAAGATATTGATTTCCCAAAAGAAGTGGTGGAAAGAACGCTATCCTATAATTTGAAGAAGAAATGAAATTATCTTCGATGGTTTTCTAATTATTAATATTATTGAATTATTGAACTCTTCAGTTTCAGAATACAATAAGTATTTCAGTATTGATTATTGATTATTTTTCATTTATTCTTATTTTCATGTGTTAGTTATTTTTGTTGTGATAAGTTGTATACTGTCCTTGTGAATTTGTTATTATATGGACATGTGTCTTCACCACATCATACCTTGTGTATTATAAGTATGAAGTGTCACTATTATTTTGCTCAGAGTAGATAGAATACACTGAGCTTCTACAAAATTCTTCTATAATCTTCTTTCTCTCTTTTGCTCAACTTGGTACTAAAGCCTCCAGGCTCATACCATAGCCTTTCAATCTTCTTCGTTGCATAACATTTTTTTTAGCTCTTCCACCCTAAGCCTTTCTAGACTGATGAATTTATCCCAGAACCCTAATTCAAGAATCATTTCTCATACTTGTCCTAGCAGGTTGGATAGGAACAATTTCTTACTATGGGAACTCAAAGGAAGCAAGCTCAACAGCTATATGACTAGAATTACTGCTTAGCCTACTAAATGGCTTATTGAGGATGATGAACGCATCAACCCATAATAGATAGAATGGGCATTGATTGATCAATCAATCTATGGTTGGCTTTGGCTTCTTGCAAGCATGAGCCTGGACATTGGAAGTCAGTTGATCCACTACAAAACATCACATAACCTCTGGAAGGCAGCTAGAGAGTTAGCTAGAGCTCAAAATCTTTCACAGGTCATGCTGAATTGTTGTGAATTGCAAAGGATCCCAAAAGGATCTATACAAATGAAGGATTATCTCATTAAGATTAAGCAATTAACTGACAATTTAAGTGTTGTGAACACCGTATTTTGTCCGGGTAATTTTAAAAATATATATAAATATGATAATAATAATAAAAATAATATTAAAAAAAATAACAATAAAAAAATAAATAAATACTAGAAAATACCAACAAAAAAGAAAAAAAGGAAGAAAAGATTAAAAAAAAAGAAACAAAAAATAAATAAATAAATAAAAAGAGGAGAATGGTTTTAACTTGGGCTGAAATCATTTCAGCCCAAGTGGACCTGAGCCCATTACTTGAGCCCCAAATGGGCTCAGGTCCGAGCTCACCCTGAGCCCTAATAGAGGGCTCAGGTGTGAGACACAAGAGAGAGGCTGGCCACGGGAAAAAGAAAAGGAGAGCTAGGGCAGCAAGGGAGGAGGAGGAGGAAAGCGAGAGCAGAGAAGAGAAAGGAGAGAGGGAGTGTGGCCGGAGGAAATGGAGACCGAGGGAGTCTAAACGTGTGAGACACAGAGGGAGCAGCTGGAGGTGAGATCTGAAACAGGCGAATGAGAGCCGTGGCAGAGTCACGAGTAAGCTGAGACCAGAGGAGCAGAGCCGTGGGAGTGAGAGCGAGAGACGAAGGAGGCTGGGAGAGCTGCGGTGTCCAAGGGAAAGAGGGGAGCTGTGAAAAGGAAGGAGGCCACGGCTGAGAGGGTGGCTGAGCAGCAGAGAACCGCGAGGAAGAGAGGGAGCCACGGTGGAACAGGGGCCGCGCGAAAAAGAGAGGAAAAGAGAGGAAAAGAGAGGAGGGGAGCTTGAGTGGGTGAGCTCGACCGTGGAGCTCCAGAAACACAGAGAGGGGGGGATCCGAGAGTCTAAACAGGGCAGAGGAGAGAGCCGTAAAGAAAAACAGAGGGAGCACAGGGGGGCTCGGAGCAGTGGAGGCCATGAATCAGAGAATCACGAGGAGGAAAAGAACAGAGGCGGCCGAGAGGAAAGAAACAGAGGAGCTCCAGAAACCGGGAAAGCACGGGAGAACGGAGGAGGCCATGAGCATTTGAATGAATCAACATTTCGGTACTCACACAGGTAATGATGGTTCTTACACTCTCCTGAGGCTAGTCATCAAGTGTTGTAGCCTGTGCCATATGTGTTTCGAGTGCTATGGTGATTTGATGATCCTGTTCTTTATCTCTTTAAAGTTTGCTGGCCATGTATTCGATAAAATGCTTATGAGAGATTTATGTGATTGAGAGATAGTATTGCCTTGATACAAGACTTTGGTCATGATCTCCTTACCTTTTGTCCATTATTTTTTGCGTCAATTGATTTATCTGGCATCATCTGGTTGCTATAGTTTATGAATTTCCAAACCAAACTGAGCTCGTGGTTGCTTCTCGTCTGTGCAATGATGGGTTGGACGTGGGGGTGTTGGAATTGATTAGTTAAGTTTGTAAATACCTCTTTGTTTATCTGTATTAGCAACTCCTGTTTTTATTTGAAAAATTGCTTTGGCTTTGGCCCAAGATAATAATCATTTAATTTTTTTCTTTTCAATCAGAAGGTTACTTTTCTGTTAAAATGTATGAAATCTGTTAGCCTTAGTGTTGGCCTCTGTGGAGTGCTTTGGACGCAGAATTTGTGCGAGCTTAGTCAATTATTTAGGTGTGGTCCGGGCGTCATTATGGTTATGGCACACATCCATTTGGTTTCAAGTATTTAAGGTGATCATGTGACTATGGTCTTCCATGGGGAAGCTTTCTTTCCATCATTGTACATCTCTGTGCCGTCATAAGCTCAGGCTTTGAAAATGAGCTTATAGTTGTAGGTTTTTTTTTATGCCTGAACAGTGTTTTGGTTGCTATATGTTTAGGCTCAAAATTATGCGTTTTGGTGGTTATAAGCTTGCAGACTCTGGCTTTGGTTTGAAAATGCAATCCGTGGCAATATCTGTATGGTGGAATAATGATTTGGATTTCTTGAATGATAATGGTTTCTGTATTATTCTTGATGTTTTAATTAGATTTTAAGGTGACTCCTGACCCCTATCCCTTTTTATTTCTTTGCGAGCATCACGGGAGCATAAACCAAGTCTGAGAGAAATCAAGGCCATTATCATTAAGCCGAGCATAGGAAATGGAAGCTATCAACTTTTGGTGGTTATAAGCTTGCGGACTCTGGCTTTGGTTTGAAAATGCAATCCGTGGCAATATCTGTATGGTGGAATAATGATTTGGATTTCTTGAATGATAATGGTTTCTGTATTATTCTTGATGTTTTAATTAGATTTTAAGGTGACTCCTGACCCCTATCCCTTTTTATTTCTTTGCGAGCATCACGGGAGCATAAACCAAGTCTGAGAGAAATCAAGGCCATTATCATTAAGCCGAGCATAGGAAATGGAAGCTATCAACTTTGAGGCAAAGGAAAAGAAAATGAAGATACTAGAGTTTGCATCTTTTCATCTCATGATTGGGTGTAAATTACTTGCATTTACGCTAGCACACACTCTATAAATTGTAGTTGATTTTTATGTTTTATTTTTTTTATTTTTGATTTTGTTTTTTATTTAGTCATGGATTTTTCTTCTTTTCGCCTTTTAGAATTTGCCACGAGGGACCAATTCTCCGTATGCATATAGAGTGTCGGTCAATTATACCATGAGTGAGGAGTTGCCATGGTATAAACGTTGGCTAAATCTTATTTTTTATTTTATCGTATTTTTTTATTTATGAGTACCAATATTTTTTTTATTATTTTATTTTTATTAAAAGTAAAAATAAATGATTCAATTAGAGCCTTTTATTTCAAATTTTTATTTTTGCCTTTATGTTCCGAATGGTAACACCGTGGGTATTTAGGTGTTAATTAGTGAGCTGTGAGTGATAAAGTCACCATAGATCCTAATTGACTCTTTTTCTAAAATAAAATGAAAAATAAAAAAATAAACAAATAAAAATAAATAATATATGAATTTATACGCAAAAGTTATATTTTTAAATTTCTTTCATCGCTTTTTTTTTAAAAAAAAAAAACAACCATAATCATTTATTTTTTATAATTTAATAAAAAATGATTTCATTTTTTTTAAGTTTATCCTTTAAGTGTTTTGTGTCTTTTGCCTCGAGTGGTAACACCGCGAGTATTTGAATACTGATCAGTAACTTGTGAGTGATAAAGTCACAACATATGCTGATTATTATTATTATTATTTTTTTTTTTTCAAAAATTTATGTAATGATCATATTTGAAATTATACTTAATATTTTCATTTTAAATAAATAAATATGCATTGAAAGCATCTTATGCATTTTTATTTTTATAATAAAAATAAAATAAAAATAATTTATACAAACAATTACTTGTTTTCTTTTGAATTCTTCTTGAGCCTTTTTGTCTCGAGTGATACCACCGTGGACATTTAGGTATCAATGGGTAAATGTGAGTGATAAAGTCACCACATAAGCCAATTGATTTTATCATGTAAAAATAAATCTATTTCCAAATATTTCCTGATCATATCAAAATAAAATATTCAAAATTGCATATAATTTTAATCGTATTTTCTAAATTGAGTAAAAACATATTTTCTCTTTTAGAAATTGATTAAACAAAAAAATATATGATAAAAAATGAAAAGAGTAAATAATGGAAATTAATCTATCTCTTACAAATTAAAACATACCAACCAATTTTGAAAATTGTTTTCTTTGTGGAAAGACAAATTATTTTCTATGAACTTCTCTTTTCAAAGAATATATAATAAAAAATATCAATCCAGTGACACGAATTTCTACTCCGAACTACGTCGACTTTGATCCCTATCGTAGGGTACGTAGGCCCCAGACTCTCATTCTGGGTCAAGTCCACCTTTGTAAATAAATAAATATTTTTATGATTTATTTGGTGTTTTTTCTCTTAATTTAATAAATATTTACCAATTTATTTTTTCAAGTCCACTTTTGTAAATAAATAATATTTTCCTCTTAATTTATTTTTCCAACTTTTCATATTTTCATTTTATTCTTTATTTTCATTTTTACATTTCTCTCACTTTTATTTTTGCATGTGAATGGTAAAAGGACAACCAAAATAAATTTGTAAAAAGCCATAAAAATTGCATGATCAACCTAAGGTAACCGTTCTTCGGAACGGGTGTTGTGGGGGTGCCTAACACCTTCCCCACTCACAATCGTACTCCCGAACCCAACTTTGATTCGCAGACCAATCCTTGTCCCTTTTTGTTTTTGTGTTCCGGTTTTCCAAAATTTCCCTTAAAATTTTGGTGGCGACTCCCTCCGAAATCGGCTTTCCGCCGGGTGGGCCGATTTCTCCTTTTTCTTTTTATTTTCTTTTTCCGCGCCATCCGCGTCGCATTTCCGAGTGTGACAAGTGTTGCAAGCAATACAATACCTAAAGATGAGGTTATCACGATTACCCTCGCTAGTCTAGATTTGACATGGCCTAAGATGCAAGCAAAACTACTCATATTTGAATGTTGATTGGAACAATATCATGCTATAACTACGTTGAACAATCTAAGTATTGGTAATCCTATGGCTAACTTATCTAAGAGTAATACTCATTTTTTATGGTGGTCATAGAGATTTTGGTGGCAGGATTAGCAGAGGCAATAGAGGCATAGGAAGAAATTATAGGAATAATAGGCCTGTCTGCCAAGTATGCAAAAAAACAAGACACATTGCTTCATACTGCTATTTTTGATATGATAAGAATGTGAGACTTCATTCAAATGATTAGATGATATGCAACTCTAGACCTCCAAGTTACCCCTCATTAAATGGACCTCTCAGCCACCCTTCTTCAAATGTATACTTTGCAATTGCTAATACCATGAATGACATATCTTGCCTTATTGATAGTGGAACCAATTATCATGTTGTCAGATAACCTCGCTTGAGGAGGAATTCAAAATATAATAAGTATTTTAGAAATGAGTGTTGATTATTTTTCATTTATTCTCATTTTCATATGTTAGTTATTTTATTGTGATGAGCTGTATATTATTCTTGTGAATTTGTTATTGTGAGGACAAGTGTCTTCACTACATTGTACCTTGTGTATTATTAGTATGAGGCATCACTATTCTTTTGCTCAAAGTGAACAGAATACACTAAGGTTCCACAAAATTCTTCTATGATCTTCTTTCTCTTTTCTACCCAACTTTTGGCATCTTCCCACTTGAAACAAAATGTTGCCATTCGGGATAATGTGCATTTGTCTATTTGAGTTTGAGCCATGCATGGAAAGATGGAATCAGATCCCCTCCTAAATGATGCCCCATTTGGAACTGAGTTTCAAGCCTAAATCCAGTTTTGTCTATTGTTTCTAAATAGAAAAATTAAAATGAAAATTAGGTTATAAGTCCAAAACTTAGTTAACATAAAAGCTACTTACCCCTTATTCTTACCCAAACTCAGTTTTGACAAACTTATTCTACAAACTGGGTTTTGACAAATGCAATCAAAAGTTTGTTATTATTCACCCTTAGATTCCAATGGCTGGGAGGGAGAGATTCATCCAATTTCTAGGAGGGAGAGCTATCGAAAAATCAATAATTTCAAGCCATCAGATTAATCTAATGGATGTAGACAGAGGTATGAAGAAATGCCACTGGGTCCCCTCCTGTATGACTTTCTCAATTGTGTAAGAAGTGCGTATACCAACCCTTAGATTTATCCAATAGCTGGGGGGATATTAATCAAAATGATACGTTGCCTCATATTAATCTTTCCAAGAACTAGATCTTCTGAAGTTTAGCTTTTGTATTTCCTCTGAAGTTAGGAGATCTGAACCATGCATTTGATTGAAGGGCATAGATGATGCCACATTATACAATTTTTATTAATGTTAGTTTTAAGCCATCCTGGCCGTTGATTGAATGAAGATCATAGACGTTGGTTTATTACTCAAATTTCCTTCAATCTTCATCTTCATAGGTATTCTCGCCTGCCCCCCAAATTTCATTTTAGCCATTTTGCTAAATCTTCTCATCAAATAATCTCTTTTGGTCTTCAACAAAGATGGTTGGACAGTAGCAGTAAGGGTAACCTTTATGCCATCGACAATGGCAACGATGGAACTCATCTGAAGTCAGATGTAATGTCCTCGGGTCTTGAAGCCTTTTGCTTCATAGGTTTGCTTTTCATATCTCACTCTCTCTTTCTCAAATTTGAAGGTTGGGGGATGCAAATTAGGGATCAATTTTAATTTCTCTCTTTCCCTCTTCTTCTATCTCTCCTTATTATTTAATACTTATAATACAAAAGGCAAACTATTATTGATGAAAGGTATAGGAATGGATGAGGTCATTCTAGAAAAATAGTTCTCCTTTGGTTTGATAGAAACATAAAACATACCTGAAAAATTTTCTATCACCACTTTCAAACCTAAAATATTTCTTCCTCTTAACTTGCTCCATCAAAGATTAAAGGGAAAATAAGCAAAGTTCAACGTATAAGCTCTTCCTTTCATGCTTCAATTTTTTCATCTTCCCCAAATGCTCTTCTTTTGGCTTGTTGCATCCTCTAAAGACATGAATAGTGCCAATAGAAGGGAAAAAAATTGGAGAGAAAATAGAGGCTCTTCTCCCTTTTCATCTTCTTTCAACACACCATTTTATTTTATTTTATTTTTCTCTTTGGAATATGCAGACTCTCTCTCTCTCTCTCTCTCTTCTTCTTGTTTGTTGAAAGAATATCTAGACTCAAGACAATATAGACTCGAGTGCTGGTTAATGGTGTTTGTGTTGTAATTGCATCTTTTTTAGTATATTGTCTCATCTCCTATGCTTGATAGTGGTAGGTTGAGTTTTTTTTTTGGCCGAGATAGGTTGAGTTTGTATGGAGATGTTTGGGCAGGCTAAATTGTAGTTACTGAATGCTTTTGTGACATCCTAAAATTAATTTGTTTGGATTATTAACTTGTGATGTGATAATAGCATATTGTCTTTTAATTTTGTATTCATTTCATTTTTTAAAAAAATATAGTTAATTATGTGCCTTTTGTGCGGTTTTTTCATGAAAAATTATGTGCGTTGATATCCACAATAATGATGTGCTAGCCCAATTTAGCCTGTTTGTTTATTTATTTTTTACAACTCATGATGGGTTAACCCAAATGAGTCAGGCTGGCCCACATTTCTACCTGCAGATCCCAACCAAAGACCGTGTTTCTCCCTGCCGTTTTTACTTCTTCAAGCTTCGTTGAGAGACAACGAACTGAAGTCTTGAAAGCGGGAAGCAATATCAGTATCTCACGCTACGCTAGGTATCTCGTACTCTGATTCTCTCTTTTTCTTTCTATAATTCGCCGTCTCTCTCTTTTATCTGTAGCCTCACATGTTTCCATGCTCCATAGCTAACAGCTGAATCCACCTTTAGATTCAAGTGGTTTATTTTTCATTTTTGGGTAAATTTCTGCAGGAAAAGATTCAAGATCCTGTAGTATAGGATTCAAGATTCAAACGAACAAAAGTGTGGGTGTTTCGCATCATTCAATGTTGATTTTCATTCTTATATGTGATGGGTGATACTGATACGTTGGAGTACCCCATATCAGAACAAACCCTTCAGTTATTGTTTGGGGCTTCAAACTCGTTTGACTTGGAAAAATCTTTAGAAATTCTCATAGAAATTTCCAAATCTACTTCTGGGCGTTCTGAGCTTGCTTCCAAAAAAGTTCTCCGTGCAGTGCTGGAGGTAGTTCGTTTGACGCCTTGTCCTTCACAGCATCATTTTCTCTCATTGTCTTTGAAGCTCCTTAGAAATCTATGCGCTGGAGAAATTGCAAATCAAAACTCATTTGTTGAGCTTAAGGGGGTTAGTATTGTCTCGAATGTTTTAAGGTTGGTGGCAGGTTCTTCAGGCCCAGATCAGGGATTGGTTCGTGTGGGTCTGCAGGTTTTGGCAAATGTTTCATTGGCTGGGAAAGAACATCAGCATGCTATTTGGGAAGAACTCTATCTTGATGGGTTTCTATCACTTGCAAGACTCCGGAGTGAGGGGACTTGTGACCCATTGTGTATGATAATCTATACATGTTGCGGTGGAAATCCTGAATTGGTTAGAAAGCTGTACAGTGATAGTGGGTGCCCTATAATGATTGAAATTGTGCGAACTGCTTCTTTTGGTAGGTTGTTAGATGTATTTGCTTGTATAGTTTGCTTGTATAGTGTGCTAATGTTCTCTGATGTCATTATGGTTTTGTTGGTTTCGCTAATTATATTCCTTTTTTTTTTTGTCAATCTTTATTCATCGGTTTCTAATGAACCAGATGGTTTTGGAGAGGACTGGTTGAAGTTACTCCTTTCAAGAGTCTGTTTGGAAGAATCTCAGTTGCCTCTATTGTTCTCTAAATTATGGTCTGGGGCTACTCCTGCGGGTGAAGCTCCTCAATTTAGAGATGATCAGTTATTATCTGAACAAGCATTTCTTTTGGGAATTCTCGCAGAAAGCTTGAATGAACATATCACTGATATTTCTGTTATAAAGGATGTTGCATTATTTGTTTTTGAAATATTCAAGAAATATATTAGAGTTCTCCAGCATGCCCCTAAAGCAGAGTCTGGTATGCCTACTGGCTGTGCTGCTTTTGATGTTCTTGGATACTCTCTCAACATATTGAGAGATATTTGTGCCCAAGATGATGTGAGGGGAGGTGGCAAAGGGGATGCAGAGGATGTTGTTGATGAACTATTATCAAATGGCTTCATTGATTTACTTTTGTCTTTGCTTCGTGATCTTGAGCCTCCAGCAATAATCAAGAAAGCAGTTAAGCAATCTGAGAACCCAGACAAAGCTGAAGCACCAAGTTTGTCAAAACCCTGCCTGTACAAGGGATTTAGGAGAGACATTGTTGCTCTTGTTGGCAATTGTGTGTACAGAAGAAAGCATGCACAAGACGAGATACGGAAGAAAGATGGAATTATGCTCCTATTGCAGCAGTGTGTTGTTGATGAAGATAATCCATTCCTTAGAGAGTGGGGAATATGGTCAATGAGGAATATGTTGGAGGGGAATGAGGAGAACCAAAGGGTAGTTTCTGAGTTGGAGGTTCAGGGATCTGTTGATGCGCCTGAAATTGCAGCACTTGGACTTAGAGTGGAAGTTGATCAGAAAACTAGACGTGTGAAGCTTGTAAACGTCTCCCATGAAAATTGACCTTAAATTGGATACATGAATGGTTTCCTGTGAAGAAAATGCATTTCTAAAATGAACAGTAGATCTCTGATGTAGTATATTAATTGAGGAGAAGGGAGAAAACAGAGAAAGAAGCAAGTTTCCTTTTGCTCCTGTAGGTTTCACATAAATGAACTTCACGTCTCTCAATCTTTTTTCTCACTTCTTCTATAGTTAGAAGTTCTTAAATTAGCTGTGCATTTGCAAATGGATTGAGCATGGATGGTCCAGATTAATTTTATTTTAATAGACTTAGAATGTTAAAAAGTAAAGATGATTTTTCAATTTCACTTTTAAAAAAATTTAAGTTATCATTTAAAGAGTTGAGAATTAATTTTAAATTTGGACTTTCCATATTTAATTTGAATGATCTAGATGTTGTTTCAAGGATTAGTATGCAGTGTTCATCTCTCCAAATTTTGACGTGTATCTTGTGTAGATTTGTCTTATGGCCTACATTTTTTTTTATATGATTGATTATGTAGGACCGATAATTAATTGATTAAAGAGATAACAATATATAAACTGGTCAACAAATTCGGGACAGTATTATTTTTAAATAAATGCTTATTTATGCAAAAGTAGGATAATATATATAACATCTTTTTGTTGTTTTGGGTGTACAATACAAATTATTTTTTTAAAACATGTTTATGGATTAAATATCTTATAATATGTATTTAAATTGCAAGTTCGAATGGGCAGGGAAAAGAAGAAGCAAAAAAAATTAATGGTTAAAATATCTCCAAAACACATTCCACTTTAGGAAGATAAATTAGATATATTTTCTTCTACAATGTACGGATAGATAAACTTGAAGCTTCTGTGAAGTGATATTTATTTTTCTCGCATTTGAATCCTACTAAAATTTGTATAAAAAGATTAAACTGATAACAAGTAGTCACATAAAACCTAATAAAATCAGTGAACAAAGTTGAATATAAAATAGAAAATCTTACTCTTCATAATTTACAAATAATATAGCTCTATAAATTTTATATTTTTATATGAATTATTTTGGAGGAAACGATGATTTATAGTGGAGAACTAAAATTATGTGTCCAAACAAGTCGCTCTTTATGATTTTTCGTTAGTGATACATAAAATAAAATGAATAAAATAATGTTAGCAACGAAAAATAATAAAAAAGGAGAAAACATTTAAAAAAACTTAATAGATAGTATTAGAAGAAATAAAACTGAAAAATAAAGTTCGAATTTGTCAAATGCAGAGCTTTTTTAGGTCGACAGGAACCAAAATAATATCGATGCTCACCATAAGCAAACGGAAACAGTAATGGATATCTTGAAGCTTTAACACAGATTTACTTGTGTGACAGTTGATCATCTTCGTCAAACAAAATCATTCACAATATGTCATCACGAAAAGAAAATAAATAAATCAATAAAGGGTCAATGAAATTAAAGAGCAGCAATTACAATCATATGACATCAACTAGCACGAGATTAGAAAATCGTACTTGCTCTTCTTGTTACAATATTCACATGAACAAAAACCAGACACGAATGCTCAATACTTGTGTGGCTAGTAGGATCTCTCATTATTCCTCCCAGAAAGGCAAAAGAATAACCAAAATGAGTTCTATGTTGCAGGGCTGTACACTGTATCTGTATCTGTATCTTCAACAACTATCACGCACTTAAAAAATTGTCAACCCTTCTATTTTGTAAATTGTTTTCCCAAAAACTTTATAGATATAATTCTATTTTGTAATTTACAAGCATCTTATTCCAATGGCCACGAGGAAGAAGTGAGTGTTCATCAAATGGTAAGATTCTCCTGAACGGCAAGAAATGATCCAATTATTTTGCCTCCCACATCAGGGAAATTTTCATGGTCACGGAGGGATCCAACCTTTCCCTTTCGATCTACTTCTACTGGGTATTTGAGTAGATGCCCTCTCATCTCTGTTACTTCAGGTGCTGCAAATTGTTTCCAGTTCATTTCACCCATTCCTCTTACTCTTCTTACACATTCGAGACTCTCCGGCTGCAAGAAGCAGTTTTCAATTGTTCCTGTGTGTTCTGCCCAAAGCGACATCCTATATCCATGGATCTACATAGTACAGTTTCATGAGGAATATCAGTCAGGTCTAAGTAATTGTAACAGGAGTCAAAGTGCACTGGAGATATGAAGAGAAAACAAACTTAAACTAAACCAATAAGATCAATTATTATCACGGCACCTCTATATACCAAATGCCACCTTAATGTATTCTTTTGCATAAATTCCATTGTGGAAATACAGATCTGAAGGCATTTATAGAGATAATAGTGAGGGGAAGTGGGTTCCACTAGACCTCACCTCCCCTCTCTCTCACTCTAACTGGATCCCCTGAAGCTCATATAAGGAAACACCGATATTCTTATCATGGCACATCCTTGATTGCTTGGCATCAATCAGAACTGAAGTACTAACCATTTAGTTAATACCTTTCACTGACACCAGAAACTAATTGAAGAATATTTATAATAGGTCCATAGATATTTCATTGCTTGATATCTCTAGACAAAGTCATATTTCTACTCTAGGGGCTTCGGGGAATCAGAATAAAATCCTAAGACCTCAGCTATGTGACTTCATTGTCATAAAGAATGAATTTGTCTAGAGATATCAAGCAATAAAATATACCTCTTATAAAACTTTCTCTAGAGATAGTTCAGAATACAACCATGGTAGTGCATAAACAACCCTAATTTACTTCTCATGGTAGTGAGCTATCCTGGTTTTCAAAAATTGGCTTTAACATGCATCATGCTCCTACTTGATGCCTCTCTATCAAGCAACACCTTCGGGTATTTCCCTACAACTATTAATTAGTTACTGATGATCAACTTCTTTGCTTGAATGCCTATAGTGAAGATTGAATTTAAAATCATGAAAAATGGCTTGATATGAAAATAATTAGTTGCCAACAAAATATACCTGTCCACGTGGATAAGAATGTATTCTTGCCCAGGTATAATGAGGTTGGTAAGCTCCCATTGCAATCTCAGTGTCTCTGGTTCCTTCCATAGAGCGCTGGTTGATGTTTGCAGACCCCAATATCACATATTCGTCATCAACTATCATGCCTTTTGAATGAACGTAAATCATGAAACGTCGGCTACTTTGACTAAGTGCCTGGGAATAAACACCAACATAGAATAAATTTAGGAGTGCATAGATATAACATGCCATATGCTAGAAATGTTCAGCTTTGAAGGGATAACAAGAGCATAAGATGAGGACAGTAAAGATGAAAATGTTGAGATGGATGTATGGATATACAAGAAAGGACAAGATTTGAAATAGCTATATAAAAAGAAAAGTTGAAGTAGCACATATTAAGAAGAAAATGGCAAAAAATCAATTAAGGTGGTTTGGATATTTAAAAAGAAGTCCACCAAAAGAGTTAGTGAGAAGAGTTAATCAAATGAGTTTTAGCACTATAAAAAGGTTCAAAGGGAGACCAAGAAGAATAGTGAAGCAGGTTATAAAGCAGGATCTCTTGGTCAATAATTTATCTAAAAAAGTGATATTTGATAAAGTTCAATGGTGCATATAATTCATATAGCTGACCTCACTTAGTGAAATAAAATTAATGTTATTGTTGTTGTTGTATAGAGATTACATGCCACATGAAAACTTAATGGAAGTGCAAGAACTTTTGTTATACTTAGAGGTCATATCATTCAAGAAATAGAAAGTAGAAGAAACTTGGATAGATGTCTACAATTTTATATTCTATTTTACACATGGAGTTTTATCTAAAAAATGTTGTACTAAATATTGATGGTGCAAAAATGTACAGGATATGGGGGAAGGGTGGAAGGCGGGCAGAACAGCCGAAATGTTCTTCATACCTGTGGACTATTTGCTGGGGGAGGATTTCCAGGCATTGCATTATTACCACATGTATCGTTGACTTCCCGGTTGCCAAGACAGAAAAAGTTCAAGTAGTCTTCTGGTGAGTATGCCTCTTCAAGCCCAACCTCAACCAAAGCCTTGTAAATTGTCTCATACATCATTTGCATTGTTCTATGCTGTCACAACCAAGCAGTAACTCCACATTAAAAAATGAAACAAACCAGTAAGTGACTACTAACAGATGCTATAACATTGTTTTCTTAATAATTACAAGAAAAACAAGTGCCTTTATTTATTTGAAACTCCAATGATCACAAGGATGTTTCACACATCAAGATTAAATAGAAGTGCATATTTTCAATGGGTACAGCAATTAAATTCTTATAGAAGCCAAAGTGCAGTGCAAATTATCACATGAATGAACCAGATTATGGCAGAGCAGTAGACTGCAAGATGAGATCTTGCAAGCCATTTGCTGAAATACCATGGTGGTGGAAATATTTGAAATTGAAGGAATTGACTGTTAAAGGCCTCTCTGAACTTAAAAAAATTGTTTTTTTAGATGTCTTTTTTAATTCTCTTTTGCATCTTAAATGTGACTTGCACCACAAGTCAAGCATTCCATAGATGACAGTTAGAACAGCATGTAAACATCCAGCATTTTGCTCAAAAAGCCAAAGTTTCATCAAAGAGTTGTCGTTTATTAAAAAAAAAAAAAGATGTTCAAATGGCCATCAAGAAAATAAAGCTTACTACATTAATTAAAACAAAAAGATGGGCCTTCAATTAAATAGGTTTATTCTAGAAGGCCTTGAGCCCTAGATAGGGTGAGTGGATGCCACTGTGAGTATCTTGGATTTTTGGGCAGAACAGCAGCAGACTAGTGTTGCTTCAGAACGGCTGGGTTTGGCATTTCTGTTACAGTGAGAGCTTTTAAGGATGGAGAAAGACAGTGAAGGGGTATGATATTCTGGTTAGAAGATAGGGAGATTCCCAGTGCCTCAAATAGCTAGAGTTTTCTTATTTTCTGCTAGTTCTCTATCTTGTAAAAGCTACTCTGTTTCTCTGGCAGAATTGCTCCTTTTACTAGTATTTCTACTTTTCTCAGTTACAGAGTATATTTCTCACTTCTATAATATAGGAAGCATATTTCATGAATTTTCTAGTTTTCTGTTCTTGGTTCCATCACATTATAAAACAAAAACAAGTGGTGAGTGAAAGTATTTCTTCCTTCAAGCTGTTTATATTGTTAAGTTATCAAGCAATAGTTTAAAGAACCATCTGCACAATCAATCAAATCCCTGCCAAGTACGAATTGTGGCTTTCATAATATGAAAGGAAGCATACCTGCCAAAATAGAATCCTTTGTGTGGCAGATCCAGTGGGAACACCCTCAGGCCACATCGGAATAACAATATACACAGCAAATCGCTCATTGGCCCTGATCTTTTCAGCAATCTTTAGGGTGATTTCCATTGGAATCAAATTATTAGCACCTGCAATAACAAGAAATGCATGATGATTTAACATCACAACAAGATCTGTAATATAAATTTATGGATAACCTCATTGACTTCATTAATGCTGCATTTTTATCCCATAGGAGATAGGGAACATAGAAAGGTATTGATGTAGGACAAGGTAGAGGAAAGATAGAAGATAGATGAGAAGAGGAGAAATTTAAGGAGAACAGGAAATTTACTGAACAACTCTCAATACTCAATCAATAATATTCAATCAATAAGGAAATAGCTCTTAATATAATGAAGGGTTCTAGGGTTTATTTATAAGGCCCTAAATCCTAATCTAACCAGGATCTTAAATAATTTAAATCTAAAAGATAAATATTAAACTAAATTATATTTTACATATAAGATAAAGATAAATCTAAACAAAATAATTAAATCCTAAAAGATAAATTTAATTCAAAATAAATTAAATTTAAATAACCTAATATCCTAATTATTTGATGATAATCTAATTATCTTTTCTACATCATTCTCCCCCACTTGAAAAAACTTTCCTCTGGAGAGTTAAGCCGATACTTCATCTCCTTTCTTCCTTTCACAATCTACTTCTTGGTCAAAAGATAAAGGCTTTGATTCTTTAACCTTGACTCCCCTTGTTTAGTCGAACATTTATTCTCAATCTCAGGCTTAGCAGGACGTAACAAAATTGTCTTCCCCTTATACTTGAATAAATGAGTGTTCTCCCGACCATGGCTTGTAACATCATTATCATAGAGCCATGACCTTCCCAACAATATGTGAGCAACATCCATAGGAAAGACATCGCATAGAACTTCTCCATGATACTCTCCCAATTGAAGGGGAACAAGGCATCGATGTGTAATGGTTAAAGAAGTCTTTTCATCAACCCATGCTACTTGAAAAGGCTTAGAATAAGGTGCTGGCTTAAAACCAAGCCTAGCAACTCCCTGGCTGGAGATTGCATTCCTAGCGCTTTCTCCATCAATAACTAACTTGCATGACTTGCCTCTATACTTCACAAAAGTTTGAAAGGTGCTTGTTCTCTTCCAAGAGTCATCAAGCGAGGGGATAGACAACATGCACCTCATCACACCCATGCGTCTTGTTTCACAATCATCTACAATCTCCTCGTCCACATCTAAAGGACACTCAACTGGGTCAATCATCACATAAGCATTTACCACTTCATCCTTATGTTCAGCCGGGGATTCAAGAAGTAGAGCACGTTGTGGACACCTTGATGCGATGTGACTCTTAGAATGACATCAAAAACACTCAATGGCAGAACCACTAGAGCGAAAGTTGGATCTTGTCAACTTAGCATGCTTAGAAGTACTTCCAGTAGAACTAGTTGTCTGATTAGATTGAAACGAAGAATTGGTCATAAAAGGAGGCACTCCAGTAAAGTGGTTGGATTGTGTGAAACTATGAGTCTGGCGAGAATTAGTACCTTGAGAAGCAAAACGCTTGCCATATGAATTCTTTAGTAAAGACTCTACCTCCAAGGCCTTATGGTAAGCGTCCTCAAGAGATTCAGGAGGATTCAATTTAAGTTCTTGCTGTATGTTAGCTTGAAGACTGTTGACAAACTTTTGAACTGTCATCCAAGGATCTTCCTTAACTTCACACCGAATTATAAGTTCGTCAAAATGAGCGATGTAATCGGATACCATGGTGGCCTGTCTCAGGTTCAGCCATTGATTAAACAGCTGACTCTTGTAATGGATAGACACATATTTCTCTTTTAACTTCATCTTCATCTCTACCCAAGTACTAATCGGCGGTTGTCTTAGGCACTCTAGTTTCTGCTGCTCATTCTGTCAATACTTCTTGACAGACCCGACAAGTTTCATCTTAGTGAAACGAACTCGATGCACATTGCTCATCTCATACCATTCAAAATAGTCCTCCATGCTAGCCAACCAATCCAAGAAGGCACTTGAATCTAATTGGTTGTCAAACTTAGGAGTATCAACTTTGACCTTCTTAGAGATGTCATCCAACCGAGTCTGTCTATAACCTCCCCTATGATTTCAAGGAGGAGGCTCATATCTTTGGTTATAATAGTCTTTTTACTCATGATCAACCCACTGATCTTCTCCATAGTCGTGTTGGGAGCCAAAAGTTATCTGAGGAGGATTCCTAAGATTTCTGTTTCTGTTGCCGTCTGCCAACTGACGATTCCCAATAGGTGGAGGTCATGCATTATTGAAGGAAGAAGTGTATTCACTAAGTTGATTTCTTTGCGAAATTTTGAACCTTCAACCGTAGCTTCTGTTGTATATTGTGTGTCTTTTCCTTTAATGGTCTGCATAAGGTCTTCACACATCTTCCTCAATTCTTCAATACCACAGTTTGTTTCTTCAAGTTTACGATCCATGGCATCTAACCTATGGTCTGAGGAGTCGAGTCTCTTATTCATTGTCTCAATTGCTTGATCTATATATTATGTGCTCCGTCTCTCAGCTTTCTCTAGTTGATTTTGAGTTATTTGGGAGTTTTTAGTCATGGTGAATCCCAAAAATACTTGTCACTAGTCTAAAACAGAGTAGGAATGAAAGAAATCATGCGAAAACACTTCAGAAACAATGAAAAACGCGGTCTGGATGAATCTGGACACTGTAGCGCATGGGGCGCGTGAAGCCCACACGCAGGGAAGTTGGCCAGCCCATGAGGGCGCGTGGCCGGGATGCCGGTGACAGCATTCGTTGTGCAGGCCGGGTTTTCACTGGTGGCAGTGGTGGAGTGATTTGACGTCGGTAGCTACGAGTTCTGGCTTTAGTAGTGAAATTCCTAGGGTTCCTGGTGGTTTTCTGGCAAGAGAAGTGTTTAAGAGCGTGGGGAAACCTGCTCTGATACCAAATTGATGTAGGATAAGGTAGGGGAAAGATAGAAGATAGATGAGAAGAGGAGAAATTTAAGGAGAAGAGGAAATTTACTTAACAACTTTCAATACTCAATCAATAATATTCAATCAATAAGAAAATAACTATGAATATAATGAGAGGTCCTAGGGTTTATTTATAAAGCCATAAATCATAATCTAACCAGAATCTTAAATAGTTTAAATCTAAAAGATAAATATTAAACTAAACTATATCCTACATATAAGATAAAGAAAAATCTAAACAAAATAATTAAATCCTAAAAGATAAATTTAATTCACAATAAATTAAATTTAAATAACCTAAATCCTAATTATTTTATGATAATCTAATTATCTTTTCTACATAAGGTATGTTCAGAACTCAGTATTTCCCTTGAATTACAGAAGAATCAGAGGAAAACATATAAGAAAACAAGAAAATTCTTCCCAGTACTTCTAGGACTAGAACCTCCCACATGAACACTCAAATTCCATCAGTTACAGATATTTGATTCTATCTGTTATATATTCAATTGTGTATTTGAATCCTGTATATATGTCGATAGACAAATCGATGTAAATGGCTGAAAATCAGCTGTAATACATGTACATTATTCCCTATATAAAGCGAATGAGATCCTCCATCAGGGGCATCAAATGCCATTCTACCTAACTCTCCCTCAGTCCTCACCCAATATTTATCACTATTAGCCTAACCAATCTTCTTCTAGAAGTTCTCTTGTTACCCTCCAGATGTCCTACACCCACCACCAAATTTTCCAAGCAGTTATACAACCAACACCTTCAACCCTTGCTGCCAAATGCCCACTTAAACGCCCCTTATATTTACTTAGGGGTTCTAACAAGATACAATTGATGCAGGCTTGCCATGAATGTGTGAAATAAAACAAATAATAACATCTTCGAAAATCTAAATCCAACTTTAGGAGTTGTCATGTATATAATGCACCACTATGGGGTAACACACATTTGAAAAGTAAATTATTTAGCTCTTTTTTTTTAATTACATATTTTTCTGTTTTGTTTATTTGTAGTTGTAGGTTACTCAATTCAATTAGGAAAAAAAAAAGATTAATTCCTTAGATTGGCTCCTGGATCTGTATATCCTACAGGTGCTTACATATGATGTTCATTTGTATTTTCCAAATATTTTCAGCATGTTATTGGATGATCACATACAATTTGTAAATTAACAGCAACACTTATGCAAAACTTACATACCAAGGTCTTTATTTTGACTCCAATTGTATGAAGACCCAATGAAATATTGATTCTCTATATATATGTAATGCTGTGCAGCACGAATGGCTTTCACGTATGCTGTATGTATGCTCATGTCAATCAGCACATTCTTCCCACAAACTAAGTTCTGCGAAACAAAGTAAAGCTCAACCTTTACTTGGTCACCCAGAAGGTCGTTCAAATCTGATAAATTGATATCAAGCATTAAAAACAGAAATAGAAACAGTAAAAACCTTAACTCACCTTGCTTGTGGCATCTTTTGGATCCTTTGGAAACCCCTTCACAGAATTTGAATCAATTGATCGAAATATCTGGCATTCCAAAGGAAGCAAAAATTACAAAATGAGTCATTTCTTTAAGTAATGATAATGAGCAACTGAGAGCTTATAGAAATGCTAAACATCTATTTGATGTTGATTAAAAAAACTACCTGAACATGCCAAGCTTCAGGGCCATCATCATTAGCATTAAGAGCATCAAACATGCCAATAATGTCTGGAATTCTTTCCAGCCTAAGCAATGCATCGTCATATGAAGTTTTCAACTTTTTTATCCCATGACGTTTTGAAGCTTTTAACCAGCGCTCCTCAAAGTTGGTCAGAACATCATATGCTGCTGGACCATCAATTCTAGAATGCAAGTCATGCCATGGCTCCCGTGGACAACCACCAACATTACCCTGTCACATAATAACCCACGTCAGAGGAATAAATTGGTCTGCTTGATTCAAATATTGCTATTTTAAAACCATATCTTATTGGATTCAGGCTAAAGATTCCACTTGGATTGAAATGTGTTGGAATGTTGTGTGCAACAACACAGTAATTAATTCCTCATATCCATTGTGTTTCATGTGCTGATATTTTCCGGGGTGACAATGGCTTTATTCCATCTGTCTCCCTTACTTGTGTGGTTCCATAAGAGCTATTAAGTATAGCTATGTTCTTACATTTCCTGTATTATCTCCTTTCTTAGAGAGTGTTGCTAGTCTTCTCCTTGTGTGGCACGCTATACAAGTGTATTATCCATATTCAAGTAATAATACTAAGAAACAGAGCACTCAACTCTATTTTTTTTCAAAACATTTTCTTGACTATATTTGTCATAAATTTGTGCTCTTTACAGGAAAAAAAATAGCACATGTAAAACTTGATTAATTTCACACATTTACAAAAATAAATAAATAAATAAATAAAGTAGGTTTGAATGTATCACTGACAGGGATTATTTTTAAAACATCTTGCAGCTCAAATCGTGCTACACTCTAAAACCACACTATAAATGGAAACAATCTCATCAGTCCTCCCTGGCCAAGAAAGAAGGAAGGATATTCTGACTATGAAGCTAGTTTAAGAATTTTATCTTACTTGAAATAGTGTTTGCAACTGTTATACAATGCTTCTGTTCACCACTTTCTTGGCACTCAAGTAAAAAATTATAGTTAGTCTCAACTTGATCTTGCAACCATTGGGATGAGAAAATCAGATACTTACTGTGAAAGTAGGGTTATGATAGTCATCCTTGTGCAGTGTCTGGAGTGTCCTAAAGATAGGATGGTGGGGAGTATCATATCGCCCATCACACAAATCAAGTCCACCAACAAATGCTATAATCTTTCGTCTGTAATTTCCAGCATCAGCATCCACGATTACAGTTTTCTGGTGATGTGTATATATAGTACTGACTTCCTGATAGCCAAAAGAAGTTCAATGCAAAACTATGAAACCGAAATTGTAGAAGAATGCTATAATCAACACAAGAGATGACTTAACAACCACCAAAACTGGAACTCTTTAGAATTCTGAATATTATGAAATTGAATTTTCACTTGAGAACAGATTCTACAAAAATACAGGGTACAAACAGTCAATTACCTTTGCTTCCCAAATAAAAACAGGTAAAACAGCCAGGAAAATAACAGGACTCTGCTATTATTATTATTATTATTATTATTATTATTATTATTATTATTAATAAAATGTGAAAAACATGATTTTTAGAGAATCTTTAGTGTGGTAATGTGGATGAAATGATGACTTGGAGCCAGTTAACAAGAGGATATTTATTCAATTTATAATAATTTTCTCTTTTCACTATGTTAGCCGGGGAATTCACTTATTCTCTGATAGATTAAAGCTAGATGAAGGAATTCAATGGGTTGGATGATTTTTGAAGAAAAGTGAAGAAAATATATTAAAAAACACAAAAGTATTCACAACCAAACAGGGGCATACCCCAGATCTCAAAAAATATTAAGTCCCATACCTATAGCTTTTGTATGCCTATTCCTATTAGTCAAAAGATGTTTCCATCTCTACTTGAGATCACTGATTACCCTAAAACATATAGTATCACAATTGGAGTTTTCTTGCTTGAAGATAACATCATTCTTGGATGATTTTATTCGATAATTTACATACATGAAGGATGTTAACTCAACTACTGAACTATAACAACCTAACAAACATAACAGACTGAAACTTCTCTAACTGTATTTAACTCCTATCCACCCTTACTCCAGAGAATGGTTGGTCTCTCTCTCTCTCTCTCTCTCTTCAATTTTATATCAAGACCAAAATGGAAAAGGCTAACAGTTTATGGTTCAGCATATTTCAGGGATAATCACAAAAAAAGAAAGCAATATGTTTTTCTTCCAATCATCATTGCTCAGGGTTATTACACACGAATTAGGCAAACTACTGGATGGGATCACACCACAGCAGTCAAATATGCGTGCTAAAACATTCACAAATGCCAAAAACAAAGCACTGAAGCAGTATTAAAATGCCAACGATGATGTTTCAAAGAATAACCCAATGACATGAAAATAAATTCAATTCGGTAAATCATAATAAATTAACCAATAGGCAAAGTAGATATCAAAGCTGACCCTTTGCTTCACCCAGCTATGTCGTTTTCCTGCAATGCGAGGACAAAGCAGCACTTGAACTGAAGAGTGCTTGAAAAATCGTCGAGTTTCTTCATCATGAGTTGCCATGACACCATCCTACGTGCAAAGTAGAAAAATTTTGCATAGATGAGCAAAACATCCTTATTACCATAATATATAAAAAATAAATCTAAAAGACCAGTTCAAGAATTTTATCTTACTTGAAATAAAGTAAACTTCAGAGATTAAGGATGAAAGGATATTGATGCAGCAGAAAAGTTAATTATTTACTTGGGAAAATTACAATGACCTCCCTGATATTTGCTTTAATTACACTCACATGATCTTTTTGTTTCAAGAGCAATGAGAATCTCCTTTATCCTTGATTTCTACTTGGAAGGCTGTGCCAAGGGTATATGTGTATGAAAAATATTTTTCAGGGAATTACTAGTCTGATAGAGGGAATGTAATATTTGGAAACCTCAATAAGAGTCAACGCAATTTAACTTTTATTTTAAGCATCTAGACAAGGGCAATAAAGATTTAACTTGTAATGTTGGTATCAGTTTCATAACAAATATAAAGCAGATTATCCTAGTTTAAGAGATTCAAAACACATGAAACACGATATCCCCAATTCAAATGCAGAAAAGTTGTAATGATATTCATTTCTTATCTCAGATATTAACTATTCAGGGTTAACATCAACCATTGAACAGACATCAACGCAACTTAGTCGGAGAAATTAAACTAGAACCCAAGAAAACATGCTAGTGAAGCAGTTATATCATTTTATTATGTCAATCTCCCTGCTTCTCCTTCCTATGTGCACTTAATACATCGTTGACTCTTGAACAATTTTTCCCATTTTAAGTTGATGTTTGCAAAACCCAACGGCTAATGTTTCTCATTGACACATTCAAAATTAGTCACAGGTAATAAAGTTCCAAAAGATATTGAATGATGTATTAGTAACAAGATTCAGAAATAATGTATACATATAGACAATTGCATTACTCACTGTTTTATAACCCAAAATGCTCCTTGAGGTAGGATCATCCCATATAAGGAGAAGCACCCTTACTCCTTCCTGTGACTTGGACCTTAGAAGATCACCCAGTGTGTAATCTGATGGATTACTAGCATCCCTTACCAACTTAACTTTGTGCCATATTGACCACCCTGTAATATAAATCAAACGCCGAGCTTGACGTATGGCATCAAAGATGTCATGCCAACATTTTCCGTGTGCATAATGCAACCCTTGGTCAAGTATCACATTAGGGAGACAACCATCTGGAACATGGGCATCTTGATATAGAGTAACAGTTCCACCTTTCCTCAGAGGAAAATAAGTACCAGGAACTCCAGTGTGATCTGGTCCTGCTCCAACTCCTAGGTGATAAATGCTCAATTTCTCAATTGGGATGTACTGAATGGATAAGCTCAAGACAGCATCTGGCTTACAAGGCTTACCACTATTATTCAGCACAGGATAGGTCCCTTCTATTCTTTCCCCTGAGTATATCTGTTCCACAGGAATTGACACAATGCCAATGATCTGTGAACCTACTACATCATTGTCTTTAACAACAAAATGCACCTCAGCAGCATAATGTGCAACAGGAACATGGAAATGCTGCGTCCAAACAGGATTCTCACAGTTGCTAATCACAAAAGTCCTTGCAATTACAGCATTGGATGCTGAAATTGTTACATAAGGATCACTAGTAATCTTCTTACTCACAGTTCCCTCAATTTTGTTGCCCATATTTCCCGGTAATTTACCAAACATATCCCCCAAAGTTTTGTGGAACATGTCCATATTTGGAAGATTTTTTGCTTTAAGAACACATATATCTAAATTTCCATGTAGGAGCAAAACTTTCAACGACCCTTTATACTGTGATGGAACAATCTGCAAACTCTGACTATGCACTGAATCATTAAATGAACCTGAATTAGATGAAAGTTTAGATGAATCGATCCGACCAGAGTAGGAGGATCCCCATCCTGAGAAGGAGTTATTAGGAGAACCATAAAATTCATCTTGCTTGTGTTGGTGTGGAACTGAAATGGAATGTACTAGTTGCGGCCCTACAGGTGCAGAGGGTGACGCAAGTGCAGTTTGCTGGTTATCAGACAAGTGAACATTGCTCATAAGATCATCCAAAGGTGGGTATGCAGAAGTCCGAGAGGGCTCGAAGTTATTACTAGTTTGTAACGATATATCTCCAGCAGAACTCGGGCTCTCATACTTGTGGGAACCAGAGAAGCTATTTGCACGTGAATGGACCATAGGTTGATTTTGAGGAGACTGTTCTGCCTCGGTTTGTTGGGAAGGACAATAAGATGATCCATATTGAAAATTATTTAAGTGGGCAGGCTGCGGAGGGGCATGAATCCCTGGAGGAACTTGGTATGGATAAGGATAAGGGTGGGAAGCAGAAAAAGGTAGTGGAGGGGGATGGTTAAAGTCAGCTGGTTGACTGGTAAGGCTATAATCTGGCGGCGGAGGTGGATGGCTATAATCTGGTGGTGGAGGGTAATGGCTATAGTCAAATGGTGGAGGAGGTCTATAGTCTAAAGGGCCAGACAGGGGACCGGATGAGGATCGAGGCGGGGGATAGGGATAGTTGAAGGACTGTGAATGAGTGAATGGATACGGATATGGAGGAGGTGGAATTGGATCTGAACCTGGAGGTTGATAAGGAGGAGGAGGATTACTATGGTACCCATATGGGCTTGGGTAACGGTGCGGTGATGAAGACCCATAATTATCCATAATTAGACTACAGAAGTGTCACTCTTGATGATGCAAAACAGATAGATCTTTGAAGAGGTCGAAATGGAATTATTTTAAGGAGGATCAACTTCAATCAGATTTGAACTGATAACAAAAGAATTTTAGTTTAGCACAGAAGCTCACGGAGGAAGTTAATTCGTAGTTCTCGAATAACAGAAGTATTATAAAACTGACTGACCTTATATCAATAATGGGTCTGATCCTTTGCGGAACAAGAAACAAAGAAACGCATCCCAAAGGCGAGATTTCTTTAAGGCAGAAAGGGAAGTTTACCTGTGTTAGAGAAAACTGAAGATTTGACAAAATCAAAGTTATTGTACCCGGAAGCTTTAAAGAAGATGAAGATTCAAGGGAGGAGACAGAGAGGGCACCTTCTCTCTCTCCATTGATGATGTTTACCAAGTCACCAAAATCACCACATTGGCGGGTTTAGAAGCAAAGAAAATGACAAGGAAGTGGCGCTTAACGCTTATAAAACTCTTGCAGTAAAGCTTCGATGGATAGTTGGCCGAAAAGGTCAAAAAAGAAAAAAAAAAAAAAAGGTGATCTAATATTGCAAAAGTTATTAAGATATTTTAATTTAATGTAAGTTATTATTATTTTTAGGCAAAACTACATTTTTAAAATATTAATAGTATTTTTTAAAAAATAAATTATTCTAAAACTTAAAAGAAATTGATCTTTAAAATTATCATTGTCAATTATATAAATTTTATATAGTAAATATTTTGTTTTAAAATTTTTCTTTTCTTTTTTTAGTTCTATCCTCAAACCTAAAACTAAAACTTCATTTAGCCTCCTTGTTAACTTAAATTAAAGTAATCTAAGCTGCACTAATCTGGGATTATGACCTTGACTTTGGATGCCGGAGCCTATATCTACGTTGTTTAATTTAATCTCACCTGGATCTGGATGGCAAAAAAATAAATAAATAATTTTAATTTAAAGTAAGTTATTATTTTTTTTTTGCCAATAAAGTAAGTTATCATTACTTTTAGGCAAAAGTACACTTTTAAAAGGACTATTATTACAATTTAAAAGTACACTTTTAAAATTTAGTAATTTTTAAAAAATAAATTATTCTAAAACTTAAAAGAAATTAATCTTTAAAATTATCATGAAATATAAATTTTATATACTAAAAATTTTCACCTTTTTTTTTTGTTCTATCCTCAATTGTAAGTAAAACTAAAACTTCATTTAGCCTGCTTGTTAAATTAAATTAAAGTAATATAAAAACGTGTACCTAATCTGGGATCATAACTTTGACTTGGAATGCCGGAGCCAATATCTATATTGTTTAATTTAATCTCACCTGACCTTTTATCTCTTTACAAGTGCAAAATATATATAATATAATTACTTACTCGTATTTTTATTATTAATCCATCCAGATTTATAAAACTATCTAAGGTTCAGTAATTTTAATTAAAAACTAAAATATAAAAATTACATAATTATTTTTTTGTCATTGACGCTGCCATGGTAGAGGGTGAAGAATCAAATTTAATATAGTTATGTTGGAGCATTCTAAATTGATTTTACTTATTATATTCTAAAACCTACCGATGACACTTGACAGAAAATAATGAAAACAAATAACGAATTAAAAAAATTTGCCTGGATAGACCGGTTGTTCGGATAGTCCATTGATTTAATTTAATTAATGGGCTAGATTTGAATCTACTGTAGAGATATACGTTGAAGGAGCATAGGTGATTGAGACATTTAAATTTATTGTAATGAGTAATAAAGTTTAAAAATTGAAATATTTATAGTTAATTAATTAATTTAGAGGATGCGGATCTGTGAAAATGTACTTATTAGATTCCATGCGCGCGGCAAGAAGACAAAGGGGAACGTTTCTAGAAGAAGTTGTGAAAGGAAAGAGGGGAAATATTGAAGACAACGCGGCCGCTTCCAAAAGGCAAAGCTGTAGGCGCAAACCAAATTTGTGATCTACACGTCTGTTCATGATTCATTTTGGCAAAATTACCGTTCCGAAAAAGAAAATTGTTTTAAGTGGAATTTAATTTTTCCTCGGTTATTCTTTTATGTTATTTTTGTTTGAAATGTCCACAAAGTTTTCGTAATTCTTTTTGAATATGTACGCATTTAGTGTAAAAAAATTATCTGATAAAATTATTAGGACAGATGATAATATTTGATAAAATTAAGTGGGATTTTTTTTCTTATGTTTTTAGTCAACAAAGTTTTATTACTAAGAAGAAAATTTTTATGCAGAAAAGACATGTATGCAACTTAACATATAGTAAAATAGAAGAGCATTTCCCCTAGTTAAATTCAATAGGTAGTTGTAGGGGAAAATCAATTGGCAGTTGCTACTAACTTTTGTCAAAAGGGCTCGTTTTGTCTGTTTTTCTACAAAACCAACTAACTTTTCTAGTCCAAGCGCGCGAGAGTTTTTTTTTTTTGGATGGAATTTGCAGCTCCTGAGAGCACATTTTTAGATATATATTTATATCATTTGTATGTTAATGAAAGCAATTGGCCTTGCAATGCATAGGAATCAGAGTCCGAGGTCTCTTTCTCCGATTGCCTTTTGGGTGACAATAGATGGTTTCAGGTTTTCCGAAAAGAAACGCCAATACAAAGCCCCTGCCCTTTTGACACCCACTCCAGATTCTTTGAATTTTAATCCCCCTTATCATCCGAATTCAACGACCTGCCTCCCAAGGTAATATTTTGAAATTTTTTTTTTTTCAAAGATGGAACGGAATGAATTGGGATAGTTAAAAAGTCTAGGTTTAGGTTATCAACTAGATATATTTTTCAAGAGGGGGTGAAATTGTTAAAGATAAACCCTGTTTTTGCTTGGACCTAATTGAATATCATAAAATAAATAACCTGAAGAAATGATAATTACAAAATTGCCTCCACAAAGCCTATTAAAATATTATAGCCGTTCTCACACCCTTGTCAATATTAACATATGACTTTTTATATTTTTGGTAAAACGTTAACATATGACGTTGAAGCAACGCTATCTGATGTTAATAATCTTTTGACCATTGTTGCAATAAGTATTTAACCCTTCTTCGTGTATTATTGAATATTGAATGTTTTCACTCTTTTTTTCCCATTTTTTATAGCAATATGTTTGACTCAATTAGTTTATGCATCTTAACTTATTAATTTCTTCAACCTCCAAAAAGTAAAATTTTTTAAACCACCTCAGGGAAAAACGTACATTCATATTGATATTAGAATATGTAATTATAGTTGATATTTTTATTCTCAGACTCCATCTTTTCAATACCAAATGACAGGTTGGATTGCTGAAACATTTAAATGACACAAGATTTTTTAAATAAAAAAATTAAAAATAACAAAAACAACAACAATAATTGAAACAACTTGTATACAATAGCAACAAGCAAAAATAAACTATTCTTATGCCCCCACCAGGAATTTGGGATATATCGTCACGACAGTAATGAATAGGCTATCTATGTAATTCTCTGCTTCTGCTATCGCCCACTCCCAAATAGTAAAAACTCTCACTATTGCCATGTCACTGCTATAGGACTTCTTACAGTGTAATGCCCGGAAACCCAAACTAGTGACCCAAATGATGAAGTACCAGAAGCTCTTGCACTTCCATCTGCAACAAAGGTCATATTATAACTTAACCTGTCACCCACTTTCCCAAAACTCAAAATCTTTGGTTCCACAGTCACTGATACTCCCCTTGGTTCTTCCACTTTCACTGCATAATCACTTTTTGGGTACCCTACATTAGTGACCAACCTCTTGTAGGTGACATTAGCGCTCTGGGTACTTCTGCTTCTAAACAAAACTGCAAATGAAGGGTAGTTCAAGTCACCAGCTTGAAGACCTCCATCAATGAAGCAAGTATAATTACCCCTTGATAATAAAGCAATTTGGGAGGAAGTATAGTTCAGGCTGCACAAGTAGCTCAAGTAGTCCTGTGTGGTGATGTCATAAACCAACCCAGGATCAGAAGCCTTTTCTGGGTCAACATGGCCTGAGCCAAGAGCAAAAGGGTTAGCCATGTCTGATGATCTGTTTAAGCTAATGTCTCCAATTGGACCTCCTCTGTGGTTCAATGTGTGAGCTGTGGTCATAAGGGCTGATTTTATAGCAGCAGGAGACCAATCTCTGTGCACAGACTTAACCAAAGCTGCTATGCCGCTCACATGTGGACAAGACATTGATGTGCCGGAGACTATGTTAAATAGTACACTTCTTTTGTCACTCCTGAGCATACTTGGACTAGTTTTGGGTGGCCAAGCAGCCAAAATATTCACACCAGGTGCGGTTAAATCTGGCTTTATCACATCTGGTCCTACCAAACTTGGTCCTCTAGAAGAAAAAGCTGCCATTGTCGGTGCATCAGAATCTCCATACACAGTCCCTATAAAGGAAACTGAAGCTGTTGCTTTTTTATTAGACAAAACATAACTTCTGATAGTCCTTGAAGCAGAAGCTCCTAATGAAGTTGCTGGTATAATGTGAGCGTCAGCAAAAAGCTCTTCTCCTTGGGATTCAGAGTTAATCAGAATCATTCCCAGCCCACCTGCCATTTTCACTACCTCTCCTTTCCGAGTTCTGCCATTTATTCCTCTCTCACAAGCAACCATTTTCCCTTTCGCAAGCTTTGGATCAAGTGAGCCTCCAAGGCAGTACTGTGCTGTTCTTTCACTTCCATTGTTTGCTGCAGATTTTCCATAAACAAGAAGCAATTGCTTTGTGGGTTTGCCTTTATATAGCGAAGACCCTTTGAAAACCTGGCCATTTCCAAGCTTCACCATTGTTGGGAAACTTCTGTCAGTGTAGCTAGCAGCCACAGTCATGAGCCACGGGGCTACATTTCCTACACTTGATTTGGAAGGACCTGAGTTGCCTGCAGAACAAGAGACAAAAATCCCTTTCTGGACTGCTCCAAAGGAAGCTATGGCTATACTATCACTATAATAAGGCCTGGGTGCACCACCTAATGAGAGTGATAATACATCAACCCCATCAGCAACTGCTTGATCTGTTGCTGCTATTATGTCTGAGTTTGCGCATCCCAAGGGCCAGCATACCTTGTAAGCTGCTATTCTTGAAGTATATCTGATATAAAAATTTCATAAATATTCCTTTTTGTGATTATACGTTTAAATAATAATATAAATACAAGAGTAAATTATTCTTTGGCCCATTGAAGAATGCATGTTCCATCAATGTAAGCCTCTGAAGATAGTTTATATTTTTTTTTTTGGTGTCTGCCACTACATTAAGTGGAATGCTGCAACTTTGAAATCTGGATGGAATGACGTGACATGACGATATTCAATAAATCAAAATCGATGATGAGTATCTTTATTTGACTGAAAACCCAAAAATCACACTGAATTTTGAATCTAACCGATACCTCATTCCAGTGGCTGTACCTCTGGCAAACCCCAGAAAGCTAGCCTTTTCCACCAAACCACCAGCAGCAGTTGAGGCAGTATGAGTTCCATGTCCTTGAGAATCCCTCGGAGAGCGATAATCCACAGCCCCATTGATCTTCCTGGCAAATTTCTCATACCCTTTGAAAAAGGCTCTTGCCCCTATAAGCTTCTTGTTACAGTTCTCAGAAGAAAACTGTGTGCCATTTTCACAGAGACCTTTCCATCGAGATGGTACTGGGGACATCCCTGAATCTCTAAAGCTCACATGTTCAGGCCAAATCCCAGAATCTAGCACCCCAATGATTACATCAGAGGCTAAGTTCGAATCACTCCAAATTCCTCTTCCTTTAGAAAGCCCAAGAAATTGGGGTGTGTAAGTTGTGTGGAGAGGTATGAGTTCATCAGGTATGGCTGCTAGAAAACCATCAATTTGGTTTAAGGATTTGAGGTGGTTGGTGGATAGATGTGCAGAAAATCCAAACATGGTGGTTTCGTAGACGTAAAGAAGGTGAGGGGGTGAGGTCTCTTCTTCTGCTTCTTCATCTTCTTCGAGTTTTGAAGCTTCAGAGATGGAATCGAGCACTGATTCATACCATGGTTTTGTGATGTCTTGGGAGTGAACAGAGGCTTTGATTTTGGTTTTGTCCATGTAGACTATGAATGTCTGTTTGTCCATGTGAGCTGTTGATGAGTTGGTCACCATCATGGTGAGCAATAGTAGGAGTGTTTTCAAAATCATCATGCCTGCAATCAAAAGGAAATATATCTCACAAGACATTCTCTCTTTTCTTTCTTAACTGAAGGCAGGTCTCATACATTACAATGTTTATAGCTAGTAAATAGTGAAGCTTCTTATAAACTATATATATATTGACTAAGAGGTATAATTTCATGATCTGAGAAAGAAAGAGGGTAAGGGGGGAGATGAAAACATTAAGGATCAAGATGGGTTTATAAACAATAATACCATGCATTATGCAATTGCAAAGTATATACTAGAACCTAGACTGATAGTTATGGATGAACAATGAAGCTATTCATCATGACTTTAGATTCTCTGCTACTCATTTTTTAGTATCTTATGCTGCACTCACAAAAATCTTACAAAAAGATTGGGAGAAAAAAAAAATCAAAGGGAGAGTCTCTTGCTTTTTACCCCAATATTGAAAGCAGCAAAGGACATTAGAGAAATGAGCAGCAGATATTCTAGATGCATTGATTATAGAAAGAAGTATAGTTTCTGGATTATTCAAATCAAATTTCAACGATTTAAATTTAATATTTTGATTGAGATGCTAAAATTTAAAAAGAAAAAAAAAATCTATACCATTGCTGTTTGATTTGAACAGTGTAGAAACTAAGTAGATGAGAAAGAAGATAAAACCCAGATTGTTGAAAATGAGAGAGTAGGGATACATACCTCTCTATTCAATGAAGTTGGGGTTGAGCAAAGATTTATGAGATGAAAAATATGTAATAAATAAACGTAGGAGACCAAAGCTATATATATATATATATATATATATGAACACAAGGGAAGATGGGGCTTGAAGAAGTTGAAAGCTTGAGCATTAGTGTTGTGTGCTCATTGCAATACAAAAAGTATACTCTTTACTTCATCTTCACGACACCATGCACGCCTGCCTAGAATACCAATAATAACTTTCTCATATGTTCCAGACGAGGTCCTTCTATTTTAGTCTACTTTAAGGGTAATTTGTTACATAAATTAAGATCATTATGAACTTCAAGTGATCACTATATATGATTGAAAATAAATATAAGGCTATAGCCCTTTTTTTAAAAAAAAAAATTATTGTTATCAAACATTAATAATGATTTCATATTTTATCAACATTCACTCCTCCTTGTAACACTTCGGCTCTCTTTAAATTTTATTTCATGATATTCAAATAAAATTAAAATCATTTTTATTTATGCTCTTTTCTCGAAATATAAAGTTATATATATATAACATGATCTGTTCAGTTTATTTTTTGATTGGAACTTGGAAGAGACTCTTCTTTGACATTTTCTTACCATCACTCTGACATTAGATCTACTATTAAATTAAGGGTAAAATTTATTATTCTTTTGGTAATCTCATATAGTAAAAGACCTGTTCTACCAAACCCAGATTTATTCCAGTTCAATTCCAAAACTTCATGCGCCTGTTGACCAGTAAGTGATGTGGCTGATAAATATTAATGTGGCATCAAGATGTTTCATTTCATAAACCTGGGTGATTTAAAAACTAAGTGAACATAATTGAATTAATATGTTTTTACTTGTATATTAACTATTTTGAATAATTAAGAAAGATAAAAAAGAATAATAAAAATATTTTTAAAAAAATTCATTTCAAACAAGCAGATAGAAGAAGCTTCATATAACGAACTATGGATTCTTTATAGGGGAAATTTTGTAAATATTTTTAAGCAACTATTTTCAGTCATTGAATTTGTTGGGACAGTTGAGATTGTCCGACGTGAGAATTCATGTGAAAAAAATACTATAATACAGTACATGAGAGATCAGTTATGTAATGATCTTCACCGACCAAAAATCAATATTTCAATACACTTTAATTAATTTACAGATTCCGTACTCCCTATTCCCTGACGGCATTTCTATTTCCGATGTGGTACAATTTAGTTGAAATGTGGTCAGAACCCAAAAGGTTTGGGAGAGACTTGTATGTAAGTGGTGTTTGATTAATTTAATTCCATGGTACTAGGCTACTGACCATTGACAATAAAAATCTAAAATCACTTGTACCATTCAGCTGCAATCATTAAAATAATTGAATATAGTAAAGCTATATAAATTAACACTATTAAAAAAATATAATTTAGTGAGAGAATTTAATAAGGGATCACTCATTTCTCACTAAATAATTTAAATAGTGAGAAATTAGCAATAAATTAAATTTAGCGACGGAATTAACGAGAAATATCCTTTCTCTCGTTAAATTAGTGAGGAATTGGCAAGGAATTTTTTATTTCTTGCTAAATTATTATGAATAATAAAGAATCTAGCGAGAGATTTGTCTCTCGCTAAATTTTTTAAAATTAATTTTAATAGATTAAAATTATATTATTAAAAATTTAATTTTAATGAATTAAAAATTTTTAATAATTATGTTATAAAATTATTTTTATCAGTTGATTATTTTAAATTAATAAAAATAGTTAGATTAATTTTTATAACTTGTTGGCAAAAAAATGAAAATAAAAATTCATTTATTACAAAATTCAAAATATAAAATATTTTATGATATTAATAACTAAAATTATAATATATTTTTATTTTTTAACAATATATTAATTGATAAATATATATTTGTATTAGTATGTAAATAAATAATATATATTTCATATTTCATATAAAGACTGCAAATACATTACAGTTCAACTGGCAAAAGTCTGAGTATAAAGGCACTAAGAATAGGAGGTCATGGGTTTGAACCTAAGTAAATGCATATTTGAAATCATTATATGATATGACAGTGACGTGTCGCAATCACGGTGATGTGGCCTGAGTGGTGGGGTGACATGACAATGATGTGACGTGACGTGGTCTTGGTGATGACATGACAATTTTGAATTTTTTGTAGTTTAGTGAGGAAATAGCGAGAAATGAGTTCCTGACTAAATTTAGAAAGGGATTAAATCCCTCGCTGATTTAGCAAGGAAATCAACTCATTCCTCGCTAAAATTAGCGACGTCATTTTTAGCGACCAAATTAACGAGGGATAAAATCCCTCACTATTTTTAATTTAGCGAGGAAAAAATGACATTTAATGAGGGATTTGTCCCTCTGCTAAATGCCATTTTTCTAGTAGTGTAAAAAATTTCTACACATAATCATATTTTTCTATATTATACCCTATCTATCTCTCCCTCTCTCAATATATAGCTGGATAATGTGTATGAAAAATTTATCTATAAAGATAAAGAAAAGTGGCATTTAATTAAGGACTCAGATTTTATAAAATTGACAATTAAGAATTTTTTTGTTAAAAAAAAACTTAAATTCCCTCCACAAGCTATAGGAACACATTATTGCATATATTGTTTAATTTGTCACTCATATTTCATAAAGTGACAACATGATTTTTTAGTACTTTAATGATATATATATATATATATATTACTTGTTACTACACTTACATAAAAATATTCATCATGTATTATCGAAAACATTTTAAATTATAATTTTAAAGGGTGTGATAGCTGATAAATTATTTTTACAATCTTTATAATGAACTTTAAATTAATTTTATAAATTTTAAAATCTTTTAAATATATACTTTATTTTTTCATCATATGAAGACAAATTATGATGCGCTTGCTTTGCTTTACTTTAATTTTATCACCATCATCATGATCCATCATCTTCACATATGCTCTTGGGATGTGATCTCAAATGTTCCTTTGAGTCGAATTCAAGGTTGAGTGGTGCCACGTAATGTCCAAGTGCGTAATGTCATTATTACACGCCTAGACTTTGGATATGATCAACTGACGATGAGTACGTGGTTCTCATATTTTGACGATGTTATCAAGTTACTATATATTCCTTTTTCTCGTTCTTTTTCTTATATGGAAAATGTAATCAACACAACCAATGTTCATTGAAATCAAATCGAACATTGAATTAGTGTGGAGTTTGGATTATCATGTCATGAAGTCCAATTAATAAATTCTTAAGTAAATTGATTAAAAAATATATACTCCATTCAATCCTTTTTATAATTATAAGCCTTCACTAACAATCTCACAGAGATTAATAACTAAAATTTAAATTAGCTAATGACTATAAGCTTATAAATTTATCTAAAACTTTCAAAGTTTTTCACTATTATCTTTATTAAAGTTTATTAAATTTAAATTTTTCTCCATCCATTTTTTCTGATAATTAATCCACACAAAGGTATTTTGGAAAAAACAATTGTTGTCGTGGATAACTTGTAGAGATGGATATAATAAAGGATCATGGGGTAGGTGCTTATATAAAAGACCTTGTATTTAAAAATTGATTACAGTACATGAAAAGTTTTATATAATTAAAGGGATGAAGTATTGGCTTTTGTATTTAAGAGGGGAATGAGTCAGATAATTAATGGCTTGAATAGTATGGCTTGTTAAACAAAATTTATTATATATATTAATATATTGATATTCATATAAATATTAAACGAAGATCTCCATGCACAATTATGAATGCATTTAAGTACTAATCAATATTAAGGACTATAAACCACAATAGGGCTCCTCACTACATAACGAGGACTCCTCCAAAGAAGCGAACCAGACACAACCTTCATGCTAGCGATAGACTGAGCCCTAACCACAACCTTAAAGCTTCGTTTCTGAAAGGTTCTTGAGAAACTCAGACTCATAGGGTTCACCGTGATTTCCACACCTTTAGGAGCACTCACAGTGGCATTAAACATAGTAGGACCGGATCCTACGTTGGTGACTGTCCTTCGAAAAACAGCAAGTGTGGTGGCCTTCTTGGTCTGCAAGCTGAGTTGGAAGGTGGGGTAGTTAATGGCGTCATGGCCAAGGCCTGGAAGTATGGAGGAGCAGTTGACATGAGAGCCAGTGAGGACGGAGAGGTTGGAGCCATTGTAGCCTTCGCGGCAGAGGAATTGGGTGTAAGGAAGGGCGTCCATGTCGTAGACTAAACCAGGGTTTAGTGCTCTTCTTGGGTTCACTAGACCTGCTCCGTACGCAAATTCTGCTTCCATATTCGCCCTCTTGCTCATTGGTTTTGCTTCACAAATGTCATAAATTGATTCAGTAACGGGAACCTTTGGGGGAATATAGAGTAGTGTGCTCATGTGGTAATAATGCAATAGTAAACTTGACATCACCTGTGGTAATAATGGCAGATCTAATTGCTGCAGGAGTCCAATGGGGGTGAAATGATTTGACATAAGCTGCTACTCCAGCAACATGAGGGCATGCCATGGAAGTCCCAGACATGAGTGTAAATTTGGAGAATTGGGTGTCACCTTTCAGACCTGTGAGTGACTTCCTAGGTGTATATGCTGCCAATATGTTAATACCTGGGGCTGCAATATCAGGCTGCATCAAAACACACCTCATCAATATCCCTTCATCTCAAAGATCAGTTTTTGGTGATAAAAGCTTGCAATCATTAATTGTTACCTTAAGAACATGAATGGATCCTGGATTTGGACCCCTTGAAGAAAATGAAGCAGCAAATGGAGCTTGCTTTTTCACTTCGTGGGTCTTGTATATCACTGCTGATGGTGATCTTGGTTCAACATGACAAGAAAAAAAATCATATCAGTTCAGAAAGTATAGCATGCAATGATGGGGATCTTAGTTCAATGCGTATTAGACACAATGTGATCAACTTTCCTATTATACCTTGTGGATTTTATGTAACTGGTAATAGATTCACCGATGGTGCCATTGACAGTGGTAGCAGGAGCCATGAAAATTTGAGCTAGGTCAAGATATTGCTCACTTTCAAATATGGTACCAATGCCTCCAAGTCCTTTCACCACAGAATCAGTGCCATATGATGCTAATGGGCAGTACACTAGCCTGCCCTTCACCTTCTTTGGGTCTAGGGCACCTTCAGAGCAGGATCTGGGAATCAAGTTAATTAGTTACATGGTGGTGATCGGTAACTGTTGAATCTGTTAAAACATTAGTTTTCAGTTTTACTTGATGTTATTGTTCATCAGGAAAGAAAATTAGTTACCTTGCTTCATCCTTGCTTGCTGAGGATTGGGCTGCATCAGCCCCACTTACAAGAGGATACTGCTTTTGCTTTGGATTGAATGTGTTCACTCCTCTCCCCTGCATAACATCCATGCACACAAATAATTTCACCATAAAAGTCTATAACTATTCTAAATATTTATTATTTATTAACACTGTGACTTGTTTTTCGTGCTCTGTGTAATGCATGAGATACTTTTGTATTGAACTTTACCAATGTGAAATAAGAACCTTCTCAAAGATTTAAAGTCTTAAAAAAAGTAGTAAGGACAATAACTTGAGAGGATCCATTACATAAAAGACAGTGAGACTTACAGTGACATTCTTTCCATTCCCCAACTGCACAGTGCTGATGAACTGCCTATCAATGCCACTAGCACCCACTGTAACAATCCATGGAGCAGTATTCACCACAGTGGCCATAGAAGGACCATCATTTCCAGCTGAAGCCACAGTGACTATCCCTTTCCTCATTGCATGAAAGGATCCAATTGATATGGAATCTTTGTCATAGCTTGGATCTCCTCCTCCTATAGATATTGATATCACATCCACTCCATCATGTATTGCTGCTTCAAATGCTGCAAGTATGTCCATGTCTGCACACCCACTGCCCTCCCAACACACCTTGTACACCGCCACCCTCGCTGATGGCACCGCCCCGCGAGTTGTCCCCTTGGCCAGCCCGAACAGGCTTGCATTTTCGACTAGGCTGCCGGCAGCTGTCGAGGAAGTGTGGCTGCCATGGCCGTCCACATCTATGGGAGATGGTATGTCTTCTGAGTCTAGGCTCCCATCTAGCTTGAAGTACCTGGCCCCTATGAGCTTGCTTCAAGTTATGCCAACAAGAAACAACAGTACTCTTGGTTAGATTTAATTAGACCTCGATGGAATCTGTGAAATTTATGTTCATTAATTATTAGGATTTTGGCTTCTAAAAATAAACATAAATCACGAAAATCTTATTCATGATAACAACTATTGTTAATGGAGCTGGAGCTTCTATACATTCAATTTATGATATGTTTTAACATGAAATCATGAATTAAAAGTAAAGAAGGGATGAGTATACTAGATTTCAAACGCAATTTTCTCTATGTATACTATTGGTGATGGCAAGATCAATTTACCCAAAAAATATCTTATTTATTTATTTTAGGTTCATCCTCAAACGGAATTTATTTATAGTTCATTAGAAATTATTAAGAAGCAAAAATATAAGACTACCTATCAAAAGTAATCATAATAATAATGAAAAAAAAATATCATCAATATCAATATATGAGTATATACTATAAAATCTACAATATTAATAAATTATAAATATTGTAACTCATTTTTCATAGCCTTCGTGTAATGTTCCAGCCAATGTCAAGATTTTAGTGAAACTAGATTCTTGGCCCGTGTTTTGAGAGTTGGGACCCATATATGTGATTCAAAATTCATAAAACAAATAGAATACGAAGTTTAAAATAAGTCATGTAACTAATATTACAGCGTCATTCATAATAAGTAATTCCTCTAAATTGACTTTCAATATTATTTATATTATAATGCATTATTATTTTGAGAGCGTTCCTTTTCGTGACAATTTCATGAAGTCAAGGTGCCTTTACTAAATGCGGAAGGAGGCCCCACTTTTGTAGTAAGAAATGTTGGAAGTAATTACATGAAATCAAACAAAAACCAAAATATGAAAAATGTTTGACGCATGGCATTCATTTTCTGTTAATATACAGTGACAGAATTCAACTAACTAAAATAAATAAATAGATAAATTGATATAAAATAAAATATATAGATATTAAAGTAATTAGCAACCGTGGAGAATATCATATAAAACATATGCTCAACTAGTCTCTTAAGTCCCATGTGACACATATATAGAATAAAATTAAAAAAAAAAAAACTACTCAAGCCTCTCTAAAATTCTCTACGCAGTTATAATCCACCTAGTTAATTAAAATAAAAATAAAATGCGTATGTTTTGTTTTCATTAAATAAATTTAACTAAAAGGCTAACAGCTGTTATTTGAATTAATGGAGGGTATTTCAGTTAAAACCTTTACAATTAGACTAAAGTGTAACACAAACTTTGAAAAAGAAATGAATTTTTTATATTTCAAAAGTAAAAAAGGTTCTGCATTATTTAAAAAAAATAAGAAATGTTTGCATAATTTCTCTACAATTGATGCAATCTTTTTATTTTAATAGGATATATATGCAACTTAATTAGATTTTAAAATAATATGCTTTTAAGTAATTTTCGAAGATTTTTGTGGATGATTATTTTTATATTTTGATGATGAAAAAAATATAACGTGAATATCATTTACATCTCAATATTACATCGATGACTAAAATTCTATGTCATATGTCATAATTTTATGAAAAAAAAGGTAAACTAACACTTAATGTAACTTATTTTTGTTATTTATAATTAAATTTTAAGCATTTATAAATTTAACTATTTACGTATCGAACACTACATAAGAATGAAAATTAAGAAAGAAACATCATGAAATTAAATGTTAAACACAAGAGGAAAGGAAGTTTACTTATTGCAGCCTGAGAAATTGGCAAAATGACCACAAGTTCCCTTCCATTTTGCTGGTGGAGGACCTAACCCATCATCCTTGAAGCTTTCTGATTCTGGTGTGGTCCCTGTGATCTCATCAAGAAATTTACTCCATTTATTTAACATGTTCATTCAAGAAAAAAATAATAAAAACACAAAAATAAAAGACTAATCGAATATCTTGCAATTATAAAGGTGATTGTACATAGCTAATATATCTGAACATTTTCTTTTTCTGAAAAAAGGCGAATAGCAAATGTAAAATGTATAAAAAGAAGATGTAGATCTTATGTTTTTAGAAGAAAAAGATAGAGGAAAAATAGTCTCACTTTTAACATATGAGTCCTCAACAGCAGATATTAATGAAATTGCTATGTGCCTTATTTTCAATTATACTCTATTATGTCAATTTGTTTCTAATTACTGTAAAGGATCAAAGTTGAAAATAAAGAAAGAAGAATGTTTAACCAAAAATAAGAAAGAAAGAAGGTTAATTGGAAATGAATGCCTGTATCAAAAACAGCTACAATAATGTCTCCTTCTGGTTTCAATCTTCTCTTAGCAGTTAAAGGCAACCCAATGAAATCCCACGATCTTGTTGTGTGTAGCTGACGATATCGATTGGGAATCACGGAAACAACTTCATCCATGGCTGCATATAATAATTCAAGCCACTCAACAACACCACCAGAAGTAACAGTCTGTACTATATATATATATATATATAAACAAAGTGAAGAACTAGCTAGACAGAAAACAGAACCACATATATACCAGATAACTTTCTGACTTCATCCTCAGATAATTTTGCGGCAAATGCATTGAAACTCTTTGTATAGCTATAAACCATGAATTCTTTCGCTTCATGGTGGCTGCCAACCCAATTCAAAACCCAACATGTCATCAAACTCATAATTTTTTCGATGAACTTATAATATTATCATTATTGTTAATACTTAAGAATTACGTTAAGTTTGTGAGACTACCTACCTTCTTTTCACAGCAGAGAGAACATTCAAATGAGTCTCAATCAGTGAATTATTTTCTGTGCTCCCAGCAGGATCAGTTCCCAAGAAAACAATATAGAAATCCTGCAGAAAAGCAAAACAATCTCAACCAAACTGTTAAAGCTCATATCATCAAACATGAAAAAAGAAAAGCAGTTAAATGCATATATGCCTTTTGTTCGGCTCCATTAGCTATAGAATTTCTGAGCAGGATCAGAAGCAATTGAAGCCAAAGAAGAGAAGAGACTCTGAAACTTTTCTGCAAAAGCATGCTTAGTAGTGGTATAGATTTGAAGACTATTATGGAAGAGGATGTCTCCAACAAGAAGAAGTCATGCATATATATGATTATGAAATTAGATAAAACAATTAATGGATGGCTTCTCTGATACAAAATAATTTAATTTAATTTAATTATGGCTGAGGTAGGGGAAGCTTCAAAGATGGAATTCATAATTCATGAATTCCTATATGTATTGCTAATGTCAGTATCACATTGAAGCCTAAGATTGCTTCCTCAGGAGAAACTTCCCTTAACAATCTTAAGTAAATTACGCTGATTTTTTTTTTTTCCAATTTTACTAAAATCAGGTAAGCTCTCTTCTATTTTTAAAACATCCATAAACCTCCTTTAAGAATAAGAAGAATTATCAATTTAATCTTATCTAAATTTATTAAAACTGATTTTAAATGGAGATTAGTTTAGTTGAAAATAAGAATAAAGTGTAAGATAATTTTTAGGGAAAATTATATTTTTCTCTCTACAAATTTATTCGATTTTTAATTATTTTTATAATTTAAAAATTTGCAATCGTGTCGTTACAATTTAAAGTTCCCCACTGTTAAAATTTTAGTAGTATTCTGTTAAATTTTATTAATGTAACACATCATGATTTATCTTGACATTTATAAATATGTATAATTTATACCAAAAAAATATCAATATAAGTAAAAAATAAGATTAAACTAATTAACATATATAATATATTCATTAACGCTAATGACAAAGACTATATAAAAAGTTATTGAAACTAAAAGAATATAACTTAAAGTCTGAAAAAAACGAAATTATAAAAACTAACAATAATATTCATTTTTAATTTTTTTTGTACGTATTACGAAATTAAATGAGACATCTTTTTTTAGTTGTATAAATCCAAAAGAAAATTATTTTTGTTTGTCTTTGCCACTAGGAGGTATAAGTCAATATGGTGATAACTCAACGAGGCCATTCACTTTTAATACTTATTTCTCCAATCACTAATTAAGCCTATGGTAGTATGGTAGGTCAAGATCAACTGGGGATTCACGTATTGTTGTCCGAGTCTTAAGATTCATGATTACATAATTTAACATGTTTACATATTTTTTATTATTAATTTAATTTATTAATGTTTTATATGTTGTTCTGGTAAGAATATCAATATTTTATTCGCTTGCTAATTATCTCTAAGAATTGCGCACAAACAAGTGGCCCATTTTATGCTGAAAATTTCTGAGCAACAAATGATGGGTTATAGGGCAATTTGAGAGGTTTAAATTATTCGTTATGACAACTGAACTATACATTGTGATTTGGCCGCCGAGTCAAATCTTATCCAGCTTCGAAATATTCAAAAATTAGTATTAATAAAACTAGTTTGTATATAATATATCATTAAAAATGTATTAATATAATTACAATCATTTTGATAAGAGACAAACCAATACATTTTGAATATATCTACTATATATTTAGTTACTTATCTGATTTTGATAATATCATGAATATCAATCATCAATATGAAATATAAATTTATAAACAAGTTGTACTATTCACAAGTTAAACAATTAGCCAAAGATTTATACTGTATACAAAGATCTACTTAGTTAGATTTAATATTATTCAGGTTACAAATATGTGGAGGGGAGATTTTGCTTAAGAAAGAATGTTGACCATAGGAGGCTCATATTTCTTGAATTCCAATGCAAGCTTGTTAACCATTCAACATTCATTACTTACCAATCACAACTTTAGCTTCAAGTTTAAACCAAATGAGCTCCAATTTAAGATTTGCATTTGTGCTTTCATATTTATATATATTTATATTCTTATTATAATCCCTCCAAAATAATGTCGATAACGAATTTAGATTTAGTAAAAGCTGAATTTAGTAAGAGACGATGTGGGTCTATGTATATATCCTTTCTGTTCATTCGCAACTCATGAGATTGTCATTTTTATCCCAATCCTCTATCAATCCCGTGAGTCCTGAACAAGTAATTGGAAAGGAACACCTCTTTTTGAATCCAAATTCATGGATAACAATATTAATTTAATTAAATGAGGAAATAAAAACAAGTTAATTTTCTGCTGCTTCTATACCAACCTCTACGTGCATGTTCAATAAATTTGCTTCATGTGCAGGCTTTTTTTTTTTTTAATTTTTAATGTGTGTTATATGTATCTTAGATTATTAGATTCATATTTAGGTTCATTATCAGGTCAAGGTTAATTGACATATAAGATGCCAAATTAGCTAGGGTTGTCATATATGTGACAATAAATATTTTTTATACATATAATATGAAGTAAAAAATAAATTTATTAAAGGACTAAAAAAAAATGCTTCCTTAAAGGAAAAAATGTGAAATAAATTTTTTTTATTTATTAACTTTTTCAACACATTTATTTTAATTTCCCCTCCAAGTCCAATGTTTATTTCTCTTCAACCTATCATAGAAGGCATTTTCGCTAATTTGTTTGGAATTTTATTTTCTTTTTTGGGCTTAGCTAATGATTGTAAAATCAATATAAAATTTATAACTATCTCCACTACTCATGAATAATGAAAAAGTGACTTATTTTTTTGTAATGCATGCAATGCATAGAAAAACATGTTTAGTTTTATTAACAAAATAACTTTCACAATATTAGTATTAGCTAGCTAGCATTATTCTATAATACTTTTCTTCAAATACTTCTAAATCTCTTTTGGTAACTTTTTTATATATGACCTTGGATGGTTCACTTTGGTATGTATTTTTTTTCTATTATATTATTGTTATTACTATTATTATTAGGTTATTAATGATTATACTATTACTTAACTTAATTAATTCTCTTATAGATCTCGCATATTGTGTGCATCCCCATCTAAATTTTGATAATTTTTTATTGGAAGGAATTCGTGAACTTAATTTTATGGAAGCAAATTTTCTTGAATTTTTTGTTTCACATTATTTGAATTAAAATTATGAGACTAATTGTAATCACTTATTCATCGCAGATGCATCTTAATTCAAGTGAGAAGATGGAGGTACATTATTTTACATAGTGAATAATAATTCTCTCAATTATAAGTTCTTATTTCTCTCTTATATAATTTCTATTGAAGGAAGAAGTATTACAGATAGACCTTTTACTTATCTTCTATGTTGATTTTTCTTCCAAAAAAATTAACTCCTGATACAATCAACCCTTTCTCAAATTTTTCCCAATCAAAGTTTAATTAAAAGAACTTTCACTTAATTATCATTTTTTTTTTATCTTTTTCAAGAGACAACTCATTATAAACTAGGCATATTCCAACAACACTTATGATTCCAAAGGCTAAAATGAACAAAATAAAATTTTCTCTCTTTGTTTGTTGGTTGGGTATCCTGTTTCTCTGTGCTAAATGATTTGCTAGTTTGAAATTTATAATAAATGTGGAGTGTAATTTTTTACAAGCGATGCTTTTGGTGATTTGCACTCTACTTTCGACATAAATTTCTCCTAAGAAATCCAAATTCGCATAGACAATAAGTAAATATCAGAAAACACTTTATTCAAAAGAAATGTCCCATCTTCATCAACAAAAAAAAAGGAAGGTCCTATACAATATCGCCAGTGAGAATATGACCACACGATAATTTTTTTTTCCTCAGAAAAGCAAACTGATCACACAACAACATCTTCTTCTTCTTTGTCAAGCCATCACATACAGGTTATTAAATAGTAAGTAACCAAAGGGATAGGTCCAGTTTGATATTCGATTCTTGTCATAAGAGAAAGATTGAAATATATAATATTTATTGTATTTTATTATTATTGTTATTATTTAATGGTATGGATATTTTCTTATTATTTCAATTCAAAATAGAAGAAATAATTTTCATTTTTAAAATAATTTTTTATTTGGTTCTTTTCCTTTCTATTTTATCATGTATATACTAAACAAATCTTTTTTTGTTTTAAGAAAAAAGGGTAAATCACCACTTTGGAAATGAGACACGTAATTTTTTTTGCCCCTTTGGGGGAGGGGCCCGTAAAAAACGGTTCAAAAAGGCTTATAACTAGGCTCTCAAGGAATTGAATTATGGGGCCTATTGGGCTCAAAGAGCCTCAAGAATTCAATGCGTTGGAATGCCAATATTATGGGCCCGCCGATGGCTGATAGTCTGACACGTTTTTTTGGCCGAAACGCATCGTTTTTTGGGAGAGCAAGCAAAGCATGTAAAAATTGCAATTTCTTCTACTCAACACAATCCGATAATATTCCACCCTTTCTTGCTCTCGACCGTTTTCTTCAAAATTGATTCTGCTTCAACCTCAAGCTTCCATCCCATGGTGGAACACAATGTCCTCATCTTTCCACTCCTTCATCCTCATCCGTCCGATTAGGCTATTCTCAACCTACCCTATGTTTCGCGGTGAAAATCACCAGCATGACGATACCCACTCAGGTTCTTCCAACCCGTTTCGATTTCTCGGGTTCGACGAATTGTGCGTGGTGCAACCGCTTCGAAACGGCACGCCGGACACTGACGGAGTGTATGAGTGGGTTAAAATCGCGGTTTGCTTACCCATTGTGGTGGTTCGGCTACTTCTGTTTGGAGTGAGTTTGTTGGTTGGGTTACTTGGGGACGAAATTGCCACTTGTAGGATGGAAGGATAAGCAGAATCCAACGCGGCGATGGTTATGTCTATCACCAGATTGTGCGCTGGCTGCATTCTCTTTTCTTTTGGGTGCGTTCGCTTCATGATTTTGCTTCTTTCAAGTTTCAATGCATTTTTTGTTTGTATAGTATGTATATCTTTTAAGGCATATTTGGGAGTTCGGAGAAGAGAAGAGGAGATTTTAAGAATTCAGAGATTTTGGAAGGATCGTTAAAATTTCTCCATTTTCCTCCTCTCCTTGTTATAAACTTCCATCCAAGGGAGACCTTACCGGCCTTTTCCTGAAATATTTCCTTCTATTTTCCCTCTTTCAAGTTAGCTCTTAAATAAATCAAATACATGTGTAAGTCATTTATTAGTATGATGCTTACTTGTTTATTTGTGATTGATTTGAAATATTTCATTTTTCTATACCGAATCTTCTTATGAATCATGATTTGTGTAATAAACTTGGGTTCTCACTATGCACTCATATTAAAGAATCACTTGAATCTCACTAGATTATGTGCCTTAATACTTAGTAGAACTGATTTCTGGGAACATCCACTTTCACGGAGCTGTTATTTTTTCTTTAAACTTATTTTGAATGCGAAGGATATACTGCGTAGACTTGATGATGAGACTGCGCAAGAGTTTAATATGTATCTATTTCTAAAAAAAATTAAATTCAAAACTTGATAAATATTTATGTATAAATAAAATTTTGAAACTTGTGCCATTAAATTCAGTGTGAAGGAGCAATGTTGATGTGCAGTTGGAGTCATATAATACATATAATCACTACTTTTTCTGAAAAATTATGATGATGTAATAAGTTTAATGACAATTTTTTTTAATCCATTACTATCTGTATTAAATATATAGAAGCCGTTCACCACTAACTATACATATTGGCTTAAGCAATAAAAATTAATGCACTGTTTTTCTATTTCACCAAGGTTGGGTTTGAGGTCAATCACATACAAAAGATGGAAGGACATGAAGATAAGAAATTTATTTGGAAAAAAAGGGACCTTATAGCTAGCAATGCATGGATAACCAACTTAGTTGATTAGTACTAATGCATTATTGTGCTTCATTATCTCTCTGTTTTTATTTTCCTGTTTTGGAGTCAAGCTAATTGTTAGATTTAGAATTGACTAAATGGCTATTGAGTAGAGGCCAATATATTTTAGCCTCCTGAATTTTGCATAATCTTCCATTACCAGAGGCTATGGCCTTGGCATCATTTCTTTATTTGATATATTTAATGAGCAAATTAATTACTTTCTTCCTTCCTCACTAGATCTTACAGTATTCTTATCCTAAATTTAGTATCTCGTTTATCATTAAAAGGATATATACTTTTTTATTCCCTTAATTTTGTTACCATCTAAGTTCTTCAGACATTAAGGTCATAAATTTTGATAAAATAATTAAAAACTTAATTTCTACCGGTTAAGAGCTAAAATTTGTCAATATAAATGTATATATGTATTCTCATTCTTTTCTCGTCTTGAAATTTCCTGTGATCTGAGTAGTATTCTGATTACACTTGGCTTTTGTTGAGCTACTCATATAATGCCAGAAATAGATTTATTATATGTAATATATATACTAAAAATCGGGACAACAACTATTCGTTTTTTTCAAAAGCAATTTGTCTGAAATTTAGATCCAACTTAATTAGTCCTAATTTAAACTAGATTATGTGGTTTTCCTCAAAAAAGAAAAAAACGACAAAATATATATAACAATTTTAACCTAAAATTGTACCACATCCTAAGACAGTTAGACTTTCATTTATGGCAAAAGAAGAAAAAAAAAACTTTTATTTTAGGTCTACCACCCATCTAACAGAACCTGTGTTAGAGTCAGGAATCTAGGGAATAATATATATCCATCCATGTTTTTAATTTGCTGCAATAATGATAAGTAGGTAAGTTTTTCTCCATCCGATGCATGAGAGAAATAATAATTTAAGATTTTTTTTAAATATACTTCTATCTTTAACACTTAAATATTGAAATATATATGTAGAAGGATATTGAAAGAATAAAAATATGAAGTCCAGTTAAATGTATGGAGGATGTTGAAAAAATAAAAAGTTACACGTATGGTGCTTGAGAAGAGTTATACTGTTCATGTATGTAAATAGTTAACAAATTTGCCTTGGGCATACTTTGTGCCAGTGGTTCTCCAATGAAGGGGTGAGTTACGCCACACATTTGGTACCTTTGAAAAATTCATACAACAAGCTACAATTTCATGCCAAAAATTATGATGTGAGTTTAGTTTTTTTTAATTGATAATTATCCCCTATCTAATCACTACTTTAAATTTTCATTCATTTGAATTAAATTACAATTAGGTCCCATTTGTGAAAGGAGCTCTCCTAAAATCATTTTCTTCAAATAGTCTCAAATTTGAGACATCATATTTAAATCACACTAACTTTTTCCACTGGGTCAACACCTACTGGTTTAAATTTAGTATACTTGAATACTCAGGTTTTCACTAGCATGATTTGCGTCTCCTACATATGTCCAAATATTATAGGTTTTTGCAACTAACTAGCTAGATGACTTTAAAGCATCGAGTTGCATGCACTCTAGAATCTTAAATGCGCTTGATAACCTTGTATCAGGTTAAGATGAAACAAGGACCAATCATATATATCCACTAACAAAGCAAGGCCAGCATGATGATAAGTGATAGAGCCAGACAATCCAATGGTCCTACCAAAACCTCAACCATATATGTTCCATGTCAAACTCGATAATTCATCCAACTCAGATCGATAGAAGATGATATACATGTGAAACATTACTACAGAAATGGGCTTCTGGGACGTTTCTTTTTGGGCTTCTGGAACATTTTTGAAACGTCCTATATGTGACCGTTCCCGAAGCATTTTGTAACGTTTACTTTTTTACTCAAAGCGTTCCCCAAAAACAAGTATTTGAGAACGTCTTAGTCTAAGAAGCGTTCCCAAAGACTTTTTCTTCTTAAAAATAAAAAATAAATTCCTTCCTCCCCTCCCTCCCATTATTATTATTACTATTATTATTATTATTATTATTATTAAAGATAGAGTTCAAAACATTTTAGCAAGAAAATTAAAAAACAATTTTATTATTATTAATTAATATCAACCTACAAATAATATTTTGACACTATAAAGTGATCAAACAAGCCTAAAAAAATATCTAAAACCTCTATTAATTTCTGGGTCAATGAGAATCTCAACAGCTGTTCCATTCATTTTCTTCTTTGACCTTAAAGTCTCAACTATAGATTTTATACACCAAATATCAATATATATCATTAGTACAATTTATCTAAATTCTACAATTAGTTTAAACTAATACTCTTTTTTATAATTAATTTTCCCCTAAAATCAGAAAGTACACACACAAAAAAAATTTGTGCCAGATGCGCTAATAGGATTTCAATGCCGTGCCATTGATTTGGCCTACCATATGAATTGCTTTATGCCAAGGCCATTGCACGTCAATATAAGGCTCTTGTAACGATTAAGATAATTTTTGGTAAAGTGGAAGAAAAAGTAAAGAATAAACCATTAAAGCGTCAAAGCATTATTCTAAACAAACATATATTTTTGGTAAATAAACCATTTTTTACAAGCACGGTTCATAAGCGATAACAATGGAAGCCCTTGCCATGAGATTGCAATCATAGACATAAAGCTTCCCATTTTTGTCAAACTCTCTCCTTATGGCCGGATCACTCAAGACTGTTCAATAAAGATGAAGAAATGTTATTCTAACTATTAAGGAGACTGGGAGAAGCTCATGATACTACTTCGTAGTTTTGTCTAAGTTACCGCTTAACAAGGATAAGCAAGAGAAAGGAAGAGTAGAAAATCCACAAAATTTTCAGTAAATTGATACAGCTACAATTGCAAAACAGTTTGTCATATTTATTGAACAACTAATTTAGTCCCCCTCTCAACTAGCTGTATAACCCACATTTTACATTCTTGAAGCCTTCAAATGGACCCACATTCCTAATTGATTATATGTCCATCAGTCTTCAATTAACCAGGTACAGATCAGATCAATATATATTTCAACCAATGGATCTAGAAGAGGTAAAGATCCTGTTTCCTAGCAGGCTAGCTCCTTCAAAATGGAAATAATTTCCATTAATCATGCTATTAATTCTCATTCCCTCCTATATCCAACACTGGCTTCAAGCATCACTAAAATCACCAACCAATCTACCACTATTATAATACAAATGTTAATAAATCTTGACAAATTAACATTAGGAAGCAACGTGTAATGCAAAACTGCAAAAAATATATTCAAACCAGTTTTCACCTTTATATATATATATATATATATATAAAAGTTTTGACTAGCCCCTAGAAGATAAAGGAGATTGTCCAAGCTTTTTTTGGTGTGGGGGGGGGGGGGGAGACAGGTGCTAGGGTGATTCTCTTCTCCTAACTGACATTAAAAGGAGACCAAATCTGATAGCAATGCTTAGCCATTGAGCTTATACTAATTAATCTTCCAGAAATAAGAGGATTTGTTATTAATTAAGCTCTTTGAGTATGATAATCAATTAAACCTAGCAAAAAGGAAAGGGGAAAAGAAGGCAGCTATCTCAAGCACATGTGGAATGGAATAATGCATAGGATCAAAGTGACCAGGCTTTTGGTCCCAAGCTTTGGAGAGGCAGTCTATTGACAGTGGGAGCAACAACACTGACAAATTCATTTTATTTTGGAGGCTACACCAACAAGTTTGTTGTCCAAGTAAGGAAGGCATTTATGTTGAAGATTTAAGCCCGGTCATGAAGCTCATAGACCTATTTTACAGTTCACCCTTTACACAATGATTAATCTTCAGTTTACCTTTATGCCACACGATCGTCATCCCACCATCACAACTCATGAATAAACAATATAACATCAACAACTGCCAAGTTACAAGAGGAGGACCATTTCCATGAATAACCCTAAAATTTTACCTTATAAGTAGCTAATTATCCAGAACAAAAAGACAGAAAAAAGGGAGGTTACTGACCTTGATAAGCCTCATTTATCTCTTGGAATCGTGAGGTTGCAGCATCTTGGTCTTTCTGCTTGTCCAGATGCCATTTCTGTGAGCACAGAAGTAGAGAAAGGTTAGCCCCTAACACCTCAGCGAAAACCGCCACTCGATTCTAAACACAACAAAGGAAAAAGACAGAGGAAAGAAATTGCGTGACCGTATAACATACCAGAGCTAGACAAATATAATTGGAACGAATAGCATCATCTGTAGCATCATAATCCACTTTCAAAATATTATAATAATCCTGTGAAATGCAGAGGACAATTTTAGGCTAGTAATATGAGCACACGTCAAGTACACACAAAAAAAATAAAATTATCTCTAACATATATCATGTATGTTATCTCAGCAACTTTTTTTTTTCTTACAATGCCCCTTTCTCTCGCACTGTCCTCTGTTCCTTTGTTGGTTTGGTCTCAATTCATGTCGATCTAAAAAAAGCCATCACTGATGGCAACATCTAACCCCATATTATGAGAAAGTATTTGTCATCTCTATTTTGCGTTTTTGCTGTAAACTGTTTTAATCAGAGAAAACAAAACGATAAAGAAGATTAAAACAAAAGTGCCTATATCATTATCTCTAACAAATCCTCAATTTTCTTGACAACAAACCACATAAAGCCAAAATATCAAAATCTGCAAAGATTTGAAGGAAAAAAGCCACCAGATCCAATGAAACATTAAAAAAAATTTAGAATCATAAAAAGTCAGATGAAGCATTTACCATGAGCGCAAGAAGCATAAGGAGACAACAAATCCAGCCATGTGAACAAAGTATAAAGGAGATGAGCCAAGAGATGAAAGGAAAGGACGGAGCACGAAGGAGCTGAATCGCTAGCCCTAATGCCCTTACTGAATAGAGTTGTTCATTTTCTGCAGTGGGCAATGGCGACTGACGGGAATGACAGTGATAGAAGAAGAAGAGGAAGTGTAGGGAGGCACCGAAGCAAAAACGTGATTTCACCGGCGATAAGGGTTAAGCAAGTGATTGAATCACTGAAGCAGAAATGCAAAGATTATTGAAAGGGGCTGCCTTGCTATCGGCCTAAGTGGGTTGTATTCTTCTTTTTTTTTTTTAAATGATCTTCTGGAACGTTTAAAATAATAAGAGTTCCTGAAGGTCTTATTTATCTGGAACACTCTTCAATAGAAGCGTGCCCGAAGATCACCACAGGACATTCGGGGGAACGTTTCATTTTAGAAAACGTTCCTGATGATAAAACTTAAAGAACACACATTCCTTAAAATGTCCGGCAAGGCATTTTCTGGAACATTTTTCCACAAAACGTTCCCGAATGTGCGTTCCCAAAACCCAACTCTGTAGTAGTGAAATTAACATTCAGTGATTAAAATTTGTAGCTAATTAAATGCCCCATTAAGTCGTCTCAAAACAAGATAGAAAATATGTATTTGAATAACCTTTTAATGACTTCCAAGTTATAACTTCTCTTATAAGTAAGCATGAAATCCTTTGTAACTTGAAGGAACTTTATAGCCATCTTAAGGCCGTACACAGTGAGAAAATGCTAATGAAAGGGACATAATCACTTAATTAGACAAAATAGTTACAACACTCCAAAGTCACAAACTCTCTCCAGGTATCAACACAAGCTTCCAACAAATCACAACATCTTAAGGCCGTATACTGTGAGAAAATGGTAAACAGGAACAAACAAATGCCACCTTTGAGAGGCTGGCTCTCTCCTCACCAAAACCGTTTGGGATTTGAGAGTTTTTACTCTTGATCATTCTTTTTTCCCCCTTGTAAACCGTACTTTTAATTTTCTCTGCATTCTTCCGTCATGTATGATAGGGTTCCTTCTTGAAGAAAAGGTTTGAAAATCTTAAGCTTCTTCTATGGTTAGGTCATTTTTTTGGATGGAAGTAGTCAATAAGATAGACACAACACAATGACATGTTGCTGGTTCGGTAGTCCCATGTTGCAGTCACTGTTGTTGGTATGCGTGTTATGTGCAAATGTGATTCCGAGACTCTTTCATTGTGAGCTGATCAGTTACAACCTTTTGGTATGGTTAAAACTGGTGTGTCCTTGTACTTAGATATAGTTTCTCCTCATTTAATCAAAGAGGATTTCGTAAGCAGTAGTAGAACAACTTTATGGCGTCTAAAACAGAAGAAACAAATTTCCTTTCACATTTTCATTCCGTCCAAAATGTTTGCTTCAATTGCACAGCATGCAGCAGACTGTTGAACGCTACCGCAGTTATGTTAGAGATTCTCAAACAGCCACCCGATACTTTGAACAAAATATACAGTTCTTCTTATTTGCTCATTCCTTATCTTCTGTTTTACTTATCTTTTTCACCCGAAAACAATTATCTAATGCCTATTTGTCTCTGGATTGGATATCGTGTATATAGATATATATACATATTCATATATTCAAAGAGAGTTTGACAGAGGAAGATGTGGCTGTGTACCAGGTTTACGTCTAATAATCATTACACTCATCCACTCTTTTCTTTCTTTCTTTGAATGCTTGATATACATTCACTTTCATAAATATAGGATATCGATTTGTTTACACGCTAGAGATGATGAAAATACATGTGTATTTTCCTGTTTGGCCGGATGTTTCTGTCTTTTTTTATTTAAATACTCATATTATCCTTTTAGTTTTATAGACGTTTCAATTTATTACCCTATTTTATAATTGAATACTGTTGCCTTTCTTTCTTTCTTTTTTTCCCCAAAAAGATCAGACTTTGCCTTTTGTCTCATGATTCATCCCAAATTTATAATTGATGATCAGAGTACATATTGATTTCAAGGCATGCATGCGTATTTTCACTGTACTTCTGCAGCATTGCGGGGTGGTCAAGATTTTCTTGAAGAAAGCACGATCAGAAAATGGTCACAAATGGTCATTACTTACAACAAACAATTAGAAAACACAGTTAATGAAAAGAACAAATTAACATAAATCAAAGGAAATCACTGAAATCAAATTTCTTGGAGTACTGTCGGACACAAATTGACCTTTCGCCTTGAACTTATGTGTCCTGTTGTACCTCTTTCTTTGTTTCCTTCAAGTGACTGGAGAGGATTCCTCGTCCTTTTTTAAAAAAATTATTTCCTTATTATTTTTTGCCTCTAAAGACACTAATTTAGCACACAATCCTGATGTTTGAATGAAATTACACTGTAAGTTGCAGCGTCTGAAGAAAGAAACAGCAAGAATGAAGAAGAAGTTTGAGCTTCTTGAAGCTTCAAAACGGTTCCAAGACCAACTTTGAACTTCAATGAATTGCAAAATTGATTGAATTTATTACTCCTTCCGGTCTTATATATAGGATCTTTTGCTCTTGTCATAAATATAAGATCATTTATAATATATGAGGTACTATTTATAATACATTTTCAGAAAAATGTCCCTATTTAATGTATCCAAAGAGAAAGAGATTAAATAAGGGTAATTTTGGAAAAATATTGGAATTTTTGGAGAAATCGAGGTAATTAATTAGTTTTAATTTCAATTCTTAATTCGCGTGATTCGGTTAAAAAAGTCTTATATTAAGTATCAGAGGGAGTATAATATTTCATTGGTAATGAAAGCTTACTTTGCTTTGCTAGTTTCAATCTCTTAGGAGAAGGGTGTGAAGTCATGCTCCCCACAAGAACTGCAAGAGATCATAGAACAACAGACGCGAAAGAGTGTAACAAACATTCGAGCTAGAAAGGTTGAGTTAATGTGCCTATGTACAATTTTAAAATGTAAGTTTTAAGATTTTTTTAATCTAAATTAATTCATCTTTATATCATGTTTCAGAATCAGTTTTATAAGGAGCAAATGGAGAAACTTAAAGAAAAGGTAAGGTGACCATTGAGAATTGTGAAATGGTTTAAACATTGAATGTCGTTTTGCATTTAATTTTTCACAAGCATAGGTGTCTGCATCGGAAAACTTTTGTTCCCACTTAAAGAGGAATTCTATCAACATATTATGTATATAAATCTTGTAGGGTTTAATTAATGATATACAGGGACTAAATCCTGGCTCTCTCTCTCTCTCTCTCTCTCTCTCCTTAAAAAAATTATCTTTTACTAAAAATATTTACCTTAACTCATATGCAACTCTGAACCCTAATCATGTTGAAGTGGCACTTGAATTAACATCGTTAAGGGAGAAATAGACTAGAGGACTTATTTCTTGGAGTGTGCAATTCAGTGAGCTAATTTAAAACTTGACTACTTGCAAATGACTTCAAATTTAAGGAGAACTTTTTGCTTTTTTCTCAAACTTTAATATACTTGATCTAATAAAAATTAATAAATAAACCATATCACCCACAAGTATACATGTAAGTATATATATTTACAGTATTTGTGTGAACCAAAACTTTGAGTCGCTTACATATTTATAAATGTAAGTCATGGCTAATTTGGATAGCTTAAATTTGTCAGCTAAATTTATGTAAGAATTTCTCTCAAAGGCAAGTTATGTTGTTATTCATCTATGGGTCTGACTTCACTTATTTTGAATAAAATCCGGGAAAAAGCCCTAACCACAGAAATTGCAAGGCTCTCTGAGAAGGTATATAAGATTGTAGTAAATATTTCATCTGAAAATGATTTCATGATTTGGATTTTAGGCATTCTCCTTGAAATAGATCATATGATTTAAGATTTAAATCTTTTTTTTCCCTTTTCATAAGATATTAATCTATTGACTGGGAACAATGGATGAGAAGAGAAAGGAAGGAAGTTCATAAATTACTTCCATTTCCCCCCTTCTTTCTTCTCAATCCCGATACACATTGATGCTGCATATATATTTCATTCTGATTTTAATCAAAGAGACATTGATTTTCCTGGGCAGTATGCATGTTATCAAACCAATGCAAGCAAGACAGAATCAGAGTGAAAATATTTCATCTTCAGCTGTGGAGACTGATTTGTTCATCGGACTTCCAGAAACAAGAACAACCATTCGTCCTCCTTCTTAAGGTCAAATTTTGAAGATTATAAAATCCACATTTCCACATTTATACCATTTTCTACAAATACGAAGCAAGGGTTATCCCAATTGTTTCAGTAATGTAATATATGTATGCTAGAAGAGGCCCAAAATCTCTCATTCACATAAAAGATAATGGTGGTTCTGAGATTGGATAATACTCTCTGATAATGATGCCCATTCCTGTGGGTGTTCCGGCCCTAATTATGATATTGTATTACTCAAACTATTTTCACCTCAGGTGTATGGCTAATTCCATTACTTGGGGTTTTAATTAAAAGTTTACATCTGTTAATCTTTCCTCAGCTTTATGGATTGGTGGAAGCTTTGGTATGTCTGATTAGATGAAAATTAATGATTAATATTTTATTATAATTTTACCCTAAAGTCATTATGCTTATTTGGTAATCTTTTCATTCTGTTCTTCTATTAATTTTATCCAACTAAATATAAAAATGAATTATTGTAGAATTTATATATTAATCTTTCTATTACATATGAAACATATAATTATTCCATTCCATTAAAATTCATTCTTATTGTTAATTTCATTCCTATCCACATCCTCATTCATATAAAAATTATCCAACAAACGAGACCTTGAACTTATTCTTTTAAGTTAGATTTAGCTACTTGAATTTTTTGTAACAAGAAGAAAAGTAAAATCTCGAGGTTATGTTAAAATTAAGATAAATATCATAATGTGCTAATGCAATTAATTAAAAAGTGAGGTTTTTATGTAAATTCAAACATTAAAAATTAAATACAATTTTTAAAACAAGAGATTATTATAAAGTATATTTTAATTCTTGTGAATTTTATCAACATTAAAAATAAAATCGAATCAACTAGTCATACCAATCAAGATGAATTAATTTGGTTTACAATAAAACTAATTAATTGAAAAATATTCTCTCTAATTCTTAGTATAAGTCAAATTCTAGAAGGTTTTAATAGTTCTTATTATAAGTCACATTTCAAAATTTATAGAGCATTAAATATTTTTTCCAATTCTTTTCTTATTTATTAAGTAGTGGACTTTATCAAATGAAGAGAGGAATTGAGAGATAGTAATTAAAATGGTGTTAAGTTGGCAAAAAAATTAGATGATATTAAGATTTAATGAGTTAAATCAAGGGTAATATTGAAAAGTTGTAGTAATTTTTGAAAATTTTAGTGCCTTCAACTAATTATAACTAATTTTTTTAATATATGTAAAATAGTTAGAAGTGATATATATCCAAAAAAGAAGAATGTAGTAAAAAATTAAAATCCAAACAAAAAATAACCAATACTACCTCTCCGATAATTGTTTTAATAATTTAAGCTTATGTAACCGAAAGAAGTCAAATTATATGTTAATAAAAAGAAAAGCATAAAATATGTTTGTTGACACACCAGGGAATTCATGTCATTACGCACATTTTCCCGTGGCTTTTCAAAGCCTTTTTTTTTTTGTTTTGGTTATTTTTGCATGAATTCATATGCTAATATGGAGGAAAATGTGCTTTATATTAATCTTTTTTATGTGGGCTATGTGTCTGGGTTTATTCACTATATCAAAATAGCTTAAACTATATGGTTATGATTGTCATAAGCTTATATGCTTACCTTCATCATTACTATTAAATGTAGGACTTTTATTCTGTAATAATTTGAAAGGAGATCATATGGTATTTGTTTGATAGCGGATTTATTTAGGGATCAATTATCATTCTGAAGCTTAATGATGATTTATTATGTCGCAGAAACATAATGGAGATGAAAAAAAACTGAAAAGAGAAGCAAGTCGTGGATCGAACGCAATTGAAGTTTAAGAATAATTAAAAAGCCTAATGCTGAAATTAAAGTAGCTAGCTATAGGATCGATAGACAAAAGAACGTGGCAACATGGCTTAGGATCGAACGTATCTGTGCCTTGGCGCCAAATAGCACGGCTGCAATATGCCAGTCACGTGACAGCAAAACGAACTGTTCTGTTTCATGTTCTCTCGATCGGAGGGTTTTGCATATATATATATATATATATGTATATGTATATGTTGACACTTGGAAATTCTCATGTGATCATTAATTTGGTCTATTTTCCTTTCATTGGTATTGAGAGTATTTTGGTGTATTTTATTTTACATGTTATATATATATATATATAGTTGGAAAAATGTGCATGGATAAAGATGCGAGGCAATTGATATGCATAGTTTTATTCTGCAATGATATATTTTGACTTAGTTTTAGTTAAATCGTGAATTAATCATATTTCCCCTTTCTTGTAGATAGATATATATATATATACTCCCTTTGGTCCATATTATAAGGCATATTGTATGATAAGTTTTTGGTCCATAATATAGGGTATTAGATATTTTTTAGCCATTTTACCCATATCTTTAATGTTTTATCTCTCTTCATTTATAGCTCTCCAATGATAATAGAATGGGGTATTTAATAAGGGTAAAATAGGAAATGTAGGTATTTTTTTCATTGATTTGAGTTAAAAAAATTATTTTCTTAATATACGTGTAATTAACACAAAATATCTTATAATGTAAGCAGTAGGGAGTATAAAAGAAACAAGTTGATTCTTTCATTGAAGTTTCTTCTTGAAACGAGATTGATTGATTGGGGTGAGTCCATAAATTACGCATTAAATGGATCGAGTTGTTTTGACCCACTCATTCTTTTTTTTTTTTTTCCGGGCAATGACCCACACATTCAGATAGTTCAATAATAAGAATCCTTAAAAAAACAAAAAGAAATCCTTGAAAAGTTGAATAACAGTCTTAAACAACAAACTCTAAAACAATATTAAGCGCTCAAGTGACTTTTGTAAACTTCAACAATCAAAGAACTACTTCATCAAGAACATTTAAATAGTAAGTACTACCTTTAAGGGTTAGTTTTGGTAAAAAGGCGAAACGGCCAACTCAATTATTCCCTCCGATTCATAATACAGGGTGTGTGACCTATTTTTTTTTTAGTCTTTAGTATAAAGTGTAAAAACCCAAATGAATAAATTTACCTTTGTTATATTTAATTGCGTAAATTAGTTTTTTCCCTCTCTTTTATATTTGTAAAGCACATAAGAAATTGTTTGATTTAATCATTTTAATATTTTCTCAATAAATAGAGATAAATTTAAAACTTTTGGTATATTTAAAGATGTTCTTTAAATTTTTTAATAGATGTAAAAATGTGTCACATACCCTATATTATGACCTAAAGGAGTATAATGCACTAAGTTAAGTTGGACGTGTCCACATGATCCAATAAATATAGGGATTGATGAAACCTATAACCAATCCTCAATTCTCGTAGGTTAAATCAAACAAGTGTGTGACGATAATTTTATGGAAATCTTTCCAATCAGGTGGATGCTTTTGTCAATAAAAAAAGAGATAATAAATGCCTGACTTTCCTAATCTCTCAGACCAGGAGAGTGTTTACTTTAATATTTTATCCCCTAATAAACAAAATATTACATGAAGATAATTATATGATCAATCCGTTGTCAATGTCAATGTCAATGTTGGATACGTGTACAGCAACCCTGCTACTGAGTCTTGACGTTTACTTTCCCTTACCTGGCTTATCCTATATATAAATATAAATTAATAGAATTTCAGGATCTGCCATGTGCGTATCATCAAAATCTTGACTGTTTCACACTATATCTTGAATCTGTATCTTGAATCTCACCATATTTTCAATTCCTCCAACTCAGAAAGCTACAAAAGCCGATTTCAGCAAATCCAAAACCTTCAAGGAAGGCGACCTTTAAAACCCAGAAAACTCTATATACAGTAGAAGACAAGAAAGTGCAACAGATTAATTAGTTAGTAACACTTAAGTCCCGAATGAATCCCAATAGAGAGAGTTCCGTTTAAGACAAGAAAAGAGGTTTGTCCAAAGGAAGCAAAAAAGTATATATACCAATACCAAATAGCTAGGGCACAACACAATCCCAGAAATCTTGAGAGGTCACAGTAAGGCTTTATAAGTAAATCAAGACCTGAGACTGGTGCATATGTAGAAAGGAAAGAAGGCGAAGGGGAAGAGAGAAAACGAATTAGGGTTGAGAGAAAGAATCCAAAGAAAGGAATAGCTTGGAACCACGTACGAGAGGAAGCAGAGAATGGACTGTAGAATCAAGAAAGAAAGCGAATAGGGGAAAGAGGAATACGCGCAGTGGAGCGACATTTCCTTATTAATCTACCATCTTCTCTGGTTTATATATATGCGTAGCACCATGCTAAAAAACAAATGGATTTTTTTTTTTGCTAATAAAAGTTCGTAAAATGAAAAAAAAGTCCCATATGCTTGTTTAATTTGGTGAAACTCGAGTCAACACACCAAAAAAAGAAAAAAGAAAAGAAAACTATTTGATGGAGGAGAAAAAAAGGTGAGTTGATTGGCTTGCATTAATATCTCCGTACAATAACGTACTAGGGAGCCAATCATATGTCGAAGACGCATCCCTTTCTTTTGGGATGGAGTTATTCACCGGATCCACTCCCTATTATTATCACCATCAATGAATTTCTTTTTGAGGATTTTCTAGTTTCTAAGATATATTTTTCTTTTGGCCACATGTATTTGGTATGCTGAAACCAAAACTTAAGGGGGAAATAAGAGGAGAAATAGCTTTTGATTTATTGGCTAGTTGGTTAGTTGAATATTCTATGTAGGCGGAGGAAAGGGTCTTCCATCCATCCCATCTAATTAGCTTGGGCCGGGGATATCCTATATATGCTAAAATATTGTTTCATGGAAGGTAATTAATTTAATTACCCTTAAATGATGGATGGATATACGTACTACATTCATTAATTAATTCTGCTGGAAAAGCCAGGAGAGAGTGGAGGCTACGTATGTAGGGAAGCTTTGTCTGAGCTGGATCAGATGTTTCGTGGCATGGCATGGCATTCATTTGGCTGAACCTGAAACCAAGTAGGCTACACTAGTAATTTAATTGAATCACATTAATATTGTTGGAATTGGAGATTATGATGATATCGTCAACGTCAAGTAGCAGCAAAATTAACAATGTTCAGCTGTCGCACGCACGCACGCACGCACGCATGTTCCAACAACAATTATAATTAATTAATTAATTAATTAATTATGACCACTCCTTCAAGTGGTCCTCTCAACAATGATCATCGCCCACACGTATTGGACTCGTTTTCCAGCCCAAAGACATCCCATTTCACACACTGTCGTATCCTATGTGATTCCATTTTCAATGTTGTTGAATCATTTTAACGGGCATACTATACTATACTATAAACCTTCATATCATACATAAAGTATATTTATTATAAGGACAATCCCCAATTGCCGTTTACGCCTATCGGACCCACCATCATGTTCATGCTTATCCTTGCTTGGAGAGCTAATGGGCTCTTCGTATAATTTAATATATATATATATGGGTAAATTAGTCATTCACTTTATATGGATTTACCGGGAAAGCTAGCCCCTTCCATCCCGCGTTGAGAGCAAAATGACTTCGTTTATGGATGGCAATCTCACTCCTCTAGGTAAAGGACAACCAATGCAGACGCAAGAAGTGTGATAAAACTAGAAAGAGAGAGAGGGTTTTAACTAGGAGAGTCATAATCAAGTTCCTTCAGCTGAATTGTACATAGTCTACCTTTGGTTGTTAGATTGTCAAAACAAAATTTTGATAGAATAGATTTTACAACATAGTTGTGATAAAAATTTATTCATTACAACATTTTTTGTAACACCCTACCTCCTAACAGCTTTTGACTTGAAAAAATACTTCAAGATTCAACTAAATGCAACTCAAATATTTCAAAACAACTTCCCAAAACATCTAAATAGCGGAAATGAACTAAACGACACCAAAAACTGGACTGGGGCCATAGCCGCTATAGTACCACCGTGGCTCCGGCTCCCCCTGATTTTACTACATTATTGGACTACGTGGCATCGCAGCCTGCTTCCTGGTGCCACAGTGCCCCCAGCTGATTTTCTATAATGGCAAACTTCAACCATCGGAGTGACTTTCTGACACGCATAACTTTATATTCCGACCTCTGATTGACTTGATTCCAACTCCTACAAGTCAATCTAGTCCTAAACTATCCATAGACACTAACTTCATCTTAATCCAACTCCATATGGAGATTCTAGACCTTTGATACCGTTTTGGCCACTTATTGACCAAAACTCACTACTAACCACCTTCAATTGCCACCAAAAGCAAATGGTCACTCAAAGACCATTCACACAGGTCCAAAACTCTAAAACTAATTTGTCTAAAGAGGTTTCACCTCAAATAAATCACTCCTCTGAGATTTGACCCCCTTTAAACCCCAACTTGACAAAACGAACTACCGGCCCAAAAACACACCAACTAGGCCCAAAAACATCTTTCATCATACATAACACATTTTCACATATATAACCATACATACATCCATCCATACAATCCATATCCATATCCATACATTCATTACAAAACATTCTATCATACTTGGCACAAGATACATATCCAAAATACACATAAACTACATAGACATAGTATTCCCACGTCAGACGCTACTCCCTTATCTTCTCCGGACTAGTGCCAAAACCATTACCTGAAATGTTAGTTCATGGGAGAGGGGTGTGAGACAATGTCTCAGTAACCGAGAACAACCACATACAATATATATATATATATATATGCTAACCCACACAGTCGTGCAATGAAATGCTAATGAATGATATGCATGTTTTCCCTTATACACGGCTAGAACCACAAGTTGTCTTCATCACAAAACATTTCAATAGATGATTCCCTTCCAACAGTCGGTGAAGACTGATTCCGAGATATCACCAAGCTCATCTTACCCTAATGTAACCCGGCCAATGGTTACACTAGAGCAATGAATTTTAGACTTCATAGCCACGAATGACAATAGTTTTTAGTTGTTGTAGTGCTCAATTTGAAAATTGTTTTCAGTTGTTGGCACTTATGCCAATAATTTTTATTTTCGCTTATAATTTTAATGGCAATAGTTTTCAATTGTAACTAACTAACTAACTAAGACAATCATTTTTTAAATGTTTCCAATTTACGACTATTAGACAAAATAATTCATTATCACATTATATCTTAGTCTTATCATGTTTCGAACTTATGACCTTCTTTATGTTTAAATGTTTAATGATCATGCCTCCGAAGTATCCTTTTTGTTAGTTTAAGGTAATATTTAATAACACAATGAGATTAAACTTGATAGCTCTTTAAACAAAACAAATCCATAAACCATTTTACCATAATAATTTCAGCCTATGATAATATAAAAGTCTTACCTAAGATATGAACAAGCAATAGTTTTCTTGTTATAATTATTAGCCTTAACTTTAAAGAATAAATATTAAGAAAAGCTTGAAAATTGTTGCCTAAAGTAATATAGGAAATAGTTTTGCACGTGTTGTTTAATATTGTTTAAATAAACAATAAACAATACTTGTTACCTATTGGGTTAGCTCTTCCCATTGATGGTACGCAATAGTTTACCCGTGTTGTTTAAATAGAAAACTTATAAGCAACGAGTATTATTTGTTGCCTATTTTAATAATAGAAAACAATAGATAAAAAATTGTTGCCTATTTTACTTTAGTTAATAGTTTTCAAGTGTTATTCAATATTTATTATTTAAAGTTAAAACTAATATTACATTAAGAAAACTATTGCCTATTCATATTTTAGGTAATACTTTTATACCTGTTGCAAAATTAACTATCATCGTAAGATAAAAATGTTGTAGTGATTTTGAATTAATGTGAGTTGTGTTTAATTATTTTACTTAAAAATTGGTTTTAGCAAAAGTTGGTGTAAGCAAGCTAGGAAGTATAGTGCAAGTTCAAGATGTTAGAGAAAACGAGACTAAACATGTGATTCAAAAATAAAAGACAGTTGGTCTATTACAAGGCATAGGAGGCCCAATTTGACCAGAGCTTAGGTAATGAAAGGGGTTTTGATTGGTGTGATTAGTAAGCAACCTAAGATGAAGTATTTATACTTAAGTGAATTTGAAACACAAGAGCACAAGAACGGCATGATTATATTCTCATATATAGAAGTTTCATATTCAAGCCCAAAATCAAGTCCAACATAAAGAGCTCACTTAAAAAGCATGTAACTCACTCAAAGAACATGTAATTTGGGGATTAATTGGCTTAATTATTATTAATTATGGGCTGAATTTTATTAATTAATAAAACCTAATTAGTTAGTTAGTAGTCTTTTTAATAGTTCATTTTGTAAATAAGTATATCATGTATCAAACTTGTAATTTCATTAATATGGTAGCATATTTATAAGGGTTTATCTGTTATTTTTATTATTTTCTTCTAAATTTTTGTTATTTTATTTTGGAGTTTATTTTACTAATTTCCTAGGTCTATTAGGAGTATTATTTGAACCAAAAGTCTCCTAATCCCATTAAAATTACTTGATCCTAAATTAATTAAGAATTTTTCTTACTTATTTAAGACTCTATTCTATGTGTTTTTTAGATTTGAATGAATGAAAAATTTTGGTTTTGTGAGTTTTTTTCTTAGAGTTATTTAAGTGCCAGAGAGAACACTATGACTTATTAAGAAATTAGTCATTCATTGTAGCGTTATGGAAACTACGATTCAAGAGACTAGTTTTCTTAAGTTCTATTTTTTAAGACCAACATCTTCTCTTTTTATTTTCTCTATTTTCTTATTTTCTTTGTTATTTCTTGTGCGTTTTCTTGTTTCATCTCTTGAATTGCAACTATTCAAGCATAACTTGCTTCAAAATAGATTTTTTGGACAATTTCCATAAGAATTCACCTATCAAAAGTGATTATGTATCAATAATTTTAATTAAAAGTACTTTTCAACAAATAATAAAATCCTCCAACCGTGATAATATTGCAAACTTAGTTAACCAACAAAAAATAATGCTATAGCCATTTCTATTTAAACTTAGTGCCTGTTTGGTTGTCATTTTTCAAAACATAACTATACTTTCTAACAATCATTTTCTCTTTTTTCATCCAAATAACTTTTCAATAAACTATTATATTTTTATCTAAATTTTATTTTTGTAAATTGTGATTATTTTAAAAGTAATTTTATAAAAAAATAAATCAAAGGACCACTTAGTTTTGAGAGAGAATTAAATTTTTAACGGGATTTAAAAAATGCACCTAACGCATCAGAAAAATAACAATCAAAATTTGGACCAAAATTTCATTTCTAATGTGAAAACCAAATATAGGCACATATGAAAATCTAATCTAATCTTATTGAAGATAAAAAAAAAATCATAATTCATAAGGTTCAAAAACAAAAAAGACCTGTAACAATGTGGAAAATTTAAAAAAAGAACAAAGAAAAAGAGTGATAGGGGGACCATAAAGCTCTGACATTAAGTGATGCGTTTGCTAATTGTGATTGGCTGGCCGAGTACGTTGTTGTACGGATGAAATGGACATTACGCTAACCTTGTACTAGTTTCCATTTTTTAACTTCGCTGTGACCCAACAGTGAGAACCCATTGTCCGCTAGTTTTCCATTTCTTGGTTGCCGGCCAACAGTGAGGCGAGAAGTGAGAACTCACGGATCACTCATGAATTTTTTTATTTTTTTCTCTCTTGCCTTGCATTATTTTTCCCGTCCATTCTTTTCAACTAAAAATCAAGGGCCAGGGGTATACATCACTTTCATGTTTTTATTTACCCCATCCTCCATTTATGATGTTATATTTCTTTTTGGAGTGTGTGGACTGGGTTTTTACCAGATCAGGCAAAGCTTGAGGTTTTAGTTCTCCATTACCATAAAATCCCTTTTCTTTCTTAATATGGCTGTGCACAAACAGAGACGAGGTGATGGATTAAGGAAAGGTGGGTTTCCTCTCTTTCACTGCATCGTCTCTTTTGGCTCTTTGTTTTTCTTCTGATTCTTTCTTCGTTTTCTACCTTCCTTTTCTTCCCTTTCTCATATATATCCTAAGATTTATTCTCTTTTTCTGGTATAAATTCCCTACATATCTGGGTTTTTTTCCTATTAGGTATACAATTTTTCTTCCTTTAATTTAATTAATTAGCCCTTGATTCTTGTTTTGAGAAATAGTACCTTAACTTGAAATTTTTAACATGAATAATAGATTTGCTGCTACTTTGAGATATTGGATCTATTTGCATTTTTGAACTTTCACAATCCTCACCCTTGGGTATGTCATGATAATAATCTAATCTGTTGCGTTTTCAATCTTGATATGTAGCTTTCTGGGTTTTCAAGGTCTAGCTTTGAAAGGCTTTGGATTTGCAGAAATTGGAATCTTATTTTCATCTGTCTCTCCAGAAATCTTTCTCGGTTAGGAGAGTGGTACTATTTCTTAATCTCGGACTAGGCAGTTAATTTTGAATAATTTGGTAACACTCGGTATTTTGATTTTAACATGTAATCTTTTGTTCAATTTTGAATACTTCAGTGATTCAGAGTGAGAATTGAGAAGATGGTGAGAGGCAAAACACAGATGAAGCGTATAGAGAACGCGACGAGCAGACAAGTGACATTCTCAAAGAGACGAAATGGACTTTTAAAGAAAGCTTTTGAGCTCTCAGTTCTTTGTGATGCTGAGATTGCTCTCATCATCTTCTCTCCAAGAGGCAAGCTCTATGAATTTTCAAGCTCCAGGTATATATGTCTATGTATTCATGCTCGAAAATTCTTACTTATATATATATATATCTTTACATTTCTTAAATCCCATATTAATTGTTTGTGTGGATATAGCTAGAGTTGAACTTAACCAAACATCGAAGTACGATGATAGATATGGAGTTAAACAGTACAGTGCACAAGTTACGGAAAAGGAATTTTAGTGGGGTTTTTAAAGATATAGTTTTACTAGCCAAAATGAACAAATTAAATACTCCCTGTGATTTTATATTATTGCATATTTTATAAACTTTTGATATAGTCACTTTACAATATTTAAAGTTTGTTAAATTCTTTTATTCCATTTTACCTAAAACATTTATGAAGGAGAGAAAATGATTGGGAGATATATAATTATGATGCGTTACAACTTAATAAGGATAATATTAGAAAGTTATGATAATTTTTGTAATGTTCAAGAATTTTAACTACAATAAAGTTATGATAGTTAAAAGTGACTTTTTTATATATATACACACACACACACGAGAACAGAGAGAGTACTAAGGGAAGAAAAAGAAAGTAAAATTTCTACTTTTAACTATTAAATTTGAAATATTGTTTGTTATCTCATCTATTCTCTTTAAATAAACATATTTATTAATTTCTTAAATGCTGTATATACCATATTCAAATGAAAGCTGGCCAGACTAGTGATATTTTAACCCCAAACAATTTATCATATAGTAAACTTTGTTCAACAAGTGTGCAAAAAATAAACATAGAAAAACACAAGGAGCGAGGAGGTTGTGATGTTCCATATGATATGTGAAATGAGATTTATAATTCAACTAGGGTAGGTACAGATGCTTTTCTTATTCCAGTGCAGGATAGCTACATACTATAATGCAATTTTACATATAATAGTTAACTGAAGCTATTCGGAAGATTAATTGACTGACTTGGGCAAAGAATTAGCTGGCAAACACAGGGTAGAACTTCAATTTATATATATGTATATTGTATTTTTTTAACCAAATATATATATATATATTGTAGAAGATCAAAATGTAAAGACAAGATCTTTGTCCACATACAATTTTCATGGGAGTATTGGAAAACCCTGTCTTCCCAATTTACAACAGCCTATAAGGCCTAATTACACCCATGCATATATGTATAATCCCACGTTTAGTTGTGATACTTGATTGCAACTACCCAACACCTCAAGGCCAGAGTGACAAGTTGAACTCGCAGACATTACAGGGATCAATGTATACTCTCTCTTCATAATCTCATGATTATTGAGCTAACTAGTTGGATGTTAAAACTAGTGCGTAAGGGGTCTCCTTAATAGAAAACTCTCATCAGCTATTCTCTTAAACTCCTAATTAATCTCCGTGGGATTAGGATAAACTGATCTGCTCAAACAAATCTTATCCCTATCCCAAATTAATTATATACATCTTTACTTAGTTTGAAAATTAAACTTGATACCCACACTTCTAAATATATCTCCTTTTGGATTTGGAAAGTATTCCAAAACCTTTCTCACATGAAAATTTGGACTGAAAAAAATTGTAAAACCCCTCTTCTTTAGTCACAACTATCCAACACCTTGATTACACACTTATTTATAATAATCCTTCACTTGGTTGTGATGATACCAAAAATACTTGATTGTAACTACTCAATGCCTTAAGGCATGACTGAGGAACCATTCCTTCCAAGCCGCATCCATCACATTTGAACCCCATAACCATCACAACAAACACAATTAGACTTGCAGCCATCACAATTAAACCCACAGAAATCACACTTATGGGTTTATATCTACTCTATACCCCATCTGTACTGTCTTCATCATACTCTCATAACGGGTTAATTGGATGTCCATTTAAACCACTACATAAGGGGTCTATTTGTAGGAAACTCATCTCATCTCTTTCCCTTACACTACTACTTAAATGTACGAGTATTATTCAAACAAATCTTATTCTAATTCAATGTCTAAAATATCTTCTCTAGAATTGTGTTACCAAAAATATGATATATAGCAATCTTTGCAAGACTATCATTCCCACGAGAATTTGGTTTTAAAACCCAGTCAAGAATCAATTTCATACTTTCACCTAACTTCAGAGACATAATTAACTAATGTACAAAAAATATAAAATAAACCTAGCTATATCAAAGTTAGATGTTAGTGGTAATTTTGAGACCATAGCGATAACCTCGAATTGTTGTTGCTAAACTTATTTCATAACACAAGAAATACCGACTCTTAATTGCTTTTAACTATTCATAGAGCTGGTTTAGGATCCAATTCTATCTCTACACATCTCTCGTTATTTAGCATCATTAAGAGTAAACTCAATTTGACTATGTGAGACTGTAGGCACATATCTCTATCTTATAAGCCAAACCGCGTCCATCTAACATGGCAAGCCTCAAGTACTCACATAACTTTCTTGAAGGTTATCTTAATCCTCCTATCTCTGTTCAACTAAGAAACCCAAGTTAGTCATCAATTAGTGGCCATTAACCAGAAATTATCAAATATACAAGGAAATAAATACACATATGCTACTAAAATAGCAATATAAAGCAGAAAACATATAGTAATCCGTAAATAAAGCTGCTAAATTCTAGGAAAATGAACTTCAGCTGCACATGGTTTGATTTACAACAAAATAATCCGTCTAATAGCTACAAGGCATCTGAACAATGAAGGAAGAGAGAAGGACCAGAGAAAGCTCAAATATTGAAGCCCAAATCTCTTATTCTCTTTGAATCTCCAACTAAAGGCCTTCCCGAAACCCTTGCCTTGTAGCTTCCTTTTGCCTCCCAAATGCCATAATGATGTTTTTGTTGAAGATATACAATGAATCTCTTATAATTCTGGATATCTCTCTACTTCGTTTGAAAAACCAAACTTTATCCTCAAACTTCTAAATATATTTCCTTTTGATTTGACTAAAATAATTCCTACACAAAATTTAAATTAAAATTGGTATAAAAAGGCCATGAAAGAATTAAACAACAAAAATTTAAGTACTATAACATAATCATAGTATAGTTTAATGTAAATATCAACTAGCCTGTTATGAATATAGACAATACATACCAAGATAACTTATAAAACTCATTCTCAAGCTAGAGCATCAATTTATTCCCGTCAAGCAAAGCTTGTTATGAATATAAACAATCTTATTTCCATAATAAAGTTTAATGTAAATATCAACTAGCCTGCTATATTCTTATATCTAACATGAATAATAGAAGTATGTCTTTCTTTGAACAAAATGACAATCATAGCATCATGACTGTATAGGTGAGGAGTTCCCAAACTAATCCCATCAAGTTAATGATGCATTATATCATTCCTTGTCTTCTGATTTATCACTTGATCTTGCAACTATGCTTTGTTTCTTTAAAATTTTTAGATAACGAAGTTACCCTTTGGGAAAATGGACAGCATCTTTGAGATTGATCTATAAATATTGAACCCTGTGCCTATTCTGTATATAAAAATTCTTCTTCCCTACAATCACTATGTTCCAGGTAGCTCAGTTACCATTAATCTTTTTAAATTTGAACAATTAATTAGAGGAATGGAGACACTGGTTTACAATTTATTAGTTCGGTTTTAATTAAATTATACTAGAAGCGAAGATAATTGAATATATATATATTTTAAAGTTCTATGTACTAAGCATCTAACAAATATATAATAATAAATTTTAAATATTTATTAATTCATATTCCTTAAAATGCTTGAGAGGTCACATCTTAATTAAAAATTAAAAAAAAATTAAAATTTTACACTTCTAAAATTAAACTTTTAGAGTTCTCAAATTATATCAAGCACTAAATGCCAATGGTAGAAAGGAGCAATTTTTGTCAAATATTGTGATATTTAGCCTACAAGGAGATGAAGAAAGATTTCAACAATAATAATATTAGCATTATCCCATTATGTGAGGTTTGCTATATGGATAATACGACGTCAATCGGTTCTATCAAATACCATCTTCTCAGATAAATCATTTCTCAAAAGGTCATTCTTTATAACATCCTTTAGTGTCATTTTTTGTTTTTTTTATACTTTTTGATAAAGCCATTAACTCTCCTCACTGGTTCTTCTTACCCTCTTCTTTGTACATACTCAAATCACTTTAAACGATTTTTCACTATTTTCTCCTTAGTAGGTGCTACTTTAACTTTCCTTCGTATACAGTTATTTCGTATCTTATTCAATTTTGTATAACCACACATCCATTTCAACATTTTCATTTCCACTACTCTCATTTTATGCTTTTGTTGTCCTTTCAAAGCCTAATATTCACTACCATATAGCATCGCTGGCTTTATAGCTGTTTGATAAAATTTTCTTTTAAACTTCATAGGTATCTTCCGGTCACAAATAACTCCTGATACTTTCCTCTACTTTAATCACCCAGCTTTTATTTTATTTATAACATCCTCATCAATTTCACCATCACTCTGTAAAATTGACCACAAATATCTAAATTTTGACACTTTTGGAATAGTTTGCTCTCCAATTTTTACCTCTAAATCATTTTTAATTGGCCTCTTATTAAATTTGTATTGCATATATTCCGTTTTACTCCCACTCAAGCGGAAACCTTTTGATTTCAAAGTGTATCTCCATAATTCAAGTTTAGAGTCGATCTCTTCTCTTGAGTCCTCAATTAAAACTATATCATCTACGAAGAGTATACACTTTGGAATTTCTTCCTGTAAATACTTTGTTAGAACTTCCAAAACCAAATTAAACAGATATGGATTCAAGGAAGATCCTTAATGTAAGCCTATTCTTATAAGAAAGTCTTTTATCACACCTCAAGGGATTCTCACACTTGTTGTTACACTCTTATACATATCCTTTATGACTTGAATATAAGCCATACAAATACCTTTCTTCTCCATAATTTTTCACAATGTATTTCTTGATACTCTATTATAGGTTTTTTCCAAATCAATGAAAATCATATGTAGGTCTCTCTTTTTACTCCGGTATCTTTCAACCAAACCCCTTAATAAATAAATAGCCTCTGTTGTAGACTGTTCTGGCATAAATCCAAATTGGCTTTCTGAAATACGAGACTCTTTTTGAGTTTATGCTCAATCACTCTTTCCTAAAATTTTATGGTGTGACTCATAAGTTTTATCCCCTAATAATTTGCACAATTTTGAATATCTCTCTTGTTCTTGTATATAGGTACTAAAGTGCTATTTATCCATTTCTTTGACATTTTCTTTGACCTTAAAGTCTCATTAAATAACTTAGTAAGTTACAAAACCTCCTTCTCTCCTAAACTCTCAAGAGAATATAGCTTAGGAGAACAGAAAGATTGAAAGAAAAAAATCCAAAAACAATGAGGAACAATTCTAGTGTTTTTTGTTTCTTTTAAATAGTTTCTTCTCTTTGATAAACATCTTGATACTTACTGTCTTTTATTGTTTGTTTTCCAAAAGTAGTTAAAGATGAACTGTGCTTTTTATAGGAAGGAATGTTTGAACTCTTGAACCAATCTGATTTTGACGGGTCCAACCGACTTTTAGTCAATTTTTTTACAAGCTATATAGATCAAGTTAACCGAGTTAGTGTTTTGTCTGATTGGCCTATTTGTTTTTCTTTTTTGTTTTTAAGGAAGGTGAAAAGACTATCTTCAGTTCAAAAAATGCACCCTATACATAAGTTGTTAAACCAAAAGTAAAAAGAATCGTAAAAAGAAAGAGCATCATTTTGAAAGATGTTAAAATCTTCTGTCGTATACCTATTCCTTGTTATAAGCAAATATTTTCATTTAATTTTAAAGTCATTTACTATTCTATAACAAATTTGAGCACTATTTAGGAGTTTTTGCTTAAAAATCAAAGCATATCTTGTAACACTCTAACAAAAATAAACCCCAACACACTCGAAACCATCAAAACTACTCAAAATGGGTGAGACTGGTTTGGGACTGCGACCTACTACAGTGACGCCGTAACCTCATAGCTACTGGATGAAATAGGTTGAGGCACAGAATGTGTGATGCCGTGGTGCCATCAACTAACAGCACATCAGCAATTTGTTGATGTTTTGGGCAACCTTTCAACATACACAATTTTGTGCTCCGACCTCTAATTGGTCTAATTTTAACTCCTACAGGTCATTCTACTTCCAATCTTAACTATAGACCTTGACCATACTTCAAAATACCTCCACATGGAGATTCTGGATGTCCAAGACCTTTTTGTTCACTTTTTGACCAAAACCCATTACTCAACACTAGCCCAGGACCATTTCTACATGTCACTTTTGACACAACTGACTTGTCTAAGGAAGTTTCACCCTGGAAAAATTGTTTCTCCAAGTTTTGATCCCCTTGTACCCCAAATTAACCCAGTGGGTTATATGTCCAAATCACACATGCAAGGCCCAAAAACCATATTAGGCTTACAATGAGACATACCAGTGCTATAATGGACACTCATGCATACCAACACGTTTTGACCCATACTAGGGTCCGGTAATCACATCTCATGTACTACCAACCACATATATTGCATTCAATCACAACCACAACATACCACACTGGGCATTTCATCATATCATCGACTTACCATACTCCCACATCAACAATACACATCCACATGCCATAACTTACTCCCAGGGTACAGGCAACAGATAAAACATACAACAATATCCTACTTGGCATAATTCATTACATAAACTAAATGAGATGCTACTAGCGAACTCGATTATTCCTATCTAGAGAGAGCGCTAGGATTCGTTAGTCTTCTCTAGACTAGTATTGGAGTCTTTGCGTGAAATGTTAATTATGGAGGGTGTGAGACAGAGTCTCAACAACCAGGAATCACACATAATACACAATGAACAACATATATACCATATATATATATATATTCAAAATGCATGCATATGATGGGATGCAATGCAAATGAAATGATATACATGTTCCTCTTTGTACACGACTAGGACCTTGGGTTAGTACCATCACAAGGCATACCCAATTGATGATTCCTTTCGAACAATCGATAAAGATTGATTTTAGGATATCACCCAGCTTACTTTTCACTAGTATGACCTGGTCAAAGGCCACACTAATGATTAGACTATGGTTTTCCTTCCCTTAGACCATTCAAATTGGTGGTAATTTAGGGAAAGTGCATCCCCAATCTACTGCCACTTGACTCTTCTGGCCATTGGAGAAAATTTAGTGGCAGGGATATTCAATCATCAACCTCAGCATTTGACCACTAGTGGTTCGGTATACTACGTGGTATCATCATATCTCATATCATCGTCACCCGATCAACCATTTTCCAATATGCGCAATGTGGTGATGATGTTTAATGTCATGCTAACATGTCAATATCATACACAATCATCATCATCATAATCGTCATTATTAAAGCCGTCAAAACGGGTCAAGCCTGACAGGCTGGCCCGAAAAGCCCTAAAAAATGAGCATGCTTGGGTTTTAACTTTGAGAGCAAATACATAATCCAGGCTTTTTGAACCCGGCTTGTGGCGGGCCAGCCCGAAAAGCTCGTGTTCTTTTTTTCTTTTCTTTTTTGTTTAATCAATAAAAAATATATATATTATTTTATTAATTAATAATGTATAAATTGTAAAATTTAAATATTATATTAATTTTTAGTAAATGATAATGATAATTAGTTGTATTAATTTTAAAAATTATATGAAAAAATTTTAAAAAAATAATAATATGTAAAAAGTATGGACCCGTGAGCTCGCAATGTACGGGCTCGAGCCTTTAAAGATGAGTCCGTATAGCAATCTGGGCTTTTTGGCCCGGCCCGAGTACCAAATGGCCGGGCTAGCTCAGATTGACAGTACTAGTCATTATTATCATGCTAGCATGCTATCATGTGGAGATGCTCACAAATCATATATACATATACATCAATAACATGTTTTCATATACTAAAAACAAGGGAAAGTGTGGAGCTTACCATATCTCCTCCAACCATGCACATACCATCATATGAAAAGAGCAAACATGTATATACAGGTGATATCATGGTATGAAAAGAAGTACACACACATATATATATATATATGTATATATATAACAAAAATCAACACACATAAAGTATACATCCTGGTTGCCTCGAATTGTTGACACAACGTACATAGGGGTTTTAGCAAGCCTTCAGAGCACCTATCACAAACCAAACACTTCCAATTAGCCGAATAATCACTACAATGTTATAATATCTTCAATTAACATAAAGCCCACTTTAATCAAAAGCCACAATTCAACCATTCAAGCTTAACCCATAGCTCCAATAGCATAATTACACATTAATAAGCCCCAAACAACCATTCAAATCATGAACCAACATATACAATTCGGATTCCAAGCTTCCACACTCAAAACAAAGCTAGGGTTTACACAAACCACACATAATCCTTCTTAAACTCATACCCAAACCTTAATAACACTAAACAATACTTCAATGATTCACTTACACCAATTTTAATTGGTGGAAATTTGACCAACCCTAAACCCTCATGCATATACACGAATTTCATCCAAAATTTATGGAGAAAAGAGAAGAGGGAAGACACAAATTCACTTATCAATCAAGATTGAAGCTTCTAAAGTCTAGAAATCACTCCCCAAGACCCAATCTCATAAACCATAGGAGAGCTCTTCTCTTCCTCCTTTGATTCTTTTTGCTTCATCTGACTGAAACCCTTTTGATTTAAAGAAATTCGGCAACTCGCGTTGCGGCAGATGATTAGCTAACCATGGTGTAAGACTCTTCTGATCCAAAAATATTCAAAGTCAGTTGCACTTTTCGCCATGGTGGATTTGCTCCTCACCGCGGCATGGAGTGCTTTTGTTTTAATTTCTTGAATTCTTCTCCCTTTGTCCTTGCTCTAGTTCTGGTTCCTCTGTTGTTGCACAAATCAAAGTGTATACTTCTCATTAGCTCGAGACTAAGTCCAAGATAACATGTTGAGGGTTGTTACATACCTTAACCTGCCAAACAGCATATATAAATTGTAGCACAAAACGCAATTGTTCTTAGCTTATACACTAGCCTTTACTTCCTTCTAGATTGTACAAAAATATGTTGCCACACATATAGCCTAGAAGAATTAATGTCAAAATCAACATAAACTATCAGCATTTTCAAAATTCCAACAAATTTAGAGCATTCAAAACATAAATGATCAAGTGTTTTAGGGTGAACTTGAGAAAAATTGCAAAGATCATCATGTAATTAAAGCGTTTCTGTCTGTCTTTTGTAGCTAGTCTGGAAATGTAGCCAAACAATTATTTAATGTTTTAACAATGTGTACCTACTCCAAACCATACAATAGGATACCAGGGGACTTTATGGAAATTAGGATAAAAGATCCTGTAACACTCATGAAGCATTCATTTTTTGGCAATCTCAAAACTCATTCATAATCAGTTGGAGTACTCCTTTTTACCAGCTCATCTTGAATTTTCAACAAATTTAAGCACAACCAAGAGTCTGGGTCAACCTACCACACCAAAATGGCTTGTAGCTCTAGGCAGCTTCTTAATAAGTAATTATTGGTGATTATATCTTGAAGTATGGAAATTAAGAACTGGTGTAACTTATCGTTATGATTGGGTTAGGGGAATATTTATATTTGTTTACGTAATCCTAGCCTCAGCAATTGAATTTTCATTTTCTTTTTTTTTTTTTTGGAAACTTGAATGATGGAGAGTACTGAGCATCAATCCCTTTTGTCCTTAAGTTGCAGTCCTTAGTCGATGTTTGTAAACAAAAGAAACAAGGTTTTTGGTATTTTTGGCCATAGAAAATCTCACTGCAACAAATCATTGCTTCTATTTCACAGCATGCAGGAGACAATTGAACGCTACCGAAATCATACCAGAGATGTTCAAACAGCCACCAGATTCGTTGAACAAAATATGCAGGTTCTTATCTCCTCATTCCTTGTCACTCTATTATTATTATTATTATTATTTTTTGTTATTTTGTTTTTAATCTTCATTATGCATCCTAAATCCATGTTTTTTCATTGGAAGGTAAACTTACAAGTGACTTCTATAGTTTTATTGTTCCTTTCAAGAAGTCTAAACTAAACTGTAACTTCCCATTCATTTCATTCGATGATTTCCAAATTGTGGACTATGGTAAAAGTTGATCTAGAGAATTATGTAAATATCTCAAGGGAGATGTTATGTGAGCCAAAGCACTTATGCTGACATAAAGATATTTTAGTCATAAATATATACTTCAGCTACCACTGAGCATTTGGTTCAACTGGTAAGGGGTTATACCAGTTTAATCAGAGGTCTCGAGTTCAAGTACTGGGAATGCCGTCATATTAAATACTTGATGGTAGAGCTTGCTGCTCGAAAGGGTCCCAACTGACTTGATCTAGATTAATCTGAGTCCCGATAAATACTCCAGTTGAAGTGGACATCCTCAAGTAAAATAAAAACCAAATGAGATGAATTAAATACAATCCTCATTTGACCAAGTTACTCCAATTAAATGGCCACTAATTGTTCTCTAATTAGTGGCCACTTAATTAGAAAATATTAAACACACAATTAGATAAACACACATACACCATTAAAATGCAATAAGAGAGTATTCATACACTAAGCCATAACCAAAGCCATAATCATCATAGAACAATAAACTAGCCAATCATAATTAGTATATTCAAGCATAAATACGCATGACAATCCAAAGGAACATCAGAAAATGTATAAAGAGATAAAGGGAAAAGAGAAAACTGATTGTGGAGATGAAATTTCTTTCCAAACTCCAAATACTAGCTCTCCTCTCATATAGGTTTTCTAGATTCTTTGCACACATCACTAGGAGAAACTTTCCTTTCTTATCTTGTTCTTTCAAACATGTTGGCCCTTTACCAAAAATCTTGTGTTGCAGTTGGATTTTTATCACCCCATTTGAAATTAGAGGACTCTGATTTAGGTTCTGATTAAAATGCTCCTTCAGGTGTATTCTCTGTTCCTTAAATCTTTCAGGTATGCTAATCGGCATTTTTGAATAACACGTTGAATCAAAACATTTTTTCACCAAATAACTTCATTTGATTTGAATAGGAAAATATTTTCGCCTAGTTTCAGGAAAAAAAAAACTCTGCAAAAATATATATTCTTGCATGGTTTCTGATTTTTTTTTTCATATTTCCGCTATCTCTTCCTAAGGTTTGAAATTTTATAGCCTTAGGTTGTCTGTGTCTTGAAACTTCTCTTCAAGAGTTTTCCATGTTTCCTTTGTTGTCAATATAGACGTAATCTATCCTTGGATAATATCAATGTTCGAAATTTTATAGGCCTCTCCTTGTTTGTCTCTTGAAATTCATTTTCAGGAGTTTTTCAAGCCCCCTTTGCATTGAAAAAAAAAAATTTAAAAACTAGACTGGACATTGGACCTAGATGAGTAGTCCACATTTTGATGACCTGGGCTTGACTAAATTGATATTGAGGTAAAGCATTTTGTATAGGTGAACAAATTTTTGTCAAACAAGTTGAGTAGTGTTTGTAATGCGCAAAAACAGTTGAAGCATTTTGTACATGACAACAAATCTATGTCAAACAAGTTGAGTAGAGTAAGACACACGCGCAAACAGTTAAAGCATTATTTTGTTCATGACAACAAACCTATGTAGAAGAAGTTGAGTAGAGTTTGTAAAATTAATATCATAAATCTTTATCACAAAACGCAACAACTCTAATAAAAATAAGCAAACTGTTTTTTGATTGGTTTGATGCTAAATTGACTGGTACTTTTTATGCATGTTTCGATTGGTTCAATGACCAATTTACTAGTTTTCTTGTTTGATCAAGAATGTAATTTTTTTTTTTTGGGACAACATCGATCAGAATGTAATGTTTGACATAGCATATTGCAAGTTAAAAAAAGGCCTTTACATTCTTGAGAGCATTCTCTTTTCTGCACAGTAGAGATGTGCACTCCTTGTGCTGAGGCTTCATATATAATCACTTTGTTCAATCTCATAAATGATAATCCATGAGTAAAGAAAACTTTTGTTAATGGCTCAAATCCTTGCTCTTGGAGGTGAGAATCCACCGAACCATAAGAAGGCAATGCAGTGATACCAATTGTTGGTTGTAGCAGCTTATAGGATAACGGGTGTGTTTGGATTAGATTATGTATAAGTGATTATGAGGATAAGTGATTATTTATGAGTGATTATAAGGATAAGTGATTATTTATGAGTAATTATGAGAATAAGTGATTATGTCAAAAAGTGATTTGTGTTTGGATATTTTTACCTTATAAGTGATTTTAAGAAAAGAAATGTGTTTGAATATTGAGGTTTAAGTGGTTATTGGGTGGATAATAAGAAGGAAAAATGAAATAAGTGATTATGGGAGGATAAGTGATTATCATAAGCTGAAAAAATCAGTTTTTACTATAAGCACTTATTTAAGGCATAAGTGCTTATTAAAAAGCTGTTTCAGTTTGATAACTCTACCACATAAGCACTTATGGGGATCCATAAATGCTTATTTTCACAATCCAAACAGGCTAAACGTGAGAAATGTATACATGCAAACAGGGACGAGACTTGGACATGAAGAACATTCTAATTCTCACTCCTTCATATTTGAAGAACAATGAGAGAGCCATACAAGATATTTTAGGGACATAAGAGTACCTTCACAATACAGACACAAGACATTTAATAACATTGACATAAAGCATCAATAAAACATAGTTTTTGATTGTCAGGCAAAAATAATAATTCGAACGAGTAGAATGCTACAAATGTGTACTAAATATTTTCCTGAAAATGCATAGGTAGATGACTCCGTTTTCTTCTTCTTTTTCTTTTTTTATTTATGTATTTGTTGCTCATAGAAACTCATCAAACTTGCGATCCTGATGTTTGAAAGAAATTTTAATGGCAGAATCTAAAGCAAGAAACAGCAAGAATGATGAAGAAGATTCAGCTTCTTGAAATTTCAAAACGGTTCAAGTCCTACTTTGAACTTCTATATATAAATTCCATGTAACATTGCATTCATGGTAAAAGCAAATATTTTGCTTTTTGTATATTTCAATCTCTTAGGAAGCTCTTGGGAGAAGATTTGGCGCCATGCTCCCTACAAGAACTACAGGAGATAGAACAGAAGTTGGAAAGGAGTGTCAGAAACGTTCGTGAAAGAAAGGTTATCTTTTAATATGGCTATCGAATTTTACTCAAAATATTTCAGAACCTGATTTATGTCTCAACCTCAACCTTCTGCATTTCAGAGTCAAATTTTTAAGGAACAAATGGACCAACTTAAAGATAAGGTAAGCTGTCTGTGTTTTGTGATTAGAAGGTAGTTTAATACCCAAGTGTGATTTTGCATGATAGAGATGTGATAAGAAACTTTAGAAAAAGGAAGAGAAATTTGGTATGCTGTCACACACTCACACACACATGGGGAACGCTCATTTTAGATTGGGAAGAGTAAACTCTAGCCGTTCGTGTATAATTGTACAAGCACTGCAAGACACCTGAAAGTTTCTCTTTACTTCATTTGTATTTCTCTGACTCATTGAGTCACATGCCTTGAAAGAGGAAAAACTATTATTAGGTAAATTTAGTTTATAAAAGATAAGTAAATCAAGTTGATAATGAATTATTTAATTAAACTTGTTAGACGTATATTTTGGCAAAGCTCGCCAGCTCCAACATATTTACATTCCTTTTCATAACTAGTTTAGTCACATTTCAAGGTTATGAATCTCTCTTCAAGACGCATTAAGGTTTTATTCTTAATTTCTGTGTCTGGCCATTGAAGAATTTCTCTGCGGGCGAAAAATGCTGACTTGGCTTTGTTTTTCTTGCAAACCAGGAAAAAGCCCTAGAAGCAGAAAATGCAAGGCTCTCTGAGAAGGTGATATTATTATTATTATTATAGTTAATTTTATCTGTAAATCATAATTATTTGACTTGGATATTTCATTAGTGTTGGCAAACCTATTAAATGCTAGTAAGATTTCACATTTGATTACTCTGGAATGAAAGACATTGATCACACCATGCAGTGTGGTATCAAGGCAAAGCAAGCAAGACAGAATCTGGGTGAAAATCCAACCCCCTTAGAAAATAGTTCAACTTCGGATGTAGAAACTGATTTGTTCATTGGATTACCAGAAACAAGAACAAGATGCATTCTTCCTCCTCCTCATGTGGTCTGATTGAAGATTATAATAAAATCCAGATTCATGCCATGATCTGCGAATATGAAATAAGGAAAACCACTACTGTTTAAGTAATATTGTGTATATATTAAGATGCCAAACTGTTTCATTGAAATGAATAGTCTATGAAGATAAGCCATTAATTAGTATTGGATGGTTCAAACTACTAGCTATTTGATTAATGCCATCTTTTAGGGTTTTAACTGTTTGCTTGTATGGATCAGTAGAAACTTGTGTTTGTGCTGATAAAAATTTGTTAAGATATATAAATGGGTACTTTAGTTTTATCTTTCAAATAATATTCAGTTTCTTCCTTTCGTTTAGCTATGTTGGAGAGGATCTCGTGAAATACTTTAGAATGAAGATAAAGAGAGATAGGAAGAGAAGAATGAGTCTCACGTAAGTTACACGCATTCACAGAGGTGATGAGACCATTTCCTTCTTCCCATTTCTCGGCCTAATTTTATTCCTCTGAAATATTTTAAAAGACACAAGTTCCCCTAACAATGTGTTATGCGTAGTTTAAATCTAATTTGAGATGCAGGAGGCAAAATTTGCTAAAACAATATTACAATACATGTGTGTGTGTGTGTGTGTTACACACTGGGGATTGGAAATAGTGCGGTTTAGGAGATCAATATAATGGACCAAGTAATGTTCCGAAAAAAGTTTATTATTTTGGCAAGGACTCGGAGAACCTATTTCGGGACTCTCGTGTTCACAAATTTTTGAAGTGTTAAGGCTGGCCTAGTCATCCAAAAAGTGCTGGTCTGGACTGAAAGGCAATTCAGTGTGAAAAAACGAAATTGGGACCAAAAGTGGGCAGCAGTAGAAACGGATTTGGCTGAGGGTCTATATAATAAAGTTAATTACATGTGGGGCTGAATTCTGGTGAAGTTGGGGGTCTCTAAATATTGGAGCAATTGCTTAATTTCTAATTTTCTAAAACATTCCAGAATTTAGGAAACTATATATACATCAAGAAGAAAAATTATCGTTTGCCTAAAATTGGATGGCTATGTTAAAAGAAACTATAGATGTGTTCGGTCGTGTTATTAAATCCAGTTGAACGCCAGAAGAGACCTGGGTCATATAATTTCTGTTTTAGGTTTCAAAGTGACACTAAATATTTATGAAATTAAGACTCACGCTCAATGTGCGGCTTATCTTTTTGTTTGGATTTTGGTAATACTAATCGTCACATAATGCTTTTGGTGGTAACTGTAATCGCCACCAAGAGTCCTCGTACTTGTATTTAGTTAGTTTATGGGTCATGTGTAAAATTACCAATATCATATTCAGTCAACCAATGAATCAATATATATATATATATATAAGAAAATATGTAGATAGCCGTACTATTAACAAGCAGTGAATGTGATATTCATTTCCTATATATTGTGTACGAAATTTATTAAAAAAATGTGTGTCTAATTTTTATAATAAATCAATTAGTATTAAAAAAAAAGAAAGCCTAAATAATTAATTTATTCATTTTTAGCCAATAGAAATAAGTGAGCTCACTAATGGGTGCCTCAAGGAATCCAAAATTTCTAGAAGAGAAAAATTGTGGAACCAAAAGTGGGTGTGCAAGAGTGATTGGAGAGTTTATGAAGTGCAATACAAAAGTAGACAAGTAGAGATTACCTATATAGTGTAGAGAGGGGAAGTGAATTTGGATTTTTTTTTTTTTGCACATGTTAAAAGGCATGCAATGGATACCACGGTAAAAGAATTATTCCCATTTTAGATATGATAATATTCGAATATGAACGATATACAATACTTATAAAAACGTAATGGGTAATTAATGATGGCCATAAGGAGGAAGGTGTAATGAGTGTGTTAATATAATTAAATTTGTGGATAAAAAAATTGCGGTGGAGAGCATAAGCAATATAGCATCCATGGGAGTGGCGGTAGGGAGGCAGGTGGAGTGGTACTGTGCTTTTTTTTTTTTGGTGAATATGTGGTACAGTGCTCTGTTTGGAGACTTGTTGGGGGAAAGTGGAATTAGAAGTAGAAAGCAGAGCAACGAAGAGAATAAAACAACAAAGGCAGAACAGGTCGCATCCCCCTATCCCGATGCACGTTTCCGCCTTTTTCATTTCATTTCCTCGTACTTTTATTTATTCTTTCACTGTATCTTTCTGCTTCGTATCGTCTTCTTATTGGCTAATTCATCCAACACACTTTCTTTTATTCCTAATATCTTAATTTAAAAAAAAAAAAAAAACTAACATCCATATTCATAATCAATCAACCAAATAATCCCAGTCCCAGGGTCTGCCCTCTTCTCGAAAACGGATCTAACATATATAGTATCATTTTGGCATGACCTTCGTATCGGACCCTCTTTTTACAGAATTTTTTTTTTAAATCGTACTATTATATAATTTTCCTTGGCATGACTTATTTTAATTTTTATAAATATATTATATGTTAATATTATTTTGATATTGTGTAGATATTTATTTGATATTGTTGATATTATTTGATTTGTAATCCCTAAATATCTTCTCTGTATTTATTTTGTCATCTTATTTTCTTTTGTATATATACTCTTGTATCTTACTCTTTGGAATACACACAATTTTTCCTTCAGTATATTTTCCACTCTTTTATTTTAACATGGCATCAGAGCCGCAATTTTTTTTTTCCGATTACTGTTCATTGTCAGTACCTTTACTATCCAGTTGTTGTCGCGATCAATCTGTATCTCGTCAGGTTTCCTTCACGGCCACCGCCCACCACCCTGCCGTCGACTTCCTCTGGCCGGTCTTTCCTCGTTCTCCGATCACCGTCCTCAGCCGCACACGCCTTCATGAGCGAAACTCGCGAATCTTGTTCATCTGCTCCATTGTTCTGTTCACGACCAGATCTCCGTGTTCTCCGGCCACCACCGTGACCACGCGCGGCTTCCTTGTGTTCGTCTGCCTCTGACCGTTCCATCCCCAGAATTTCACAGCCATCCTCCGATCAACGCGCCTCCACAAGCTCTTCCACCGCCGCTGTCTTGTCTTCATTCAGCCCGGGTTTTTATCTTCTATCAGATTTTGACGCAGGTTGTCTTTTCTTGTCTACAATATGGACAAGTCCGAGATAGCTCATCCTATTTCTGTTATTTTGTCTGGTTCGAATTACTGTCTATGGTTGGAAAGCATGCGCGGTTTTTTGAAAGGCCGCAAACTGTGGCGCTATATCACTGGTGATATTCGGTATCCTGTTCGAGAGGCCGCTGAGACTGATTTGAAATTTACTGAGCGCCTTGATGAGTGGGACAACAAAAACAATCAGATTATCACATGGTTTCGTAATACTTCTGTTGCTAGTATCCACCAACAGTTTGGACGTTTTGAGACTGCGAAAGAGGTATGGGATCATCTAGCTAATCGCTATACTTCATCTGACTTGTCAAACCAGTTTCAGTTGCAGAAAACTCTCACTGTTCTAAAGCAGGAGAAGGGTCAACCACTGTATGATTTTTTGGCTAAGATTGAATCTATTTGGGATCAGCTGGCTTACTCAGAACCTACTTTTAAGTGTGAGCATGATGCACAAGCTTTCTTTCAGTACAGAGATCAGCTTCGTCTTATTCAGTTCTTGATGGCTCTCACAGATGATTTTGAGCCTGTTCGAGCCTCTTTACTTCACCAAAGCCCGCTTCCGACTCTTGAGGATGCTCTTTCTCGGCTTCGTTCTGAGGAAACTCGACTGGGGCTTTTACAGCACACTCCTACAATGGCCTTTGCTGCATCTGGACGAACTTCTAAGTCCTGTCGTCGCTGTCCCCAATCTAATCATACTTTTGACCAGTGTCCTTATATTGAGTGTCGCACCTGTCATCAGAAGGGCCATATTGCTGTAAATTGTTCTGCTTTATTCTGTCGCTATTGTAAAAAGACCGGGCATCTTATTGATCAATGTCTCACTCGTCCTCCCAAGTCTGATCAGGGAAGGTCAATCAGGTCTGGTTCGTCCTCCAAGTCTGCATTATCTGTCACTGATGAAGTCTGTGTTCCTGCTGCCAATTCTGTTCCGGAATCCTCTTCTACAGACCTTGAGGCTTTACTTCGAAAGCTTATCTCTAGTACTTCCAGCCCACCTGCTGCTTTAACTACTCCTTCAGGTAACTCTTGGTTCTTTGACTCTGCTTGTTGTAATCATATGACTGGTCAGGAAAACTTCTTTTCTTCTATGTCTCCGAATACTACTACCCATCCTATATATACTGCTGATAATTCCCAAATGCCCGTTAGTCATATTGGTATTATTTCTTTGCCTTCTTTATCTATTCATGACACATATTTTGTCCTGCTATTAGTTTTAATCTAATCTCTATTGGACAACTTGTTGATATGGGCTATGATGTATTATTTAACAAGCATGGTTGTGTTGTAATGGATTCTCAGACAAGACAGGTTATCGGGACTGGGCGTAAAGTCGGTCGTATGTTTGAGCTCAACTCACTACATCTCCCTGAAGCCATTTCTCCTGGATTATGTGCTGCTACCACATCTTCGTCCCTTGATCTATGGCATCGCCGTCTTGCTCATCCTTCTTTAAATAAACTTCGTCCTTTACTCTCTAGTGGTCTTTTAGGTCGAGTCAATAATGAGTCTTTACATTGTATTTCTTGTCAAACTGCAAAACAATCTGCTTTATCATTTAATAAAAATGATTCTATTGCTGATTCAATTTTTGATTTGGTCCATTCAGATATTTGGGGCCCCGGTCCTACTCCTTCTATGGGAGGCTCTCGATATTTTGTAATTTTTGTGGATGATTATTCGCGTTTTACTTGGATCTATGTGATGAAAAACCGATCTGAGTTATCTGATATTTATATCAAATTTGCTACTATGATACAAACTCAGTTCTCTAAAGTCATAAAAACTTTTCGCCGTGATAATGCTTTGGAATATCGAGATTCTAAATTGCTCAATTTTCTTGATGCTCAGGGCACAATCTCTCAGTATTCATGTCCTTATACCTCTCAGCAAAATGGTCGGGCAGAACGTAAACACCGTCATATCCTTGATTCCATCAGAGCCCTACTTATTTCATCTTCCTGTCCTGAACGATTCTGGGGTGAAGCAGCATTGACTGCTGTTTACTGTATTAATAGAATCCCTTCACCAATTCTTGGTAATATCTCTCCTTTTGAGCGTCTTCACGGTACATCTCCTAACTACAGTCTCCTAAAAGTCTTTGCTTGTGTTTGCTTTGTCCTCCTTCCACCTCATGAGGCCACTAAATTGCAAGCCCGTGCTCGTATCTGTTGTTTCCTTAGTTATGATTCTGAACATAAGGGTTACCGTTGTTGGGACCCCGTCTCTCATCGCATCTGTGTCTCCCGTCATGTTGTTTTCTGGGAACATATGATGTTCTCATCCTTGACTGATCTTTCCTCTCTCTCTCCTCCTTCATCTTCTATTTTCACAGATAATTCTGTTGATCTTTTTCCCAGTGACTCAGGTACAGATTCTCCTAATGAGCTCATTCACATGCCTGATGCAGCGCCTGTTCCAGATGAGCCTACTGTCTCTGATCCTCCAGAACATGTTGTGCCTACAGAGCCCATATCATCTGCCATCACTCGACCCACCCGTGTAAGACTTCGTCCTCCCTACCTCAATGATTACCACTGTTTTTCCACCATCCTTCAGTTACAGGAACCTCAGTCCTACCTGGAAGCCTCCCGCGACCCTGATTGGCAGCAGGCTATGCAAGACGAATTGCAGGCCTTAGAGAAAATGCACACTTGGGATCTTGTTGATCTTCCCTCTGATAAGACTCTGGTTGGATGTCGTTGGGTTTACAAACTCAAGACTCACTCGGACGGGTCTTTAGAACGGCGAAAGGCTCGTTTGGTAGCTCAAGGATTCACTCAGGAACATGGAATTAATTATGAGGAGACATTTGCTCCTGTTGCTCGGATTACTTCTGTCCGAAGTCTTCTTGCCATTGCGTCAGTTAAATCCTGGACTCTTCACCAAATGGATGTTAAAAATGCTTTTCTGAATGGGGATCTCGAGGAAGAAGTGTATATGAAACCACCTCCTGGTTATCTACATTCGGCAAACAAGGTTTGTCGACTCCGGCGAGCACTCTATGGTCTTAAACAGGCTTCTCGTGCTTGGTTTGCTAAGTTTAGCTCTACCATCAGTCAGCTTGGTTTTTCTTGTAGTCCTTATGACTTTGCACTGTTTGTTTGTACTACTGAGCGTGGTATTGTCTTGCTTTTGTTGTATGTTGATGACATGATTATCACCGGTGACGACAGTTTAGGAGTATAGGAACTTAAATCCTATCTTGGGAATCATTTTGAAATGAAGGACCTTGGGAATTTAAGATATTTTCTTGGATTAGAGGTACTCCAAGGGGAGAATGGCATTTCTCTCTCTCAGGTTAAATATGCTTCTGATTTGATCTCTCGGGCCCGACTTACTAATGATACAATAGAGACTACTCCTATTGAACCTAATGCAAAATTTACCCCTACTGATGGTACCTTACTGAAAGATCCTACGACCTATCGCCAACTAGTTGGAAGTCTCATTTATCTCACTGTGACCAGACCTGACATTGCTTATGCAGTGCATATTGTTAGTCAATTTATGCAATCTCCTCGCTCTACTCACTATGCTGCAGTCCTGCGTATCCTTCGATATGTTAAAGGAACTCTTTCTCATGGTTTGCACTTCTCTGCTAATTCATCACTTATTCTACGAGCTTATTCTGATGCAGATTGGGGTGGTGACCACTCTGATCGTAGATCTACTACTGGCTTTTGTATATTTCTTGGTGATTCTCTAATCTCGTGGCTAAGTAAGAAACAAACTTTAGCTTCTCGCTCTAGCACAGAGTCAGAGTATCGAGCTTTGGCTGACACTACGTCTGAAATACTTTGGCTTCGTTGGCTTCTCGCAGATATGGGTGTACATCAAGACTCCTCCACTGAGCTTTACTGTGACAGTCAGAGTGCCAGACAAATTGCTCATAATGATGTTTTTCATGAGTGCACCAAACATATTGAGATCGATTGTCACTTCACTCGGCAGCATATTCTTTGTGGTACCCTCAGACTTCTTCCCATCCGGACTGCTGATCAGCCTCCTGACTTGTTTACCAAGTCTCATAATCTAGGCCGGTTTAAAATTTTAGTCAACAAACTCAAGATGTTTGAACTCAAGCTATCTTGAGTTTGAAAGGGGGTGTTAATATTATTTTGATATTGTGTAGATATTTATTTGATATTGTTGATATTATTTGATTTGTAATCCCTAAATATATTCTCTGTATTTATTTTGTCATCTTATTTTCTTTTGTATATATACTCTTGTATCTTACTCTTTGGAATACACACAATTTTTCCTTCAGTATATTTTCCACTCTTTTATTTTAACATTATACATATTATATATTTTAATTTTATATAAATAAATATTTTTAAAATTATAATGAACGAAACCTTCCGCCTATATGATATTGATAATATTAAGATTAACAATAAGAAATTTTTTGGCTTGAGGACTATATAAAGAAAAATTATACGTAAATATTTTTTGTACAAATATTCATCCCACAGTAAAAATTGAGGATTCTCAGAAGCTAAAAGGAATACGGAGGCAATAAAGGCAATGATATCAAAATGATGCGTTTTCGAAATGTAATTGGCCCTTAGTACGTTACGATATGGAGGATGCTGCCAACGTTGTACTATTTGCCCCTTCCTTTCCCTTCGCTCAGATGTGACCCCACAGTCGAAACCTGCATTCCACCCACTTATCTCACATCCGTACTTTTTAAAAATAAAATAAAATAATTTTTTTATTATTCATGATTATTTGTATTTTTCAAATTCACTAATTACAAACTATCTCCAATATCAAATACAACTTGCTTTTCGTTTTCGAGATATATAAGTCGCTTAAGTTGATACACTCTTTGGATTTGTTCTCAATATAATTTATTTTTCATAATTGACCCTAATTAGATTTTTGCCTTTCCAATATATATATAAAGCAATTTTGAGGGTTACTTTAAAAAAAAATATTTTCCCTTCAAAATTTCTCAATTTTTGAAAATAAATTTAGGAGAAAATATGTAAACTTTGCATTTTTCTTCTCACTTTTCTTTCCTCTCTATTTTACTTGCTATCCAACTAAGGAAAAACTTATTTTCTCTCTTGTTCTTCTTTTAATTTTCTCTCTCCTACATTACTCTTCATCCAAACATAAGGTAAATAACTTATATTTGAGATAAGATAAATGAATAATTTAAATCCAAAAATTTCACACTTACTATTTGAGATATTTCCCATTTTAAAAAAATGACTTACTAAAAATTTTAAATATTTTTGTTCATAACTTTTAAAATGGTTATAAATTCTAATTACTTTTAGGATATTTTAAATAATTTAATTATAGTTTTAAGAAAAATTGTTAATAACTTTTAAGCTGTTAAATATAATTTTGACCTTGCATTAGACTTTTTATTTTAATTAAAAGATCTACGAAGGCAAGGAGGTAATTGCGACTCTTCACGGTTGAGGAGGATTGATTGGCATGGAACGAGAAAGAAAAGCAACAATACTTCAACTTTTTTTTAACAACTATTTAATATTTTTATACTACAATGTAATTTTTTATAAAATACGAGAATATAATAGTTTGTTTAATATAATTTTTTTTCATTTAATAATGTTGGGTTATATTATATCCATTCTTGCTTGTTAAGATATAAAATAAGCCCAAACACAAATGAAAAATAGGGCTTATTAATTTTAAAATATAGGGAGGGAACGATTAATTATATCTAATCACATATTCTGCAGTGATCGTGTGAGGAAATCCTGGGCGTGCTTTCTTTTTTAAAAATAATTTTCAGAAACATAAATCTATCTCTCTCTCATTTTGTGCTCTTTCCTTTTACAATTCTTTTTCTAGAGTGTATCTACAATAAAATAAAAAATAAAGTCCCCGTGACTTTATTTCATTTACTTGACATATATCTTTCTCATTCTCCCAGTGGAAAAATATTTTAGATCTATATGTATTTCTTCCTTATCTCTTTTAATTTATCAAGTAAATTTAAAACCTTCTAAAAGTATCAATTTTTTATTCACCCTAATTGTTATTAAATTTATTTGGCTTCTCTTTAGTTTAGGCTTTCTATTTCTTTTTTCTTCTTCCAAAATTAGACTGTTTAAATCAACTTTAAACTATTCATATATATATATATACTTATTTTAAGTTTTAATAGCTTTTTAATATTAAACATAAACTGTTCAAATAAAAAAGCAGTTAGGAGGTAAAAAAAAAAAAAGTAGGTAGGGAGAATGAAAAGATAAAAATTTGTGGAAAGAATATTGTTAGCATAGCGTGGTTAAGGAAGTGATTGTCCCCCGAAGCTTTTTCTTTGCTATTAAGGGAAAAAAGTGTGTTATTGTAAGCTATATTATTTTCATATAGATCATGTTAATTTTTAACTTTTGCCCTCTAATAATTGAATGGGTCCGATAATTTAACTATAACTAATAGTTTGGATGAATCTTAAATATATATATATATATATATATTTCTTATATTAGAGCATGAGAATGAGAAAAGAAATTAATATTAGGGGGAATTACAATTAAGAATGGTTAGGGTGAATTAATTATAAAGAAAAATTTTAACTGATAAAAAATATTAATTAATTTATGAAATACTAAGTAATAAATTGAGAGAATAAGTAGTAATAAATTATGTCTCATAATAAATTTATTATGTTGATCTCAAAATGTAATTCCCCTTGATATTATTACTTTTAAGATTCCATCAACTCTCTTGGTGTTTGGCATCATTTTCACATTATTGTGAAGAAAACAATGATAACAGTAGTATGATTTGCGTGATTTTATACCTTTATAAATTTTTGTTCTTTCTTTATCTAAGTGAACGAATTTTACTTTTACCAAAACAAGCAAAGATGAGGTTTTACCTTCAGTTACATAAAATCATATTTGTTTTTTCATATGGTAATAGAAAACAAAAAAGAAACATGCTAATAAAATTTGATATAATTGATAAGAATTGGTTCATATATCACAAAAATATGGATTTAAATCTTACAGTTGATTTGAGGATTTTATTGGTGAGCCTTGGAATCATAAGGCCTACTTTAATCTCAATGTGCTCTTGGACCTCAACTCACTTAAATTTTTCTGTAACAAAAAAGAAAATAAATGAGTTCGTAAATTAATTGTTAAAAAAACTTGTTTTCTCGTATGGTCCAACTCAAATTTGTTGGAGAGGGGTAAGATAATGATACTTTTTTATTTGATAAATAGGATAATAATACTATGATGGCTTCAAATGACAAAATACTTTTTTTTTGAAGTAAATTGACTTTCTAAATTATTTAAAAAAGTTTATTTATTTTTCAATTTTGATAATAAAAATTGTGAGGGGTTAAAAATTTATATTTAATACAAGTACTAATAATTGCTAAAAAAATATAATTTTAAGTGCTTATTTAATTAATAGAACAACAAAATTTATTAAAATCATAAAATAAAGATATATCGTAATAATTTTTTTTGAAAGTATTCAGTACAATCAAAATAAATATAATTTATTTATTATAAAAAATATATAACAAAAATAATATGACATCTATTAACAATAACAATGGACATGATCTCCTTAAGCAACAAACCTTGTCTATAATAAAAGGAAAAATCGTATCAGGATAGGATATTCCCATCTGAAGCTTAACAACGCTTGAATTTTGATTAATTCATAATACATATTATTAAATAATTGCCACCAAAAGTATTATTTTTTATTTTTAATTTATCAGATTCATTTATAATTTTTCTATAATAAAAACATTTGCAATTTTTTAATATAAAAAATTAAATTATATGTAAAATATATTTTTCTTTTATTATATCAAGTATTATTTTTAGAGTAACAACATAGCATAGTTGAAGAAAAATGACAAAGGATAAAATTTTATGAAGAAATAAGAAGTCAACGGTATATTACCAACTCAAGTTGGTATGAATAGTAAAGACTTTTATTTCTAAAGTAAGATAGAATTTAATTTCCAACTCTTGTGTGCATAGAAATTTAGTTGAAAACGGTTAAGCTATTGTCCTCAGTCCTTAAAGGAAGATAAGTTTTTACTACTTTTGAGACACTTTTAGAGTAGACTGAAATTTTTTTTTTATTCTAAAAAATAAATATAAAAGACATTTTTTACAAAAATAAGAAAATATTTTTTTAAAAAAATTGGTATATTTTTATCTTTACTTTTTATAATATATAATTTTATAACAATTATAAAACTAATCATATTTTTTAAAAATATGTGTTTAAATCAACCTAATAAGAACTAGACCGGATCAAAAACTAGTTCTAGATCCTATCCAAGTTCAGTTTGGGTGAAGGTGATGGCAGGTTAGTTCAAAGACTTGTATAAAACTGGTTAAGAATTGACAAAGTTGACTTTGAATTGATTAAACCAATTGTGAATCGGCTTAAACCGGTCTCATTTTTAAATTTTTAAATTTTTAACAAAAAATTTATTTTTAAAATAAAATAACATTATTTTTAGTATAAAATATTTTTTATATGATAATATTATATAAGTATTATTATGATAGATAATTATTAAAAATTATAAAATTACTTAACAAATAATATAATAATAGATTATTAATTAATTATTTTGAACTATGAATAAATATTAACTTATTTAAATTTAAATATTGAGTTATTAAATTTATTAATAATTTATTTGTGATAATTAATAAATTAATAATTTAATATTATTTATTTTTTAACTTTAATTAAACCATAAAATTTATTTAAACTAATACAATTTATTTAAAATATATTATTTTAAACTATCGATCTAATATCAATTAAATCACGATTTAATATTAAATCTTGAATTAGTATTTTATCTTGTATTTATTACCGTTTCTATAACATTAGTTTAAAGTTTTAAACTTTAAAACATTAAAAAGCACTAATCATATTTTTCAAAAAATAATATTATGTAAATAGAAATTCATTTTAAGGCGATATATATAACAGCTTCCTCGCGTCGTTCCCAACCTGGGCATCCTCGTTTCTCTTTCTGGATTCAACAGTACAGTCTGAGTTCTGAGAAGGTATTCTACAGTACACTCTTTTTTCGGATTTCAAAGTACACTCTCATTTTCCCTTTCTCCCGACTCTCGTTCTCATCCCTATTTTACTATATTTCCATTTATGTTCATATTCATTGCTTCAAGTTTTCTGGGCTTTTGCCAATTTGGTGTAAATTCCCATATACCCCTCATTTCCATCTCCAGAAGCTACCCTTCCTTTTCTGGCTGTATATTTCATGCTCAATTTCTCCAAAGCATTTTTCTAATTTAGATCTACGTTAATGTCGTTGTTGTATGCGGGTTCTCTTAGAGGCTTAAAGAATATTAATTAAAGATGGCGAGAGGGAAGATACAGATGAAGCGTATAGAGAACGCGACGAGCAGGCAAGTGACATTCTCAAAGAGGCGTAATGGACTCTTAAAGAAGGCTTTTGAGCTCTCAGTTCTGTGCGATGCTGAGGTTGCTCTCATCATCTTCTCTCCCAGAGGCAAGCTCTATGAATTTTCGAGCTCCAGGTATACACACACACACACACACATGTATTAATCATACTATACACCATTGTCTGCTTTAAGTTTCTTCAATCACATAAAATTATTTATAATGGTTTTGTGGGACTGCATCTGCATTATCTGTATCATCCTGTTCTACTAGCTTATTAATAGTAAATTTCATGCACGACTGAAAAAGTGAAGACGATCATCGTACCCACAAATCCGGTATCCTGAAGTTTTCCGTTTACAGAGCGAGTAGGTAAACTCAACCACACTGAACTAGGGTGGTGGATTTAGAGTTAAACTTGATACCAGAAGTATGAATTAATTAATTAGATTCTGATCTGTCAGAACTTATTTATGTTTCATGACATTCATTAATTAATATTTAGGGGATTTTTTTTTCTTTCGAATTTGATGAACTGCTTTTATTACATAAAATTTGTAGAATAATTATATTATTTATAAGAATGAATTGAATTGTATATTGAAATCTTGTTTCGGTACAGCTACCACGCGAGGTGAAACGAACTCTACTCTACTGGTTAGATTTTGATCACTGTGAGGGAGCAACTAAGGGCCAATTTAATTTGTACTTTTAGAAATCAAACTATAGTTTTTAATTATTATTATTATTTTTTATTTAAACAGGTTTTTAATAAATTTTTTTATTTTTATTCAAATTTTATTTTTATAAATTATAATTATTCTAAAAGTAATTTTATAAAAAAATAAACCATAAATATACTAAGAAATTTAATGAGCTGTGTGATGAGTAGACAGAAGAGTACACCATGGCTATCAGCTATCCACGAGGAATTAAAAATTGGGCGCTCATTAAATTAAATTGGTTGACACATTGATTATAAATAAATTAATATATTTTAAATAATATAAATAAAAAATATAAAAGTATTTATATATAATCATAAAATTAACTTTTAATTTAGGAAAAAAAGTAAATTTAATCATTTTTTTAATTTTATATATCATATAAAAAATTAAAACTAAAAATATTATTAATAAGTTTTACAACCTAATATTAAAATCTAAATAAGTTAATGTTTATCTATAATTATATTTTGAATTCAAAATAGTTAATTATTTTCATATTATTTAACTAAATTTATAATTATTAATAATTATGTATCATAATAATACTTATATAATATTATAATATAAAAATAAAAATTTTATATAAAAAATAATGTTACTTATGTATTAAAAATAATGTTATTTTATTTTAAAACAAAAAAATTGTAAAAAATAAAAATCTAGACTGGTTTAAATCGATTTTGTATCAATTCAATCGGTTTTGTACTTGTTCGGAGCTTATTCAATCTTTATCTATGACTAGAATGGACTGAACTTGATTTGGTATCGATTTTTGGTCGAACCAGTTGAATTGCCTGGTTTAATTTGGTTTTTATTCCTTGTGTTATCAATCAAGAAAAACACTTCAAGATGTTATTAAAAAAAGAAAATAGTACAAGATGTTTACCTCTTTTCACACCGTCTTCTACATGTATGTTTATTATTTTGAAATATTTATTATACTATTTTTTTTAAAGTAAGAATATAAAATTTTTTTTTTATTTACATAATTATTTTTTTATTATATTTTAATTTTTATTTATTCTGACGCATGGGAATAAACGACTCTTTTTTTTTTTTTTCCAGTGGAAACCATTGCATGTTTACACGTGATGAGGAAGGATAACATATTATTAACATGTCAACCTCCTGAGCATCTAGTGATTAAGTATTTCATTTTCTGTTACGTCAATATATGTATTAGCTATTTCTTCTAATAGTTCCTTGCATACTTCATCGCAATTTTGCTTATAGTAATCAAACGAAATTTCAGTGGCAAACAGTAGATACATTGATTTCACTAATTTACAATGACAAATTTAGTCCGTAATTTGCAATAGAAATAATGAGGTTTTCAAGTCCTACTAAAATAAGGAAAGGATGGGGCATACATGTTCCACATCGATTGAGAGTTTTGAGAAGCAAATTAAAAGTTTTCTATAAATAGACCCCTTAAAAAATTTATTCAGCTAGGCATCACAACTGGTTCATCAGTTACAAGATTATCATGTAGATGGAATCAGGACATATATATATATATATATATTTTATAAGACGGAAAACAGATGGAATCAGGATATTAGATAGCTGTGAATGAGATTATTTTCAATCTTTTTGTTTAGAAGTTGTAAGCGATATAAACTTTTAATAGAGTTATCCTTGTTGGGATCTTAGGTATAGAATTGAATTTGTGCGTTATTTTTCTCGTTCTGTTTCTTTTTGTGTGTGCTTTTGTTGATGAGATCCCAACAAGGGATAATAGAGCCATTGGTTTCAGCCTAATTAATGAGAGGAGAGAAAGGGGCATGAGGTGCCATGTCAGCAGTCTAGGTAAGATCCTATATATATTGCCACTTCAACAAATTTTGGAGAGGCTGGTCGTATTTTTGGGCAGTTAGATTCAATGTTTTTAGGTCAATTTTCTCAAAGTTGGGCTGGTTTGTGAAAGTCATTACTGGTTTGTTGGGTAGAGGTATTTGATTGAGGCTTATTAATTAAATTCTATGAATACACTGAAGTATGAGGATCTAATGTTTAATGGAAAGATTGATTTAACTCCAGGACATTAATGCATGATTTGAGATTATGAGGTCCTGATTCTGCATTGTAGGATGAAAAACCTTGTGAGATGAAAGAGTTAGAGTGAAGTAATATCTAGAAGCAGAAAGTTAATTATATAATTAGACATGTTCTCATGTACATTATATGAAGTCTAAAGAATGAGACAATCTGTTCATAGCTAGCGTGTAAACATTACGGTTTCTTATAGGTTAGCAAAGAAATTGTGAGACAAGTATGCCTCAAGGACACTGACTAATCAATTGGTGACGAAGATAGTTTTGTACCATTGAAAATGCAGGAAAAATATGATACTGCTGACCACGCAGTGCCAATGACCATTAATACAATAAAGAGTTGAGTTACATCCATTTTCGCTGTCCAATGTTTAAAGATGAATCAAAAGGAGATTCTTCTCTATATGTGGTCAACTAGACATTCGGCCCCGTAGTTGCACTTTGTCTAACAGATGGGATGTACTGTTCATTACTTCTTAGTAATGTGGCTTGCTACAATTCGTATAGTTTATATTGATATATGCCTATTGATGTAATCAATATTATTAATTTTACTGAATTAGATTACATCATGTGGGTACAAGAACGTTGACTTTGGAGATTGGTGTAGATGTGTACAAGGGTAGTGGCTTGGTTCTGCAAGGAAAGAAAGAAAGTAAAATAAAAAAAAGAGAAAAAAAGAACACCAGCTATTTAGATTCTAAGATTTGATTATTGATTATACGAGGAGAGCCATTAAGTATCAGAAAAGAGTTCGGTGTTCAAACGAAATAAAGATGTTTGGGAGTTTGAAAGGGGAAAAAATTACTTGTTGCGGCTTTCCAAACAAGGAAATTAAGGAACGGACATGCAGTCCTTGTCTGACATCGATTGACTTTGAGAAAAAGTGTGATACGGATTCCATTCCATTTCCATAGACAATCATTTTCTCTTGTGTTATTTAAGTATTATATAAAACATCTCATACTGTTTAATTATGACTGATATTTTTTTTTCTTACTTCTATTTCGTGTGTTCATCTGAAAATTTCATTTCTGTCTCTTTCCTGGACGACCTGTCTAGGCATTGAGCTCATTATTCAAGCAGAAGTATAATTTATTATTTCATATTATTTAAGCAGCAGCTAATTGTTCGAGGATTAACTTGGTTATATATCATCTCACTGCATATAGTTGCTTCCATTCTACAGTCTGCAGGAGACAATTGAGCGATATCGCAGTTATACCAGAGATGCTCAGACGGCTGCCAGATTCATGGAACAAAATATGCAGGTTATTTATTTGTTTATTTATTATTTCCTCTTGTTATCTCCCTCATGCATTCATCCTTGTAGCTAACGTACGGCTGTTTCTCATTAGCTTATTCAGAGGTGATATATAGTGAATCAGCACATTTGTTGGTGAAAAGGTTTTTACACAACTTTATTTTCCTTATTTGGAAAAATTATGAAGGAGGAAGGACTAGAAAAGATTTTAGTGAAAATGAGATTTTTCCTGAAAATGCATTGTTTCAAAAACTCTATGCTTTTATTTGAACATTTCCACGGCATTTCATCTTCATCTCTCCATCATGTATAACTATATATATAAACGTTTGATATGTAGATATCTAAGTATAACTATATATAGATATTATAATTAATAGTGTGCCTTCTTTTGGATCTTTTATTTTATATTGATTAAATTAATTTCTGTTGATTTTGTGGCGCATGCATGTTTGAATGACCATTGTTTGTCACTAGCAGCTTTTAAAGGAAGAAACAGCAATTATGATGGAGAAGGTTGAGCTTCTTGAAGTTTCAAAACGGTCTGAGCCCTCCTTTAATTGAAGTTCAATTTTATCTGTTAAAAACTCGATATATGTAACAATTAATTGATTCATCACAAAAGAACGTTTTGCTCTTGGAATTTCAATCCCTCAGGAAACTCTTGGGAGAAGGAATAGGGTCATGTTCGCTGCAAGAACTTCGAGAGATACAACAACAGTTGGAGAAGAGTGTCATAAACGTTCGAGCAAGAAAGGTTAACTAAATATATAGAGTTTTACACTGAAAATAACGTTTGATTTATTTATTTATTCATATCTAAATCTCAACTTTCCATTTTTCAGACAAAGGCTTTTATGGAACAAATGGAGCGACTAAAAGAAAAGGTAAGCTGTCTATATTAACTAATTAAGAACGTGGTTTAAAATATTGAATTAGGTGCATGGTAAGATTTTTATAATTTGAGAATAGTGTTTGTTATGCATTTTATCTTTAATTTGTTTCTTGTGTTTGTCCAAAAAACTAAAGTTTACTTCTCTATGAATGAGTTTGACTCTATCGAAAAAGACTTAGGCTAAACAAATGCTGACTAGTTTTGAATGCAAAGCAGGGAAAAGTCCTAGCAGCAGAAAATGCAAGGCTTTGTGAGAAGGTGATTACTGCAGTGTAGTTGATTTTATATGGACATATATATACATATATATTTCATTAGTTTTACTGCCAAATTAAGCTATAAAATGCTTGGTTGTACGATTGCATATTTCATTAGTTAGTAACGGAAGGCAACTTGATTTTGCTGTGCAGTATGGTGTAGAGCCATGCCAGGCGACAGAGAAAACGAGCGAAAATCCAGCCTGCTTAGAAAATAGTCCAATTTCAGATGTGGAAACTGACTTGTTAATTGGACTCCCAGAAACAGGAACAAGACGCATTCCTGATCCTCCTGAGATCTAATTCAACATCTCATATAATCATTTTCATCTGCTGCCATATGTATGTTTTAAGATGCCCATGCAAATACTCGTTGACATGACTGCTAATTAATGGTGATTCTGAAAGGGGATCCTTCTATTTGTGGTCTCTCTCTCTCTCTATATATATATAGTAGATGAGACATTAATTAATACATATATTGTATTACGTACGAAAACTACTTTAACATCATTTGTATGGTTAGTAGACAAGAAAAGACAGACATTAATTAATGATCCTAGTGAAGTGAAGGAGGCTCAATTGCAGAATTGAGAAGGGCCACAGGCAGTCATAGTGGATGAGGGACTTCATAATTAACCACTGAAAGAAGCAGTGTTGTCTCATTATGTCAGACTATACATATGATAAACACCAACGGATACCAGAAATAATTAAAATGCAAAACAACAGCTAGCCATTACCAAACTTGAACCTTTTCTCTCATCATGATGCAAGTCTCAACATTAATTCATATATATATATATATATATATAGACTCACACACACACGCATATATTTGCATTATGAAATGGAAATTAAACAGAAGGGAGGAGAGGGCCAAATCCGTAATATGGCTCGACTGCTTTGACCAGTCAAGCTTCTAGATTCTCCAACTTAGCACATGCGAAAATCTAATACATGCATGAATCATGGCGCCAGAGTGATCCATATAAATGAATGAGTATTACCTTGGAGCTAGCTGGTTATGTGCATCGCAGCTTGAACAAGCAAAACCCAAACCACTATTATCAGTGGGCTACAAGAGGGGAAGGTTTCTATAGTATTAGTATATTCGTCGGAAGTGGACAGGAGGGAGCTTGAAGATTGACAAGCTAGTGAGGCCCGCATTTCAGGTTGGGGTTCAAGAAAAGTAAAGAGATCATAAAATCAATGTGCCTTGAATCAATTCAGCTTCTTGGTGTCAAGTTTGAATGAATGACCCATAACACCCACCGGCCTCAGCCCAATGAATATTTTAAACCTAGCGGCCTTGTACTCTAGTAAATAATTTTAATTCGATATAACTAAATGTAATATTTTAAATCAATAATAAATATATCTGTTCTTTATAATATTTTACTAAGATACATGCATGATGGATTTTGTACATATACGATTTCATATTATTATTTATTTTGATTAAAATTTAACTAAACTAACTGAAATGAATATTTACTTTCTTTTTTCAATCAGCACAATTATTTCTAAATGTGTACTTGTTAGCAAACAAACACAAGCTTTGTTAAAATTTGTTAACATGTTTCATCTAAATTGATTTTAATTATGCGTTTTTTAACTATTATGTATTTGTTTTTAAAAGAATTACATTTTTAGATCTTGTAGCTTTACTCGAATTTTACTTTGATCTTTTTAATCTAAAAATATATAATTATTTCCTTCTAAATTTAAATTATTTAATTTAGTATTTGTTAATTTTTATTATATTTTTGTCCATATTTAGTGATAAATGAGAATTGATTTTATTTCATTATTATCTATACTTTTGTCTTTTATCATTTCTGTTATCGTAAATTAAAAATATTGATAGTTTTAAAATATCATATAGTTAATTACTTAATTATATCATTCTATTTTGGTAACTCTTTTATTGGTAAGAAAATACCATATAATTAGACATATAATTTTTCCTTAATAATCCTTTTTTTTTTTATGAAATAAGTCTTTTTTTTGTCAAAAATTTTCTATATTAATTCCTACCGACACGCTTACCAGCCGATTGCTGACAAGGCAACGACGTCGTCGTCATTCAGCTTTCTGCGCCGTTATCAATTAATAAACAGGAAAATTATCTTGAATAATTGCCTCGCTTCGCTTGATTGATGAGGATAACTGCGTGAGAAATAGAAAAAAAGGCAAGAAAGTGATGGAAACTGAAGGAACAGAAAAGAAAATCTCAATCAAACAAACAACCTGCCTCCTCCGTTCTTCTCTCTCTTCATCTCCCTCTCCCTCTTTCTTTCTGTGCTTTGAGCAACCCAAGTAACGCATTGATTTGCGAACTTCCTCTCTCGAACTCTTGCATTGTGTCTGAATTTCAGCTCTCTGCTCTTGTTTCCCTTTCTCTTCTTCTTTCGGTGTTGATGGATTTCGACTAGCATTATACCATAAACCCTTCCAGGCTTCACTTCAATCAGATCCCTCTGTAATTTGACCTGTATATCTCTCACTTCCACTCTAGCTTTCATTCTTCCTCTCTTCAAATGTTGCTTTCTTACTCTGGGTTTATCTTATTTTTTCTTTCTTGGTTTTTCTTTTCAAGGTTTTGATCCACAATGGCGTCGAAGAGAGGGCTATTCGTCAGCAGAAATAGAACCAAGGGGTCCCATTTCCCGCTTATGATTTTCATTTTCCTCTGTCTTCTTGCGCCCTTGATTTTCTTTGCCAGAGTGCTTTTCACCGTGGGTATGTTCTCTGCATGACTCTAGGATTTTATACCAGCATACCGTTGGAAACGTTGATTCGCAGATCTTGGAATGAAAATGGTGATTGCTGTCGTTTAATTAAGTTGCTATGGTTAGTTTTTTAGGTTCATATTTACTTTTTCTTTATGTTTGATTGTGAAGTGTTTCCGTAGTTCTACGATAGTTGCTCACTTTAACTGGTTAGGAATCAAATTTCGGTCAGAGTCTTTGGTATTGCTGCATTATCTGTGTGTCTATATATATATATATTTTGGCCAATAGCTTTTTCTGTATAATAGATGCATGTTATTTCCTAATCACTGCCATAAGGGCAATAAGATAGTGAAAGACTGATTAGTTTGATAATTACAGTTGTCAGATTTGTGCTCATTGGAGCACACTTCTCCTTTTGGGAGTAGGAAGATTATCAAGTGCTGCAGTAAAATATTGATACGATGATGACACAATTTTTTTGGGATGCTGGTTGTTGATACTAGTATGGTTGATATAAGTGTTCTCCTATATTATTGAGATACTCAGAAAGTTTACAACATTAATATTTCATGTTAGGAGAGTGTCCCCAGGAATGTACATCTTAGGAGCTTGGAGCACCAAGGTTGCTGGGTTTGATGGTCCTAAGATAAAGCACCTATAGAAGGGCAAGGCATAGTGGTGGCATGGGTGTGCAGTTATTCCATAACTGACAGCATTTCTTCATTAAGAAAAGCCATGAATAAATATGATATGGATTTTTGTTGAGAATGTTACGTGTCTGTCCTTACTTCTGATAAACCATAAGGCTTAGTGAAATTAGCAAATGGAGGAAATGCAGTCTGATTACAGAGTTGAAGAAGATATATTCAGCGTTATAATCTGGAAAACCTAACAGAGAAGGAAATGGCCTCAACTTCCAGTGCACAAAATTCTTGTTATGAGATAATATGTAAGATAATAGAGGAATGATAAGAATCTGGGTGATTTAATTTTAATGATGTTGATATTATCTCTATTGAGGATGACAATCAGTGCCTAAATTTCTTGACAATATGAGCCAACCTAATCTTTGATTTCTTCGCTTATTATATGTTGTAAATGGTTACTCATAATTATTTGAATATTTTGTCGAAGATATATGTTTCACTTTGCCTATGCTTGTTCGTTGCATGTATTTTGGTGGAGATTTTCTTTGCATCTTTGTTGTTGCTACATTACTTACTGAGGCACCCAGCTTTCAATAATATAAAAAACTTGGCAAGTTATGACTTACATAGAAGCAATTTTCTTTTAAATTTTTTTTTCTTTTGGGAGAAGTTAGTTGATTCAAAGATGTTTTAGACTATGAAGCATGGGTGAAAAGTCGACCCTTACTGATACCAGATACAAATTAGGTATGGGTATTCCTTGGATATTGCAAAACACACACCATGTATTTTATCAAACCTCGGAGGCAATGTGCATTGAGACCCTAATTTCTGAATATTGCAAAACACCTTGCAAATCCTTGCAGACAATCTCTTGCTCGGCATGCTAGAGCTATATGTTGGCCTAGGCAAGTTGTGGTACTAAGAGGTAAGGAAGGGAAATGATCCTTGGAATGAGCAAAGTTGAAAGCGTAAATATGCTATCATTGTGGTTAACATTAATGAAATGAAGAGTGGAATTAAAATTGAATGCTGATCTTTTTGTGTGGGTGAGACTTGATTTGAGGATGGAGTAAGAGAAGCATAAAGAAGAAAATACAGGGAAATAACATTATCCCTAATGAGGAAAGAGAGAAAGAAATAAAGTGATGGTGACAAAAAGTATAGCAAAAATGAACGTAGACGAGAGAGGGTGGGAGAGAGAGAGAGGGGAGTAAGCAGACACAAGTTATTCTGTTATATGATATTTAAAAGTGGGATTGAAAATGTTTGCTATCAATAGTCATGGTGGTATCGTGTCAATGTTGATGGAAAGTGGATAATGCAGAGATTAGTGAATAGATTAAATAGCAGAATAAATGATTTTAGAAGAACTGATAGAAATCTACATTGCTTCAGTTGTAGTAAATTAAGGAAGAAATCTATTTAAATGCTGAAGGAAGTGATAATGATTTGATATTTATTTCTTATTTGGTTGTTTTAGAGTTTTTTTTTATAGAATATTCATTCTTTACGTTGTATATTTAGCTGCACCTGTACATATATTTAGAAAAGATTATTGGTACAATACTTCCATCTTTACCTGTACAAGTCTGTAGAGGTGGACTGCTCAGGCTTAGCTCATTTGGAAAAGGAACTGAGTTTGATCAGTTTTTAGCATGATTGAAGCCTGGGCTTTGGTTTGAGCTTGTTCTTTTTCAGATGAACAAGTGTGAACATATTAAGGATTGACTCAGCTTGGTTCAATTACAATCCTATATGCAACAAAGGGTTTGGATAAGAAATATTGCAATCTAAAAGAAGGAAAGGAAAGAAAGGGTGGTTATCTTTTCAGTGAATTGAACAAATTTATAATATTGCCAGTTAATTGAAGATTTGAACCTTAGTGGAATAAGGCTTCTTCTTTCTTTTTGTTGTTGTTGAATTGAAAATTTGAGCAGCATTATTGTGGTTCAAACTCCAACTTACAGAAGAGCTTGTATGAATGTTGAGGAACTGGGCTTGAACTATTAACCAAATCACCATGTAAAAGAACATGTTGTTTGAGATCTGTAGATATTACCAGCTTGCATTAACCTTGAGCCAAAATAAAAAAACTTTAAGCTAAATGTTTTGATTGCAAAATCTGGGCAGTATGGATTGAGGTTTTGATCTCTTTCTCAGCTTGTTTTGATTCTGTGACAAAGCTGCTAGATATACAAGCTTTTGCTGCTAAATAAAAAGCTAACAGATGGTTTTTATGACTCAAGTTGAATCTGGGAATGTTTGAAGCCTGCGCTGATTCTCAATTGATTCTAAAGTGCAGTAGAGAATCTTGGTGGTCATGCCTTCTGTTTATTTGTTTTTCTCTTCTGCCATTATATTTCATGAATCTTGATTTCTACAAATGATATGAATTGATCGAGCCAGCTCCAATGCTTGTGTATTGACATGACGGTGTTGAGAATACTCACTTAAATAGAAAAAATCAGAGCAGAAAAGCAGCAAAGCCAACTCCTAGCTTTTGAGAGGATAGGCTTTCCTCATTTGGAATCTATTTCCTTCCTTCTCTCTCCTCACTTTCCAGTGGATAACCTAAACCCGTGCTCTCTCCTTCACTCATGCCATCTGCCAGAGGTAGTTACAGGTGCTAATTCCCTGTTTGCCCACGCTGGGCCTGCTGCTCTTCAATTCTTCTCTTCCTTGGATATACCTTTACAGGCTTAGGTCTATTCTTATCAGACAGTTAATTACTGTTTTTCACAGTGAAAGTTGTGATAATACGAATTATTTGGCCTCATAACCTCAAATTAATTAATTATTCATTTTTATTCTGAACTCTGCATGACTACTTGGATCACATGCAGTTTACATAGTGGTTTAGGTTTTGATGAAGATTGAGGTAGTATTGGATGTCGGGTTCCACATTAAGTAGTATTGGCTGTTCTATTAGATACCTAAGAAGTGTGTTGATTGTCCATCCTCAGCATCTGGTTTTGGGGGAGGGTTTTCTGCTTCACTTGCATGCTTATCAATTGCTATTAAAGATGGTGAATAGTAGATTGTCCTTGACTGAAATTATAGTTTTCTTCATTTGCCTTGATGTTTCGTCTTCTCAAATTCCAACCAATTGAAGGAAAAAAGAAAAATCCTTATTGACTATAGCATGCTTTCCTTCATTTATGCACATATTTATCTGTTCAGGACCTAAGTTTTTCTGATTATATCAAATACTTTGTGCAGGTCAAAATGACATTTCAACTGTTCCTAGTAAAAAGGTATCCTGGATTTTGCATGTCCAGTGTTAGTGGTTATATAGCTAATAAACTCTTGATACAGCTTCTAGCTGTTTTCATTTGTTCATCTTAAAGAGAGTTATTGACTGCCGCAGGCTTCCAAATGGAGAGAATGGCAGGCATTGCAGGACCTCAGATCACTTTTTTCAAAAGAGGTACCCAATGTAGATATACTCTTAATCTGCATCCTTTCATAATTTTCTTACATCTTATTTCCTGATATTCTGATTAATATTTCATGTCAGGTTCTTGATGTTATCATAGCCAGCACAAATGATATGGGGCCTTTAAGTCTTGATAACTTTAAGAAAAACAATTTGTCTGCTTCATGGAGAGTTGATGAGTTGGAGAATTCAAATGCTACGTTTGAGGTTAGAAGATTGATGTTCTGATGCTAGAAATTTCTGCTCACCTGTATACCTTTATTTTCACAGAACTAAAATATGGTTATGTTGCTGCTAACCCCTGTTCATGTGTTGTATTTTTATTATAAGCTAAACCAGCCAACAATGCATGCCGGACAAGGAAACCTGAAGGGTGAGCAGGGGACTGATAGTCCTGCACAGCAAGCTCGAAGGGTGAGAATATCTGTTTGAATTTTTCTTGTCAATTTTTTGGGAACTTGGAGCAGTACTTGAAACTTGAAAAATCAATGGAAATAAGCTTTATTTTTTTAATATTCTTGGCTAATCTTATCTGCAGCAATTAATTGAGAAAAGGCGTGGAAAGCGAGCAGCTGAGTTGGTTAAACAGGATAATGATGTAATTGTAAAACTCGAAAATGCAGCTATTGAACGCTCCAAATCAGTTGACTCAGCGGTTCTGGGTAAATATAGCATTTGGAGGAAAGAAATTGACAATGAAAATTCTGACTCTATTGTACGGCTGATGCGAGACCAAATCATTATGGCTAGGGTGTATTTAAGCATTGCGAATATGAAAAACAAGCAAGAATTGTATGGAGAATTGCAGTCTCGACTTAAAGACAGTCAACATGGTTTAGGTGAGGTGACATCTGATGCTGACTTACATCACAGGTAGTGGGCTATTTGGCTGTAATTTTCTCTCAACTGTAGAACTTATGCTCGCACTTCTATTTTTCTTTCTAGAATTTTCTGACTAGTCGTAACAAAATTTACAAAATTTCAAGTGTGCATGAGAAAATCAAGGCTATGGGCCAATTACTGTCAAGAGCGAAAGAGCATTTGTATGACTGCGAGTTGGTCACTGGGAAATTGAGGGCAATGCTAGTAACAGCTGATGAGCAAGTTAGGAGCTTGAAGAAACAGAGCACTTTCCTCAGTCAGTTGGCTGCCAAGACCGTTCCAAATGGAATTCACTGCTTATCCTTGCAGCTAACCATAGATTACTACCTCCTTCCTCCTGAAAGGAGAAATTTTCCTAATAGTGAGAATCTGGAGAATCCAAATCTCTATCATTATGCTCTTTTCTCAGACAATGTGTTGGCTGCATCCGTTGTTGTTAACTCAACTATCAAGAATGCCAAGGTGACTCGGGATTCCTTTCCCTGTATTGGCATGTTTGTTCAAGTGTCTTTCATGTGTGCATTCTCTCATTTTCTGGATCCTCTTTTTATGCTTGGACAGTAGAACCCAAAAAATATATTATCTAACTATGCCTTCATTTTCCTCATTATTGTGTTACTTTCTTTGATATTGTAGGATCCTTCAAAGCACGTTTTCCACCTTGTTACTGATAAATTAAACTATGGAGCCATGAACATGTGGTTTCTATTAAACCCTCCGGGCAAAGCTACAATCCATGTAGAAAATGTTGATGAATTTAAGTGGCTAAATTCATCCTACTGCCCTGTTTTGCGGCAGCTTGAATCTGCTTCTATGAAAGAATATTATTTCAAGGCAGGCCATCCAAACACACTTTCTTCTAGTGCTTCTAATCTGAAGTACAGGAACCCAAAATATCTCTCCATGCTCAACCATCTAAGATTCTATCTCCCTCAAGTATATCCAAAATTGGATAAGATCCTTTTTCTTGATGATGACATTGTTGTTCAGAAGGATTTGGCTGGATTGTGGGCTGTGAATCTTAATGGTAAAGTAAATGGTGCGGTTGAAACATGTGGTCAGAGCTTCCACCGATTTGACAAGTATCTGAACTTTACAAACCCGCATATTGCTAGAAATTTTGATCCAAATGCTTGTGGTTGGGCATATGGGATGAATATTTTTGATCTGAAGGAGTGGAAAAGGAAGGATATCACTGGCATTTATCACAAGTGGCAGAATATGGTGAGCAGTTGGACATAACATTGGTTTACAGTATACATCATGTCTATCTTGTCAAATACATGGTTAAGTTGAATAGAAAGCATAACTGGTCTTTCTCTGACCATCGTTTTTTATGTCTGATTCCAGAATGAAGATAGGTCGCTTTGGAAGCTGGGGACTTTACCTCCTGGCTTAATAACATTTTATGGGTTGACGCATCGCCTAAATAAATCATGGCATGTACTTGGGTTGGGTTACAATCCAAGCGTAGATCGATTAGAGATTGAGAATGCTGCAGTTATTCACTATAATGGCAATATGAAGCCATGGTTAGAGATTGCCATGACGAAGTATCGCTCTCACTGGACCAAATATGTCAAGTACGATCATCCCTATCTTCGGAACTGCAAAGTAAGTGAATGATCCTGCTTACAAAGAAGTGCACAGAAGACCACCCTTTTAACAGCCCCGGGTGGCTTACATCAATTTCAATTGAAGGGCCCTCCCAGAATGATTCAAGTTTTAGAAGGGATAAGGTAAATCCATATGCTGTATTTACACCAAATCATTTCTTTCCACACCATTGATTTTTGTTTCCTATTCATTTGATTTGTTCACACCCACCCACACCCCATTTGAACTAGGTAAATAATTAGTGTAGCTTGTTGACTATAAAATCCTTGTCTTGTACATTACTCTGAAGCCAAGGAGAGGATAAGAAAGTATAATTTTCTGCATTCTTTGAAAATAGCTTTGTTCAGTTGAATACTTGAATCTATTATTGTGTAGTTGCACTACCTTACGTGTAACAGTTGTGTAGCTTCTTGAGTACTTGGCTGTTGTTTACTGTGGGAACTTGTAGCAAGTTCAGTTGCATTGTAGGTAAATATCCACTAAGAATGCAGCTGCTTGAGTGGAGTGGCGTTGGCAAAGCTTTTAATTTATATACAATATGGGACCATATAACGGAGGCTAATGAGCCCATGACAAACATGACTTACAGGAAATGCAATACTACTATTTACATAAATCAATTATGCTCTGTTATGAGTGAGGGAAAGATAATTTGTTGTTATCTCTCTTACATAATATTTTTTATATCTTTATAATCAATAATCAATTTTATTTATTTCTTTATTTTAAAAATAAATTTTACCAAAATTATTTATTATTCTGTACATTGTAACAGCGGCAGCGTTGCAATGGTTAATGTGCACCAACCAATCAAACCACACACAGTTGTGTGAGTATAAAGTCTTTTACACCCATTTATACTGTTATCTACATTATTTTAGTTTTGAATCAATCCTTATATATATATATATATATATTTAATTGTATTAATAAATAGTGTTTTAGTACAAAATTTTAAAGTAAATTGAAATGAACTACCATGTTTTTGTTATAAAGGACTAAAAAGATAATGTGATTTCAATATATTTTTAAAAAAATCGATATAATTTATTTGTTTTTGGGTGGTAATCATTTAGTGGTCATATTTTTCTCAATTTGCTAGCTGGAGCTGGGTATGTATTAACAATCTAGCAGATGATGGGGCGGGCTATCGCATACATAATGGAATAGTACGAGTCATTACTTACTGGCAATGTTGTCAGAACCGGACTGGACATTGAACCGGACAAGTCACTGGTTCAAGGTTCATTGGTTCGATCGAGGTTGAACCGGGGTCAGACCGGTAGTAATTAAAATAATATATTTAAAATAAATAATATAAGTTTAAACAAATTTTATAACTTAATTAAAGTCTCAAACTAAATAATATTGAATTATCAATCTATTATTTATCACAAATAAATTATTATTGAGTTTCATAACTTAATATTTTAATTTAAATAAACTAATATTCATCTATAATCATATTTTGAGTTCAAAATAGTAAGTTAATAATTTATTATTTATTTTTTATTAAGTAAATATATAATTTTTAATAGTTATATATCATAATAATGCTTATATAATATTATAATATATAAAAAAATATATTTTGTACTAAAAATGATGTTATCTTATCTTAAAAATTAAAAAGAATTTTTTAAAAAATTTTGAAAAAAAAAATATTTTAAAACCGGTTCAAACCGGTTTAGGACCGGTTCTAATGGTTCAAGGCCGGTTTCACCGGTTCTTGACCGGTTCTGAATAGTGCCAATCTTGGACTACAACCGGACAAAATCAGGTACTGATTCCCAGTCCGATCGGTCGAACTGGCCGATCCGATTCGATTTTAATAACGTGGCTTTCTGGAGAGAATCGGAGGTGAAGATAATTTAGGAGTTTTAACAATTGAAGAGTTTTTGTTTAGGGAGTGGGGGATCACTTTAATTAATTCTAGCTGAACTGTGACGTTACACTAAAGCAACATGTCTGGTCCGCAGCCTCTCAGGGTACTGTCTAGTTTCAGCCTTTACTATTTATAACATTATTATTTCTTTTTTCCTTTTTTTTAATATCAAATGATTTTTTTGAAATATATTGTGTACTTGTATGAAGTCCAAAATAAATTGAATTGTTTATGATTAATAAATAATGATTTTTTTAAATATATTTTATATTAAATATTGATTAATGATTGATAATCAATATATCTCATCTATTGTTTGATATAAGTTATTTTTAATTATCTTATTGAAATCAAGAAAAATTTATCACATTATTAAAATTATCTTCAAATTAATATAATTTTTATATTTACTTCTTAATAAATATCATAAATTTAAATAATTTACTTTTTTTCTTATAATTAAATAAATATTTTTTTAAAATAAAATAATTAATATTTCATAAATATTTAAAAGGTTATTTATATTGAAGGCAACGAACAACTTTTAAAATGCCATTAATAAAAAGAATCAGTATATATAGTAAGTCACATCAATACAATTTATTATTCAATTTTATGGAGAAACAGTTATCAATATATCGATTAAGATAAATATAATTCACTCAATATATATAATAACATTTATAAAAAGCCACATCATGTATAATATAACTTATTTTTAATTATATGCAATATAGATACTAGTTTTTAGTTATCATGAATATCAAATAAAATTTACAGCAAGTTATAAAATTTACAAGACAAACTATGAATAATATATCTTGCTTTTTAGATTTAGCACGTGAGGGCTATATAGTTTTAATATAGAAATATATGCATCATTGAATAACGAAGTCCTAATCCGTTTCTTTCGGCATTTGCAGTTTTCAAGATAAAATGCTACTTTTATGTGCATGTTTGGTTCTCTTTTTTAAGAAGAAACAATTATTTTTAATCATAATTTTTTAAAAAGATATGTTTGGATAAACATAAATTATTTTTTTAAAAAATAAAAAGTGGGTTAAATTATAGTTTTGAAAAAGTAGGAGAAAAGTTACTTTTCTTTTAACAAAATATGGATTATGGAAAAAGAAAAGTAAATTTACTTTATAATATACATCTAAAAGTACTTTTAACCCTTATCATCCAAACAAATTTTTTGTCAAATTTACTTTTACAAAAAGAATATCTAAACAAAATAACTTATAACAAACTTACTTTATCTAAATTTCATTTTTACAAATTTCATTTATCTTAACTTAATTTTATAAAACTAAGAACCAAACGGACATTGTTCCGGTGTAAATCATGTTTTGACCAACACCAATCCAAACATAGCAGTAGTTAATTAGTTGGATAGGCTTGTAGTTTGGGAATTTTGATGATATATATATGCTAATAAAAAAAATATGATGACTCTTGACCATTTGTTTTGTATAAATTCTTTTAGAATATGATATAATTTGAAACAAATTAAAAATTTCATGCAAATTTCTATAAATTTTCATTAAAAGAAATGGAGGAATTGAGTAAGGTTGGCATGAATCTTAAAATTTTTTGGAGTTGTAAAGTTGAATACGTTTTGAAGTATAGAATTTCATGACGAATATATTAGATTTTTAGAAAATGTTTTTCATATTGAATCACTTGACAACAAATACAAAGGGCCTGTTTGATTTATTTACCAAGGGATGTATGAAGGTGATTCTTATTACATCACTTCAGTTTATGTGTTTGGTTGAAAAAATGATGTAATGGAGCTTACATCACTAATCTAGATCACCTAAATTAATGTGAAGGAGGATTACTCTAAAAAATGAGAGTAAAGGTGCTCTTTGTGAGATGAAGGGGGTTGTTAAATAACCTTTATACTCCTAACAAGTAAGAACATGGCACAACACAAGAAACCTTTGTCCTTTTTCTCCCTTCGTCTTTGTCCCTTCATCCACCTCCAGCAAACTCATTGCTAATGTCTCCACCTTCTTCGTCTGTCTCGCCAAGCTTCTTCCTCCCTTCATCTATTGATAGGGACAAAATGTGTAACCGCAAGTGCACGGGTCATATTAAGTAATAAAGAACGAGTAAGAGTATCATTCTCAAGGAGACTTGGTACCAGCAACTTAGTTGAGAATTAATGTCACACCTTCACTTAATTCGAGCAACACACAAGATGAAACATAGATAAAGCAAGAATGAAAGCCTAAGCTACAGTTAGAATTAGCAGTGATTCTGGAAATCAAGCAGTGACATGGATTATTATAACTTTGATTACTTCTTAATGTCCAACTTTCCTCTTTAATTACCATTAAAATTATCTTTACTAGTCTAGATCACTCCATTACCTAATAGTGTCTTCAAATCACTAAGAGACGTTCCAATTATATTAACCCCTAATTCTTTAGGTGGTTAATTAATTAGACTTAACTAAGCATAAGCCTAATGTGACTATGTAAGGATGACAGATATATGTTTATCCTACAAGCAAATCAAGTTATCCAATGTCTGAATTCTCGTTCCTACACAATTCAATTGATGGTCTATTCTAAATTTCCTATTCCTAGCTTCATGAAAAAACCCAAAATAAGCCCCAATTAGAATCCTCAAGTTTAGGAACAATTAAACTCATAATTTAATTAACAAATATAACATTAATGTAATCAAAGGAGTAAATCATCATCCATTAATCCACAATCAAAGAAATAACAACCCAAAGTAAAGGTCTAGCTACACATCATGAGTATTTTCATACATAAAACATATAGCAAACCAACCATAAAGAAAAATATATGAGAAAAAAGAAAAAGAGAAGAGGAAACTAGTAATTGGTGTTGAATTTCCATCCGTGCCATCGATCCTTTGCATCCTAAAGCCTTAATCCCCTTTTCTTTGAGTCCCTAAGCCACCTTGAAGGTCCAGAATGGTGAAAAATGAAAAAACTCTCGAAATATATGTGAAAAATTCATCCCAACTCGTGTTTAATGATGTTGTGCATTTTTTGACAGTATGCAATGCTACAACATCAAGCACATCACGTTGCAGTGCAGAAGAATATGACTTGGGAACAACAATCACACTGCAGCATTCATTTAACCATTGCTTCAACACAGAATGAGTGTTTTTAGGCAAAGAAACACTGTTACAGCATTAATCAAGTCATGATGTAGCATAAAATAAATATTTCCTCCTTCTTCACAAGTACATTAATGTTATAGTGTCCATGAACTCAATACTATAGCATAGAAGCTTTACTCAACCCACTTTAAAACTTGACTTTTTCACCTCTTAACTTGATATTCCCTTGCTCTAAAAGCATAATATTTCTTACAAAATCCCAAAAAACACAAGTGAAAAGCTTATCTACCTCAACTAAACCATTCCTAGCTTATTTTTCATGATTTTCCAAATAAATTCCATTTAAAGCAATTAATCCAATTTCTTTCCAAATAAGTGGAAAAATAATATATAAAATGCACTGATAATTCCCCAAACACACTAAAAGTATATCAAATATTCCTAAATATGGGGATTCATCACTCCCCCATACTCAAACTTTTACTTGTCCTCAAGTAAATATTACTTAGGCTTCACCTTACTCTTTCCCTCCACACCCAAGACTTGTCACCATAACATGATTAGGGGCTATATACATGCACAAGCAACTCAAGCTCAACAACCAAACATGCATCTTTTACATTCATCCAAAGGATTGTGTGGTGTGTGTGTCTAGTAGGTGATCAATGCAAACAAATAGCATAGTGCAAGAATAATAAATTATACAACACATAAAAAAACTCCATGCACAATCTCATAGTTATGGGCAGATCATATTAATAACAAGCAGAGATCACCAGGACTTCACATGATTACCAATGTTTTCTATTTTTCTTTCATTTCTTTTTTTTAATACTTTCCCTTAATTGTCTCACTTGGACTTTTGTAGCGAAAGTCAAACATTAGTGATGCAGACCCCCAGTTACTTTACCCAAAGAAACATACTCAGGGTGCTACTAGCATACTCATAGCCTCTACTACCATTTTACGCAAAAGTCAAACATTTGTGATGCAGATCCCCAGTTACTAAGTACCTTTAACCAGTGGAGTAGAGTGTTTTTTTTTCATCCTGAATCATCTCTCTTAATAATACTTAGTCCACACCATAACATTTAAGTAATTACAATTAAATTCATAAATAAGCTGTATAATATCCAAGAACTAAGCCATTATCATTATCCTTCACCCGCTAGATTATAGTGCTCAAAATAGTCCATGGAATCTTGCTTATGAATTATGAAATAGTTACCTTGCTTGAGTGTGTAACACCTCCTTTATAGGCCCATTTCCCACGTATTTAACCTTGCTAAAGTCTATTTATATCATAGTAGGATCTTGAATCACAATAAATGCCATAACAAAATTTTTTCAACTTTGGCACTATTCATTTAATCTAGTTCATTTATTCCAATTAAACTTTGGAAATTCATAACTAAATCAATAAAAATCGAATACATGTGATTCAAGTCTCCATGTGTAGCTTAAAACATTATTTACATGGGAAAAATATCAATCAGAGCAAATACTTGGCCAATTTGTACAGAAAATTTCGTGAATTTCTACCATTCATATGGTCAATTTTAGAAATTCCAAGTTTCTGGGCTAATTTTGAAACTTCACTATAAATCATACACTCATCAAAATTGAGTGATATTTGGACCACATGAAAGCTATTTCTGTCTAGCTTTTAAGCATACATAGCATTCATATTTTATACATCAAAAAGCCCATACTGTAGCACATTCATTTGGTAGTGGTCAGAATGACCATTTGTATCCTTAAACTTACAATACAAAAATTGTAAGATATTTACATGACCATAATTCAACTTCATATCATGCCACACCTTAGCTAGAACTCAAAGGAATATTAAAATCTTGAAGAAACTCATTTATTCTCACATTTACCAATTTATGCAATAGATCAAAACTCATGGCCGATGCCTTATATATCACGTTAATGGCCAAAGTCTTTCTCCTTTCCTTTCTCTTCCTTGGTGGACTTGCCATTGTTGCTACCTATTCATGGTTAATATTTGGGAGGGTGATATTCAAAGAATCTCAGTAGTTAACACCCAACATGCCATCACATCATCACATTAAACGTAAAAATATCAAGATAACACATTTTGCATACCTTAACACACTTTGAATGCATTATCACATTTGTGTCATATGAATTCATAAAAATTTTGGCAGAGTTTTGTTTTGACAAATGGACATCCCGGGGTCTCAATGCCCCTCCAACAACTCAGCCAATACACATAAATCATCTCAAAACATCATTGCAATCATATGACAAGGCATAAAACACATTGAGACAAACATGATAACATAATGCTAGTATGGGAAATTAACTACCTTATGATGCTCCCTTGCTTTCCAAACTTGGTCCACCACTTTTTGAGCTTTCCACAACCTTCTTGAACCTATCCACATCATCATTGAACCAATTTAGCCATTGGTTTTTCGGAATTGCACAATACCTTATACACTAAAACCCAAATTTTTCACTTTGTTTTCCTTTGCTTTTTCTTTATACAACATACTTGTTCCTAAGGTTTTGGACCATGGGGAATCCATTTTTGAGGTCAAAATCATGAAATTCAAACTCTAAATACCTCCCCTGTTCTGGCCGAAATTATCTCATAGTGATTAAAAAAAATTTCCTTCAAATCACTTCAAACCTTCCATGGATTCATGCTTCTAGTGTCTAGTCTATGCTTTCCCTTAAGTTTCATGGTCCAAAACTCATTCCTATGCTAAAACCCAATTTGGCTGAAACCCTAAGGTGTAAAGGAAGAAAACTAAACCATAAATCATGCTTTAAAAACTATGGATAGTAAGCTTAGGGTAGTAACATAAAAGCTTACCGATTGGTTTTTCAATTTTGCTTTGACTCCTCTTCCTTTTCTTCCTCTTTTTCTCCTTCCTTTTCTTGCGTTTTCTTCCTCTGGTTTGGCTACTGGTTCACGCGTGAAAATGCAGAGGAAAGAAGGTAATTAAATGACTTAATCATGTGGTTAACATTATGGCTAATCATGGTTAATTAACAAAAGTAACCATGATTACTTTTTGATCTCCTTCTTCAAGAAGTTTATCTTCAAAAATCATTAAATAATTTGGACAATTGGCTGCAGCAAATCACGCATGAGAGAGAGAAAAATGTGTTCAAAAATTGTCCAATTTTCCTGATCCAGATACACCTCAATCCGGATACTTTTTAATCGTACAGATAAAATCGTCTTTACAGTAATTTAACATTTTTGGGATATAGGACTATTCTAATTTTATTTTTATATTTTCATAATTATCCTGTCCCAAATGGTATCTGTGTATGGCCCGTATCCAGACCCGGTTTCTTTTTAACCATCGGTAGGGCCCACAGTTTACTTTATCGGTTTATTATTACTTTTAGACACTCGGCACTCATTATTTCTTTATTCTTGAACATTAACTCTTAGTGCCACATACCATTGGACTTCTCTCGTCGAGAGCTTCATTTTGACAGTAATTTTACATATTTACAAAATTGCCCTTGACCCGGGATTAAATTATAATTTCTGAAACTTTCGGGTCATTAGGTGTAATTTTTTCCAAGACTTTTCTATTTCATTCTCCGCGTAAATTTTAAAGCTTTTGGGACATGGATGTCCTTTCCATAATTCTTTAGGGACAAAAGTATAATTTTCTCATTTTTCCATTCAACTAGGAAAAATAACCTCTTTGCCCTTTTTTACATAAAATGGTATTTATCCGTTTTTGTAAAATCTCTATACATTTCCACATATTTTAGCTTTCTTGGAATGTTACAGAGTGCATCATCAATCTAAATATTCCTAATCAAGTGATGATAATCACAAAACAATTAGAGGTTCAGAGTTCAACTAGGTCCAAGCACAGTTAAAATAACATGACACAAGCAAACACTAATATCCCTCCCCCTACACTCAGAATGAACATTGTCCTCAATATGAAAAATATAGAGATTAAAAGTATTAGGTTTAATATAATATAAGTTTTGATGAAGATAAATATAGAATAATAAGAAACAAATATATCATATTTATTTAACATATATATTGTTCCTAAAAGAAGTAAAATATGCATTAGTATATGATTAACTATGCTTGTAATATATATATATATATTATACTATGTACTAATATATCCATTGTGCTTTTATATTGTATAATACAAGTTGGATATATAAATTTGACTAACTTCTTAGTATGTAAGTGTAATACATTAAATGTAGTATTGTTTAAGTAGGAAGAGTGAGTATTGAAATAAAGAAAGGAAAATTAACATTATGTCTCACTCAAAGAAGATGAAGAGAGATGATGCTTCAAAAATTGAAGATCAGAAGCGAGTATGCCAATAAAGGAATGACCAAATGAAAGTGGAGTTCAACTTTTAAAATCATAACTATTAGGTATATTTTGTTTTCACTTTGGTCTTAAGGTGGTTTAATTTTTGAAATTTACTTAATTTTGTTAACATATATTTCAAATGAGTTAGATTAAGTGAATATGATGTTAACATATATTAGAATTGATAAATATTGGCTAACAGAAAAATTTTATATTTGACTCATTTATTTTATGCAAAATTTTAACTTTGGTTAGTGAAATTAAAGGTTTCAAAGTTTTTATCTTTGATAGATGAATTTTAGTTGTGAAATTCAAATTTTAGGCTAAGCATTGTTAGTGAAAGTGTACAAAATTTACATGAAATTTAGTCAAAATTCGAATGTTAACGAAGTTCAAAGAAAGTTCAGAGTCACCTCTTCTAATAGACGAACTTTGGACTTCAAAGTGGAAATTTCAAAATGAGAACTTGTGAGTCTCGTTAGAACATACTTTTGATAGACAAACTTTGAAGTTTAACATTCAAACTTCGAAGAGAGAATTTTGTGTCATGTTGAACATGTCTTTGATAGATGAATTTCAGTCTCTAAAATTTGAATTTGGAAGTGCATTGTAAAAAACTTGAAGCAATTGTTTAAACTCAACAGACACACTTCCAATATGAAAATTTGCATGAAACTAACATGGGTTATCTTTATCAAAATTGAAATTCAAATGTCACTCTATCACAGACGAATTTTAAAGTTCAATGTTAAATTCATAACTGTGCTGACTCTGCGAAATTCATCTATTAAGCTTCAAAATTCAAATGTTGGTATATCAGATGCATTTAATGCGGTTACTGAATAACTCTTTTTGCAAAGTAATGGCTAAAACTTGTGTCTAATGGATATATATTGTGTTTAACGATTCGTTAAGTCACAAATCTATAAATAAAACCTCATTTGAACTTATGGGGAATGAATTAAGTGAGCTTTGTGTTAAAATGTTGCTCTAATATATAAAATCTTTCTATGTTAGCATTTATAGTTAAACCCACTTCATTAGAGTGAGCTTTCAATGTATTATCTACTCTAAAAGAGAGTTTTCATTTTATAATAATTCTTTTCTATATTTTCTGGATAGAATCTTAGTGTGAGAAAATATTAAGAGATCTATATATTTTGTAAGAGTTTGGAATGAATGACTTTACAAGTGCCTATTGAAACTTGTAGGATGTACTAAGGCTTTACAGGTAACCAAATCGAACCTGTCAGATATAGTGAAAATCTCAAGTGGTGGTTTGAGTACTGGATGTAGGTCAAGTGATTTGAGCAGAATCAGTATAAATTTTTGTGTCTGATTGTTCACTTTCTTATTTCATCTATATCATCATCATACTTTGTTCTGTTATATCTCTTAGTGAAATTGTGTTGTAGCAAAAAAGAGGTGAAAATCTTGTATTACCTAATTTACCCCTCTCTTGAGTGACTAGCCAACCTCACAAAAGCATTGGAGGGAATGGAATATTGAAACTTCCCTAACTGTTTGCATCATGATCCATATGCTTCCTCAACCTAGAGGGCATTGGACTAGAGGTGACTTGTATGGCTAATCTTGCAAAAGCAAAAAGAAAAAAAATAAAGAAGCAAAGACAAAAATAACAAAAACGAGGGAAATTAAACTTGGGTTGCCTCCCAATAAGCATTAAGTTTATAGTCTTCGGCTAAATTTTCTCGAAACAATCAATCATATGTATCAAAAATAATAATTACCTTGTCTTCATTTCTTTTCAAACAACAAGGTTTTAGCAAGAAAAGGGTGTTCATTCCAAAATGAAATATATGTTTCCTTAATCATGAATGATTTCAAAATGCATGACTCATCAAAATTAATGAAAGGCTCTAATTCAAATTTCTCACAACTAACTACAAGAGTCTTTAAATATTCTAAACACCCAATAAAATCAACATAACTCCCATCAGTAAGAGCCAAGTTCTTATTAGGATGATTTTCTATATGTTTTCTTAGAATCACCTCAACACATTCTTCCTCAATGCAACAAAAATTAGGCTTCTCAATTGAAGCCTTTATTGATTCACTAGTCTCCCCTTTGCCATTTTCAAGCTTACAAGTTCCCTCAAACTTATCAAAAGCCATTAGCAACTCTTCCTTACTCCCCACTGTTAGTTGCTCACAAGGTTTTTCATCATCTTCCATTTGGGTAAGGGTTGCTATATTACTGAAAAATCCCTCTTGATTCATAGGCTCAATGTTAGAAGACATTTGGCCTAGTTGAGATGTTAAATTTTGAAGGGATAATGCATGCTCATTAAATTGCTTTTCATTATGAACTCTAATTTCAATTTCATTATCGAGGATATGTTGGAGCATATCCTCAATGGTTGACTTTTGCTCATGAATGAGGGTGCTCTCTTCTTCATAAAAATCAGGCAAAGGATCAAAATATGATGCATATGAGGGAATAAAAGAATTATGATCCCAAGACAAGTTTTGTTCATGATTTCATCTAGGGACATTGTTCAATAGAATGACCCTTACCACAATAAATGCAACATATGTAAGCATATTGAGAGTCACTAACACAAGCAAAACTACTAGCAATTTCATCATAGTTATCATGTTCAAACCCACTAGTTGCCCCGTTTCTCCACCAAGAATAATCCATAAACATATATAAAAACAAAAAAAAAAGCTACAAAAAAATAGACAAAATAAAAAGCAAACACAAAAAACACATTCAAACAAGAAAAACACAAGAACACTAGAAAGCAGTAGACAACAAGAAAACACAAACAAACAAGAGCAAGCAAATATATACAACGTTCAAGCTTAAGCTAATGGTGCTCAATCAATTCCAACGAAAGTTTTGGGATACAAATCCTTGACAATGGTGCCAAAAACTTGATAGGCACAAAATTTGCTAACTGCAAGTGGATGGGTCGCTCAAGTAATATAGTAGCAAATCAAGTATAATTTCCATAGAGAGTTTAACCAGTAAGAATGGGCATTAGACAATTCAATTTCTTCTAAATTAAGCTAAATTCACTAAATTGTGAAATGAAGATTCGATAAAAGGAAAATAAATTTGAGCACAAAACTGGATGAACCGAACAATCTCAAAGAGAACCTAAAACTGCTAATCCCCTATTTTCTTCTTAGCCTTAGTTTTCACCTAATTATTTATGTTTAATTTTCACTTTGGTAATCAAGAGATAAATGTAGTTATAAATGTCTTCTGAATCACCTATAATCATATCTTAATTAAATTATGCAATTCCTTACATAATTAATTAAGATGATTAAAAATTAGTGCAGCTCTTAACTTAATTATACAAGGCTCTTAGTTATATTCCTATCCTAATTGCAAATTAGAGTAAAAATCTAATCATGTATTACTTAATTCTATGGTCCAATTAAGATTTTCCTTTTTAAGGTAAACCCAAATCCAAAAATCCCAACTCAATGGTGGCCAAGCATTAAGAGGGTGACAATAAATTCATAATCAAATAACCAAAGCTACAAATAAGCATAAATAATTGGTCAAAACATAAACTAATCCATAAATAGGTTCATAGTTACTCTAGGTTAAGAAGAAAATGAGCCACACATGGCTATATACAAGCTGAAAATAACAAATAAGCATATCAAACCAAAGAGCATGAAGAAAATAAGTGATTAATAGGTGGAATCTTGGACAGATCTTCGATTTTCCGACAAACCACGCCTTTTCCAAGCTTCTTCGGTGCTTTCTGCACTCTCCTTGAATGTCTAGATCTGTCTAGTAGCTGTGGAATGACAAAGACCCTATGTTTTCTCCATTTTCAGCCAAAAAAAAAAAATCCTTAAATCCCTTCACTTAATAAAGCTGTGTGTTTTGCCCATGTTGTAGTGTCAATCTCCACTGCTGCAGCGCAAAAATGCTCTTTTCTTCAAAGATATTGATGTTGTAGCGTCAAACTCCACTGCTATAGCAAAAATGCTCCAATGTAAAAAATCAATGTTGCAGCATTGAAATCTGATGTAGCATAGAAATGAGCTTTTTTTCTCAGAAATATTGATACTGCAGCATTCAAGCTCCTATGCTGCAACACAGAAAACATATTATTCTATTTGGTGTTTCAATCAACCTTACAACTTGGATTTTCATGCCATGGTCCGATGTAAATGTTTACTCAATTTCCACACTTCCAAATTCCACTCTCTTCTACCTCCCATGCTTCCTCCTACTTGCAGATATCATTAACCATTACTGAAAAGCTTATCTAAATAATTCAAGTTATTTTTAAATCATTTTTCATGATGTTTCCAATCAAACCAATTACTTCAATTTCTTAAAAACAAGTAGGAAATTAATATAAAAAAAAATAAACCTTTGACTCTCCAAATACACTTAAAAGTATCACAATTAATCCTAAATATGGGGAGTTATCACACCCCCATACTCAAATCAATGCTTGTCCTTAAGCAATTGAACCAATATGCTTATTTGAAACAACAAAACAAGAAATAAAACTACCAAGCATTACTAAGAAGTCTCACTATAATTCATTTTTCCCCTACACTCAATTCTTGTAATAAATTGAATTAATATGATTTTCCAATCAAATCAAATCAAATAGATATTCATAAATCAATCAAAACTACCCCCACAAAAATTTGTATCCCTAGCAAACTTCCAACTAACAACTAGACTAATAAGAGAATAAAATACTATGAAATTCAAGCAGAAATCCAATGCACATCATCATAGCTAAGAAGATTCATTCAATCCATGATAGAGATCATCATGGTTTATTTTTACTATATATTTTTTTCTTTTCTTTTCTTTTCTTCTTCTTCTTCTTCTCTCTCTCTTTTGTAGTCTTTTTCCTAAGCTGTTATATATAGGCCTTTTTATGCGAAAGTCAAACATTTGTGATGCAGAGCCTCAGTTGCTTCACCCTCATAACTCAACTAGCACCAGGTTGCTACTAGCTTACTTATAGTATCAACTACTATTTTACGTGAAAATCAAACATTTGTGATGCAAATCCTCAATCACTAGGTAACTCCTTGGCAACAGTGTCAAAAACTTGATAGGGACAAAATGTGTAACTGCAAATGCATGGGCCATATCAAGTAATAAAGAGTGAATAAGAGTATTATTCCCACGGAGACTTAGTAACAGCAACTCCATTGAGAATTAACATCATATCTTCGCTTAATTTGAGTAACAAACAAGATGGAATGGAGATAAAGTAAGAATGAAAGTCTAAATTAAAGTTAGAATTAGCAGTTATTCTAAAACTCAAGTAGTGACATGAATTATTATAACTTTGATTACTTCTTAATGTTCAATTTCCCCCTTTAATTACCATTAATGTTATCTTTGCTAGTGTAGGTCACTCCATTACTTATAGTGTCTTCCGAATCACTAAGAAGCATTTCAATTATATTAACCCCTAATTCCTTAGGTGATTAATTAATTACACTTAATTAAACATAAGCCTAATGTGACTATGTAAGACTGGTAGGTATACTCTTATCCTACAAGCAAATCAAGTTATCTGGTATATAAATACTCGACCTCATATGATTCAATTGACGGTCTATCCTTAATTCCCTATTTCTAGCTTTGTTAGGAAACCCAAAATAAGCCCCAGTTAGATTCCTCATGTTTTGGGACAATCAAGCTCACAATTGAATCAACAAACATAACATTCATGCAACTAAAGAAGTAAATCATCATCCATTAATCTATAATCAAAGAAATTATAACCTAAAGCAAAGGTCTAACTACACATCATGAGTATTTTCATACATAAAACATATAGCAAACCAACCATAAAGAAAAATATATGAGAAAAAAGAAAAAGAGAAGAGGAAACTAGTAATTGGTGTTGAATTTCCATCCGTGCCATCGATCCTTTGCATCCTAAAGCCTTAATCCCCTTTTCTTTGAGTCCCTAAGCCACCTTGAAGGTCCAGAATGGTGAAAAATGAAAAAACTCTCGAAATACATATGAAAAATTCATCCCAACTCGTGTTTAATGATGTTGTGCATTTTTTGACAGTATGCAATGCTACAACATCAAGCACATAACGCTGCAGCGCAGAAGAGTATGACTTGGGAACAACAATCACACTACAGCATTCATTTAACCACTACTACAACACAGAATGAGTGTTTTTAGGCAAAGAAACACCGTTACAGCATTAATCAAGTCATGTTGTAGCATAAAATAAATACTTCCTCCTTCTTCACAAGTACCATAATGTTGTAGCGTCCATGAACTCAATACTATAGCATAGAAGCTTTACTCAACCCAATTTAAAACTTTACTTTTCAAACTCTTAACTTGATATTCCCTTGCTCCAAAAGCATAATATTTCCTGCAAAATCCCAAAAAACAAAAGTGAGAAGCTTATCTACCTCAACTAAACTATTTCTAGCTTATTTTTCATGATTTTCCCAATAAATTCCATTTAAAGCAATTAATCCAATTTCTTCCAAATAAGTGGGAAAATAATATATAAAGTGTACTATTGACTCCCTAAACACACTAAAAGTATCTCAAATATTTTTAAATATGGGGATTTATTATTCCTCTCTCTCTCTCTCTTCAAGCTTCCTCCTCCCTTCATCCATCTCCTTCCCTCCTTTCATCTTCCCAGATCTTTGATTTCGCTTCTTGAGCATCATTGCAAGTTTTGGATTTGGGTTCGTCTTCAAGATTTGGGATGGTTCAAGCTCTTCAAGCATCGCCGGGGATTGAGAGTGAGTTTTTGCAAAGCTGGAGTGAAGAAGAAGGGGTGGTTGAAGTTTGTGAAGATGGAAGAAAAAGGAAGATGGAGCTGTCGTGGGTGGAGTTAATCACTTTGCCTTCGATCTTTTTTTTTTTCTTTAATGGCTTGTCTATTGTTAAGCTATAGTGCCCATCAACGAAGATGGAAGAAGGAAGGAGTGGAGTTTTTTTTTCCCAATCGATGGCCATTTTAGTTATTTCCCATTTATATGATTTTGATTAAATATAAAAAATAAATTTATTTTCCATATTGTAAATACCGTATTTTGCCCGGGCTTTATACATAAAATTAAAAAAATCAACGCAAATTTTCCTTTTGATGTCGATTTGAATGCAAATTCTACAAAATAAAAGAAAAATAGAAAAAATATATTCTTCAAATCCAATCCTTTTTTTAGGATTTTCAAAAGAAATATAAAAAAAATTCTCTTTAAAATTTTCCTTTAATCTGAATAAAAAATTCACGAAATAAATTTAAAAAGATCATTCTTCAAATCCAACCTTTCTGGAGAAAGGGTCAGTATTTAAAAATAATAATAAAGAAACTTAAAGTTAAAAAATCCATTTAATCCTAAATTTGGTGAATCTTATTTTCTACTACTAATATGCTAAAACAAAATAATCATAATAACTAAAAATTATAATAAAAATGTTATAATTGGATCTTGAAGAAAAGAAAAAAATTATAAATAAAATAAAAGCAAACAAAAAAAAATGGAGTGAAAGGCAGGCAACTCTCATGCTCCCAATGGCTCTAACCTAATGACTGGGCAGAAGTGTGAATGGAAGTGAAAAAAAAAACATAAGACGAAATTGGACAAAGAAGGAAGCAGGGGACGCCGAAAAAAACCCCAGGAGAGACACGACAAAAACAGAGGGAGGTTCAGAGACGAAGAAGGGTGAGCCAGAGAGAGAGAGAGTTAGTACGCAAGCATAAGAAAACAAAAAGGGAGCTAGGGTTTTGAAGGTGAGAAAAAGATGGCTGATTGAAAAAGAGACAGAGGGCACGAGAGACACAAGGGCAGAGGGAGCCGCAGGTGAGAGAGAAGCTGAGACCAGAGGCAGAGGGTGTCTGGAAACCAAAGGAAGGAGAGGCAGAGCACGAGGAGAGAGCAAGAGAGACTGAAGGGAGACCATGATTCACGCGAGAGTGAGGTTACGAGAAGCAGAGGAGCTCATATCTGAGCACGGACAAGAGAAGCAGAGGAATCAGGCCGAAAGAGAGGACACCGAGGATCCAAAACTGAAGTACCAGGGAGAACGCGGGAGATGGAAAAGAATGAGAAGGCTTCGAAGGAGGGTCGAGTTGCAGATTCATCAACTGGAGGCTATCTCATGGTGATATTTGAGTAAGGAGCGATGGGACTTCACGGGGAAGTATTTATTGTTAAATTATGTGATTGAACAATGGTAGTTGTCTCGAATTCGATTGTAGAATACACTCTAACACACGTTCGGGCTCATTAAGCACCTCCGATGAAATCTAGACTATCTCGATCTGTTTTTAGAGGTTGAGATTTACAGTTATTTTAATTTTTTTAATAATAAAATTATTTTTTTAAAAAAATAATGATTATAAAATTATTTTTATTTCATCCAGGTTTCATGTTTATCTTTCTACAGAAGATAAAGATATCATTTATTCTTCTGTAAAAAGATAAAAATCCCATCAACCTTTTAATTGTCTAGTAAAACTGGATACTAAAAAATCAGTGATCTGTTCATCTGTATAATCATTTTGGGTTTGGTAGACGTTGCTTACCATGGTCATGTGTTGAAGAGTTTGGAGTATGGCTGGCTCGTTTAGGCCATCTATATTCCATTCATAAATGTTGTCGAAGTTAAAGGATATTATGGTTTGGCTAGGTGTTTCTTCTAAGAGGACATCTGGAGGGGTTGCCCTATTGTAATATAATTTGGATGGCTTTCTCCAGTTTTATTGGTTTATTTGTAAAGAAGATGTTGAATTTGATCCTTCATCAGAGCTTGAAAAAGAATCTTTGTTAAGGACTTGGATAGTTTTTGTTGTTTTTGAGGTTACCGAGGAAGGTGTTTCTGGCACTATGCTTGTTTAAGTTGAATTTGGGTTATTTTGTCTTTGATTTGGTCAATAATTTTGGATTTGGCTTTTATTTACAGATCAAGTTTTTACTGAGGTGTATATTCAAAATGTTTAAATAATGGAGTTTGAATAATAGGAGTTTTAGGTTCAGTTTCTAGTTTGACTGTTTTTGATTGAAAATCAGATTGTTGAATCAAAGTTTCACCTATCTTTTGAAGGTAAAGATTTGTGAAATTATTTTGTTCAACAATATTTTTTATGTTGTTTGGACAAACTTCTTCCGATGTATGTTTAAATTTATAAGGAGAAGCCCAAATGGGTTGGTTTTTATTATCAACCTTCCCGGGTACTTGGACTGTCCTTGGCGGAAATTCAAAAGAAATAGTTTGATTAGAGGTTATCCAATCTTGTTTGATGACATTAATATCTTTAAAAAATGGGTAATTTAAATTAGCCGTTTTGGTATAGGCCTCAAACCAGTCAAAAAATGGAATATTAGTTTGAATAATTTCAAGGAATGAATAAAATTGTTTTTGAACGTTTTTTCTTTCCGTTCATTGAAAATTCTCAAAAAACCAGTTTCTTCGCAAAGTATTTTCTTTTGAATAAAAATTCTTTTGCAAAAGTGATTTGTCAATTTGAAATTCCTTTTGTAAGACATTTATGTCTTTCGGTTCTCCTAATGTTGAATAATCAGGAGACTCGATAGATCTTAAATCATCTTGTGTTTCATAGTTTACATGAGAAATATTTGCAGAATTATTTATGCCCGAAATAGAAGTGTTTTGAAGTTTAGGTTCAAGATTATTTGGAGCAGGCATATATATGACTGAAGGAGGTTGTGGTAATAAAGAACAAAAAAATCTTGCTGATTCACTTACCGTAGACCTACAATCTTCATATATAGAAGGTTTATATGTTTGAGACATAGATTTTCTAGGTCTTTCAAAAGATAATTTGACAGTTCCATTATGGGTTTGTGTAAGTTTTACTGATTTGTGGTATGAATTTAGGGGTTAGCTGAGTAGCCTTTTCTATTATCCACTCATCAGGTAGATTTTTATCATTTCACATGATTGTTCTTGGGATGGAAACATTTACATTATTGTAATCTGTTAGAAAAATTGTTGTTTGACCAGTGTCAGGGTGGATTTGATCGTTTGTACTGTTTGAGTTTAAAACTTTGTATTGGATTCGATATATTAGGGTAGCTGGAATGGATCCAGGTTTCATGTTTAAGACATGAAATTGGATTCTTAGTTTTAAACAATCCAGAATATGTTCATCGTTTAAATCTAGGGTTTGATCTGGAAAACAATTGAAGTAAACAGGTCCATTGTTTAGACCCATTTCTGTAGCTGCTAATAATGAATCGGAATATGTATAATGTCTAGTATCTTGAAGACATACTAAATATGATACATTTAACCCCCTTCTTATCAAATGTTTAATTGCTACTTGAACACACCCTATATGTAAATAGTTGTATTCTTTTTTATGTTTTTCTATAGAAGTTTTTGAAAGAAGGAAAATTTCCTCATTTTCAGGTTTAATTGGGATTGATTCTTCTACTGTTCTGATTATATAATCAAATTTGAAAAACCATTTTCTATTTTCGCTTATTTCATAAAGCATGTTTGGAGAGATAGGTGGTAAAGTCCAATTATCAAAGTTCTGGTTTAAGTTTGAAAATGAAATTTCTTGTTTGAAAATCTTTTTATTTGAAGGTTTTGATTCCTCATTTGACTGAGTGTTTGAAGAAGAAGTAGAAGAGGATGAACGTCTAGAAGAAAAAGAAAGAGATCGCAACAGGAAGACATAATTTAGAAAGCAAATAAATAAACAGAATATAATATGCAGAAAAATGTAAAACACGAAAGAGGTATATATGTGAATCTCCCTTATCTTAGTATCATTACCGTCTGGATCCATAAAGGTATAAAAATTAAAAATTTTCCTGACTATATGGTTCAAAATATTTTATTAAGATATTAGCTTGAAGTTGTTTTGAAACTTACTCTAACCAGAATAGTACATAATATCTCATATATCATACACTACAGGGTAGGGGCCAATCGCCTGCCTCTTCTTGGACTTACAACCTTATCATCCCCACAAGGACTCATGTATGATACACAAGAATCATATACACTAGGACAAAAGTCCATTCGCTATCGAGCTTAGCTTCGCAAATTCATCTAATATGTTAATAAAAACTTTAAAGCCATAAAGGCAAATCCAGATCTAATTAATACATCTCTACTTCACCTTCAAGCTCTGATACCAGATAGAGGGAAGTGGCCCCGAAGAAGGAGGAAGAGAGGGAGAAATAAAGAGAACGTGAAGAAGAGGAGTAGGAGGACTACTTTACTGCATAATTAAAAGATGCAAGGCATTAAAATAAATATGAGAGAGGATGGTTCAAAATGAATTGTAGGCGGTAGAACTAGCCAACCTAGTTCATTAGAACAAGGAAATGATATGAATGCAGAAGTAGAATAAAAGAAGATTTTATTCAAAGAAAGTAAAACTTATAAGGAGTAGGAGGAAGGAGGGGGAAAGAAGGAGAAGGCTTTCTCTCTCAAGGATAAGGAGCTTCTTAGGAAACTTAGTATGTTGAGATACCAAGTGATGATTTCCTTTGAGGCATTGCTTCCTTATATAGAAGAGAAAAGCAAAGTTTAAACCGAGAAACTGTTAGTGACTGGCACTGTTTGAACAGTTTCGGTTAGTACTTTTGACACAGTATTTGCCGACACTATAATGATTTTAGTGACTTGCGAATACGATGTCATTTTGACTAGATTACTGACACCACATTAATTTTAGTGACTAGTAATCTTTTAATCGTCTCCTAAATCTATTAAGTCATCATCACTTTCATCCTATCTTTCAGAAGTTGATAAGGAATCAGGTAGATTTGAAGACGAAGCTTGTTCTTGGGTTTGTAATAGTAGCAAGATGGAATTAAGCTGATTAACCAGGCTGGCTTTGTTAGTAGTGGATGCCAACATGGACTAAATCCTGGTTCTTTGGTTAAGAAATTTACTTTGTTCTGTTACACAAAGATACTTCGGATTCTCTTTAAACCATCTTTCTATAGCTTTATCATCTATTCTTTTAGTATCAAATTTGACCCACCATCTTACTGAAGGTACTCTTTGAAGTATGGGCAACCTGTTTGTTCTTGGAGTTATTGAAGAGAACTTGAATTTCCAAGTGAAAATTCAAGATATTGATAATTTTGAAAAATAATGAAGATCGAGGGAAAAATGATCTTCATTATGATTGAACTTTTGTTTAAATAGCTGAAAGGCTTGTTCAATTTTGGGAGGTATGATCTGAGGATCAGGTCCAAAGAAATCCCACCATTGAATAAACTATTGAGGGAATTTATACTGGGTTTTTGTTTTGAAATAAATAAACCATGTATGTGACTATGACTCATTTTGAAAGTAGAACACATGAAACCATGCATCTACATAATCCCAGTAATTATATCCTTCCGGGTTGTATTGTATCCCAAAATTCTTTGATTTTTCTAAAGATTGCTCCTACTGGGATAGGGTGAGAACTTTTAGTATTTGAAGTGTGCTATGAGTTACCATTGGTCCATTTTTCTTATCATTTTTCTGTTCAATGTTGATTGAACCAGAATGAACCAATATTAATTCATAGTATTCTCGAGTTTTGTTTAAATTTGTTAGTCTATAATGAAATCCAGAAGGGAAAACATTAAGAGCAACTTGATTTGGATTATGATGAAAAAATTCTAGTTCTATTTGAAGCAAGTTCCTTACTTGGTTTTCTTTTTGATAGTAAGGAGTTGTTAGGGTTGTTTGGTTAGGAATTATAATTGCTTTTGAAGAAGTTGAAGCAATTATTTGATTTTGTGGATTGTTTCTGGTAATGAGAGGTTGTTGATTCAAACTATCATATTCTTGTTTAGAAATGATAGACTGACTGCTAACAATCTGCTGCCAAGTATTGTTCGGTAATTGTTTATTGGCGTATGACGTCGCATATAATGCTAGAGTCTTTTTGTTGGATAATTTTGGTTTCTGGGTGGATAACCCAGCTGTTTGTTGGGCTAAAGGCCCAGTTTGTGTTTGTTTGGTCGATGACCCAAATGGAGTGGATGACTCCTTTTGGGCGAGAGGCCCTGTTTGGTTTTGGGATCCTTTTGTTTGGGATCCATATTGCTGAAGAATGTTTTTCATAATGGTTTCCAGCTCAGCATTGGAAACTGGAGTTTGAGCATCTTGCATTATACTCTTTTGTTTTTCTTCATTTGGTTCTTTCTTCTTTTTGGGTGGCATTTGGTTCACTCAACTTGTTTCTTTCCCTGTAAAACTCTTGGATAAGAAAGTTTGGAAGGAAATTTGAAGAGCCTTTTATAAATTCAATTTTGAAATCGAAAGTACTTAAAATAGCTTGCCAACGGGCAAAGATTTGTTTAGATGCAATGTTTTTCACATCCTTTTGCAAAACGTCTTTTGCTGATTTACAATCAATTCGAAGTAAAAACTTTTGATTTAATAAATCAGACTGGAATTTTGAGATGCATAGAACAATTGCAAGAATTTCCTTTTTAATAGTGGAATAATTTTGTTGGGTATTATTCCAGTGTTTTGATGTAAAGGACACAATTTGCTCTCTACCGTCAATTTGTTGTTTAAGAATGCCACCATAACCTATGTCAGAGGCATCTGTTTCTACTATTTTGAAAGCAGAAGGATTTGGAAGGTTAAGGCAAGGAAGTTACTTAACCTGAGATTTGATTTGTTTGACAAATGTTGGTATGAACATCAGTCCAGGGAGGAGGACTATTTTTTAGAAGTTCATGCATAGGTTTAATGAAATTACTCAAATGAGGAATAAAATCAGATACATAGTTTAAACATCCCAAAAATCTTTGAAGTTGAGTTTTGTCTATAATTTGATTTGGAAATTTATCAGCAAACTCAATTGACTTTTCAATTGGTACAATAGACCCCTGAGATATCCAGTGTCCCCAAAATCTTATTTTTGTTTGAAAAAGACTTATTTTTGTTTTAGAGACTGCTAAACCGTTAGACTTATAATTTAATATGTTTGACATACTTCCAATTCAAAAGATTTTATAAAATCTTGATCCACCAACATCGATCAACTCAGTCTGTAAAATTTTATAGATAAGAATAGAATGAAGACTCTAACAACATCACACCGCATCAGCAACCTAAACTCCTGTGCATATTCTGAAGCAAATGGATTTTGGTTACATCAAATTAAATTCATACAATAGATTGGAAAAGTAATGTTATTATACGATTCTTTGTTTCAGGATCTTGTACGCTAAGGCCATCTCCATGCTGGTACATGCATATATAGTGACATCCTTGCAAGGTTCATAGCAATCTGAATGCAGCTCTGAATAAGAAGAATTGCTAGCTTCTTTGTTCATCTTCTTCCAAGTTTCATATATCAAGGAATTTATATGCCTACAAGCATCCACTTCAGAAGATCCAGTTTCATTCATGTAGCACTCAATGATTTGGTTACATCGCCTCTCTCCTTTTCACGCTAAAAAAAATTTTTTTTTACCAGAACGCTAAAAAAAAATTATTAAAGACATATGAAAACATTAATTATTCCATATTAATTTCATGCTATTCTTGGTAGAATATTGTAATGATGGAATCTAAATCCCCCTACATCCACGTACAAAAATAATTGTGTATGGTGCATTCAAAAAAATTGGAAAAGAATAAAAAAAGAGATATAATAAGCATAAAAATAGGAATAGTTATATTCTCCCGCATCGATGCGTGACTGTAGGGATCCAATGTATTGTGATGATACGTTAGATGTTCCCAAGTCATCCGCAAAGCGTAAAACAGTTGCCGAAGAACGAATAATGTCGGAATATTCTTCTAAACAGACCAAGTCCTCCTTTGTTGTTGAATTAGGAATTACGAATAATGTTGGGGAGCATAATGCATTATTCTGAGAAATTTATGTTTCAAAATATAGTGCATTACGCGGATTACATTGTGTTTTTTTTTTATGATCTTTTCAGTATTGCTCATAATAAGTAAGCTTATATATTCTACGGTTACCAATGTATTTAATGAAAATTTTTTAATGATTTGATCAAATCATAAATGATTGAAAGAAAATTTCTCCCAAAGCTTCACTCTTCACAATTACCAATGACCCATGGGAACTTGAAAAAAAAGAATGAAGGAGGGAATGAATGCAATTTATTAATGTAAGAAGTATTATTAAATACGGGTAATTTGGGAAATACTCGCTCTGGTCCACATTATAAGGCATTTTGTATTAATTACACGCATATTAAGAAAATTACTTTTTTAACTCAAATCAATACAAAAAATATCCACATTTTCTATTTTACCCTTATTAAATATCTCATTCTATTATCATTAGGGAGTTATAAATGAAGAGATAAAGCAATAAAGACATGGGTAAAATAGGAAAAAGAATATCTAATACCCTATATTTTGGACTAAAAATTTGCCATACAATATGTCTTATAATATGGACCGAAGGGAGTAATGGGACAAAATTTCAGTTATTAATCAATATCTTGATGCGTGCGTGGTAATTAAAAGTGTATTATAAACAGGATCAGAGGAGTACTCAATAAGTAATTAAGCATGAACAAGTATGACAGGTGCACTAATTGAAATCCAAGCATTTTCTAAGTACTCATGTAGGGTCGGTTGATAATCACGTACTATAGTACCATTTTGCCTCAACCAGATATGATTTACAAAGATCAGCCTATTGAAACAAATAATAATAATAATAAAATAAAATAGCCACGGTAATTAATACATGAACTTAGAGAATCACCATCATTAAATCAATTGTATTAAATCAACACGTACCACTTTCTTGAGGTGGGGAATGACATGGTTCCCATTCTCTCTAAGAAAGTCGAAAGCCACTTCATTGACTAAGTTATAAAGTGCAAGGAAGCATAATTTCATGTAGTCTGGAAGTATATCAATGGCATTTATATCCCATCTAGATAATAAAAAAAAGTACCAATTAAAATGATAATAAATGTTAGGACAATTATCAATATATATAATAAAATTTATACAAAAAAGTTTATATTGTAATAAATAATTACAAGATGCTAACCTGTCAACCACGTCCGTGAAAAGTTCTAATTCTTCCAGTTGTCCATACATATCATAAATATCATCAATAGTGGTTATTAGAGCATTCACTTTTGTCATCACTCTTCTAAAATGTCCAAGTTGACGTTCAAAAGCCAAACCCACTGTCCAAAAGAAGTTCTTCACCAACCTATCTCTTGCAAAACTGAGCTTTCCTCCAAGTCCAATTCTTTTCCACCATCTTTACATTAAAAACCAAAAAAAGAATAAAAAAAGAAAAAGAAAAAATGGAATCAGTATTAGTACGCTAATTTTCCCTTCCATCGTTTTCCATGAAGAACAAACAGTATAAGACATTGAGAAATATGTTTGAAATGAAGGCCTAATCTAATTAAATATTATTGGGTTGAATTGTATAGAAAATCGACTCGTCATATTTTTATGTAATTAGAAACCCAGTAGTAGCTAGACTTACAATGAACAAGCAAAGAGAGAGTTGTAAGTAATTATGAGATCTAAAAAAAGGTTTAATTTTCACCTTGATCTTTTAAATCTTGTTGGTGGCTGGCTGACTTGAACCAGGTTGAAATCCAGTTCAGCAAGTTTAAGCAAAGATGGGCTCATATTCTGTGTCTTCTGTCGTAAACATCTATGAATATATACCTGGGGACACGTCATAGCCATGTTGTCCTAGGAGTCTGAATTCAAGAGCTGTGGCATGTAAATTTCTGTTCTTCCGTTATGTGTCTTTATTGTTGTAAATATTTTCCATTATGTTACTTATTTCATGGCAAAAATGAACAGCCACTCCTAGTCTTTGCAAGACATCAATTTCGATCCTTTAGTCGATCTCACTGTCCTTTGCAGATGACTCTTCCTGTAATAATTTTACAATTGCTCATTATTACATCTTAATGAATAACAGAAATCATAATATATATAATAGCCAGCAAAAGAAATCAAAGTATGAAACTTCGAAATAAAATGATGACATAGATACCACAAAATCACTTCTCATGAATGACTGGATATAGTCGTAATGCCAAATTGAAGGTTGGAAGTAATTTGCAGAACGACGCAAAGCGTCATTTGGATCAGAAACAACATTGCTTGAAGCCTTGCACTGGATTGGACGAGGAAGACGAGAGGTGATGATGATTGATGGAAGCATTTGGAAGTAAGGGGAATTGGTGGAGAGCCATTGACGTGAAAAGAAGAAGCTTCTATATATACTTGGCTTAGTTAATGTTATTCTGTAAAGTTGTGTGGTAATTGGAACCAAACGTAACCCTTTATATAGCTTTCAAGTTACAATTAAGAACGCGTAGGCACGTGGGATAATTGTAAGTGCCAATGAATATCATTTCCAGTTCAGCATGAGACGCTACACAGCACACACACTAGCTAGCTGTAATATATATAAATTAACTTAATTTGAAACGAAAATGTTTACGCGAGATCACACTATTACTCAGACTTAACACGTGCAGTAAAAATTAAGAAATGTAGGCAACTGCAACTCTTAATTTAAGAGTGGCGTATGATGTATGCATGGTAATGGGTGGGTGAGCTTTAGATATGCAACTTATATTATTTTAGAGAGTTCGTACGCGTCCACACAAGCAAGCATGCAGAGGATGGCGCACCAGCCGCGCCTTCTGCTTTATTAACCTTATTTCAAACCTTCGTTGCCTTTTAATAGTATATTTCTTCAAATAACAAACAAGACTTAAATAATAATTACGTATTATTTTTAAGAGTACCACTCATAAAGTACACCATTAAATCACATATATTATCCATTTATATATTATTTTTTTTGCCATTCAATTATAACCAATGGATGAAACTGAGTATAAATCGAAGTATGATGAACAAGTATAGAAATGGTCCAAATCCAAGTAGACATTCAAAGTTTTTCTAACAGGAAGATCATATGGGATAATTACTAGTCTATAAATATTTAAAGCTGACTATCACATTATCAAATATTAAACAAAGTGCTTACAATACAAGTCTTAATCAAAGACCTCTATTTCTTATACTTGTGTGTGTAGTACGTGTATATTATATATGTACTTCTCCATCTTTTAAATTTAAATCCATTCATTTTGTGTCGATTTTGTTTTATAGAAAATCCTTCCGTTCTTTCTTTTACTTTCACACACATGAATAGCCTCTAACCTATTGAGCCGTGTGGCGAGCACAAAGTGAACTATACTTTCGCCTTTTACCAAAGAGTAGCCTCTACCCTATCCATTTTAAACGCTAGTCTCAATTTGAATGAGAGTGAGGCTGTCTTTTTGAAAAGATTTTTAAAAAAAAATAAAAAAGGGTCAACCTCGTAATTATTAAATATAATAATTTTAGTTGCATAAAAGGCGTGATAATTATCATAATATCTAATACGTTGAACAAAAACTTTGCAATATTTTCGTGGTGCATAAATTAACTATTGTTAATATTGGCGTGACTCCACTATATATAAAGCATGTGAATTTAGTGGTTAAAAAAAAAAGAGTATGTGAATTTTATAATTTGGGTCTGTATATAGCTAGGGATTATTAATTAAGTTCAGATGGCACCAAATTAAACCAATTGGGAAAAGAACATGTTTGATTGACATATTTTTCTTAGAAGATATGGACCAAAATAATTGATTTCTTTTGCATGGTACCAAAAGAATTGAATTTATTAGAAATCGCTAGAATTAATGTCCTTAAGCGTAATTAATTTCCAGACGTACCTTTGTATTTATCAATCTACATCTACATTGTTTCTGTAAATAAGCATATATAGAAAAGATTTTAGTATTAATTTGGTTCCTGTATTCTTTCAATTTTAAATTATGTCATTCTGGTTTGATAATTAATGGCTTCATATGTTTCTTGAATCCTACTGATGCTGCAGAGTGTAATTGTTTTGTGAATTAATGGGAGATATATAGATTGATTATAGAGTAAATTGAATATGGCAAATGGGCCGGGGGGTTGAAAGTGAGATTATGGTAATGTGCTTATCCTGAATTGGATTTATGTTACTTATAATCAATAATTCTAGGGAATGGAAATCGAGTGTGGCAAATATGGTTAGAAAGTGAAAAGATGATGATTATGGTAATTCTGAGCGGAAATTAATTCCAGGGAAATTGATTGATTGATCCATATCAAATTACACACACACACACACACACATATTTCTTAATTTCACCTGCATTAATTAATTATATTGCTTGCTAGCTGCAAACTGGACGTATTCCATCCATGCACCCAAGGCAATCATAATTCATAAGCTCAACAAAACAAATATCAGTCATATATTTTAAATATATATATATATATATATGATAGTCCAAAACCATTCATTTTTGTATACTTGGGGATCCGGAAAGAGGGAGGCTCATTCTATTAGTAATTTCTTTCTACATGACGACGGGAGTAAGAAGGGGCTTGTTTGAGAGAAAAGCTTCCAAATTGGCAGCCATGAGTTGAGAAATACCCAACAAAGATTCTGAAGTGAACACAGCTGCATGAGGAGACAGAACCACATTGTCCAAACCAAACAGCTGGGGAGGAACGTGAGGCTCACTCTCAAACACATCCAATCCAGCCCCTCCAATCTCTCCTTCCATCAAACACCTCACCAATTCCTTCTCATCAATCACACCTCCTCTTCCAACGTTCACTACGATTCCTTCTTTTCCCAACGCCATCATCACTCCCCTGTTCACCATGTGCCTCGTTTGTTCGTTCAGTTCACAGCACACAATAAGAGCATCGCTTGCACATGCAAGCTCCACAATGTTTTGATAGAAAGGGTAGGACACAAATGGCTTTTGGTTCCTGGAGGTGTACGATATGATGCACCCAAATGCCTCCAGCCGTTTTGCACTTTCCATGCCTATGCTTCCCAGTCCTACAATCCCAATTCGCTTCCCTCTCAGCTGACACACACAAAACATCATCACATGAGTGCCACGGACAAACAAATCCACATCCATCTATAGCTTCCATTGTAATTTTTAGTTGACAAAATATATAAATTGGATGTAGGATAACATAATCAACGTTGAAATTTGGGGTAATTAAGATCCAAATCTGACACTCTTTGAATTTTAAAATGTAGTAAAATATTTAAAGAATCGTTTATTTAAAATCAAAATATAACACAACTTATGTTTTAAAAAAAAAAACAGAACTGGAGGAGTTCAAGTGGACCGTCATCTGGCTAGTGAAACTACGAGAACAATTAAATTAAAATAAGAGCATTCAAATAAATGGTTTCAAAAATTAAAATAATAAAAAATATTAATTAATATATTTAGAGAGGAATCCTACAAAAACCTTGAAGCTTATCGGAAAATGTAGCGCGCAAGACCTCCTCCCAGACCTAACGCACCGACTCGCTGCTGATATCTTCGCTCCGACGTCGATCAGCAAACCCACAGCCATATCGGCCACATCCTCCGAGAACAATTTACCGGCTCCGGCAACCTGGATTCCACGGCGGCGACACTCGGCCAAGTCTATGTGGTCCAATCCGACGCTGGTGGTGAGGACGAGGCTGACCGACGGAAGAAGGCGGAGGACCTCGGCGGTGATAGGACAGCCAGCCGAGCAGAGAATGGCAGGAATGGAGGAAGGGTCAGGGTGGTGGGCAGTGAGGAATTGGTGTAGTGGAAGAGAGGAGGTTTCGGGGTTAAGGAAGTGGAACTTGTGAGAGTAAAGGGATTGGATGAGTGGAAAGCAAGTTGGGGGACCAAGAACAAGCACTTGTGGGAGGTCTTGGGATCGTTCACCATCGGCCATTGACGGTGGTGAAAGAACAACCAGAGGAAACAAGATAGTAAAGTGAAGAAGGGGTTGGTGTGATGTGACTATAAAAATAATGTTTCCCCCCGTAGTTTTTTTTTTAACTGTTTCCCGGCGTAGTTAACAAGTTTTTGGTGTTCTTGCTTTGTCGTGAACTCGTGTCATTGTCTAATTGTCTTGTGAAAAACAGCAATGACATGGAAATCGCATTAGATTCGTCATTGGTTTGGTTAGTTTAGGATATTAAATAACTCATAAATCAGTATTAAAAAAATGAATAAAAATCTGAGTTTATAAAAATTAATCAATCGGTTAAAAATTAATTTTTTTTTTTACATATTAGTATTACATAATATAGAGAAACGTGTTAACTTAATGACTATTGATTAATCCTAATAATAGTCTATAATTTTTTAACTAACTTAAATTGGGTTCGTGTAAGTTGAAGGAGGTTTTATTCCTTAAACTAGCTAATGACCCGTGCGTTGCACGGGCTATTCTTACTAATTCACCATCCAATACTTTTAAGAAGAATCAATAGTGAAAAAAAGGGAGAGGGATGCCAATTTATGGAATTGTATGTTGTATGTTGCCAAACATTGTAAAAGGAGAAAAAAAAATTAATATGTTCTAATGATCAATAAACAAACATTAACAATTGTATAGTTATATGTATATATATATATATATGAATGAAGTGGCTATACTAAATTATTGAAAATTTCCCTATAAACTACATTAGATGTTTTGTCCGTAGGGTTACTATCTGCGTCAAGAATTAATATTTTCAATCCTTGTTTACTTCGCACACGAGACACAGCAACATAAAGTTGACCATGTGTGAAAACTGGTCTCGGCAAATATAATCCAACACTAACCAAGCTCTGGCCCTAACTTTTGTTAATGGTCATTGCAAATGACAACATGATCGAAAACTGTCTTCGGCGAAGTGTGAATGGAAGTCTAGAGTCAGATGGAGACATGTCAATTCTTGGGATATATACCTTCATCCCAGCATTTGATCCTGACATCATTTGTGCTTCTAATACATGCTTTCCAATCTGAGTCATTATTAGACGTGTTCCATTACAAAGACCAAGTGATTTATCAATATTTCTCAATAGCATAATAGGAGCACCAACTTTAAGTTTCAAAGCATGATTTGGCAGACCAGACATAGAAATTGAGTTTAAGAACTCTATAGAGTATAAATCATCCATTGATTCCACTATCCCATCTTGTTTGCTTACGCTATCAGAACTCAGGTACAATACCTCATCACCAGGAATCATGGATAACATGTACTCATTAACCTCATCTACTACATTAAGTATAGGTGCCAATATTGCTCTATCTCTAAAATAAGATAAATCACCAAGAGAATCAATGAAATCTGGATATGTGGAGTCAACTATACACTTGATAGGGTCACATGAGCACCACAAAAGGAGATCATGTGGAATTGTGATTTCTGCCTCCCCTTCAATGTCAGCTGTAATTGTTCCATCACCTATGGAAATGATCCACTTGGCAAATTCATTCAACTCCTCATTTTGTTCATGTGAATTTGTTGGTAGTAGCCTCATGTTTTTTGTGAGAGTCATAAGCTTGCAATCATTCCACATGTATGATGAGTTAATAGATGCAAAGACTATATCCTCTCATGTACCTCTTGGTATAACTGGAAGGATTTGATGGAAATCTCCTCCAAACACAACAACCTTACCACCAAATAGTGCATGAGCAGCAGAAGAATTCTGCAAATGTAATATGTCCCTCATTGTTCTATTAAGAGCTTCGAATCAATACTTATTTGCCATAGGTGCGTCATCCCATATGATAAGTGATGTATGAGCAATCAAATCAGCAAGAGGGCTGCGCTGCTTTATATTGCATATTGAATCTTCATTTATTGATAAGGGAATGCAAAATTGTGAATGAGCAGTTCTTCCTCCAGGAAGCAATAATGAGGCTATACCACTTGAAGCGACATTCAAAACAATTTTACCTCTAGATCTCAAAGATGCTGACATGGTATTCCAAATATATGTCTTTCCTATACCACCATATCCATATACAAAGAACACCCCACCGTTTCCAGACTCAATGGACCCAATGATGGCATCATATATATTACGTTGCTTAAAAGTTAATGTTTCAAGCATTCTCGACAACTCAGTAGCAAGTGCATGCTTATCATAGTTAAGCTGTTCACATATCAACTTATTGCCAGTCATCTCAATGGTTGACATATTTGGATACGGCATTTGATGGTAGTCCTTGAGACTTCTACCATTAGATTGCAACATTTTTTCAATTTCTATAAGGGTAAAATTTTGCAAATCATTATCAGAAAGATGTAACCTTGCAATTTTAAACAAAATAAGGTAAATATATATTTATGTAAACATTTTGATCAAATGAACTAAGGAGTTAAATATTAATTTTATCAATTTTATAACATATCAAAATAATTGATCTAATTATTAAATACCTTGATGTCCAGTGACGATTCTGTCTATGTGTTATGTTATCAGAGAGCACCATTCATGTCTTCTCCCACACAAATTCTGGTCTTGACAAAACATTACAAGTGAGTAACATGCAAAATAGTCGGCGAATAAAGTTTGTTGAAGCCTAATGGCTAGCCTCCATTATGCCATCAATATACTCCTTATCATCATCTAATAAGCCCAGAGCATAACATGCATCTCCGAATGTCGGATAAAGGACACCATCTATTGTTCTGATATCTTCATATGATGTGGCTCCTTTAACAAAATTAAGCAAAGTACGCAGGTAGTGTAACTCGCCACTTCCCGGAGGTGTAAAAAATATTCTTCCAATAGATGTTCTAGATTTCCTTGGATGCCACTCATGCAAATCTTTTTTGTACACAAAGAGTGTGGGGAAGTTAGCATAAGTGACTTCTCTGGCCTCTGGATATTTCTTATGGCCTCAAACCATGCGAGAAACATTGTGGGCTTATCCAAGTTGCGATCTAAAACAGAATCTAACTGTTCATCATCTTGGAACACAACACTTTGTTGGTCAGGCAAATGAAATGACAACCTCTCAACTGATGGCTGTCTATAATTTATTTCAAAGGAAAAAATTCGCCATGCTGCTTCACAAGCAGATAAGTACCTACAGTCATAAAACATCTTTATCTCATCATGAACGTGATTGTCAATTGACTCAGATGACCCAGCATAGAATGCTATAGTTACCCTGTCATGTCCTTTATTTACATACTTAAATAGGTACTTTATTGACTCTGAGTGGTTGCAGCGCTCTACATTAATGTGTGCACAGTACTTCAATAATAGCTTTGGGTTATATGGAACAACGAACCTGTTGTCTAGTGTCATCCCATTCTTCATAACAAACTTACCATTATCAGGTCTTCGGTAGCGTGGATATCCATCAATATCAAATATAGTGCTGGAGTTAAATACCTTTGGGTAGTGTTTGGAGCAAATTCCATCAACCATGCATGGTGAATTATGGTTCATTGCTCCACAAGGTCCATGCATCATAAAGTTGCTTATTGCTTCAAATAACTTAGGATTATAATTAATGTCTGGAATCTCAGCTGATATGACCTTGTCTATATCACTTGGCGTTGGATACTTGAATTGATCAAAGAGAAAGACCAGGATATGTGCATGTGGAAGCCCACGTTTCTGGAATTCAATAGTATAGACAACTGTAAAAAATAATAAAGTATTCATTTATTCCCAAATGATTTTTAACAAATGAAATAGTAAAAAATTTCTGACATAAAAACAAAGAGTACCTGCTTTAACCTTGCCAAATATACTTTTCTTTGTTATATCCCTCATCATCATGTCAAGCTTCATCGTGAAAAGCCTTGATAAGATATCAGGCCGATCCTCTGGTCGAAGGTTAGTATCTGCTAAGGCTCTGTTGATCTCAAGCCATTTAGGATTGCACGTAAATGTGATAAATAGATATGGATACCCAGTCCACCTACAAATAGCCATTGCATCCTGAAAATTCTGTATGGTGTATCGTGCACCACCAGTGAAAGACGAAGGGAGAATAATCCTTTTACCCAATGATGATGGATTTGTCTCTCCATTTAACACGGCATCAGCAAGCCCACTATAAATATCAGCTCTAAGTTGCTTTTGATTATTTTTTATGTAAGAAAGTCTTGCAGACTCAATCATAGTGTATCTATCAACTAAAAATTGTTGAAACAATTTCCCTGCAATGAGAATAGTGGACGATTGATTAACTCTATCCTGCAACATGTATGCAAAATATTCCCTCTGAGTAACTCGGTTCTTCTTGGAATGAAGACTAAACATTTGCTCTCTATGAGACACGCCATCCCTATAGCCATCCTCACCATATGGAAACAACAACGGATATTGCATTGGTAGGTATAATGTGAAAAAAAGGAAAAAGAGACAACAAAATAATTTCGTACTCATGGTCCTCAATCTCTATCTCAATCATTTTTTGATCTTTTCCATCCTTGGAAAATTCCTCAATTTCTCCCAAACCATGTAGCTTACCAATGATATCTAATAAGGATATTTTGAAAGATAATTATAAGCATCATAGAGATGGAACTGATAACAACAATTGAATAGGTGAACCTGTGAATGAAGTGGAGTCTCAAACAAACTCACCGACTAAGTAGCTATCATCAGATTGTGCGCCTAATATATCTCGAAAAGGAGTAAATAGAAAACCAAAACGTGGGATAGAGCAATTGTCATCCTGGGGAATGACTTTGGTTGAAAACTGAAAATGAATCTTGAAATCATGGTTTGTCGACTTGTATGATCCTGTGTTCTGCCCAATACTGAATTGGGTCACTACATACACCTTCCCCTCACTTAGGATAGTTTTGAACTTTGGAACATATGATCGTTTAACAAAAGCATGGATTCGGTCTTGCTGAAATATATATAGATTCAATATGCACTGCAGTAAACATGGAGAAATTGGAAAACAGAAAAAAAAAGTTTAATATGGGAAATATCAACTAACATCTGCATCTTGTAAAACCATCTCAATAGATTGAATCTCATCCGGCATATTGAAGCCATGCATTGTCCAAAATCGCACCACCCTTACTTTGATTCTCCAGTTCATACGAAGTGCATTGATGGCACGTATGGCATCATATCTGCTAGCCATGACAGCTATGAATCAACAAACGGTAATATCAGTTGTCATCGCAAACCAATAAAGAAGATGAAGCAACAAAGAAAAATTTATAGATTGAAAACCAATAAAGAATAAATGTCAGATACAAACATTGGTGGATCGAAGGTTGCAGATGATGAGAACTGAATTGTATATCACACACTGGATGATAGTGATTAACCATAGAAGCATGTAATTTATAGTTGTGGTGGTCTCATTCAGCTGCTGAAGGAACCTGTTACCCATTATTTCATGTATAAACACTATCAACGTATGTTTTGCCGGAAAACAGGTTCAGCTATTATCAACTCAAATGATACAAAACCGTATGAGATGGCGCCAGTAATGAAATAACAATTTGCTACTACAGTGGGAATGATATTGGCGTAACTCATGCTGATCTAGTTGCTATATTTAAAGGTGATTGGTTATGTGAAATTAAATAATTGTATGCAATCAAAACAGTTTAATTGGATGCTATAATTAATACCATAACCGAATGCAATCAAATCAAATATCAAATATTAAAGCAATATCAAATAATAAAGCAATAACTAATCCAATCAAATATTTAAAATCAAAGGAGTAATTAATTTAGTCAAATAACCGAATTATTGAGCGAAATATTTTTTAATAAATATGTTTTAGAATAAAAAACAATGGACAAATGGAAATTGGAAAAAAAAATAATTATTACGAATCCAATTAATGCAATTTTAAGCCTCCAAGTAGATACCCAAATTAAGCAATCACATCAAATATCAAATATTAAAGCAATAACTGAATCTAGTCAAATATTTTGAAGCAAAAAATTGGGCCACTCAAATACACGTTTTAAAAAAGATACAATAATCTTTCAGTTATATTTTGATATCCTCAAAACGTGTTGACCAAGTGTTAAATGTCATATTTAATTACCAATAAAGAACGTGTTGATATCCCACAATTGTTGCTATACATTACCATGGGTTGCGATACATTACTATAATGTTTTTATTAAACATTCTAGAAGAATTCAAATGTAGAGTTACAAAACATAAATGAATTAGCCCAAACCGAGGATTTATAGCAAAAAATCAGCCCAATGAAAGATGTGTATTTAAAAAGTTACAATTATGTTATAGTGATTCTTTAATATATTTAATTACAATGATTGTAAAAAAATATGAAAAGAAGTTTATATATATTTAAATTCAAAACGTATTGATGTCCACATGTGTAATTATGGATATGGAAAAAAATAGTTTAGCTATCTATATTTAAAGAAAATGAGTAATTAATCCAAATTTGAGAAATACATCACAAAAATATTAAGATTAGATCTGGAGAAAATATTTAAATTAGTCTCTTCAAAAAAATTATCAAAGTTATGGAGTAAGTAATCAAACTGCAACCGATTACAATCTATATATAAATTATTTAGTGACATATTAGTGACAAATTTTAGTGGCATATTTTTTAATAAATATGTGTTAGAATAAAAAATAATTATTTGGAAAAAACATGTTAAACAAAAGGATAAATCTACCGTGTCCCAAAATAACAGGAAGTCTGGCTAAAAATTTGAAGCTCTAAAAATAATTAAAAAAACGTGTTAAAAATATATATTATCATATCTAACTAATTGGTACACATTACAGTAAAAATATATTTAATAAAAACAATTGAAGATGTGGATTGATAATATATATTGATTCAGAAATTAAAAGATTTTTTTTTTTGCCCAAAGAAATTTAAAGCTATTAAAACAACGGACAAGTGGAAATTGGAAAAAAAAACATAATAATTATCACGAATCCAATTAATACAATAAACAACACTGGATTGACTGATACAGATGGCAACAGCTGCTTAATTTGGGTATCTACTTGGAGGCTTAAAATTGCACCAGCCAATGTGGCTTCCTAATATTTCAAGACTTGTGCCATGGGTTGCTGATTTTATATATATATAGATATTAGATGGCTAAGAGTTTAATTCTCAATTAATTCTTTCTTTGAGAAAGCAAAAGTGCCAACTGAGGAAAAATGGGCGGTAGTTTTTGCAGCACAGTTGACATTTTTTTTTACCAGAAAAGACATAGCATTAAAAGAATAGAAGATCAATACACCAGTCCACAAAAAATAAGAACAACCGCAGAAACACCAAATCAACAAAAAAGTAGGGACAGAAAAAGAAGAGAAAGATTGCACTAACATGGCTAGTTTCCTGTACACCATGAAACTAGAAAAAGGCCAGAAGGGACAGTGGTTGCTCAATCAACTAGTCTAACCCCTTTGTCACCAGAGTTGCAATTCCAATAGCAACCACAAAATACTCCCTAGCAGCTAGAGGAGAGAATAAACCATTCTGAATATTGATTAATATTATTAATTTGTAATTATGACATTGATTTATTTGTAATCATTTGTATTTATTAGCTTTTATTAGGTTGTTTCCCTTTACTCTTAATATATTATATTCTTTGGTTCATCATAATATACCATTCAGATTTTTCAGTTAGTTCTTCTCTTTCGTTTCTCTTTCGTTTCTGTCATGGTATCAGAGCCTAGGACTCTTTTCCTCGCAAAATAAGCACCGTGCCGCCTGTTGAATCAAGAGTTTTGATGATTGTAAACCAACACTGAAGAGCTTGAATTGAAGATATCAAAGGAGATCAAAGCTGTTTCAAGTGAAGATTTTCTGAGTATTTGCTGTTAGATCTCTTGTAGGATCTTTAGTTTTTGTTATGATCGGATAAAAGTTTTTGATTTGAGAAAAAGATGTTTTCAAACCTTGATTTTGTGTTAAATCTTTACCTATTTGAAAAACACCCACAAACAGATGAAGGTTGAAAGATTAAGCTGAACTGTCAAGTTGGAAATTCGAACTTTGCCTTTGGAAATTCGAATTTCGAGCTGAAACTGAATAAGTCTGAAGAGATGGCTCTCTGTCAGACGAATTTTGATTGTTCAAAATTCTAATTTTCATCTAATCTGAAAGAAGCCTTTCTGGTAATAGACGAACTTCACACTTTCAAAATTCAAATTTCAAGAAAAATGAAGTTTGTGAAAACCAAAGAAATTCGTCTGAGACTATGATAAAATGCATCTGAAATCAAAATGAAATTGAGTTTGATAAATGCTCTCTAACAGACGAATTTTGAACTTCCAACATTCGAATTTTCATAAAAGTCTGAGAGAAGCTTCTTTGCAACAGACGAACTTTAAGTCTTCAAAATTCAAATTTCAGACAAAACAAAATTTGAGAAAATGGAAGAAATACATCTAAGACTATGTTAAAGTTCATCTGAGATCAAGAATGATTTGAGTCTCAAAACTGCTCTCTGACAGACGAACTTTGAACATTAAAATTCAAATTTCAGAAGCTGAGTTCTTGAGTCTGTTGAAGTGAAAAATTGACATACGAATGATAAGAACTTGCAACATTCGAATGATGAAATTAGTCTGAAAAGAGTCTCTCTGACAGACGAATTTCTCCCTTTCAAAATTCGAATTTCGAAGAAAGTAATCTGCTGTGCCTCTTTAAACAATCAATAGACAGACGAATTTTGGGGTTCCAAAATTCGAATTTCTAGGGCACTGTAGCAAATTGAAAACACTGTTCACACTTAACCGAAAAACTTTCTTCTTGAAAATTCGTATGTCACATTGTGAAAATATTTTGTAAGTTTCAACATTCGAATTTCACCTCATGAACAGATGAACTTCGTGCTGTAACGTTGGAAGCTTTAACCTTCGGTCCTTTCAAAATTCGTCTGTTGACCAGCCAAAATTCGAATTTCAGTATGTCAGAAACATTAAATGCGGTTGGTAAACGGATAGATTAAAGTCTCTAACGGACATTTGAGACCTAAATCTATAAATACAACAACATTTGAAGTTGTGGGTAACAAATCAAACGGGTGTATAACGAATTTCTGCTGAATCTTCTTCTCAAAAGCTTTTACCCTCTCAACTTCTATACTTGTACTGAAACTTTCATATCTACTCTTTTCAAGAGAGTTATTTCATTGTAATCAATTTACTCTTCATCTGAAGATAGATTTACTTGTGAGGGGTATTCACAAGGGGATTGGGAAGCACATAGTGAAAGTGCTTAGAGAGTGTGAGAGAGCTCAGAAACAGAGCATACTCGTGTACTGTGGCCCCAGCAAGAAGCCCATTGAAATTCTTGCTGTATAGTGGATAAATCTCAAGAGGTGTCTTGGGGACTGGATGTAGGTCAAGAGGAAAGACCGAACCAGGATAAATCACTGAGTTTTCTTCTTCCTATCTTTACTTTTCATCTTGCTCTATTTTACGCATTGTTTTCATTATATTGTGATATCTTCACTTACTTCACTTTGTGTAGAAAAATTTCAATCTTCCCAATTCACCCCCCCTCTTGGGAAGTCAGCCTTGCTAACAAGTGGTATCAGAGCCCGGATTCCCATTCAAAGGAACTCACAGTCCGGGAATTAAGATGGCTGGCTTTGGAGAGAGTATACTTCCTGAAGGAAACAACACTCACAGACCACCAGGCTTCAGTGGAGAGCATTATGGATATTGGAAGATGAGGATGCAGATCTACCTCCAATCAATTGATCTTGACATCTGGTCAGTCATTGAAAAAGGAGACTTCGTCCCAATGGCTCTAACTGAAGATGGAAGACACGAAGAGAAGCTAGAAGCAGAGTGGAATGATGAAGACAGAAGGAGAGTCCTACTGAACTTCAAAGCAAAGCATTGTTTGGTCAGTGCCCTGAACCGGGATGAATTCTATAGAGTCTCACAATGCACCACTGCAAAAGGAATGTGGGATACTCTACAGATTGCACATGAAGGAACATCTGGAGTTAGGGAGAACAGACTGAACACATGCATTGGGGAGTATGAAAGCTTCAGAATGGCTGAAGGAGAAACTGTAAAAGAGCTCCAAAAGAGATTCACTCTCATTGTGAATCAACTGAAGAGCCTGGGAAAAGAATACACACAGTCTGAGAAAGTAAGAAAGATACTCAGAGCTCTCCCTCTGGAATGGCAGCCCAAGGTGACAGCTATAGAAGAAGCCAGAGGAGAATCAATGGCTTCTGTCACAGCTCTCTTCGGCAGCCTTGAGGAGTATGAAGGAAAAATCAAAGCACTCAAGGAAGCTGGGCTGGACAGAAAGAAGAAAGGCCTTGCCCTCAAAGCTGCTGATGAAAAGGAAGAAGAATCTGACGAAGGAGATGAGCTGGATGAGGAAACTCTGGCCATGATGGTCAGAAAATTTGGAAGATTCTACAGCAAGAAGAAGAACAAGAGATTCTTCAAGAAAGGAGTGGCTGGAGAAAATAAGAAAGACACAAAAGAACCTGTGACTTGCTATGAGTGCAAGAAGCAAGGACACATAAAGTGGGACTGCCCCCAATTCATCAAGAAACAAGAAAAAGAAAAGAAAGCTGCTGACAAAGGGAAGAAGAAGAAAGCCTACATCTCATCCATATGGGGCAACAGCTCAGATGAGGAAGAAGAAGATGAAGATGAGATTGCCAACATTTGTCTAATGGCACTTGCTTCTGAAGAAGTCACACCCTCATGCAGCAGTGATCAAGAAGAAGAGGTATATGAATCTGAACCTTCCTATTCTGAATTACTGGATGCATTTCATGAGCTTCATGATGAATTTATTAAAATTGCTAAAGAACTGAAATTGGCAAAGAAAAAGGTAAGCAAGCTGGAGTCTCAAAGCATAGTCTCTAAAACTGCCACTTTACCTACTTCTGAATCTGTCTGCTGCACTTCATGCACTGAACTTAAGCGAACTAATGATTATTTAATTAAAAGCATGTCTAGGCTCACTAGAGGTAAGGATATGTTGTTTGCATTAATGGGGAGCTAAAGAATATCACAAGGAAAAGCTGGTCTTGGCTATGATCCATGTGCTGTCAAAGAAAAGATTAGGAAGAAAAATCAAAATGCATATATGAGACACTTTGTGCATGCTGAGAGCAATAAAAAGAAAAATGATGTATCACCTCACATTGAAACATATGATCAACCAAGGCATACTAGACAAAAATATTATCTGCATTGTTTTCTTCCTGCTTCTCAATCTAGCAGTCCTTTCACCACCTGTCATTTCTGTAACAAAAAGGGACATACTTCCAGTTCTTGTGCTTTGAAGAAAAATGGACTTGACAGGAAAGTTAAATAGGTTCCCAAAAGTGCATCTGCATCTAAGGAAATAACTACTGACAGAAAAGGACCCAAGCAAATTTGGGTACCTAAAAGGAAAACATAAACCTTGTTTTGCAGGTCTGTCTCAAAGCTAAGAAAAGCAACAAATGGTATATGGACAGTGCTTGCTCAAGTCACATGACTGGTGATAAGGAGAAGTTCATCACCCTTAGAGACAAGAAGGGAGGAAAGGTGACCTTTGGAGGTGATCAATACGGCAAAATTGTTGGTATTGGCATTGTGGGCAAAAATCCAGAAACATCCATTGAAGAAGTGTTGTTTGTAATTGGCCTCAACCACAATTTGCTGAGCGTAAGTCAGACCTGTGACAGAGGAAACTGGGTGCTGTTTGACTCAAAGTTTTGCCTGGTCATCAGAAAAAGTGATTACAAAGTAATCCTCAAAGCTCAAATGGATGGTAACTGTTATACTATTGACCTTGATGAACTTCCTCCCCTGGACTCTGTATGTTTAATAAGCCAGGATAATGACAGTTGGCTATGGCATAGGAGATTAGCTCATGTTAACATGAATCAATTGTCTAAACTGATTAAAAATGAGCTAGTAACTAGACTACCTAAAATATCTTTTGAAAAGGATAAAGAATGTGATGCATGCCTAAGAGGAAAACAAACTAGATCATCCTTCAAATCTAAAAATGTAGTTACCACAACAAGACCACTTGAATTGTTGCATATGGACTTAATTGGACCATCCAGGGTGAAAAGTCTTGGTGGTAATCTGTATGTGCTTGTAATTGTAGATGATTATTCTAGATTCACTTGGACATTGTTTCTTCCCTCTAAAAGTGATACCTTTGATGCATTTGTAACCTTAGCTAAGAAAGTGCAAAATGAGAAAGGTATTTCTATTGTGTCTATCAAGTCAGACCATGGAGGAGAATTTGAAAATGCATACTTCCTGGAATACTGCAATGAGCATGGGATTGACCACAACTTCTCAGCACCAAGAACTCCTCAACAAAATGGAGTGGTGGAAAGGAAGAACAGAACCATTAGAGAGATGGCTAGAGCTATGCTAAATGAGAAAGAACTCTCTCAAGTGTTCTGGGCTGATGCAGTGAATACAGCAAGCTACATCATAAACAAAGCCTACATCAGACCAATCCTTGGGAAGACTCCATATGAACTGTACAAGGGAAGAAAGCCAAATCCGTCATACCTCCATGTGTTCGGGTGCAAATGCTTCATTCACAACAATGGGAAAGAAAATCTGGGTAAGTTTGATGCCAAATCCGATGAAGGTATATTTTTGGGCTATTCAAGTAGGAGTAAGGCTTATAGGGTTTATAATAAAAGATCAAATGTAGTAGAAGAATCAGTGCATGTGGTTTTCATTGAAAATGAAACTGTTTCAAAACATGTTACCAATAAGGATGATCTTACTTTCAATTTTGAAAAACTGGGAATCTCTGACAAAAGTAAAACTGAACCTCCAAAGATATCTAAATCTGTTGACACAGAAGAAGATATCCAGGAGCAAGAGTTTGATAAAGAAAATAATGAAGAAACAGCTCAAGAACTCCCTAGAGCTTGGAGATATCAAAGGAATCACCCTGTTAATCAAGTAATAGGGAATGTTCAAGAGAAAGTCAAAATCAGAAAACAGTTAAGGGATCAAATGCTCAATTGTGCCTTTATTTCTGAAATTGAACCCAAATGTGCTGAAGAAGCCTTAACTGATGAATACTGGATTATGGCTATGCAAGATGAATTAAATCAATTTGAAAGAAATCAAGTTTGGGATTTAGTACCTAGACCCAAAAATCATCCTGTTATTGGTACCAAATGGGTTTTCAGAAATAAACTTGATGAATCTGGAACAATAATCAGAAATAAAGCTAGATTGGTTGCTAAAGGGTATAATCAGGAAGAAGGTATTGATTTTGAAGAAACCTTTGCACCAGTAGCTAGATTAGAAGCTATAAGAATACTGCTGGCATATGCATGCATGAAAAATATTTTATTATATCAAATGGATGTAAAAAGTGCCTTTCTGAATGGATATATCATGGAAGAAGTTTATGTAGATCAACCTCCAGGTTTTGAGGACTCTACAAAACCAAACCATGTTTATAAACTGAAGAAAGCTCTCTATGGTTTAAAACAGGCCCCTAGAGCATGGTATGAGAGACTGAGCAATTTTCTGACTGAAAAGGGGTTTAACAGAGGCAAAATTGACACAACCTTATTTACTAAGAAAGAAAATAAAGATTTACTAATTGTTCAAATTTATGTTGATGATATTATTTTTGGTGCTACTAATGAAACTCTTTGCAAGAAATTCTCTGAGTTAATGCAGGGAGAATTCGAGATGTCTATGATGGGTGAACTCAATTTCTTCCTTGGATTGCAAATCAGACAGCTTAATGATGGTATCTTTCTCAGTCAATCCAAGTATCTAAAGGAGCTGTTAAAGAAGTTTGGAATGGAGAATGCCAAGCCAATGGGAACACCTATGGCTACTGCAACCAAACTGGACATGGATGAGAATGGGAAGATGTTTGACATTACTCAGTACAGAAGAATGATTGGATCCCTGCTGTACCTAACTGCTAGCAGACCTGACATTATGTTCAGTGTATGCATGTGTGCAAGGTTCCAATCATGCCCCAAAGAAACCCATGCAACAGCTGTGAAAAGAATTTTCAGATATCTTATTGGAACATCATAGATGGGTCTTTGGTATCCAAAAGGCAATGGAGAAGATCTCAAAGGATACACTGATGCTGATTTTGCAGGATCCAAAACTGACAGAAAAAGCACAAGTGGAACCTGTCAGTTCCTTGGAGGATCCCTGGTTTCATGGTTCAGCAAAAAGCAAAACAGTGTGGCCTTATCTACTGTAGAAGCTGAGTATGTTGCAGCTGGAAGCTGTTGTGCCCAAGTCATCTGGATGAAACAGCAGCTTGAAGATCTTGAGATTAAAATAAAAGAGATACCAATCATGTGTGACAACCAAAGTGCTATAAATATCACCAAGAACCCTGTCATGCATTCAAGGATAAAACATATTGAAGTTAAGCACCACTTCATAAGAGATCACGTTCTGAAAGGAGAAGTTAGACTGGAGTACATTCCAACAGAAGATCAAGTTGCTGATATACTCACAAAACCTCTATCAAAAGACAGACACTACAAAATAAGGAGAGAATTGGGAATGGTAAATCCCAATGAATTGTAAGTCATTTCTGTGCAATTCTGTCTTTAGAATTTTTAATATAAGAATAAACTCTAACTTGAGCATCAGAGTCTATTTTAGTGTAGTTGCAGGTACTTCTTGTGAAAAACAATGGCTAAAAGTTTGAAAGATTGGAGCACTCCAGATTGGAACAACCAAAAAATGAAGTGAATGATAATTATTCTAAGTTCTGGATCCATTCTGTAAGTTTTTAAAGTTGAAATTTGTATGTTGTTTGATTACTAGATGAATTTCATTGATAATATGTGTTTTTAAACTGATCAACATGGTCAACATTCGAATTTTAGTTGACCAATAGATGAACTTCGACCTGTTATGCCTTGGAACAGTTCTCAGTAATGCCTCGAAATTCGTCTGTTGAAGCTTGAAAGTTCAAATTTTCAAAATCAGAAATTTCAAAGTTATGATTGTCCATCACTGCTACACAAATTATTATTTCTTAACATACGAATGTTAGACAGTCTTTAAAAAAGTTGAAAAATTTGAATTTTCAGTTCAAAATTCGTCTGTTGAATCATGTCCATCATGTTGAATTATTGAAAGTTGCAGTTCTGCATGTTTAATTCGTCTGTTGATTGATAGTTTGATTGATGCGTGCCTTTTTCTTTTCAACATTCGAACTTTGGTGGAACAAAATTCGTCTGTTGTGCTTGTATTGCTTGTTTCAAGCCACTGTCAGACGAACTTTCAGGATGAAAATTCGTCTGTCAGTAAGCTATGTTGAACGATTTAACTTGTAACTGCCCGAAGTTTGAATTTTGACCCCTCAAAATTTGTCTGTCAGACGGTTACACACGTTAAATGCAACGGTTTTCCTCAGAACAGACGCAACCCTATTTGTAACCTCTCTAAGTCTGTTCTGATTCTCTCTTTAATCCTCTTAATTTCTGTCCATAAACCGTCATTCTTCACCATTTAAACTTCCTTTCGCATCCCATAAACCTTTCCTTAACCACATTTTGCATCAATCCACTGAAAAATGGCGAGAGTCAAGATCCCTGGAGCAGGACAAGCTGGAACTCGGCCAAAAAGAACGGTCAAATCTCAATATGCTACAAAGGAAGGAGAGAAATCCAAGAGAAAGGCCGAACCCAATAAAGCTACCCCTTCTAAACGCCAGAAATCATCATCCAAGGTAGATTCACAGAAAACTGGACCTTCCTCATCAAAAACTGCGATCCCTTCGGCTGATACTGCTACTGTGGCTTCCTCCTCTTCTACACAATCTAGAGAATTTGAGCTTACTACACTGCCACTTTGGAGCACTCCCGAAATTCAAGAAGAGTTTTCTGCCAAGTTTTCCAACAAAAAGGTAATCAAGCCTCACTGTGTAAATATGGAGCAATTTTTGATATCCAATAACTTTGATGCTGCATTATGGTTAATGAGATACAAAAACCTGTTGAAAATTGCTGAAAAATATGATGATGAAGTAGTGAAGACTTGGTATGCCTCTCTTCAATACAACAGCAGGAAAAAGAAATGGGAGGTCACTTTGAGATCAAGGACCATCTGGCTTGCTGATGAAATAATCAATGAAGTGCTGGAAATCCCAGGGCAAGATGGGCTGAAAATTGACATCACAGCCTCTGGGTATATGGATGAGGCAAGCACGGCTGATGAAGAAGGTGGATCCTTTCTGAACTACAAAGAGAGCACCATTTTGGACACCTTATTCAGGAGAAGGGAAAACAGGCCAACGATAAATCTGTTGAAGCCCACAGACCTAAGTGTACAAGTCAGGATCCTGCACTACATAGTGTCCAGGATCATATTCAACAAGGGTGGCAGTTTCAATTTGATAACAAGGGCAGAGGCTCATGTGATGACTGCTATCATTCGTGGGAAGCTGATTAACATGGGTCATATCATTCTCCAGAGAATGATAAAGGCAAGGGATCAGAGGAAGGACTCCACACTCCCCTATGCAGCAATTATTTCAAGAATCTTGCAGCATGCTAGGATTCAACACATTGAAAAGGGGAAAGGGAAACTCACTGAGGCATTCAAAGAGGAGGAACTGCAAAGGATGGGCATTGAAAGAGATGAAGGACGATGGGTTGGAAAAGGAGCAGGGAAATCTGAAGATTTATTCTTTGTTGCTGATGCATCCCTCCAACAAGAAGGAACTTCTGAGGCCCCTGGCAAATCTGTACCTCAGCCTTCTCAGCCAATCCCATCTCCCTCCAGGCCTACTCACCCTCCTTCCACTCCCTCCTTGCGAGCCAAGCCAACAAAGATCACTGAGTTGTTTGACAGTCTGTCAACACTCATTCTTAGCATTAGAGATGAGCAAAATGCCAAATTTGCTCATCTACAAGATCAGATCCATCAGTTGGCTGTAAATATGAAGGTGGTGGCTGATGCCTATGAAGAGATAAGAAATGCAATTCCTACCACTTCAGCTCCACCTCAGACTGGTGTCCCTGAGCCTACTCTGTCTCCAACCCCTGTGCCTCCAAGTCCCTTCGAGATTGCCTCCTCTGACCATGATGATGATATAGATGGTGCTGGTGCTATGAGAACACCAAGTCCTGGTCCACCCTTGGACTATGGATTGGAAGAAGAAGGTCTCCAAGACACAGGCCCTCATGAGCCCATGCAAGAAGATGCTCCGGATTCAATTCTGTCCATTCAAGAATCTGAGCAAGTTGAAAGACTGGTTGCAGCCATTTCAACCTCTTCTGTGTCAGAAGGAGCTAGCAATGAGGAAAAGAGCATTGTACCTGTTATTGATTATCTTGCCATTGCTCACAATGCTTTGCTGCTAGATCAGAGGAGAAGGCTAGAGGAAATGTTTCCTCCTGCTAAACCAGCTTCTTCTTCTCTTGCTGCTTATGGGCTTTCAGAGGAACAGAGAGCTCAACTAGCTCTTTCTAGGCAGGAAATGCAAGTGCTGCTTAAGGTCTCTGATGATGATGAAGAGCCTGCTGAGCCCCCAGCTGAACCTGAAATCCCTTTTGCTCCTGTGCCACTCCGTGCTATTCCTATCTCTCAGATCCCTCCTCCGGCTGATTTTGTTGGACTTCCTGATGATGTCAAAAAGGGGGAGAAGTCTGGGCAAACTGGAAAGCCTGCTGCTGAGCAATCTGGGAAAGGGAAAGGGAAAACCTACAGCAAGAAGACCAAGTCCAAGAAGAAATGATTGGAGATGATTGAAGATTAGGCTTAAGTCCTCTTGCTGTACTTTGTACTCTGTGTATTTGTGTTTTGGTCTTGTTGTTTTAAACTTTGATTAATTTGCTTCTGTTCAAGCAACTTTTGATTAAATGAATGGATCTCTTTGTTGCAATGTTTTGTGCCTTAAATACTCTTCACTTTATCTGTTGTTCTGATATCTTATGCATATGTTGAGGGGGAGCTTGTGAAAGCAAACCCAAGTACTAATCCAGTTTGTGAGTTGTTTTGTCATCATCAAAAAGGGGGAGAATGTTGAATCAAGAGTTTTGATGATTGTAAACCAACACTGAAGAGCTTGAATTGAAGATATCAAAGGAGATCAAAGCTGTTTCAAGTGAAGATTTTCTGAGTATTTGCTGTTAGATCTCTTGTAGGATCTTTAGTTTTTGTTATGATCGGATAAAAGTTTTTGATTTGAGAAAAAGATGTTTTCAAACCTTGATTTTGTGTTAAATCTTTACCTATTTGAAAAACACGCACAAACAGACGAAGGTTGAAAGATTAAGCTGAACTGTCAAGTTGGAAATTTGAACTTTGCCTTTGGAAATTCGAATTTCGAGCTGAAACTGAATAAGTCTGAAGAGATGGCTCTCTGTCAGATGAATTTTGATTGTTCAAAATTCAAATTTTCATCTAATCTGAAAGAAGCCTTTCTGGTAACAGACGAACTTCACACTTTCAAAATTCGAATTTCAAGAAAAATGAAGTTTGTGAAAACCAAAGAAATTCATCTGAGACTATGATAAAATGCATCTGAAATCAAAATGAAATTGAGTTTGATAAATGCTCTCTGACAGACGAATTTTGAACTTCCAACATTCGAATTTTCATAAAAGTCTGAGAGAAGCTTCTTTGCAACAGACGAACTTTAAGTCTTCAAAATTCGAATTTCAGACAAAACAAAATTTGAGAAAATGGAAGAAATACATCTAAGACTATGTTAAAGTTCATCTGAGATCAAGAATGATTTGAGTCTCAAAACTGCTCTCTGACAGACGAACTTTGAACATTAAAATTTGAATTTCAGAAGCTGAGTTCTTGAGTCTGTTGAAGTGAAAAATTGACATACGAATGGTAAGAACTTGCAACATTCAAATGATGAAATTAGTCTGAAAAGAGTCTTTCTGACAGATGAATTTCACCCTTTCAAAATTTGAATTTCGAAGAAAGTAATCTGCTGTGCCTCTTTAAACAATCAATAGACAGATGAATTTTGGGGTTCCAAAATTCAAATTTCTAGGGCACTGTTCACACTTAACCGAAAAACTTTCTTCTTGAAAATTCGTATGTCACATTGTGAAAATATTTTGTAAGTTTCAACATTCAAATTTCACCTCATGAACAGACGAACTTCGTGCTGTAACGTTGGAAGCTTTAACCTTCGGTCCTTTCAAAATTCGTCTGTTGACCAGCCAAAATTCGAATTTCAGTATGTCAGAAACATTAAATGCGGTTGGTAAACGGATAGATTAAAGTCTCTAACGGACATTTGAGACCTAAATCTATAAATACAACAACATTTGAAGTTGTGGGTAACAAATCAAACGGGTGTATAACGAATTTCTGCTGAATCTTCTTCTCAAAAGCTTTTACCCTCTCAACTTCTATACTTGTACTGAAACTTTCATATATACTCTTTTCAAGAGAGTTATTTCATTGTAATCAATCTACTCTTCATCTGGAAGATAGATTTACTTGTGAGGGGTATTCACAAGGGGATTGGGAAGCACATAGTGAAAGTGCTTAGAGAGTGTGAGAGAGCTCAGAAACAGAGCATACTCGTGTACTGTGGCCCCAGCAAGAAGCCCATTGAAATTCTTGCTGTATAGTGGATAAATCTCAAGAGGTGTCTTGGGGACTGGATGTAGGTCAAGTGGAAAGACCGAACCAGGATAAATCACTGAGTTTTCTTCTTCCTATCTTTACTTTTCATCTTGCTCTGTTTTACGCATTGTTTTCATTATATTGTGATATATTCACTTACTTCACTTTGTGCAGAAAAATTTCAATCTTCCCAATTCACCCCCCCTCTTGGGAAGTCAGCCTTGCTAACACCGCCTAGATTTGTAATTTTTTCCTGTTTGTTCTGTTTCAAAACAGTCCGTGTAGCTCCGTTTCAGATCTGTGTTCGTGGTCAACTCTATAGCCTACACGCGCCCCACCATCGTGTCCAAAAGCCTCCAATTGGTTAGTCCACCAAGTCTGGCTGTCATCCATTGTGCCATGCGCCCACGCGCTCACCACGCGTCGTTGCAAGCAGCGTCCTCTCACAGCGCGTGAAGGCACGTGAGACCTCCTCTCCAGCTATCGTTTGTTGCTTCATGATCGTCTCTCCTCTCTGATCATCGTCATGTGGTTTGTTTTTTGATTTGAGGTCATTTTGCTTTATCAGGATTGCTCTATTCTTTTCAACAGTATTGGTTTTGGTTTTTTGATCTTTTTGCGTAGTATGGAGAAATTAGACACTGCTCAACCTATTTCGGTAATTTTAAATGACTCTAATTATCATTTGTGGTTGGAAAGTATGCGGGGTTTTCTTAAAGGAAGGAAGTTGTGGAGATATGTCACTATGGATCAATAGTTTCCTTCTTGTACTCCTGATGAAACTGATGCTAAATTTTATGCTCGATTGGAAGATTGAGACAGTAAAAATAATCAAATTATTACATGGTTTAAAAACACTTCCATTGTTAGTATCCATCAACAATTTCAACGCTTTGAGACTGCAAAAGAGGTATGTGATCATCTTGTTAATCGATACAATTCTTCTGATCTATCCAATCAGTTTCAATTGCAAAAAGAACTCAGCACCCTCAAGTAAGAACGGGGTCAACCTCTCTACAAATTTCTGGTCAAGATTGAGTCTATCTGGGATCAATTAGCTTATTCTAAGCCTGTTTTCAAGTGTGAAGTTGATATACAGGCTTTTCTAAAATATCGTGATCAACTTCACCTTATTCAGTTTCTTATGGCACTCACAGATGATTATGAGTCCGTTCGAGCTTCTCTACTATATCGGAGTCTACTTCCCACTCCTGAAAATACTCTTCCTCGACTTCGATATGAGAAAACTCATTTGGGTCTCTTGCAGCATAATCCTGAGATGGCTTTTGCTGCACCTGATAGGAATCCTAAATTCTGCTGACATTGTCCTCAGTCTAATCACTCATTTGCTGAGTGTCCTTTTATTGAGTGTTGTACATGCCAGAAGAAAAGGCACATAGCTGCAAACTGCCCTACTTTGTTCTGTAGATACTGCAAGAAACTAGGTCATCTCATAGAATAGTGTCCTACTCGTCCACCCAGAACTGATCAAAGGAAGTCAACACGACCAGGGCATTTATCCAAGCCTGCATTATCTGTAACTGATATTATCAATGATGAAACATCTGCTGCTTCCACTTCAGGGTTCTCCACTACTGATCTTGAGGCCTCACTTCACAAGCTGCTATCTGGTTCCTCCAGTCCACCTGCTGCCCTAGCCACTCTCTCAGGTATATCCTCTTGGTACATTGATTCTGCCTATTGTAATCACATAACTAGCCAACCCAACCTTTTCTCCTCTTTGACACCAAATATCTCTGCACCTCCTATTCACATTGCTGACAACTCACAAATGCCTGTTAGTCATGTTGGAACTATTTCTTCATCTTCTTTATCTCTTAGTGATACTTATTTTGTTCCTGTTATTAGTTTTAACCTTATCTCTGTTGGACAACTTATTGATATGCGCTATGATGTTATATTTAACAAACGTGGCTGTGTTGTTATGGATTGTCAAACATGATAGGCAAACATGATAGGTCATCGGTACTGGGCATAAGGTCGAACGTATGTTTGAGCTCACCTCCATGCATCTACTTAACGTCACTTCTTCTAGATTATGTGCTGCTTCTTCTGCTTCATCCTTTCTTGATTGGTGGCACCGCTGTCTTGCTCATCCCTCCTTGAATAAATTGCAGCTTTTGATTTCCTATAGTTTCTTAGGTCCAGTTAGTGATAAGACTTTGGATTGTATTTCTTGTCAAACTGCAAAACAACCTGCTTTGTTTTTCAATAAAAATGACTCTATTTCTGATTCTCCTTTTGACTTGATTCATTCTGATATTTGGGGGCCTGCTCCCACTTCCTTTATGGGAGGATCTCGATATTTTGTAATTTTTATTGGTGATTTTTCGCACTTTACTTAGATTTATATGATGAAAAATCGCTCAAAGCTATCTCAAATCTATATCAAATTTGCTACCATGATTCGCACTCAATTTTCAAAAATAATCAAAGTTTTTCATCAAGACAATGCTCTTGCGTATCGTGATTCCAAATTACTTCACTTTCTTGATGAGCAAGGCACTATTTCTCAATATTCCTGTCCTTACACCTCTCAACAAAATGGCTGAGTTGAGCTTAAACATCGCCATATTCTTGATTCTGTCCGAGCCCTATTAATTTCCTCTAGTTGTCCTGAGCGTTTTTGAGGTGAAGTAGCCATGACTGCTGTTTTTTGCATCAATCGAGTTCCTTCCTCTGCCATTGGTAATATTTCTCCTTTTAAAAGACTTTATGGTACTTTTCCTAATTACCAAATGTTGAAAGTTTTTAGCTATCCTTGCTTTGTTCTTCTTCCCTCTCATGAGTCCACCAAATTACAAGGTCGAGCGTGTGTCTGTTGTTTTCTTGGTTATGATTTTGAACACAAGGGATATCATTGTTGGGATCATCTTTCTCATTGCATCCTTGTTTCTCGTCATGTAGTCATTTGGGAACACGTCCAATTTTCTTCTCTGACTAATTTTTCTAACATTCCTTTTGCTTCCAATCCTGCTTTCATCGAACCAGCAGTTGATCTTTTTCCTGGTGATCTAGGTATAGATTCTATTGCTGAGCTCACCATCACGTCTAATATTATGCCTCTTCCAGATGCTACTACCGTCCTTGATCTTCCAGCACAAGACACGTGCTTTGAGTCCTTGTCCACCGAGTCCACTCGGCCTACCCGTGTAAGACATCCTCCCTCCTATCTTAGTGATTACCATTGCCTTTCTACCATACTTCAGTTACAAGAACCTCAATCCTATTTGTAAGCCTTCTGTGACCCTGATTGGCAGTAGGTTGTGCAAGAAGAATTACAGGCTTTGGAGAAAATTCATACTTGGGATCTTGTTGACCTTCTTTCTGATAAGACTCTGGTTGGATGTTGATGGGTTTATAAACTCAAAACTCACTCTGATGGCTCTTTAGAGTGACACAAGGCATATTTGGTAGCTCAAGGTTTCACTCAGGAATATGGCATCGATTACAAGGAGACCTTTGCCTCTGTTGCTCGAATTACCTCTGTACGGAGTCTTCTTGCCATTGCTGTAGTTAAGGGTTGGATCCTTCACTAGATGGATGTCAAAAATGCTTTTTTGAATGGGGATCTTGAGGAAGAAGTGTATATGAAACCTCCTCCTGGATATTTGTATTTAGCAAATAAGGTTTGTCGACTCCGGCGAGCACTCTATGGTCTTAAACAGGCTCCTCATGCTTGGTTTGCTAAATTTAACTTTATTATCAATCAGTTTGGTTTTTCTTACAGTCCTTATGACTCTACACTATTTGTTCATTCTACTGAGCATGGTATTGTTCTACTTTTGTTATATGTTGATGACATGATTATCACTGATAATAACATTCTAGGGTACAGGAACTCAAGTCTTATCTTGGGAATCATTTTGAGATGAAGGATCTTGGCAATCTGAGTTATTTTCTTGGGCTAGAGGTACTTCAGGGGGAGAATGGCATTTCTCTCTCTCAGGTTAAATATACTTCTGATTTGATCTCTTGGGCTCAACTCACTAATGATACGACAGAGACTACTCCCATTGAACCTAATGTGAAACTTACTTCTATTGATGGAACTTTATTGAAAAATCCTATGGCCTACCATTAGTTAGTTGGGAGTCTTATTCATCTTACTGTGACCCGACCTAATATTGTCTATGTAGTGCACATTATTAGTCAGTTTATGCAATCTCCTCGCACTACTGACTATGCTGCAGTTCTTTGTATCCTTCGATACATTTAGGGCACTTTATCTCATGGCCTACACTTTTCTGCTAGCTCTTCACTTATTTTACGAGCTTACTTTGATGCAGATTGGGGTGGTGATCACTCTAATCGTACATCTACCACTGGATTCTGTATTTTTCTTAGTGATTCCCTAATCTCATGGCGAAGCAAGAAACAGACTTTGGCCTCTCAATCTAGTACTAAGTCTGAGTATTGAGCTTTGGTTAACACTACATCTGAGATACTTTGGCTTCATTGGCTTCTCACTGATATGGGTGTGGCTCAAGACTCCTCCACTAAGCTTTATTGTGACAGTGAGAGTTCCTGACAGATTGCTCATAATGATGTGTTTCATGAGCGAACCAAACATATTGAGATTGACTGTCACTTCATTTGATAGCATATTCTTTGTGGCACCCTTAAATTGCTTCCCATCTGGACTACTAATCAACCTGTTGACTTGTTTACCAAGTCTCATAATCCAGGCCGGTTTCACATTTTAGTTAGCAAACTCAAGATGTTTGATTTTAATCCATCTTGAGTTTGAGGGGGGTGTTAATTAATATTATTGATTTGTAATTATGACATTGATTTATTTGTATTCATTTGTATTTATTAGCTTTTATTAGGTTGTTTCCCTTTACTCTGTATATATTGTATTCTCTGGTTCTTCATAATATACCATTTAGATTTTCCAGTTAGTTCTTCTCTTCCATTTCTCTTCCATTTCTGTCATTAAAGACCCAAATGAACCTATCACAACAAAGCAATCCATAGCAAAACCATACTAAACACATTCATCCACAGTACTCATAGAAAGAGCAATCATTCCTCTAGTTTCAGCCATTGCATAGCAACCATAAAGCCCAAGGCCATACATAACCAGATGATTCAACAAGACAAACAATTACCCAATGGCAATAAAACAAAACCACCCTCAACCACAGATTTCCAATCCAAACTGTTTCCTACTCCTAAAACAACATTACTCACTCCAACCTCAATAAAATTCAATAGCCATATCAAAACCCAGCAAAATTAGCACCAGAATTAGAGAGTTCACCACCACCCACAAACAAATTTATAGAGATAAGCTTTAAATTCCATATACCACACTGAGCAATTAGGAAAAGATGCCCATAGCTTCTAGATGTTCCTTCTCACCTTAACATTTAATTCCACCCAAAACAAATTTTCCACCAGGATTGTCTTGTCTCGTTGAGCCAAAGATAGTTCGCTGACATTACCTTTATGCGCAAAATTTAAGACTTTCTATGACTAACATACACAATAAGAGGAATACATGAAAATGATAATTAATGTACATGAAGGATTTAAAAATAGCAAAAAATCACTATATCAAGTAAAACAAGAACAAAACCAGAAATACAAACCTCACATACTCAAAACTCCCAGACAACATTTTCTATAATTGGGGAGGCAAGCTCATTCTATATGACTAGAGTCAATAGGGGCTTTTTTGAGAGAGAAGCTTCCAAATTGGTAGCCATAAGTTGAGAAATGCCCAACATATCTAGATTCTAAAGTGAACACCGCTGCATGAGGAGACAAAACCACATTATCCAAACCAAACAGCTGGGGAGGAACATGAGGCTCATTCTCAAACACATCCAACCCAGCTCCTCCAATCTCTCTTTCCATCAAACATTTTGCCATTTCCTTCTCATCAGTCACACTTTCTCTTTCAACGCTCACAATTAACCTTTCTTTTCCTAATGCCATCATTACTTCCCTATTCACCATGTGCCTCGTTTATTTGTTCAATTCACATCACACAATAAGTACATCACTTGCAGGTGCAAGCTCTAAAATGTTTTGATAGAAAGGGTAAGAAACAAATGGCTTTTGGTTCCTAGGGGTTTACTATGTTGGGTGTGGGTTCCTTTCTTACATGGAGAAAGGCACAAATCTAAATACCTATTATATGTCTTACTTATTTAAGTAGAGCGGGGTCATATTAGGGTATATGAATGAGATCATATTCAAGTTAGAATAGCCGCATTTAATAGAGGAGAAGAGAAAAACGCTATTTTTGCATATTCACAACGTATTCACGGGAAAAATTTATTTGTGGATTCGTTAACCGTTAGATTGGGCTGAAATTTTGTTAGCATGTTTGAGGCATCTAGTTCCTCATTTTCAATGATTGGATCATCGTTTTGTAGTTTGATGTGAGAGCCATTCAATTCATACTGAATCTGAATTTTTGAATTTTTTCATATTCTTTATTTTCTATTGTATCTCTTAATGTGTTTGTAGTGTTTATATTTTGCCATATATTTATTTGATTGCTCCTCATAGATTCTTGCAAGTAGAACAGATTTATTATCACTGCATATTTGTTACTTTGTTACTGTTCCTATCAGAGTGGTATCTGAGCCTTAGTTTTGAAGTTGTTTAACTTGTTTAAATGATGGAGTTTAATACAAATAAGATAGTTTGTTTAAATTGCATTAATTATTATTTGTGGAAAGGCAAGATAAATAATTTTCTATTTGTGAAAAATATGCATCTTGCTGTATTTGTTCCTCAGAGGCTGGATTCCAAGTTTAACGAGGAGTATTTTGAACATTACCATGTATGTGTTTTTATTCGGCAATATGTAGAAAATAATGTATATAATCACATTGCTAATGAAACACATGCGAGAACTTTATGGGAGAAGATTAAGTTCTTGTATGCCTTTAAGTTAGAAAATAATAAATTATATTTGCTGAATTGTTTGATAAATTTGAGGTATAAGGAGGGGACCTATATTTCAAATCACTTGAATGAATTTTAAAGGCTCATAGATCAACTATTAGGAATGTGTATCAAGTTTGATGATGAAGTTTTATGACTATGGCTTTTGAACACTTTACCTGAGTCTTGTGAGACATTTTGGGTTTCACATTTTTACATGCTAACATTATATTTACTTAATCTAACTCGTTTAAAATATATAGTAAAAAGATTAAGTAAATTTCAAAGATTAAACCACTTCAAGGTCTAAGTGAAAACAAAATATACATAATAGCTAGATCTTCAAAAGTTAAGCTCCACTTTCACTTTGTCATTTTATTCTTGGCATGCTCCTTTCTAATCTTCAATTCTTAGATCATTATTTCTCTTTTTCTTCTTTGAGTGAGATATGATATTAATTTTCTTTTCTTTATTCCAATGCTCACTTTTTCTTCTTAGACAATCCTACATTTAATGTATTACACTGATAAACTAAATAGTTAGTCTAATTTATATATCTAACTTGTATTATAAATATAAAAGTACAGTAGATATATTAGTACATAGCATGATATATATATTATAAATACAATTAAACACATACTAACACTCATTTTACTTTTTTTAGGAATAATATATATGCTAGATAAATATAATGTATTTATTTTTTATTATTTTATATTTATTATTATTAAAATTTATATTATATTAAATCTAAAGAGAGAGAGAGAGAGAGTGAAAATCTAAGAATAGGAACAAAAAAGAAGAGGAAGGACAAGAGTGAAAAAAAGAAATGAGAATTAAAAAACATAAAAGGGAGGATGAGAGAGAGAGAGAGGGAACGATATCTGAGAATAAGAAAAAAAAAGAAAGGACGAAAGTGTGGCTTTCAGGAAGTGAATATAGAAAAAGGATATGAGAGAGAGAATGATTGGTTGAAGGATGGAAGAAAAAATGATAAGAAAGGCACCTTTGGACCTCTTTCAATCAATGATCACGGACAGCAATATGTGGCTTGTGCGTGTTTCAAAGTTAAAATTAAAATGAATATAGTTCTTGCTTTTGTGATTATTTATGCAACCACAGAAGAAATTTTGGAATTTTTTTTATTTTAAATTAGACTTTTTTTGTGTGTTTTGAGAACAAAATGCAAACAAAGCTCTTATTATGATTTTTTTTTGTAATTATTTAAAGAATCACTGCTTTTCTTTGTCATTTTTTATATAATTGTAAATGAAATCTTATTTTTTCTTTTCTTGACATTTACCTTTATAATCATAAAGAAATGTGCGTAAAAAAAAAGTTATTTCTGGTATAGTATTGAAAATGACTTATAATAAAAAAATAAATAGAGTAATAGAAAAATAAATTAATTTTGGAAGCACAATTGATAAGTTTAGTCATTTATTGTACCTAGGGATAGAAATATAAAAAAATTTAGGGGGTGATAAAAACTATAATTATTAAATATTATTTTAAATATTTTTAAGTCAATATACCAATAAAATGTACAAAAATTTTAAAATAATGATACATTATGTAACACATGTAAAAAATATATAAGTTCATGTATAATATTAATTATAAATTATAGGTAAACATAGAAAATTAGACTTTTAAAAAAGATGCATATATATTATTTATCTTGATAATATGTTAGAATTTTCAATCAGAAAATAAGTTTTTAGAATCATAATTTAAAGAATGTATTTAAGAAATTAAAATATTTATAATGGGAGTAGATGAAAAATTTAGGGCAAGTTTAAAGTTTTGTTGAAATTTATTTAAGACATTAAAATATTATACATATAAAATAATATTAAATAACTTTTTATGACAAAAATTGTCTTTTGCTCGGGCTGTAATAAAAATGTACGACTAAGGGCCTGTTTGCAAACCAAACTATAATTTCTAACTATTAATTTTTCCTTTTTTATCCAAACAGTTTTTCAGTAAACTTCTCTACTTTTATCCAAACTTCATTTTTATAAAATGTGATTATTCTAAAAAACCTTTTTATAAAAAGATAAACCAAACGGGTACTAAGTACCAAAGAGGGAGGCACCATCTCATAGGTGATACTTGCTTATATGTTTTGGTAATTACTAATTAGATAACAGCAGAAATAAGACTAAAAGAAGCAATTGTTGCTTGGGGTTAGTATTTGCCAAAAACTATGAGGAGGGAATTGTAAATTTTAGGGGTTGAAGATGCTAAATTTTCACACTACCCATATATGTCAATTGGGTTTTTTGGTTTTGTTGGGGGTGGGTTCGCCCTCGTTTTACAGTTCGTGGTTTCATCCCTGGTTGTACCATAGGGTTTCTCAATCTCAAGTGTAAGTATTGATTTTTTTTTTAACTGGAGTTTTTTTATTGGATGAAAAGAGAAGTGTCATAAGAAGATTACAAGAAAGAATCAGATGACCCTAGAGCATCAAAAGAGACAAGTTCCCGCACAAATGATGGAGCAACATCAAAAAACACAAATTCCTTCCTCGCGTGAGCAGCAAACTTCGCCAGCATGTCCGCAGATTTGTTTGCCTCACTATCACAATGCTGGACACGCACAAGCCAAGGTTTGCTTACCCAGTGGAATACCTCAAGCAATAGAGAAAAACAGTAACTAGTAAAGCAATCAGATGAAAGAATATTGACTGTCTCTAAAGCATCAACCTCCAAAATAAGCCGTCTAATGCCAAGATCCCAACAAGTCTCAAGGCCCCTTCATATATACCCCATAGTTCAGGCTACCCAGCAGAACATCTGCAATAAATTTTGCAAATCCACCTATCCATTCTCCAGCCTTGTTCCTAATAAGACCACCACAGGCTGCACTTGTACCATCAAGAATAGCAGTACCATCAGTATTAAGCTTAAGCCAATCAAAGGGAGTATCCAGCGAGGACAAGAACACGGATCCAGAGAAGAACTAACTAACTGGGGGACCCCCGTAGCTGTAAGGTATTTATGTAGATTCTCCAATAAGAACCAAGCCTTGTTAGAAGGCTTACAAAAAGAATCATCAAAGATACTCCTATTTCTCCATTGCCAAAGCATCCAAGTGCCCACACCCCTAATTTGAGCCCATGAGAATTCTCAAGCAAAACCAAGAGAATGAGAGAGATTCAGATCAATCCAATCTAAATGATTGCAATTGTAAAAGCATTGACGATTGGAAGATGTAAGAAGCCCATCCCATAAATCTTTAGCTTGGGGACAATCTCTAAGAACTTGTAACTAATTTTCAATGTTGTCTGGACACCAAGCACACATAGCATCACAATTAGACCATTTGGCTCTTCTTTCATTAGTAAGAAGCCTATCATGAGCCAAAATCCAGAGAAAAACCTTCACACGCTTAACTCCCTTCCATTTCCAGAGTTTCCTCCATGAAGGCTTCGGTTCATCCCATGAAGAAGACACGAGTTTGTAATCCATACTTCTCACTGAAAAGATGCCATTTGAGCTAGGACCCCAAGCGCGAACATCAGGTCCATGATCAGATCTGGGAGGCATCATACTATCAAATATGAGAGATTACATGTTGAGGTATATATATTCATGTAAAAGGTCAAGATTCCATTTCCCATTCAAGTTCTTCCATTCACTGATAGTTGAAAAGCTAAGAAAAGGCGGTGGGTATTTTAAACAAATATTCCTTAAGCTGTGCCCATATATCATCAAAGAAAAGGGCTGCTTTGCCATCCCAAATATTCCATTTAGAATAGTCCTCAACACGATGAGCCTTTTCACAAACGGCATGCCAAAGATCACCACTTCTCACTTGAAATTGAGAAGAATGAGAATCAGAATCCATATATTTTGCTTTTAAAACATCAGCCCATAAGCTTGGCACAGAATTAGCTAACTTCCAGGTAAGCTTTGCAACACAAGAGTCGATTTTGCATATGCTATGGGTAGCATCCCACACAAGAGGGTATGGTTAATCAAAGGAATGGAATATCAGATGAAAAATGTCTTGCTGATTCTAAAATGCTGGTTAGATTGTAGAGATGTAAATATAGCGCTGCATGAGTTTGTTGTATCAAAAGTTAAGGGTACTGTTAGGTTGGTGATAGAGATCTAAGAGGTATCCAAATGATCCATAACTACTCATGAAAAGAGTCTATTTATCTTTATGGATTCATAGTATCTTTAAGGCCTAATTCGAAAACAAGTATGGTATTTTTAAGTCTCAATCCAAATTTAAATGAATTGATCCATCAAAAGACTAAGTGCTTTAAAAACTTGGTTTTGGAGAGCTCATAGACCAAAAAGTTATTTAAGAGCTTATAAGAACAATTTCGAGCTTATATCATTACAATAAAGGTCCATGGTACCAATATGCACATAGAGGAGTCTAATGGAGCCTTAATCATTCATATTCAAGCCCAAATGCAAGCTCTTCTAGCCCATAAAATTAATGTGACGTGAATAGTATTTTGTGTTCATTAATTAGTTGTGTAATTGTGTTTTGTTTTATGTTTAATTGGGTAAAACTTGAATTATTTAAATAAGCCAATTTATTGAGTTTTTATTGGGTTCTTAATTGTATTTCCAATGGGCCAAATAATATTTTAAGAGTCTTAAATCCATTATAACTATTTTTCCTCCAAGTATATCATAAATTAAGTATGTTTTTGAGTAAAAAATATCACTTTCTTTGTGACTCTCAAAAAGTGACATTTGTAAAGTAATTTCTATATTTACTTAGTGTTATCTAATGTCTTTTAGGATGTTCTTATTTGATTAACAAGCTGGAATATTTTAAAGTGATTTAATTTTCAAATAAGTGAAATTCTTACAATCTCATAAGATTTAATCTCACAATTTAAGTAATTTTTTATTATTTGGAGTCCCTTAATTTTTAGAATAATTAATTACCTATTTTATAAGATTTTCTAATCATTTTAAAAGATTCTATGGGTCATTCTAAATATATGTATTTAAATTTATATTTTTTTAATAAGTTAAATAATAATTTTTTTTAATTCTCTCATATAAAAATTATCTAAATTTATGTTCTCTTTAGAAATGATAGGTCAATCTAGTGGATAAAAGTACTTGAAAAAATGAGTTTGAGTTTGAGAAGAAATTAAAATCACATAAGAAGCCTTGATTGGGTTCGTTTGGTGGTCCAGGATCACATTAGCTCAACAACTAATTCTAAAAAAAGAATTCATCACTGTGGACAGTGTACGTAATAATCATGTACATTAGTATTCTATAGGCTACAGCTCAGTTGGGATTGATTGGATTGATTGATAGCTGTGATTGGGGACGACATCTTCCGCAATCGTGTGTGTCTAGACGCGGTCGGGGTTTCTTCAGCCGAGACCCAGCTATCCCGGTACTGCACGGTAGTTCCTTCCTCTTTTTTTAAATAAAAGTTAAGAAAAATTGATCTTTTTGTCCCAAACATCACATCAACTTGTAAGTCAGTCTCCATGCTATATTTTTTTTTTCAAAACACAACTCAAAGAATGCTTCCGTGAAAACGTTAATCCCTAAACTATTAAACATTAGGAAATCAATCCTCAGGAGTACCAGATGGTTAGATGCCGCGAGGTAGAATCTCCGGAACAGCACTGATATGATATAATATGAAAAATATGATAATTTTTAAAATTTTAAAATATAAGTATGAAGAGATATTTATACATATATAATATTATTTATATAATTATTCATATATATAATTAATAAATTTACCTATTAAGATAAAAATTAATATTAAATATTTTAAAAAAAATATAGTATAAATATTAAAATAAATCATCAAATATTTATAATAATTTCAAATAATCTTATTTTAATATAAAAATTTTAAATAGTACAAATTGATACAAAGTAGTATAAATGAATATGTATATGTAAGTACGATATGAGTATCATATCATACTATGTATTTGATACATGTGCATCTACTTTTTTAAAGTATCGGTACTTCATAAGATAGAATATGTGGTGGCAAACAGAGACATTTGCATGACGCCATATAAGATTAGCTGTTGCCAAAACAAAGATGCTTACACCTTCGACACCAGGAGAAACCCTGAAGTCATCTACATAACATAACAGTGCTGCAAAGAAGAAATAGCATTATCCTTGGCATACTCCCTCTTGTTATTATTCTATGTCATCTCGTCTTAGTCCTCCACCCTTATCCTCTTGAAGCTCCCTTTTCTTTTCTTTAAAGGAATCGCTTTTTCCCTCTTACACCATCTCCCATGTGTCAACAACACTAGCCACAAATTATTTACATATGCATTGTCATTAGTATATGCATTATCATGATTAGTTTGATTGAGAAGTAAGAATTTCAAACTTGACTAGAAGGACGTGAGGGTGAGAGGATGTGACCAATGACCGGTTGTATTTGTAATTCATTTATGTGAAACTTTGGTTTGATTTCATAGTTATTCTTGTAATAGAGTCTAGTTTTATGTTAACATGAATTTGAAAAAAGAAAAATCAATTTAGGAGATGTAATATAACTCATCCTATTTTGCAATATATAAAACAGAGGTGTACTCAAAATATATTTGAATCCATCTTATCTTCCCTTTATGCAATGTTGATTTGGAGAAGAAAAAGATAAACAAGATCAGTATAACTAAATTTAAATAAGGATTCTTTACCATACCATAGACATGAGAGTAACCAAGAGAGATGGAAAGTACCAAGGAGGAGGCAACGAAAGCCATGAAGTGTGTTATTGGTGGTAAAAAGTCTTAAGGTGTTGTTTGCCTATTTGATTTTTTTTTTTTATAATCTGCTTGGTTTTCATTATACCTTTAGAAAGGATATAGACAAGCATGGTAAACAAGCCATTTGTTTATGTGATAACTATGGGGTAACAAATCCCTTGTTTTCATGGCTAATTATAAGAAGTTAATATGTACATCTATGCATACTTATAGGGTAAATATTTAATGAATGACAAAATAACAGAAATATATATGATAAGTAATGAATATAAATCAACAAAAGTGTTATTTTGTTATGTTTTGTGCTTTTTTTCCTTGCGTGCTATTTTTATTTCTTGGGTCTAAATTTAAAATAAGTAATGAATAGTATAAATATAAATCAACACTCTTCTTCCTTCTAGGCTTTTTGATTCTTTGGCTTTGTTAGTCTTCCTCTTCTTCTCTCCCTACTTTGTCTTTATTTTCGTTTCTCTTTCATTCTTCATCCGCTCTTTCCCCCTCAATGACTCTGAGGCACACTCGCTTGAGACTCTCTGGAAAAAATCTCTCAACTCTTGCTCTCTTCCTCAAGTAATATTATTTTCAATTTGTCACTGCACGCTTCCTCTTGCCTCTAGAAGCAAAGTTTCTATTTCGTTAGACAATATATTGTCAATGGATTTAGGGTTTTGTTTTTGGACAATGATGGGTTTAGAATTCACAAACACTCTGTTTGAAGGGTGTAAATATGCCTCTTACGTGGTAGTGCATCTTCATCAATGGCAACCAATCCTATATGGCATCCATGCAAGCATTTCTGTTTACTAACTCAGATTCTACTTCACGGCATCTTGCCATCTGAAACTCTTTGGGGTTCATCTACTAACGTTGAATAGTTTAGGGATGAACGTTCTTATGGAAGCATATTTTGAGGAGTGTTTTGAAAAAAAGTATAGTATAGGGACTCATGTACAAGTTGATGTAAAGTTTAAAGATTACAATATTAATTTTCCCTAAAAATTCTAAATAAAAAATAAAATTTTTAGAAATAATGCAATAGATATATGTTTTGTGTAATTTTAAATTTATTCAATTACTAAAAAACTACATAAAACTGTAAACTATAGAAATCCAGTTTTTAGTATTATTTTAATAAATAAAAAATTTAAAACTGTACAAATTATATATTTACATAATTCCTGAAAATTTTAATTTTTAACTATGATTTTTAACTAAAAAAATAAACAAAAAACAAAATCCTGCCACACAGAGGGATCTTCCAGGAGAGATCGGTGTCCATGTCTAGACACATCTTGAGAGAGAATCGTATGCTTAATTTAGTTGAAGGAAAGCAAGGTTCTGATCATGATAATAAAGATTTTAATTAACCATTTGCTTACAATTTTCTTCTTCTTCTTCTTGTTTTTTTGTAATAAAAAACAAATTATTAGCAATTCTTCTACCAATCAGTTACGCTTTAAAAGCAATTTATATATATATATATATATATTGGATTCCCACAAAAATATTATTTATACCTACATATCTAACTACATAAATAGTAATTTCTTCACAACATCTGAAAACAGCAATCTCATACACACAGATTATAGATTTACATATTATGGCATGCTCAAATTTTCATATATATATATATATATATATATTTTTTTTCTTGCAACGTAGAAAAAAACCATTTAGGACGTAGCAGCAAAGGCAATTTTAAAATGGAATGGGGTGAAAGATTGAACAATTAATGACGAAACACGTCCTTTCCCCAAAATTAAGAGTCTGAATCTGACTAAACAAAGGGTGTACGGCTAGCCCTATGACCTAAATTGATCTTTCGAATTAAAAACATTCATACTCTGCATCTGCAACAACTACACATGAACTTCAACCATCCATGCACGCATCAAATGTATAATTTGGATTTTCCACGGTGTCAATTTCTCTCAATTGCTCAAATGTAATATAGAAATTAAGATATTTATTTTATTTTTATATTTTTATTTTATATATAATAAATTTATCTCCTTTTAATATATTACACTTAAGTAATTGAGAGAAATAGGCATGGCAGGAAATTCAAGTAATATTGGAAATCTTTCTAACCATAGAATCCGTATATATAATTAAAAAGAGATGTATAGCTACCTAAATTAATAATCTACCTCTCTCTCCAATAATATGAATTATAAACTAATAAACTATTTATACATATACCTTAGAAGTTGTAATATTTACTGACTATATTTTATAAGATGTACAAAAATATATCAGGAATTGATAAAAGTACACTGTTAGTGGGTTCAGTGAAATGAATTTTGGCTTAATAATTACAGGGCACGTCCTAAACACCTCCCACCCCAATACTTTTTCTTTTCTCTTTAATCCCCTCCCTCACAACAAATATATATTATAAAATTTATATATAAATATAATAAGTCTGTTCAATTATATATACATTAATTACCAAATTTTGCATATTATATTCTAAATATATATTTATACTATAATATTTATAATATATATTGATAATGTTTCATATTTAATGTATTAAATATTATATAATTTATTTAATAAATGAAACATATTGCTATGTTGAGGTCTTTTTTTTTTTTTTAACAAATTGGATTTCTTCAAGTGATAGATATATAATAGTAGCTAGGTTACACTTCTTTTAAACTTACATATCAAGAGTGAGCCCATTATTATGTATCTATTTCCTTAAGTGACTTCACTAGTTCACTTATGATAAGGAGGGGGGGGGGGGGGAGGGGAGAGAGAGAGAGGTATATAATGGCAAATGGATCAAGAATTGTTAAAATCAACCAAAAACTAGTGAAAACGGGCCAATCCACTGGTCCGATGGGTTCTAATAGTCTGAAGCTGTTATAGCAAAGAAAAAGAAAAACAAAAGAAGAACTGAAGAAGAAGAAGAACCAAAGCAGAACAAAATTAGAGTAAAAAATTAAGTAATATATATAGGCCGCTCAAAATCTTGTATAAAAACCTCCAGCGCCACTCATTCCGTTCACAACACACAAAATTTTCTCAAGTGAAGAGAAGAATGGCGTCACCTAGTCTTTCTTTCTTTTTTCTTTTTATTCAGATAAACTATAACACACATATATGTATATATATATACACTCACGCATGGACTTCATCCAACCAACGCATGTTTACTCAGATAGAAAGTGTCTAAGTTCCTTAACCATCAGCTCTTAGGCTCAATTCCTTGAGTAATAGGAATAGAAGATATATGTTTAAGAGATTCACTTTTCATTTGGGTCCAACTCTGACTGATCTGGATTAATTGTAGCTATCGGTTTCGGATATCACATTGTTTGCTTAAAAAAGAAATATGGACTTCTTCCCAGAAATTCCACCGTAAAGCTCACTCAGTGACCACAAATGTCTTTCACTCAGATAAAAAAAATGTTGAAAGGATGATCCACATTTTGAAGGAAATGATGGGATGGGGAGACTTTTTTTTAATCGTTGCTTTTCTTTCTGATTTCCTTTTATTATTTGAAAAAAAAAAAGACTTTTCCCGAGATGAAGCTCAAGCCTTTGCCATTGTTAAAAAACCTCTTTCATTTCGGCGCTAAATGGATCACCGACACACATGTCCAGACAAATTTGAAAATTCTGCTAAAATCTTTATTTATATTTTATTGAACAGTTTTAGGAACCCAAAATCTTTATTTATTGCTTCTCTTTTTCTCAAATTACATTTTTTAAAAATTTTTTACTCTTTCGATTACTTTTAATTTATATTATTGTCAATTAATTTTAAATTAAATGCATTCTTTATATTTTTATTTTTATTTGAAATAATCATCAATAGATAATTAAAATTAAGAATATATTGATTTACTTATGCTAGTGAACCATGAAGAAGCAGTGTCTTAATTGGTTGAATAATTGATATAACATTGAGTTATACACAAACTAACAACTTGTTGGATTTAATTCCAAAAGGGGTTAGAGAATAGGAATATCTTGATGCCATTCCCAAATTAAATTTAGAGCGTCTAGTTGCCAAAATTTGTGGGGAAGTTTTTTCTGTGAGAAAACATATGCCTGCCTCAATCAAAACTCGAAAATGATGATATATACCATCCACTTCCAATAAGCTGATGAATGGATGACCATTCCTACCTTGGAAATGGCATGTGAAAAGTCAAAAACATCCTCCACATCATCTGATGACCTAACCTTCCAAATATGGATGATATGAAAAATTTGAATAATTATATAGAACCAATCAAGTTATGTTTTCATTCATGACAAAATTCATCAACCATAAATATACATATTCCCATATCAATTCTTGAGATTAAGAAGATAGGAAATAGAAGCGTAGCTGAATCCATCTCAAAGTTTGTAGGATTTCATGGGTTGATATGATCTTTTAAATTGAATATATCAAAACTTTTTTGATAGTTTTCTTTAAAGGGATGAGAAGACTTAGTTCAATAACATATCAATCTCGGGACCATAATCTTCTATTTATAGAGAAACATTATGTAATATTTACAATTTGACTCCTCAACAAATTATAAATATCACTCTGATCTCTACATATTAATTTCATAACAATTATACCTCTAAGCCTTAAAACTTTAATTTCAAATAGACCACTTCATTTAGGCTTACTTAAATAATGACCATACACTTTTACTATTTACATGTGTGACCCCATGTTGAATTTTATTTCAACAATCTTCCACTGGGCCACATATGTAAACCTTATAAAAATGTGCTTATCTATATGAGCTTAAAATCTTTTGCTGTTATATACACATGGTGTCACACTTGGAGGTGCGATGCTGATAGCGCGAGAAATTGAAAGAAAAAGGGAAGAAATCGACCCACACAGCGGGGACCGATTTCAGAGGGAGTCGCCACCAAAATTTTAAGGGAAATTTTGGAAAACCGAATAACAACAAAAAAATGGATAAGGATGGTCTGTGAATCAAAGTTGAGTTTGGGAGTACAATTGTGAGTGGGGAAGGTGTTAGGCACTCCCACAACACCCGTTCCAAAGAACAGTTATCTTAAGTTGATCATGCAATTTTTATGACTTTTAAAAAAATTATTTTGGTTGCTCTTTAACTATTCACATGCAAAGATAAATGTAAAAAATGAAAAAATGAAAATAAGGAAATAAATGAAAATATAGGAGGTTGGGAAAATATAATTAATAAAATGAAAATATGAGAAGTTGGAAAAAATAAAATAGAGGAAAATGTTATTTATTTTCAAAAGCAGACTTGACCCAGAATTAGAGTCTGAGACGTATGTACCCTATAATAGGGATCAAAGTCGATGTAGTTCGAACTAGAAATACGTGTCCTGGGTTGATTTTTTTTATTATATATATTCTTTGAAAAGAGGGGTTTATAGAAAATAATTTGTCTTTCTATAAAGAAAAAATTTTTTAGAATTGGTTGGTGTGTTTTAATTTGTAAAAGACAGATTAATTTCCCTTATTTGCTCTTTTCATTTAAAAATCTTTGGTTTAATCAACTTCTAAAAGAGAAGATATGTTTTTCGTCAATTTAGAAAATATGATTAAAATCATGTGTGATTTTGAACATTTTATTTTGATTTAAAAGAAAATATTTGAAAACAATGTTATTTTTACAAAATAAAACCAATTGGCTCATGTGGTGACTCTATCACTCACAATATACCAATTGATACCTAAATGTCTACAGTAGTGTTACTTGAGACAAAAAGATATAAAAAGTTCGAAAGAAAATAAATAATTTTTTTGTACAAATAATTTTTTTTCTTTTTTTTTATTATAAAAATCTTTTTAACACCTATTTATTTATAAAAAAAGGATTAAAAATGTGATCATTACGTATGTTTTGAAAGATAATAATCAGCATATGTGGTGACTTTATCACTCACAAGTTACTGATTTACACTTGCATGCTTACAGTGTTACCACTCGGAGTAGAAAATACCAGAAGAAAAATTTTAAATGAAAACCAAACAGCATATATGATGACTTGATCACTCATAATTTGCTGATTTACGCTTGTATACTCACGGTTATGCCACTCGAGGTAAAAGACAAAAAAGACTTAAAAGATAAAATTGGAAAAATGAAATCATTTTTATATTAAATTATAAAAATAAATACGATTATGGTTGTTTCATAAAAAGACAAGCAATAAAAGGAATTTAAAAATATGACTTTTATGTATATATTGATATATTATTTATTTGTTTTATTTATTATTTTTCTTTAGAAAAAAATCAATCAGGATCTGTGGTGACTTTATCACTCACAACTCGCTAATTAACACCTAAATGCCCACGATGTTACCACTCGGAACATAAAGACAAAAATAAAAATTTAAAATAAATGGCTCTCATCGAATCATTTATTTTTATTTTAAAAAAAAACCAAAAAACCATTAGTACTCATAAATATTAAAAAAATTAGATTTAGTCAACGTTTGTACCATGACAACTCTTCACTCATGGTACACTTGACTGACACTCGGTAGGCATACGGAGACTTAGTCCCTTGTGGCAAACTCTAAAGGCAAAAATAAAAAAAAACCAATAATCAAATAAACGTCAAAACTACAAATAAAAATAAAATCAAATACAATTGTCAATGCGTGTGCGTGCGTGTGCAAACTCAAATAATTTAAATATAATCATATTCTTGTATCTTCATTTTCTTTTCCTTTACTTCAAAGTTGATGGCTTTCAATTCCCTTGCTTGGCTTGGTGGTAATGGCCTTGATTTCTCCCAAACTTGGTACATGCTCCCATATTGCTCGAAAAAAAGATAAAACAGGATTATTCGTCTTAAAAGTTTGGGGGAAAAGGAAACAAGGTAATTGCTTTTAGAGAACAAAGACCACATGCTAATAAGAAGCAATGTCGTTACTCACATGGGGTTAAATAATATCAAAACATTTAACACATTCGACCAAGCATTTTCTAGCTAGACTTCACCCATGTAAGGCAAGCTTTTGAATTGGAATCAGGAACCCCTTTATTGACATACACCCAAAAAGGCAATTTAAGATTCTAAAATCCTTATGCAAACATATGAACACACGAGATACTTTTAATCTCAAAACAATGAGCAAGTCAAGCATTATGTGAGATCAGGCTTTCAAGTGAGGAATCCTTAATATGCAAGATTTTCTTAGAAACAAATAATCCCATATCAAGTTACAAAAATCATATTTGCCAAGCCTAAACTCAATACAAAAACCAAAATCTTATTACCATTGAGAAGTGAATGGGCTTAGAGAAAAGAAAGGCACGAGCTATACTCCTAATTTTTACCAAGCATACCTTGACAATGCAAAGGTCCATTTTCAATGGTTCAGAATGTGAAGCTATGGACTAAAACGTACATTGGAGGACACCGGAGCAACCTATACTCCCCACTACTTTATTCCTTTCGAGACCCACATATGACTAACGGAAATCTTTCTCTTAGACGAAGAACAATCAGATTAAACCAAAACATCCGATGACAATCATACGGGCAAATTGTGGCAGTCAATAAGAAAACCTTTCTAAACTTGAAGTTACCATTGGATATATGTGAGCCATAAGACAAGCACGCCATATGATTCAAACTCCCTTTTTATGACCACAAGATTCTTAATAAACTCCTCTAATATGCTTAAAGGCTAACACTATATGGAACCAAATGGGGAATGAAACTTGCAACCCTCGATGCATCAAGATGTGTAGATTGAATCAATCAGCATTGCATTATGTAACAAATCAAGACAAAGGGGTGGGGGACTTGTGTATTTTATTAATGCATTTCATGACAGTATCGTTTCAACTGAAATTGGGACAAGCCTCTTGAAGTTATCTAATCACAATACCATCAATAAAAGCAAATGTAACTAGGCAGAGGAAAATCAAAACAATTTGGGAAATACAAGGAAGATTCAACTCAACGAGACTAAAGACCTTTCCTTCCCCATGCATACCCCACACACTAACAATATTGCACACAAAAGTATAATGCAGACACCACCATTTCATCCTATTTCCAATTTTATAATTAAAAGGAGAAGCTTAAGGACCTGCGGAATATGACTTAGCATGACCAAACAAGGAAGCTATTCCTCTAGTATCTCAACACAAAATAGATGATCAAAATCGAGAGAAAAGAATGATGTACACAATTAAACAATAAGCATGTATAAATGCAAGATTGATTCCAACTTCCCGCAGCATACTTCATTGTAAAAGAAAAACCAACCATGTTCCCACTAAAGAGTTGATTATGTACCAAACAAAACTTGTTTAATATCAGTATTAAAGCACCAAGCAAGGCCGGGCAGCAAAGGTTTGTCATAAACACCATATGGATAGCAGAATAAAGCCTCATGAACCACTTGAACTCCTCTACGCAATAACAAGACACAACCCAATATTCATGTCAATGAGAAATAACAATCAGCACTGCTTTTTGACATTTCTTCAAACACTTGATGGACATGCTTAAAAATGAGCGTTGAACATTGTATTTATCCTATTCGGAATGCTAGTACTAATCAGAAAGCAAACCCAACACAATCATAATGTTCCAAAGGTCAGCAAGCTTTCCCATTAATCAAAGTTCTCAACTAAAACACCCAACTTTCAACCACTTGATATCATTTTAGAACATCCAATCCACAGCAAGAATGAAACAAATAAGAGTAGAACAATATTATCTAAGTTTCAGTGTTTCAAGCTTTTCCTCCGATTCCTCTCTTTGCGTTCGATCACCACCCTCTCACTCACAATCACTCTATATCTCTCCATCTCGGCTTCTCAGACTCGCTCTCTCTCTGTTTTTTCTAATCACCACCTAAGCTCGCACCTTTCTTCCTCTTCGTGCTCGCCTTGTTCCTCCCCTCTTCTAACTCATGCTTCCTCACCGTTGTGTCTTCATCCCCTTCCGTTTTCCTTCCTCACGGCCCCCTTCCTTTATTTTCTTCTTCACGGCTCCTCTGGCTCACTTACATGGTCCCCTTCTGCTTTTTCTCTCTGGATCTCACTTTGTCTCCCTCGGTTTCCCTTTCTCCCTCTCTTCCTCGTGGTTCCCTACTCCGAGCTCCCTCTGTCCTCTCTCTCTTCCTCGCCTCCGCACTGTGGCTCCCTCAGTTTCTGTCTCGCCTCCTCCGTCTCTTGCTCTTACTCCCATGGTTTCTTTTTCAGTCTCTCATGCTCTCTCTTCTCGGTTCTCTCTCCTCACGGCTCACCGCTCCCCGCAGTCTGATTCCTCTGTTTCCCCCTCATGCCCGGGGTCCCCTTTTCCTCCTCCGAACCCTAGTGCTTCTCTGCTTCCTTCCCTCTCCTCGGTTTTTCTTCGGCGTCCCCCACCCCTATGCTCGGACACCCTAGCTCTCCCCCTTGTGTCTCACGCCTGAGCCCTCTGTTAGGGCTCAGGGTGAGCTCGGGCCTGAGCCCATTTGGGGGCTCAGGTCCACTTGGGCTGAAACAATTTCAACCCAAGTTAAAACCATTCTTCTTCTCTTTTTTTTTTATTTCTTTTTTTGTTTCTTTTTTTTTAATCTTTTCTTTCTTTTTTTGGCATTTTCTATTATTTATTTATTTATATTAATTTTTTATTTTTATTATTATATTTATATATATTTTTAAAATTATCCAGACAAAATACGATATTCACACATAGTATAAACAATCAATCCATTGATTGCATCAATATAGGATCAAAGAGGCATTTGTCATATTTATCATGATTAGACCCAACAATGGTCACATATACTGACACAATCAAATGACATAGATCAATCATGGATGTGTAGCATGGAAAATTACATGCAATGTGATCTATACATGTCTATTTTCCAACTACTCCTCTTTACCTTAGTGAGATCAATTCTTTAACATAATGTAATAGAGTGAAACACAATAACTAATTAAATGCTGAATTACTTTATTTCTAATCAGAAAATGATAGTCAATCCCTTTCTTTTGAGTAAAGGCCCTTTGTCACAAGACAAGCCTTATATCTCTCCATATTACCATTTGCATCTCGTTTGGATTTAAATATCCATTTGCAACCAATGGGTTTTACATCTTTTGGTAATGGGACGAGTTCTCAAACTTTATTGTCTTGCATGGACTTGTGCTCCTTATTCATTATTTCAATCTACTTTTGAGAATTGGGGCCTTGCATGGCTTGCTGGATAGTGATATGATCATCATTCATCATGCCACTGTCTACATCATGTTCTTGAAGGAACACCATGTAGTCATCGGGAAGTAGATTTCTCCTTTTTCTAATGGATCTACATAATGGCACCGGTTGTTGAGTTTATTCGATAAGAACATAATGTGACAACATTTTAGTATGTTTGTATCCCATAAATCTACCATTTTTATCACATTGATTTGGCTATTTTTCTGTGTTTTATTGCATATTTGTGTTTTAGTTGGTTTTGTGTAATATGTGAAAAAATGTGCTAAATCCTTAGTTTTAAACTTAATTCGTGACATTTTATTATATTCCATGATTTAGTTTTTAATTTTTTTCATTGGTACATTTTCCACATTGATTAGCTAATTAAATGCTTGTTTTGACTTTTCCAGATGATTAAATTAAAGTTTTTTATGTGATTTTGAGTGAGATTTTTTCAAGTTTCCATTTAATATCATTAATCATCCCATGTAATTAGATTTTAATCCATGTTGGACCCATTTCTATCTACTATTCACCTATTTTTCATTTTCCTAAAATACCCCTAATTATAGTCCCATTTGAAATTATATTTAATTATCCTTAATAATTTTTGAATTAATCACCGAATCATCATTTAGAATACTTAATTAGAGTTACCAAGCTTGAACATAGGGATTAGGTTTTTATTCTAAAGCCAGTCAAAGTTTTGTTAAATAAGGGCAATTTAGTCAACTTTCTTAGAAAGCTTATTTTCTAGCCATTTTTTTAGGATTTTTTCTTGATTTCTTTTTCATCATTAAGAGAGTTTTTTTCCCTTAATTTTGAGGCTAATTTCATGATAAGTCATGCCCAATTAATGCTTGAATTGATTTTATAATTTTAGACCATAATTTTATAATTTTATACATTTTTTATATGTCACAACTTTGATTATTTTATGTAACATCTTTTGGTAGGACTTTGGGCATGGATTACTTGACAACCTAATGAGCTAAGAGAGGATTTAAATTACAAGAGGAAAGGAGGCCCACAAGTCCACACATGCCACCCAATATCCTAGTCACCACTCACTAATCCACCTAAGCACATTTGATGGAAAATGACTTCCATACCCTTCCTAAAGCCCTAAATATCTAACCTAAACCATTGGGCATCATAATTCAGATCTGGAAGGCTCCAATTTCATGCTCCCCACTCCCATTTTCGGATCCCATTCATTCTCCATCCCTCTCCCAACTTTCCTCTCATTTTCTCTTAATTTCCTCTAAATTCTTCCAATCAGTTTCATTTTTCTTCCTTCCTCTCCCAATTTTGGGTCCATTTCCCTATTCTTCCACTAAATCTCACTTCAATCTTGAGCATCCAAGGTCTGGAAAGTTGTAGAATTGGGTGAACAAGCTAGGGTTTTGAATTCATCTTAGGAGATTCACAACTTGCAACAAATTGGAGTGTCTTGCTAGTCTCCAATGGATTCGATTCTTGCTTCATCTTTTCTTGATTTGGACAAGTTCTTGGCAATGGTAGCTTGAGTGTGGTGTTCTGCAATGTAGATGGAGAAGAAGCCATGAGGAGCATTGGATTCTATGACTACAAGAGGAAATTCTCACTCTCTTTATATCTTCCGAATTAGATTTGTATTTCATATTTTTTTAACAAATTTGTATGTTAGGTTGGTAGCTTGGAATTGATTTAATTGCTGGATATTGGATTGAATTTAGTTAGTTCCATTTGAGAGAGTTTATCTTGAGTAATTGGATTAGTATTTTTGTTGCTAAGTTCATACAAAATTTTCAGCTAGCATTATCTTGTCTTTAGTGGTAGTTTAGCTATCTTAAATGCATGGTTAGCAGATTATGATGGTTAAATTATTGTTTTGGATAAGATATATGATTGGTTGACATTGGTTTTGGCTGTAATGATCAATGTATGACAATGGAATTAAAGTATATCCAATTACATAATTTAGGATTTAATAAAGCAACATGCCTATCAAGTGTTTGAATAAATGTTCAAGAGGAATTAATGTGCCTAATAGCCAATTTCTTACACTTTGGTTGAAAGATAATTGAATGAGCTTAATGAATTTGCTTTGTTAAATCAATTTTCTTACAAAATCCCTTGTAGAATCAATTAAGCTTATGTGATTAGCAAATTCTCTGTTGATATTGGAGAATACCACACTTGATTGACATTACATTTGAAATCTTTTCCTTGCCACTTTCCATACTTCACATTCTTCATTTCTTTTGTTAATTGTCCTGTTTTCATCTTTTAAATTTCCTTGAATTCATTTTGAACAAAAAAAAACCCAAATTTGCATTGCATCTAGCCTCATAAATATTCCTATGATGAAAATATAATTCAAATTATACAAAATCATATCAAAAAGTACCAAATCACAATGTATTGAGATGAAAATAAGTATAAAATATGGGCATTTTATAAATATAAAATAGACATATCAATAGCTCAAAATTCATGAAATAAGTTTGATGAAGATTGCATAATGTAGCCATTTATGAATTTTGATGATCTTAATGATGAATTCAAACAAAAAATTCATCCAGAATTTTACCTAAATATTAATCAACCCAAAATTATGTTCACCATGAAATCAATAATTTAACTTGATAATTCTAATCATATACTCTCCTAAATGCTGAAACAATACCAAAACACTGAATTCATACAAATATTCATTGGAACATGAAAAATTCTAAGGGGTAAAGCTTTTTGTTTAAATGTATAATCTTAAAATTCATCCCATAGAATTGATTATAGGGCTGGTTCGGATGCCACTTGAAAGATTTGAATAATTATATAGAACTAATCAAGTTCTGTTTTCAATCATGGCCAAATCCATCAACTATAAATATACATGTTCCGATATTAGTTCTCAGGATTAAGATGTGAAATGAAAGCGTACCTAAATCCATCTCTAATAAAGTTTGTAGAATTTCCCAGGTTGATATAATCTTTCAGATTGAATATATCATAACTTTATTGATAATTTTCTCTAAAGGGTGAAAGAACTTAGTTATTCAATGAAAGAAACATTATATAATATTTACAATTCAACCCATTAACAAATTATAAATATCATTTTAATTTCTACACATTAATTCCATGATAATTATACATCTAAGTCTTAAAATTTTAATTCTAAATAGACCACTTCATTTAGGCTTACTCAAATCTAAGCCTTAAAATTTTAATTCTAAATAGACCACTTCATTTAGGCTTACTCAAATACTCGCCAGACACTTATAATACTTACATGTGTGGCCCATGTTGAATTTTATTCCAACTAGCTGGTCATCGGACATCCTCCTCCTCTGGCATCCCTTCATGTAAGTTTGTAATCACAGAACCCTTTTGCCCGGTGGCTTTTTCACTGTCAACGTAAGCCTTTCGATTGTTCTTTGACGTCGATCAGTAGGTGCCAAATATACTGACCAGTTGAGTCTCTAGCTAGCTCGCCTCATCTTCCGAATCCGTTTGATTTTGTTCTTTGAAAAATATATCCTTCATTATTTTATATTGTTGATTTCTGAAACTTGTGGGCACGTCACGTGTATTTTGCTGAAACTTGGGTTTTGAAATTTTTGCATTGGGAACGATCCAACGAAAATAAATTCTTTTCGGTAATCATCATTCCAATTCCATTTCATTGTTATATGTCAATAACAATTCTAGGAAATCGAGTCAAAGAAGCTGTAAAACTATAGAGTGTGCATATAAATATATATATATATATGGGAGAAAGACATTTAAGGATCTTCATCTCAAAATATTTATAAATGAACAGTATAATACTGAATTCTGTTGATTCGAATTGAAAATTCAGTTTATAGGAATTCTGAATTATATAACTGAAAGAATAAACTCCTTAACAATATTCAGAACTGCACTAGCTCGCTGAGGGTCTACCATATCAACATTGTGGAACCCCACTGGATCAAACCTCGCTTCCACCTGGACCCCACACCTCACCAACATCGTCACCAGCTCTTGTTGCCGATCGATCATGATGTCTCCACCAAAGCCAATCACAAGGCACTTGGTAAGCCTCCCTATCGCATCCTTGTGTGGACCTTCCAACAGAGGATTACAATACCTGTGGTCCCTATCCGTTTGTTTCGGCAACACTAGTTGCCACATCAAGTCCACCACAGGTAGTGGCAAGAGCTCGTCCGTAGCGAATCGCAGCTCAGACTTGGTCCTCTTAACTCCTCCAAGCATGGGCTGGTTCATTATAACTCCTTGGATTCTCAATGGCTCTAACTTTAAATCAGCAACTTTCATGCCCAGATTGAATACAATGTTCCCTCCACATCCACATCCATAAAGGTAACACCTTGAAGGGTCTCCGTACTCTCTTATCCATTGCTCTCCGTTGGGATCAGTAATTTGCTGTTTAACCCACAAGACAGCATCGTTCGCATCGTGGTATTGAGCCGGCAGGCGGTTCTCAGGTGCGAGGCGGTAGTTTACGGAGACCACAATGGAAGGGATGTCGCTGGCAAGTTGCGAGCAGTTTGTGTGGATGTTAGAATCGGCGGCGCTCAGGAGAATCCAGCCGCCATGGTGGAAGTATATTATGATGGGCAAGCGAGCCACCGTGTTGTCGTTGGATGGCAGCTTGGTGGGCCGGTAGAGGCGAAGCCATGTTTCGTCTTGGGGATTGAGACTGATGTCTTTGGAGACGGCTGAGTCACCCGGCGAGGGCTTGGATTTCGCATTGACTGTGGGAGCATTGAAGTTACGTGTGAGGGTTCCGTCAGGGTTAAGAATGATGCTAAGATGGTTGTAAGGATCAAATTTGGACATCTTCTTTTAGTTGTAGAAGCGACGGTGGATATTAGGGTTTCCTTAGTTGTTTGATGAATGATGCCGCGCATGCAGAGATGAGTACGCACGAAACTAGTTTTCGTTTGAAAGTATTTGTGGCTAACGAGGATTTTGCTCTACATGATAAAACAAGGGAAGTAGCTAGCTAGAAGCTGATTTTAACATGTGTAATATTTTGGAGCAACTACTTAATTTAATTATTTTTTATTTACTTATTCAAGTATTTCTGTATTAATTAATTAGCATTAGCTGACGTTGAAATATTCTTCAGTGGCTTCCCCTTCCTACGCAGATGGTGTGGTGTAGCGCTGCGAAAGATGACAAGAGTACGAAGTGGAAGACATTCATTACCGTACGTAATTTTCTTACTAAGAATATTATCTGATGAAAATGATTATATATATATATATATATAGAGTTTGCTTAAAAAAATGCCTTGACTTATGTGCAGATTGAATTACAGCACATTCCCCTTACTTAAACTTTTTCCCCCTTTTCGTAGGCGGAACGATATACCCGGATAATTAGAAGAAAATGTCAGATTCTCTGTTTTATTCAACCATTTTCACGTAATTCGCATCACAAATTTATCGAATCGTGTCACTTTGTATTTGGAATTTGTACAACTTGTGTTTTATTACAAATACAAATACGAGTTTGACAAAGATTACAGATAAAAGGAGGTAAAACTAACAACTAGACCCAACTTTCCATCGGATTCATTCCAGTAAAAGAACAATCAACATACATAGGTAATCTCCGTATCATCAAAGTTTAAAAAAGATGAATCCAGTCTTTTGCAGTAACGGGACAAGAATCACAGGGGCTTTGCACCACCACCATTTTCCTGAACATTACTGACGGGAGTAGAAGAACCACTCCTTCTGGAGCTGCTATGTCCTCCTGTGATAGTCCGGCCCATGAACTTACCCGCCTTTGTCAATCCACTACCGACTGCTCCAAGACCGCTCCCAACAAGCCCCACCCCACTACCAACACCGCTGCCAACAAGCCCAGCTCCAGCACCAATGCCACTTCCCACAAGCCCAGCACCAGCAAGAACACCCGTACCAACCAATCCAACACCAGACCCAACAAGTGATGCTGCTCCATCTATGGCATCCATAGTGCTTCCTATCACCCCCGCCTCTTTCAGCTTCTTCCTTTCTTCTAGTATCTTCTTCTCTGCTTCCAGCGCCTCCAACTGCTCTTCCTTGTTAAATTGATGGTACAACACCTGGAATTTCAACCCAATCATAGTTTAAAATCAAATAAGTGAATAACATGGGTAAAAACCTATATCATATTCATAGTTTGCAAAGCATAACATATAAAAACGATGGAAGAATAATCAAATAATTTTGAAGAATTTGACACCCTACAAAATTTGGGGAACTAGAGAACTTCCTCCTCCTCCTCCTCCTCCTCCTCCATCTCCATCGTTTAAGGGTTTGTTTCTTCTAACAATTTTAAATATACATATACAGTACGTATTTTACAAATGTTAGGGTTTATCCAAACAAAACATTTTAAAAGCAGCAATTCAACATTTACTGCATTTGAGATTCCTGTATCTCAGTCTTCATCGATATCAACCATGCAAGGCCTCAGAAATTAATATAAACATATAATACGTCAAAAACTCACAATCAAAGTCAAAGAAGACAAATATATTTGTCTTTACAATAAATAAATTCTGATACATATTCATACCTTAATTGTCAATGATCCGCGGTCCTTCTTATCCTTTACCTTTAGCCTGTCCAGCGATGGCAGCAGCCTCAACTCAAATTCCTTTTCTGTTTCTGCTTCCAGCTCAATGAGGGGTAATTTTACTACTCCCAATCGCTTATCTTGCCCAATATCTTTATCGAAAACCTAATTGCAGAATCATGACATTAGAACAATCAGGTTAATAAAGTGTGAAAAGTGGAGCCAGAGCGAGAACAAAAGAGGATTCTTAACCAACATACTAGTTCCTTTGTGCGTAGTGTAGAAGTGGGAAAAAAAGGAAAAAAAGAAAACCTTGTTTTCAATGCAGGAAAGACAACAGAAAAACTGAAGTCCAGACTCCAGAAAGGAATTTGACACAATTTTGCAGGAAACCACTGGGATCCCCATATAATGGCCAAAGAATTTTGGGCCCAAAAAATTTGCCATAGAATTTAGAGTTTTCTGTTTTCAAATATATTTAACTTCACCGGCCAACAGGCTATCAACACATTCTATAGGCTAAAGGATCAAAATTAAAATATTCAGAACACCTTGCACATTAAAAACAAAAGTAACCATGCTTGGGGACAAGATATGTAATCTTCCTCCAATTACATACTAATGACAGAATACTAGGCAAGTAATCAGCTAAACTTAAATCTCAATACAGTGTCCAGAACAGATTCATAAAAGTAATTAAGCACTAATTAAGAGGATAAATAAGATAAATATTCTACTTTTCTTAAGAGGCCAAAACTAGTGAAAACTACGTGTCAACATCCATAAGAAAGGAGGCAGACGAGAATAGAATTAGAGAACAAGGTGGAGTAATAGTGTTGCAAAACCTCTAGAATGAGTGACTGAGTCTCCTTGTCTTCGGCAATCAAGTTAAATGTCTGATTCCAAACAGGATTCAGGTTGTTGTCAATGACCTTGGTTTTAACCTTAAATAAGGGTCGAATATACACGACTACATAAGGATCGGATTTCCCAATCATTTCCATATTCTTCAAATCATTGGCTTTCACAACTGTCACTGTAAGATTTCCCTGTGGTTTAAGCTCCAATTCACTGCAAATGAAAAAAGGATTCATGTGCTTTGGTAATGTATCTATACTTAAGAATTGACATTGGGAATAAACAATACAAAATATTAGGATTTTTAGAGGGTCGTTGAGGGGGTTTACTGAAACAGAACTCATCTGTAAGAACAATTCCAATCGAAAAGGCAAAAGCTTCCATAAGATTCATAATTACCTAGTATCAACAGGTATACCACCAATTGGAACAACGATCCTATGCGGCCATTGGAGCATATCAATAACTATTGAGTTCACAGTATCCTTTAAAATGGGGAGAAAAAAAAAGAATGAGTCATGATTATTCATTAAAAAACAAAGGCGGAGGGAGTCATGTCACAAGTTCAGATAACAGACAGCACTCACATCAATCATATCTGATAATCCAGGAATTGCTGTCAAACTTCCTCCTACAGCCTTCAGAGTGTAATCAATCCGAGGTTTTGGCTGATCATATATTAATGAAAAAGATAGTAATTCCAATGTGGAAAAACATTATAATAAGAATTTGCAATCACGTATTAAGCAATGCTGATAAAAGTAATTCAAGATATTCAGTTGAGAAATAGATTTAGGCCAAGCATAAGAATAGAACAATAAAATAACAAACAATACTATCTCACAGAATCTTGAGAAAGACGTCATTCTGAAATTGACACTCATCATGCGAAAAAAGTCAGTCAACACTGAAGCTGAATATACCAATGCAATTAAGATATGCTGAATATGAGCTCACCAATTATGCACCTTTTTGTTGAATATATCAATATTAATAATAAAATATATAGCAAGCCACACTATTCATAAACCATGAACAATGTGACTCATTCCTCAAAACTCTAGGCAATGCATGAAAAAAACATGTTTAGTTGTAAATGAATTTCTTAATGAACAAATAAATTAAAGCCAAAACAATCGTATTCATGCTGGGTAATAGGGAGAGCTAAAAAAAAACAGAAAAGAAAAGAAATCAATCGTGTTGAATGTATTATAAAAATTCTCTACCATGGAAAACATCGTTTGATCTTCAACCTCTATTTATACTAAAACTATAGCGTTTTGACCACACAAAAACACTTATACCCTTTAATTTAGGTGCACTCCAAGTAACTCCATTCTTCAACTGCAAGACTTTCGAAATTCTCAATACCATTTACAATGGATGTCAATTATCCAAAATCTATAAGAACTACAAAATTCCAACAACATATTAAACAAAACAATACACCAGAAACTCCTCCTTCACCTACAGGCTCATGTAAACATGTGGACTCAATGGATGGGGAAAATAATGAGAGGACACTGAAAGCACAATGCTTAAAACAGTCATCAGATTAGGCTATTAGAGAACTAATAGCCTTAAGATTAAAATCACTGTGGATAGTGAAGCAAAGTAAACTGACAATCCTCCAAACTCCTGCCTAGTAGACCTGCCCAGTGAACTTGAACGGTTGAACCAAAACTATACAAAATAAACTAACATAATCAGTTAGAGGAAATTGTACGGTTCTGTAAACAATATAAACTACTATAGAAAAGCATGTCACCCCATAAGTTTGTCCTGGTTAATGTACAAACCAGGCAATGGTCCATATAAGGTATCAAACTACATTTAAGGAAGAAAGGTTCACTACCCACTTTTGTTTGACTTTCCTCATAAAAGATAAACTAAACAGAATCCTTTCATATTCATCTTTACTTTTTATTCCAGCAAACTAACCAAAAGATTTGGAATACTGGCTCAAAAATAAAGTACTGCCTCTATTCTTTTTTCCACCTTTGGATTACCTCAGCAAGCAGGGCAACAACAACAGCAGAAATGCAGGGTATCTCTTCAGCAAGTTGGAAGATAACACGGACAATTGTGAAAACTTGGAGATCTTTCAACTGAAGCAAGAAAACAATGACAATCACAATTTGAATTTGCAAAGGAACAGGACTTTAAGAAAACTCATCGGAACCTAACCTGAATGGGGATTGATGCAACAAGTGCTGCTTCAACAGCCAAAATGATGCTGGGATCACCACCCCATCGAAAATCAATGTCCATTATGATTTGGCCTTTCTTAAGACTCTGAACACGAATACCTACAAAATTTAAGTATTTATACAACTATTAGTTCATGAACTACAGAAACAATTTGACCTAAAAAAATGACTATGGGAAGGCGCACAAGAAGGAGCAGTATACAAAACTGCATTTTCAAAATATTTGGTAAATTGTTCTCCCTCTTCTAAACGATGTCCAAATTGCACAGCCCTTTCCTCTGTTTTAAAAATGTACACTTAATCTTAAAATCAAAATGCCCTAAAGAATAATACTGATTTCTTTTGTTAAAAAATATAACAGTAAGAAAATATTTTTACACTTCTATTTCAAAATCATTTATTTTGGGTTAAAAACTATTAAGTTAATTTATTCTAAAAAAATATTACATTTTCAGCAATACTTATGGTTATTAATATCTATTAAACACAAACACGATTCTTGAAATTTAATTATTATCTATAAATTAGTTAAAATTAAAAAGTTCTGTTGAGAATATGTTCTTTGTTTATACTAATTTACTTCTTATCAAATGTTTTTACAATTTGCTAAATTTATAAAATTAGAAATCGGCCGCATGTGATGTTCATCCCACGTCCACACAAAACTCTTAACAACAATAAAAAAAGGGCTAATTATTCATAATTAAACATTAAGTTAACCAATTATTAGCAAATATTAATTATTAACATCAAAATTTGAAACCAATTAGGTAAACCAAGAGTTGAATCAAATTTTACTCTCAAGTCTCCACCCAAGAAGCCAATCTAGACTCACAAATTGCTTCACCTCAGCAGAGCAACAATAAATGGTTCTAGGCAGGCGTACACAATAACTTTCAAAGAGGAAATAACAGTCCTTACTCTTATCTCTCATAATTCTTCAAGACCAACTGGATTGAAAACAAGTGGAATATGATCAACAGTATCATGGTATTGAGGAAATAATAGTTGAATCCTCTTGAAAGTTATTGTCAGGTACTAAAAGAGCAGCACTGTTTAACTAATTATTGAAAAGACATCCTAGAATGTGGAAGACCTGATGTGAAAAAAATTTCACAAACTCCTCTCTCTCTATCTTATTTTGGTTGAGGAGGATCACGTGTCCTTTGTTAATATAAGTTCCCTCCTCACTTCAATCAATTATTTGTTTGGGAGAAAAAAAGGCACCTTCAATCTTTGGAGCAACATTTCCAAGCGACAGCTTGCTGAATTTCAATGAAGTAATTCCAGCAGGTCTGTACTCTTCAAGTAGTGGCTCAACAGACTCTTTGATCACCATTGATCCAGCCTAAAGGTAAACAAAATCCATCAAGACTAAGCCTGCTCTGTTATTTCAGCAATGCAGGCATACACCTGCGCCAGTAAGATTTGCAAGGCAACTTGAAGTAGAAAGGTCTCCTAGTTATGACAGGAGTTTAACTCCTCAAAAAAAAAAAAAAAAAGGCGAAGTGCATGTTGTATAACATACAAGTGAACATTTGATAACTTCAAATTTGCAATTGTCACATATAAACTTTATCACATCAGAGTCTGAAGCATGATATAAAAACAACAAAACAGGTAGTCACATCCAAAATGCAATTCATTAAAAACAGGCTAAAATATATAAAACTCCCCTCAACTATAAGTCGTATTGATCCAGAAAAGATAACTAGATAATTAGAATTTAAATAATTATTAGATTATTTAGATTTAATTTATTTTGAATTTGTTTTATCTTTAAGTATTTAATTATTTTGTTTAGATTCATCTTTATCTTATAATTAGGATATAGTTTAGTTTAATATTTATCTTTTAGATTTAAACTATTTTAGGATCCTAGTTAAATTAGGATTTAGGTTCTATAAATAAGCCCTAGAGCTACTCATTGTAGACATCTTTTCCTACTGATTGAATATTATTCATTGATTATTGAGTTCCCTCTTCTTCTTAAATTTCTCCTCTTCTCATCTATCTTCTACCCTTCTCCTACCCTGTTCTACATCAATTTGGTATCAAAGCAGGTTTCCCAACGCCCTTACACACTTCCCTTGCCGAAAAACCACCAGAACACTGACCAGAACCCTAGGAATTTCACTGCTAGAGCCAGAACCATTAGCTAATGACGTCTAATCACCTCACTGCTGCCACTTGTCGCCTCGCGGCGAGAACCCGGCCTGTGCACCAAACGCCATCACCGGTGTCCCGGCCACACGCCCTCACGCGTTGGCCAACTTCATTACGTGTGGGTGTCACGCGCCCCACACACCACAGTGTCCAAAATCACCCAGATCGCGTTTATCACGGTTTTTGAGGTGTTTTCGCACAACTTCCTTCATTCCTACATTGTTTCAGACTAGTGGCAAGTATTTTTGGGATTTGCCATGACTAAAAACTCCCAAATAACTCTAACTCAACTAGAAGAAGTCGAGAGACGTAGTGCGGAGTATGTTGATTAAGTAATTGAGACAGTAAAGCAGAATATGAACTAGAGGTTTGAAGAAACAAGTTGTGACATTGCAGAGTTGAGAAAGATGTTTGAAGACCTTATGCAGACCATTAAAGGAAAAGACACACAATATACAACAGAAGTTAGGGTTTAAAGTTCAAAAGTTTGCAGAGAAATCAACTTAAGTGGTGGATACACTCCTCCCTTTAATAGTACACAACCTCCACCTATTGGGAATTGCCAGTTGGCAAACGGCAACAAACCCAGGAATCTTAGGAATCCTCCTCAGATAACTTTTGACTCCCAACACGATTATGTAGAAGATCAGTGGGTTGATCATGGGCAAAGAGAATATTATAATCGAAGATATGAGTCACCTCCTCGAAATCATAGGGGAGGTTATAGATAGACTCAGCTGGATGACATCTCTAAGAAGGTCAAAGTCGATGCTCCTGAGTTTGACGACCAATTAGATTCAAGCACCTTCTTGGATTGGTTGGCTAGCATTGAGGACTATTTTGAATGGTATGAGATGAGTAATGTGTATCGAGTTCATTTCACTAAGATGAAGCTTGTCGGGTCTACCAAGAAGTATTGGCAGAATGAGCAACAGCAACTAGAGTGCCTAGTATAACCCACGATTAGTACTTGAACAGAGATGAAGATGAAGTTAAAAGAGAAATATGTGTCTACCCATTACAAGAGCCAACTGTTCAATCAATGGTTGAGACAGGCCACCACGGTATCCGATTACATGGCTCATTTTGACGAACTCATGATTCGATGTGAAGTTAAGGAAGATCCTTGGATGACAGTTCAAAAGTTTGTCAACAGTCTTCGAACTGACATACAGCTAAAACTTAAATTGAATCATCCTGAATCTCTTGAGGAGGCTTACCTTATGGCCTTATAGGTAGAGTTTTTACTCAAAAATTCATATGGCAAGCGTTTTGCTTCTCAGGGTACTGATTCTCGCCAAAGTCATAGTTTCACACAATCCAACCACTTTACTGGAATGCCTCCTTTTATGACCAATTCCTCGTTTCAATCTAATCAGATAACTAGTTCTACTGGAGGTACTTCTAAGAATGCTGAGTCAACAAGATCCAACTTTCATCCTAGTGGTTTTACCATTGAGTGTTTTCAATGTTATTCTAAAGGTCACATCGCATCAAAGTGTCCACAACATACTCTACTTCTTGAAGGCCCGGCTCAACATAAGTATGACGTGGTAAATGCTGACGTGGTGATTGACCAAGTTGAGTGTCCTTCAAACGTAGACAAGGAGATTATTGTAGATGATTGTGAAACAAGACACATGGGTGTGATGAGATGCATGCTATCTGTCCCCTCGCCCGATGACTCTTGGAAGAGAACAAGCACCTTTCAAACTTTTGTGAAGTGTTGAGGTAAGTCTTGTAAGTTAGTTATTAATGGAGGAAGCGCCAGAAATGCAATCTCCATCCAAGGAGTTTCTAGGCTTGATCTTAAGCCTAAGCCCCATCCTTACCCTTTTCAAGTAGCATGGGTTGATGAAAAGACTTCTTTAACCATTACACATCAATGCCGTGTTCCCCTTCAATTAGGAGAGTATTATGAAGAAGTTCAATGCAATGTCCTTCCTATGGATGTTGCTCACATTTTGTTGGGAAGGCCATGACTCTATGATAATGATGTTACAAGCCATGGTCGAGAGAACACTCATTCATTCAAGTATAAGGGGAAGACAATTTTGTTACGTCCTGCTGAGCCCAAGATTGAGAATAAAGATTCGACTAAACAAGGGGAGTCAAGGTTAAAGAATCAAAGCATTTATCTTTTGACCAAGAAGCAGTTTGTGAAAGGAAGTAAGGAGATGAAGTATCGGCTTAACTCTCCAGAGAAGAGTTCTTTCAAGTGAGGGAAAATGATGCAAAAAAAATAATTAGATAATTAGAATTTAAATAATTATTAAATTATTTAGATTTAATTTATTTTGAATTTGTTTTATCTTTTAGGATTTAATTATTTTGCTCACATTTTGTTGAGAAGGCCATGGCTCTATGATAATGATGTTACAAGCCATGGTCGAGAGAACACTAATTCATTCAACTATAAGCCTGCTAAGCCCAAGATTGAGAATAAAGATTCGACTAAACAACGGGAGTCAAGGTTAAAGAATCAAAGCATTTATCTTTTGACCAGGAAGCGGTTTGTGAAAGTAAGGAGATGAAATATCGGCTTAACTCTCCAGTGGAGAGTTCTTTCAAGTGGGGGAGAATACAACAATACAACAATAACATTAGCCTTATCCCACTATGTGGGGTCGGCTACATAGATCATATGACGTCAATGTGCTCTATCAAATATCATCTCCTTAAATAAATCATTTCTCAAAAGATCATTTCTTATAACTTCCCCTAATGACCTTTTTGGTCTTCCTCTACGCCTTTTAATAAGGCTCCAAGTCATTTAATCAACTCTCCTCACTAGCTCTTCTTGCCATTTTCTTTGTACATGCCCAAACCACCTTAAATGATTTTCCACTATTTTCTCCTCGATAAGTGCTACTCCAACTTTCCTTCATATACAGTCATTTCGTATCTTATCTAATTTTGTATGACCACACATCTATCTCAACATTCTCATCTCTGCTACTCCCATCTTATTCTCTGATTGTCCTTTCAAAGCCCAACATTCACTACTATATAGCATCACTGGCCTTATAGCTGTTTGGTAAAATTTTCCTTTAAGCTTAGTAGGTACCTTACGGTCACAAATAACTCCTGATGCTTTCCTCCACTTTAACCACTCAGCTTGTATCCTATGCATAACATCCCCATCAATTTCACCATCACTTTGTAAAATCAACCCTAAATATCTGAACTTTGACACTTCTGGAATGGTTTGCTCTTTAATTTTTACCTCTGAATCGTTTCTAAGTAGGGGAGAATGATGCAGAAAAAATAATTAGATAATTAGGATTTAAATAATTATTAGATTATTTAGATTTAATTTATTTTGAATTTGTTTTATCTTTTAGGATTTAATTATTTTGTTCAGATTTATCTTTATCTTATAATTACGATATAGTTTAGTTTAATATCTATCTTTTAGATTTAAACTATTTTAAGATCCTAGTTAGATTAGGATTTGGGTACTAAATAAGTACTTAAATATTATTCATTAATTATTGAGAGTTGTTCAATGAGTTTCTCTCTTCTTAAATTTCTCCTCTTCTCATCTATCTTCTACCCTTCTCCTACGTTGTTCTACATCACATATACACAAAACTCCCCTCAACTTTAAAACTTAATAATAGACTCCCTCAACCTTTTATTTATATGCATACAATACCCCTCCGTCAATAACACTGTTAAGTGACTAAGAGAAGAGGGACACATCAAACACAATAAACCCACCTGGCATTTGACATGGAAATATTGGCACATTTATAACAAGCCATGTCAGAGCCAATGGGAGGAAAAATCTCAGCATTTCCCTCCTCCAAGAAAGAGCAAGATTAGAGTTAGACATATCAGTAAACAGGAGATCTTCACTAGGTTTAGCAAGCAGTAGGTTTTTGTTGGTGTAGAGTTTGATTGTGTATAGGTATTTGAAGCTGGGATTCAATTAAAGATTGAAATTGGGACATTGTGATTTGCTGGTTATCAACAAATTAAAACTCACTGCCAGCCATCGTGACTTCAAATCTTGAACATCATATTGAAGAATCTAAGATTGTCAATAAAGAAAAATTTTGGGGGCTGTGATAAGGAAGTAAAAGATTAATATAGAGGGAATTGTAGAAGAAAGAGTTCCATCAGAGTAGAATCCAGTAGGGAAGCATGAATGTGATGGATTGGAGAAGGAAGGGATAGATTATTGTATAGAGGTTGAAGGTCAGGACGACCAAAATGGAAGACCCAACTTCAATCAAGCCCTCCGATCAAGCCATTTTGATGATGAAGTAGGTTTTAGTGGGGCCATATAGACATACATATAAAGTCTGACGTGGCTTTTCTATTTTGCCAAGCTATGATGTGGTTTAAGTAAAAAAATTGTAAAAATATCCATATTTTCATTTAAAATGCCACATGTTAATGGTTTAACGGTGCTATTGACAGAAGGGTAATACATGCACATAAATAAAAGCTTGAAGGAGTCTATTATCAAGTTTTAAAGTTGAGGGGCGTTTTCTGCATAGGACTCATAGTTCAAGGGGGTTTCATATATTTTAGCCCAAAAAATATATATATATACATATATATATATGCGCACCCAAAACAATCACTCCAATAAATTCCTGTTTATAACAAATCAAATAACATCAACCAAAAGTTATTGCAAACTAAACCCATAAGAGCTCCAAAGTAAATAATTTTGAGTTCTCAACTTCTTATTGAAGGATTCCAAGTTCGGCATCTCCCAAAATTCAATAGATTTAATAGGCTTTTTCTTACTCATTCAATATGATTACATACATGCAGGCATAGTTTGCTATATTAAGAAATTACTAAGAGAAACAAAATTACAAAACAAGATAGGTAATCCTCCACGAAGGAGAAGAACATCAGAAAAAAGAAAAAGAAACTCTTTACCTTCACATGAAATAATCACAAGATAAAACATGAATTATGTCAATTATATTGTGACAACAATTACCATCTTGCTCTTAGCCACTGAAAGAGCCTAGAGTCATAGAAACACAAAAGACCAATATTTTTCATAAAAGCTTTCCTGTCAGAAATCACAAATGGGATGTTACAGGCAATATTCTCTGTCACCATAATCACTAATTCACTGTTGATTAGAGACCATGTATAATATGCAAAATGCCATATCCAACTTCAGAAATGTGAGGAGATCAAATCCTAACCAGAGAACAAAGTCTTGCAAGTAATCAACAAATGATGCTACACAGTGATGAATTAGTATTGAAACATATAATGAGGCATAGTCATACTCACTTCTGCCACAGATGGCCACAGTTTGGTCAGCTGCTTGTTTAGCCATTTCACCTAACATGGCCCATGCAAACGGTCATACACAAATAAAGAGCACAATATACAAGCTGAGAAACAAATTATAGGGTTTCTATCATTTAACTTTGCAGCCGCATCTAACTAGTGCTATAGATCGTGAGTCATGATTAAGGTGTAGCATTGTAAAATCAACTTTAGGGCTTTGTTTGGGAGGATGGGTTGTGCGCTGGGTGAGGATAATATCCAAACACTTACAGGGATGTTAAGAAGTAAAGGAGCAGAGTGTGCTAAAATGGATTGATAAACCCATCCTAACCCACTACGCACCACAATTTCATAACACTTCAAAATTTAGGGGTTTGGATGGTTGGGCTCATTTTCATTTTCGTTTACCATTTCACTTTTATTTTCTTCGTCATATTAATGAAAATGAAAATATAAAATTATAAATAAGGACAATATTGGATATTTTACCTTACTAATCCATTCACTCCATGAATGAAATTGTAACTTCCAAACAATGTGAAGTGGGTTAACATTCCCTTTTTCATTTAATTTTCAGAAAATGAAGCAGTAATTCTCCCCACCATAAGCAACTCTCGTCAAAACTCTCAAGCAAGCTCTTATGCTCAACAAAGTAAATTGACCCAAGCCAAATGTCAATAAATGTTTAATAGTATACCCATTTCTCATACTCATTTATTGTATGCAAATGATAATTGCCTCAAGATACTTAGCCAAGAAAATATACTGGGATTATAGGGTCATAGTATTAAATCACCTTAGTAGAAAGCTAAACTATTACCAGGAAATTCATACCTGTTCGTATACAGGAAAAGATATCCATTCAGGAGAATTATCACCACAGATTTTTCTTATATCATCTCTGTCAAGGGATGCAAGGAGTTTAATATCTGCTGCCTGTATAAGAGAATAAATATCAGCTGTTACAAGGGAAATTTTTTTAACAGATTAAAACAAAATCAAAGGAAATTACGTCCAGAAGAACTAACAGATTAAGATATCCTTGTCAATGTCATAATATTCATCATAATACAAATCCTCATAAATTAGGTTGACTTACTTTAATGGAGTGATTAAATCAGTATGGACTATGGAATCTAGGACTTAGATTCTGCTAAAGTCCAAGAGAGAACAGGTTACTTTAGGATAAATGTCAATGGCTTATTATATGAAAACAATATTCATAAGCTAGCAAGTCATTGAACAGAGAAAAAAAGCACTAGATGTTATTCCACAAGCAAAGATTTATGTTAGAAATTTTCCCTGGCATTCTACATTCAAGTAACAGTCCACTGTATATTTTTGAAAGAGTTACTGTCACACACTTATACTCTATGAAACCATGAAAAACGATCATTGCAAAACCAGATACACCTTTCGGTTTATAACATTAGACCAATCACCAATCTCAATGACAATCCAAAAATTTTCTTCTGCTGAACTTAATGGAGGATTTAAAAAGAAAAAGGAAACATGAGAGAATGTGTGCGAGTGAGTGCGCGCACATCTCTAAGTGAGACAACAGATGCAAGTACACATGCATGCATTTGTATTAGGTTGTCAAATAAATAACATTAGATTTTAAGGTAATGAAAATTTATATACAGCTTGCGAGTTAACTTTTCTCCCCTTCACTTGTCATTCTTAACGTTATACTGTTTTAATGGGCATTACAATTCACAACCCTTGAGCATTTTTTCCTTCTTGCACACCCAATCACTATCCCCTTCTTTAACCTATAGGATGCCATCATTCCAACTATATTCCTTTGTCCTCTACCCCATAAAACCATAACCCAAGCAACCTAAGATGAGTTGGATTTGTGACACCAGAATGTTTCAGCAAGCACATGATGGAAATTCAGTCCCTCCTCCTAATGCTCCCAAAATTCATTCTTACCTATTCCTTGAGGATTGATCCTAAGTCATTCTCAATTAAGCTGAAGCCAGGGTTCGGCATCAACCATAGTAAGGTATATTGATCAATCCCACATCATTTTGGCCAATATTCAAGTCATTTAAGAACTAAAAAATCAACCAATGGAAATATGAATGTATGTAGCGTGCAGTTAAACAAAATTGTGGAGTATCAGTTCTTTGAAATACAAGTTCGGTTTCTGTTCTACTCCATTTTCTCAGTGTTACCTATCCTAGATTCTTCTTTAAATACCACTAATGCTGTAAACTTCATCATTCAAGGAAGAACAGATATGCTTATATAGATGGACGCAGCCGTTCCTCTCAAAAATAATGAAGATCAGTCCAAAGCTAAAAAGTTTATTTAGTTGACCAACACACTTCTCATCAATCTCATTTAAGCTTATGTGAGTGGCTACATAAAAGAATTCAACTGCAATTAAATTCCAAGGAACCAAGTCAGACAGAAGTATTGCTTTTGGGAGGGTGCTTCTGCGTTATACTGAGGAACGGCAATTTTATTATTTGATACAGCATCCTCTCAAACTTTTTAGCAAAACCAATTGCTGACTGACTCTCCTATATGATATTCTCTACAAAAATCCCCTGGTGAAGTTCCATAAATCCAATGATCTTAACAAATTAATTGCTGATTACATGTCAATCCATTCACTTCTTCAACATTGCCCAGTATCAGCAAACAAAGAAAGTCACTGCTAAAAAGAAGAATAAAATCAGTCTACGAAATTCGTGATATCATACCTTCGCAATCCGCTTGGCGCTTCGGTACTTCATCATATGTTGCCATCCAAACATCAAAGCGATGCCGAATGCTATCCCCAAAAAGAGCCCGGAAATCAGACCCATTTTCCCAAACTCCCACCACCGCTTCCCCTTCAAAACAAAGAGTTAACAAGTTTCAAAGCGGGAGCCAAAGAATCCACAAGCAAATTCAATGACACAAACGGAGAAACTAAAGAATTCATGACAGAAACTTGCAAAATCACAAACAAATCAAGCTAAATGAGAAACTCACAGCAAAATTGATGAGGATATCAGAGAGAGCCCCGGGAAGTCAATGGAGACAAGACTCTGCAAAGACCAATAAGGGAAGCTTAAAGAAAAACCCCACTCTGAATCTCCGTAAATTGTGGGTGTGTGCTTGTCCTCAGAAGTGTAAAAACGTATAATCTTTCTCGTTCATAACGTCACTTTCAGCAGGCTCATGGGTTCTTTCTTTTCCTCTTCCTCCACAAGATCGGAAACATAACATTAATTGCCTTGTAGGGACTCCCTCATCCCTCCGCTTTAAATTTCCTTCCTTTCAAAGTTTGAATTTTGTGTTTTTCTGAGTTTTTTTGAGATTTTACGATCATTTAATACGTTTTGCGCTTTCTAATTCGTTTGGATCTGGTTCCTGCGTTTTCGCGTTTCATTGCCTTATCCGTCGGTTACAACGAAGTCCATGATTTCCCCATTTGTATAATTTTTATTTTTTGGGGACACTTTTATCCAATTGTAGGTTAACGCCATGTGTTCTGTGATCTCGTCGAGTGAGGATTAGATATTTTCAATTTCAGGCCAGAGAAAAAAATCAGATATTTGAGTTTCCGACTTATCAAAAAAATAAATCAGATATTTAGGGCCTGTTAACTTGTTTTATTATTTTTTATTAGAGTTTGAGAAATTATGAATTCCGCATTATTAAATTAAATTAAATTAAAGCATTGGAAGATTACTAATTAAAAAAAAAAAGCTCAATACTACTTCAATTCTAATTTATAAGAAATTTTTAACTATCGCACACATAGCAAGAGTGATAACTAATAAATAAAAAAAATTTTATTATTTTTTAAATTATTCTCATTTATATAATTAATCCATGAATTAAACTTTCCAACATTAATTAAATTTTATCATTTTAAGAATATTTTAGGTAAAATAATTTTTTTATCTAAAAAATTAAATACACTAGATAATTTCTAAAATATCTTATTTTATTAAACATAAATTTCTTGAAAATGTATTGTTGGATTTCCACCATTAATAGGCCAAAGATGAAAGAAGAAAGTCCAATTAAATTCTACGGCTTTTCATATTTTTATTTTGATTTCCCATCTCATTTTCAGAGGGGGGAATGGTTAAGTGCCTCGACTCAAAATAAGAGGCATGATCAAATAAAAACGTCAAAACTAATTCTGAAAAACTGATCCACTCATACTCTCTAAAAAAAAACTAAAAAATTTCAGTGAGCAATTCTTCTCTCTCTCTGTTTTCTATTGTGGAAATCAATTCGGTGTTTCAAAAATTTGGTAACTCGAATTTCTGTGTGGGCAATTACTCAATTAATAGATACGCATAATTTATACTACAATTTCAATCCTAATATGTGTCTTATATAGTGAAATAAAGGAAGTACAAATAATCAAATATACCACATTAAAATATTATATTATTCATAAGTCTTGATACAGGCAATTGCTAATAAGAACAAATTTATTTATAAAAATGACACCTATCATTTTTCTACATTGGTTCCGCATAGAAACAATGTAAAAAATTTGGATATAGAATTAGGTTTTTGTGCTAGTGACTTGTATGATTTTGCATTAAATTTCAAAGAACTTCTTTATCTAAAAAAATAATTAAATAACTTATGTCTCATTTGGTATGATGGAAGTGAAAGTTAGGAAGTACTAGAAAGTGGAAACAGAAACAAAAGAGTAGATTTTGCACATTTGGTGTGGCAGAAGCCCATTCATCATGGAACTCTCTTCCACCAAAATACACGAAAGTAACTTCCATCCCACACCCCACATGGAAGTCATTTTTTTGTAAATGGGCGATGTGAAATTTGTTTATTGTAGTTCCAAGCAAAAACATATTGTGATTATGTTGTTCTTCTAGGTTGCAATTTCTTCTTCTAGGTTGCAATTTCTATAGATGGATAATGGTGGGTTTTCAAGGTGGCCAGTGGTCCCAGTAGTTTCATGGTGGATCACGATAGTTTTCATGGGATCTATAGATGCAAATGTTTCAAAGTTGTTTAAGGTTTTATTTTTTTTCCCTATTAATTTTGACGAGGATATTTTAGTAATTTAATATTATAAATACATATAACAAATAAAAATTATACTAGACTCCCTTATGATACCAAACATATACTTTTTAACTCCACTTTCACTTTTTTTTTCTTAATTTCATTTCCTTTGAAATCACTCCCACAGATCATTCTAATGGGTTTATATGAATTCTCATGATCATCAAAGTAGGTGTAATATTAATATAATGACATGTGTTAGTGTTGAAAGACTTTCACTTACATTACTAACTGCCCATTTGGTTCATTCACAGATGGGGGTGTGTGAAGTGATGACAATCACATTACCCGACTTGTTGCATTTGGTTTGATTTTTGTTAGCTAATCCCCATTGCATAATGTGAAGCTAATCACCTCAATTCAGGTAATGGTCTTCACTCTCATTTTGGTAGGTGAAGGGGTTCACACCGGTGTGAAAGGGACTAAAAAGATGGTATTGCCCTATGAAAACAAAAAAATGACAAAGCTTCTTCCTCTTTCATCTTCAATCTCCATCTTCCTCTTCGTGACCTAGCCACATTCCTCTTCCGTCGTGACCCAACCAGCCACCGTGACCTTCCTCTTCTACCTTCAACCCAGTTGCTAGACCTCCTCTACTCATGCCATCATCACGACGTTATTCCCCCTTTGTTCAAGCCGTCGTCCCCCTTTTTGTTCACACCATTGTCCTCCTTTGTTGGCACCACCGTCCCTCTCTATTCACGCCGTCATCATAACCCTTCCTCCATCCATTGTCCCTTATTGCTAGAATTATTCGATCAACACTAACCCTCCTCCGTTCTTCCTCCATCGCCGAAACTGCATTTGTGTTCACATCCAAATCTCTAACACCGAGATATGGGTTCATCGTTCGTCCAATGCTAAGATTTGAGCTAGATCTTTGTCAAGGGACTTAAAAGAAAATGGTTAGAGTTTTAGTTTCTTTCCCATACACTTTAGTTAGTTTGTTAGAAAGTTGTTCCTTTGTAATTTAACTCTATATATGTACTAAGTCAGAAAATGAGAAGTTAAGTCAAGAATTACATTTTCTTTCATTCTCTCTCTCCCTTCCTCTTTCTCTCTTCCTTCTTTTCTTCGTACTTTTCTCTATCTCTGAATATCGCAACATAGTATCAGAGCCGGAGTTTTGATCGCTTCTGTCAGCCATGGTGTCTATCTCTGATGCACAAAGTTCTCCGGTTGAGGTAATGGCAAGATCGCAATTCTCATATCCCTCTCAAAATCCTTCAAGTCTGTATTATCTTCATCCTAATGAGAATCCAGCATTGATTCTTATTTCTCCAATACTCAATGGTTCAAACTACCAAACTTGGTCCAGAGCTATGCAAATGACATTACTCTCAAAGAATAGGCATAAATTTGTGGACGGATCTATTCTCGAGCCATCTAGATCAGATCCAATGTATAATGCATGGGAGTACTGCAACACAATGGTTCAGGCTTGGCTTTCCAGATCCTTGTCACAAATTATAGCTCATGGTATACTCTGGATGGACAAGGCATATGATGTATGGAATAATCTTCATGATCGTTATTCTCAGGGTGATTTGTTCTGAATCGCTGAGATACAAAAAGAAATGTACAGTCTAAAGCAAGGTGATCTCTCTATTGATGAATAATATACGAAACTTAAGATTTTGTGGGATGAATACATGTCTTTACGAACAATTAAGCCTTGTACATGTAATCCAGCATGGAATTGTGAAAATAGAAAGAGTGCAAGAGTTTTTCAAGAGCAAGATTATGTGATTAGTTTTTTATGAGGACTGAGTGACAAGTTTGCTGGTGTGAAGTCACAGATAATGCTCATGGATCCCTTGCCTAACATCAATAAAGTGTTTTCAATGGTCCTACAACAAGAACGTGAGATGCAGACTAATATTGACTCACAAATTTTGCTAGCAAAAGTTCATGCTAGGATTGGTCAATCAAATGCTAATTTTAACAGGAGCAATTCTAGGACCAGTAGTAATGGGAAATATTGTACTTATTGTGGCAAAGCTGGGCATACTATTGACACATGCTATAAGAAGCATGGTTTTCCTCCAAGTTTCAAATTCAGAAATGCTTCATTTGTGAATAATGTGAATACTTCTGATATTAATGGACAAGCTATTCAAAGTCAAGCCTCTTCCTCATTTATGCCATTGTCAAGCTTCCCTGCTCCTATTGCTCCATAAATTACACCTAAGCAATATAAAAAAATTGCTTAGTTCACTTCCTGCAAACAATGTTGCTGCTGATAGTTCTGCTTCCATAAATCTTGTTTCTGCTTGCACTTCAACAGGTAGTAATCATGTTCATTGTTCTATTTAGGTTACCATGTGGATAATTGATAGTGGGGCTTCTGATCATGTGTGTTCTGATCTCAGTCTTTATGCAAGTCACCATATTATTACTCCAGTTCATGTTTCACTGCCTGATGGTTCTCACACTTTTGCTACACATTCAAGGACAATTGTCTTAAATAATTCTCTTGTTTTACATGATGTTCTGTACATTCCTTAATTTGTTTTTAACCTCATTTCAATTTCTAAATTGATAGCAACCAATGATTGTATCCTCATTTTCTTATCCACCCTTTATCTTTTTCAGGCCCCAAACCCATGGAGGATGATTGGTACAGCTGAAGTTTTTGAAGGATTGTATTTGTTCAAAATTGAAGTACCTCGACAAACTAATAAAGCAGTCCATGCATTATCAATTCCACAACTTGACAGTAAATATGGTTTTCATCTTTGGCACTATCGTCTTGGACACTTGTCTCACAAAACACTTCAAACTTTACACAAAGATTTTTCTTTCATTGATTGTCCTGGTACAGTTGAACCATGTGATGTTTGCCATCTAGCAAAACAGAAACGATTGCCTTTTCCTCATAGTGATTCAACTTCTAGTAAAATTTTCTCTCTTATTCATATGGATATTTGGGGTCTCTATTCAATTTCTTCTGTTCATGGACATAAGTATTTTCTTACCATTGTAGACGATTTTTCAAGATTTACATGGGTCATTCTTATGAAAAGCAAGGCTGAAACTAGAACTCATATTCAAAATTTTGTTGTCTTTGTTGAAACTCAATTGTCTATTAAAATTCTTAACATTTGTCCTGACAATGGGGTTAAGTTTAAAATGGCATCTTTCTACAATTCAAAAGGTATTTTACATCAAACTTCATGTGTGGAAACACCACAGCAAAATGGACTTGTTGAATGTAAGCACCAACATCTACTCAATGTAGCCCGAGCCTTGCTATTTCAATCAAATTTGCCACATGCATATTGGTCTTATGCAATTTCTCATGCTATTCATATTATAAATCGATTACTATCCCCCACTATTAAGAATAACACTCCTTATTAGCAATTATATCAACAACCACCTTCTTTTGATGATATTAAAGTGTTTGGCTATCTTTGTTTTGCTTCTACAACAACTGCTCATTGGTCTAAATTTGAAACAAGAGCTAGAAAATGTGTTTTTATTGGGATACCTTGTCGGACCAAAGGTTTTATTTTGCTTGATATCCATACAAGAGAGATTTTTACTTCACGTGATGTCATATTTTATGAGTCTCAGTTTCCTTATGCAAATATTGTTCATTCTAATTCAGATCCTTCTTTTGAACTTTGTTTTCCCACTTAACAAGTTTGTCTTTCTGATACAGAGTCTTCTTCCACCACTGCTAGTGATTTTGAGCTTCCTTCTTCACGTAATCATTCTCTTCTACTGATCATATTCATTTGTCTTCCCCATCTATTGCTATACATGTATCTTCTTCACATGAACAACCCCCCATTACTGTCTCTCCCATTGCACAGGATTTGCAGCCTACTCGTAAATCGACTAGGCAACATTATCCACTGAGGTACTTACAAGATTATCATTGTGTTCATTAAAATTCAGTTGACCCTTTATCCCTCACACCAGGTATTTCTCATCCTCTTTCTTCTGTCTTATCCTATTCTAACTTGTCTAATTCTCATCGAGCCTTTAGTTTAGCCCTTTCTGTTCATATTGAGCCTACCACATATAGTCAAGTAATGAAGCATAAAGAATGGAGAAATGCTATGGCACTTGAAATAACAGCTTTAGAACAGAATCACACATGGCAATTAACTACCTTGCCTCCTAACAAGCGGCCAATTAGCTGTAAATGGGTTTACAAGATCAAACATTATGCAGATGGTTCTATTGAGCGTTACAAAGCTCGATTAGTTGACAAAGGTTATACCCAAACTGAGGGAATTGATTACTTTTATACTTTCTCTCCAGTTGCCAAGATGACCACTATTAGACTTCTTTTAGCTCTTGCATCTGCTCATGGCTGGCATCTTAAGCAACTTGATGTCAACAATGCATTTTTACATGGGGACTTAAATGAAGAAGTTTACATGCTTCATCCTCAAAGTTTATTTCTTCCTGCTCCAAATTTAGTTTGTAAATTACAGAAGTCTTTATATGGCCTTAAACAGGCTAGTAGACAGTGGTTTCATAAGCTTTCTACTGCTTTGTTAGCTGAGGGATACACACAATCTAAATCAGACTATTCTTTGTTTGTTAAGCAAACTGGTGCTTTATTTACTGCTTTGTTGGTTTATGTTGATGACATCATGCTTACCGAAAATGATTTGACAGAGATTAATAGGATCAAAGCATCCCTTGATGATGCTTTTTCAGATCAAAGATTTAGGAGACTTGAAATTCTTCCTTGGTCTTGAAATAGCACGCAGCCAAAAGGGTATTTTTGTTTGTCAACGAAAGTTTGCATTAGAATTGTTGTCTGATACAGGTTTTCTTGCATCTAAGCCTGTTTCCACTCCAATGACTAAGACAACAAAACTATCTAAGGATTCTGGACAATTATTACACGATTCCACTACTTATAGGCGACTGATTGGTCATTTGTTGTACTTAACTACAACTCGTCCAGACTTGTCTTTTGCAATTCAACAATTGAGTCAATTCATGGACTCTCCCACTGATCTACATCTTCAAGCAACTCATAGAGTATTACGATATATCAAGTCAGCCCCTACAACTAGACTTTTCTTTCCATCAGAAAATGATCTACAATTAAAGGCCTTTAGTGATTCTTATTGGGCAGGATGTTTGGATACAAGGAAATCTATTTCTGGTTTCTGTATTTTTCTTGGACATTCCTTGGTTTCGTGGAAGTCTAAGAAATAGACCACTATCTCCCGATCTTCCTCAAAAGCTGAGTATCATGCTTTGGCCACCACCATGTGTGAACTTCAATGGTTACTTTATCTTCTTCATGATCTATGTATTACTCATCCTCAACCAACTCTTTTATACTGTGACAATCAATCTGCTATTCATATTGCATCTAATCCTATTTTCATGAGCGAACAAAGCACATTGAAATCGATTGTCATCTAGTTAGAGAGAAATTACAATCTGGTGTTATTCATCTTTTACCACTACGGTCTGTTCATCAGCTTGTTGACCTTTATACTAAAGCTCTTGATCCTACTCAGTTTTATTCCTTAGTTTCCAAGCTGGGCATGATTGATATTCATGCTCCAGCTTGCCGGGGGGTGTCAAGGGACTTAAAAGGAAATGGTTAGAGTTTTAGTTTCTTTCCAGTACACTTTAGTTAGTTTGTTAGGAAGTTGTTCCTTTGTAATTTAACTCTATATATGTACTGAATCAGAAAATGAGAAGTTAAGTCAAGAATTACATTTTCTTTTATTCTCTCTCCCTTTCTCTTTCTCTCTTCCTTCTTTTCTTTGTACTTTTCTCTATCTCTGAATATCGCAACAATGTTCAATGGGTACGAAGTTACCATCATTCACCATCCCAATCTTTCTTTGCTATTTCCTCTATGATATTAATGATCTGCAATGTTGGCCGGAAGGTCATCATCCTGTTGCTCTGGATTATGTTGATGACCTGTGATGTTGGCCCTCACTGCCAAGAAGGAGAATGGTAGGGGAGAGTTTTTTTTTGCCAAGGACAAAATGGATATTTTATATTTATTTGTATTTTTTTGAGAAAAAATATACATAACCCCCTCAATCTTTTATATCATATCAAATAAATTACATATATAATAATCATCACATTACATCCCTTCACACTCTTTCTATTGTATTATCTAACCCCTCTAGTAATTAAATCAAACACGTTGAGGGAATAGATCATTCAAGCAGTTGAAGTTAATTAAATGCACACGATTACGGTCGATTGATGAAAGAAAAGTATTGGATGAGATCAAAATTCTGAAGTCATGTCCATGAGTTAAAGTAAACTATTTGTAAGTCCAGCTATTTTTAAATTCCCAATCGTAGTAAGTACTTGTGTCTATTTCAATTTCTTTCTGAGAAGAAATAGAAATATATTAAGTGATCCACATTTCTTCGGAGACGATAAATATTTGAGTCATTATTATGCTATAACTATCATATCTGCACACTTACCAAAATCACGAATAATAAAGTATAGATTACTTGAAAGTTTTAATACTCAGGATGAAGCAACATGAAACGACAAAGGAAAAGAACTTTATTAGAAAGAAACTGTCTACAAGGGTGAGTTGAAGACGAGACTCAAAGTTGATTCCAAGTGCATGATGATCTTAAGCTTAAAAACTGTTCGGCAAATAATGTGTCTAGACTAGGTACATACACGATGATCTCTATCTGGGCACAATCACAACTAGGATTTTTTTTTTTTATGCACTCAGTATGCTAGATGATGATTTCAAAATTTTTAATTAAATTGCTACAACCTCTTGCTAATAATATCAAACGTTGTTAGAAATTTAATATAATACTACAAAAATAACAAAAGAATATAGCTTTTTAATCTCCTGAATCTTCCATGGCAAGGTCAAACAATAGACCGTACCAAGAGAGGAATAATGCTAAACATATGTGATGCTTTGCAACTAAGTCAAGCACAGATCCTTATTCTTTTCCTTTTGCTGTGCATTGCATTCTAAAACACACTTTATTTGTTCGTTTATCTTTTTCAACAGGATCATGGAAACGAGCAACCTTGTTTTGTTGTTGTTATATGTGACTTTTAAAGGAAATTTTTATTTTTATTTATCTATTATTTTTAAATTTTAAAATAATATTAATTACTATTTTTTAATTATACTCTTATTTAAAAAAAATAAAAAATAACATTAATTACTCTTTTTATCTATTTATTAACAATTATGTTAGAAAATTTAAAATGAATTTTAATACATTAATTATATTTAAATCACACCTTAAAAATACGGAGCGGGTGTTAATCTTCATGCGGTGGACACGATCAGGGAAAAGAAAGTTGTCATATACTATATTATGGTCAGAGTTTTGGTGATAACTAATAACTGATACTAAAATATAATGCAATTAGCTGGAATTGGATAATGACCGGAATCTCTCTGTCTTAATGTACTTGACAGCTATATGCCCCACTTTGCAGAACAAAATATTTAATATCTCTTCTTTTCCTATTGTGAATTATTATTTTATTTTTATCAAACTCTTAAAAATCAGACCAATTATTGAATTGGATAAAATAGTTCAAGATTCAATAATTAAATCAGAGTTAAACCATTGTAAATAAATTAATATAAACAGCAAACCCTTAGTTCAATCAAATAGATATGATCTTACTCAAACCTTAGCCAAATTTAAACAATAACCTAAACTAGCTACCCTCTCCGACCTTCGGTTTGAGATTCAAAATCTCAAAAATGAAATTCGCATTATTAAAGAGCAACAGCAAATTTATGGAGGAGCTATATCCCAAATTCAGGATATACAGCTAATCCAAAATCATCAAACTCAACTATCTCAAACAGACCAAGATAATATTTCCAACGAACCAAACCTTCCAGAACCATTTTTAAACTTAATTACAAAAGTTTTAACACAAAAGTTTCACATCAAAGCCAAAATAATTGTCAACAATGAATTTATTTTGGAAGAAGATGTCCTATTTGATACAGGAGCAGAAGCTAACTGTGTTAGAGAAGGGATCCTCCCAACAAAATATTTTGAAAAAACAACTGAATGATTTAGAGAAGTTGAAAGGACTCTTCTCCAAGTTTAGTACAAAGTTTCAAATGTAATTATTGAAAATCAAGGTTTTCAAATCAAAACTCCGTTTATTATGGTTAAAGGAATGGAATCTAAGATTATTCTTGGAGCACCTTTCGCCCATTTACTTAAACCTTATTTAACGGATGAAAATGGAATTTCAAAACAGTACTTAGGAAAAACAATTTTGTTTCCTTTTACTTATAGCCCTAGAATAAAAGAGTTGAATATCATTTCTGCTAAACAAAAGCAAATTAATTTTCTTAAACAAGAAATTTCTTTTAAACAGATTGAAGAACAATTGAATTTGAAAATTACACAAAGCCAAATTCAAAATTGTTTAAAAGAAATTCTTAAAACCATTTGCTCAGATTTACCAAATGTTTTTTGGGATAGAAAAAAGCATACAGTAGATCTGCCTTATGAAAAGGATTTTTCTGAAAAACAAATACCAACAAAAGCTCGACCAATTCAAATGAGTTCAGAGCACCTTCAAATTTGTCGAAAAGAAATTAATGATTTATTAAACAAGAATTTGATTACGACATCTAGGAGTCCTTGGTCTTGTGCTGCATTTTATGTCAATAATAGCGCAGAACAAGAAAGAGGAGTACCTAGGTTAGTCATAAACTATGAACCTTTAAACAAAATATTGCAATGGATCAGATATTCTATTCCAAATAAATTTGATTTATTGAAAACACTTAATTCTGCAAAAATATTTTCAAAATTTGGTATGAAATCAGGGTTTTGACAAATTCAAATCGCAGAAAAGGATAGGTATAAAACCGCTTTTACTATCCCATTTGGTCAGTACGAGTGGAATGTTATGCCATTCGGTTTGAAAAATGCCCCTTCTGAATTTCAGATAATAATGAATGAGATATTTAGTGATAATGATCAATTCATTATTGTGTATATCGATGATGTATTGATTTATTCTCACTCAATAGAGTAACATTTTAAACATATTTATAAATTTATTAGAATTGCTAAGTCAAACGGTTTAGCAGTTTCTAAAACAAAAATAAGTCTTTTCCAAACAAAAATTAGATTTTTGGGACACTAGATATCTCAAGTATCTATTGTACCTATTGAAAGGTCTATAGAATTTGCTAACAAATTCCAGATCAAATTATTGACAAAACCCAACTTCAAAGGTTTCTTGGTTGTTTAAACTATGTTTCTGATTTTATTCCTCATTTGAGCAATTTCATTAAACCTTTGCATGAGCGTCTTAAATCTAGTCATCCTCCTTGGACTGATGTACATACAAACATTGTTAGGAAAATCAAATCTCAGATTAAGCAATTTCTTTGTCTTAACCTTCCAAATCCCTCTGATTTTAAAATAGTAGAGACTAATGCCTCTGACATTGGTTATGGTGGCATTCTTAAACAAAGAATTGATGGTAAAGAAAAAATTGTTTCTTTTACATCAAAATATTGGAATAATACTCAACAAAATTATTCCACCATTAAAAAGGAAATTCTTGCAATAGTTTTATGCATCTCAAAATTTCAATCTGACTTACTGAATCAAAAATTTTTACTTCGGATTGACTGCAAATTTGCAAAAGACGTTTTGCAAAAAGATGTAAAAAATATTGCATCTAAACAAATCTTTGCCCGATGGCAAGCAATTTTAAGTGTTTTTGACTTTGAAATCGAATTTATAAAAGGATCTTCAAACTCCATTCCAGACTTTCTTACCCGAGAGTTTTTATAGGGAAAAACAAATTGAGAGAAATGCCTCCAAAAAAGAAGAAAGATCCTAACGAAGAAAAACAAAAGAGCATATTACAAGATGCTCAATCCCCAGTTTCTAGCACTGAACTGGAAGCTATGATGAGAAACATTCTTCAACAATATGGGTCCCAAACTACAGGATCCCAAAACCAAACTGAGCCTCTAGCCCAAAAGGAGTCATCCACTCCATCTGGGTCATCGACTCAACAAACCCAAATTGGGCCTTTAGCCCAACAACCAGCTGGGTCATCTACCCAGAAACCCAAACCATCAAACAAAAAGACCCTCGCTTCTTATGCACAGTCTTACGCTAATAAACAATTGACAAACAATACTTGGCAGCAGATTGTCAGTAATCAGGCTATCATTTCCAAACAACAATATGATAGTTTGAACCAACAACCTCTTGTCACTCGGAATGACCCACAAAACCAAATAGTTGCTTCAATCTCATCAAAAGCAATTATCCCCACTCAAACAACCCTGGCAACCCCTTACTATCAAAAAGAAAATCAAGTAAGGAACTTACTCCAAATAGAGCCAGAATTTTTTCACCAAAATCCCAACCAAGTTGCTCTTAATGTCTTCCCTTTAGGATTTCATTACATACTAACAAATTTGGCAAAAAGTAGTGAATACTATGAATTAATATTGGTTCACTCTGGATCAATTAATATTGAACAGAAAAATGACAAGAAAATAGGACCAATAATAACTCCTAGCACTTTGCAAATATTAAAAGTTCTCAGCCCATCCCAGTGGGAACAACCTTTAAAAAAATCAAAAGATTTTGGGATACCATACAATCCGCAAGGATACAATTATTGGGATTACGTAGATGCATGGTTTCATGAATTCTATTTTCAAAATGAATCGTGGTCACACACATGGTTCATTTATTTTAAAACAAAAACCTAGTACAATTTTCCTCAATGGTTTAATCAATGGTGGGAATTCTTTGGATCTGTTCCTCAGATTATGCCTCCAAAAGTTGAACAAGCCTTTGAGCTATTCAAACAAAAATTCAATCACAATGAAGATCCTTTTCATCTTGATCTTCATTATTTTTCAAAATTATCAGTTTCCTGGATTTTCACCTGGAAATTCAGATTTTCACCAATAACTCCAGGATCAAACAAGCTGCCCATTCTTCCAAGAATACCTTCGGTCAGATGGTGGGCCAAATTTGACATCAAACGAATTGATAATAAAGCTGTTGAACGATGGTTTAAAGAGAATCTAAAATATCTTTGTGTAACAGAACGAAGCAAATTCCTTAACCAAAGAACTAGGATTCAATCCATGTTGGCATCCACAACGGTTTGAGAAATTCCTTAACCAAAGAACTAGGATTCAATCCATGTAACAGAACGAATGCTGCCTCAGTATTGAGGCATCACTTGTTTACATCCCTCACTAGAAATTAGAGAGAGAAGAAAAGCCTTTCAGTTCTTTCATCCTCCTTTCATCCTTTCCTTATCTCCTTGTAAGTTTTTTTTTCTTTGAATAAAATCTTTTCTTTCAGTTTCAATTTTTGCATTCATATCCTTACCTCGTTCATATAAATTGAATTGGCTGGTTCTACTGCCTTAGTTCATCTTGAACCATCCCCTCTTCATATTTAAATTTTGCAATGCATAATTTATATATTTTAAATGATGTAGATAAAAATATATTAAATATATTTATCTATGATCATAAAATTAACATTCAATTTAAGATGAAAATAAATTTAATAATATATAGAAAATTAAAAATGTTATTAATAAGTTTTATAATCAAATATTAAAATCTAAACAAACTAATATTTATCTATAATTATATTTTGAATTCAAAATAATCAATTGATATTCTATTTTTATATTATTTGTTAAGTAAATTTATCATTATTTATAATTATGTATCATAATAATACTTATATCATATTATAATATAGAAAAAAATTTATACAAAAAATAATGCTATTTAGTACTAAAAATAATGTTATTTTATTTTAAAAATTTTTAAAAATATTTTAAAAAATTTAAAAAAAAGAGGTCAAACCGATTTTGTACTGGTTCTTGATTGGTTTGACCAATTTTGCTCCAGTTCGCACCGGTTCTAAAGAGCTCCGATCTTTATCTATGATCGGACCTAACGAGGGGCCGATTCCCAGTCGAACCGGCCAAACTAGCTGGTTTAACCGGTTTTTAATACATTAATTTACACTTCATGGGTACATTACAAATGCAAATTATTGATTAAGATTAAGAATATATTAATTTTTTTATTTGTATTATATTTTTTTTATTTTGAACGTAGTAATTTTATTTATTAAAAGAGTTAATGACAAGGGAATAACTCATAGGAAGGGAGGATCATTTGCTTGTATAATAGAAAAGGAAAAAATAATTAATTTCAATGGTATTTATTATTATAATTATCATTTGTAATGTTTATTTATATAAATATTTTATTTAATTAAGATTAAGAATATATTAACTTTTGTTTTTTTATTTGTATTATATTATATTTTTTTATTTTGAACGAAGTAATTTTATTTATCTAAAAGAGTTAATGACAAAGGAATAACTCATAGTACATGTTTAAATAAAAGCATACAAATTATAAAAGATGAAGTTTATTTTCAGACACGTATGCAACAAGCCAGCTTTAAGAACTATTCCAAGCACCCAAAGATGTTTAGACAGTAAATTCTAGAATATTATCATTATTGTTAAATATAGATGATTTTATAGATATTATAGATGATTTTGTAGATATTATTAGATTAGATATTATGTTATTATTATGAGATATTTTACATTATTTTGGAATTCTCCTATTGTGTATATATTTTGTAAATTCTATCAAAGTAATACAATATATGAATTTCCCTTTTAACATGGTACTAGAGCCCTCATAATTTTTCAGTTAGAAATTTTTTTTCCTCACCTTTTGTCTCTGCCGTCACTGCCTCCCTCCGTTTTGCCCTTTTGCTGTCGTCCTCTGCCATCACGACTCCCTTCCTCACTGTCAACTCCCTCTGACCGACCTACCCCCTAACGCTGGCCACCCAACTCAGCTAGACGCGCCTACACGCGTGGCTTCTACCTTCTGCACATAAATTCCTTTTTGGTTCAGATCTCCGACGTCAACCACTACCTCAGCCCACACACGCCCTACCATGGTGTTCCTCTCCCTTTGTCCGGCCAACTCCCAAAATCTAGCAGCCAACCTCCACCGGACGCAATGCCACGCACTATCACCGGAATTAGCCTTCCTTCTTTCTCTTCCCACACATGCTCCCACGTTCCAGATACTATTTTCACTCATTTTGACTCTGTTTTACCACCATTTGACCTCTCTTTTTCTCATCCCATCCCTGATATGGAAAAGTCAGAGGTTGTCCACCCTATTTTTGTTATTTTGAATGGCTCCAATTACCGCCTCTAGTTGGAAAGTATGCCGGGTTTTTTAAAAGGTCTTAAGCTGTGGCGTTATGTTATTGGTGATATTCGGTATCCTGTTCGAGAGGCCGCTAAAACTGATTTGAAATTTACTGAATGAATTGTTGAGTAGGATAGTAAAAATCATCAGATTATCACATCATTTCAGAACATTTCTATTGCTAGCATCCACCAACAGTTTGGCCGCTTTGAGACTACGAAAGAAGTATGGGATCATCTTGCCAGTCGCTATAACTCATCTGACTTATCCAACCAATTTCAGTTGCAGAAAAATCTTAGTGTCCTAAAGCAGGACAAGGGTCAGCCATTGTATGAGTTTTTGGCCAAGATTGAGTCTATCTGGGATCAGTTGGCTTATTTAGAACCTATTTTCAAGTGTGAGGAAGATGCACAAGCTTTTTTTTGGTATCATAATCAGCTTCATCTCATTCAATTCCTAATGGCTCTCACGAATGATTTTGAGCCTGTTCGAGCCTCTTTGCTTCACCAAAGCCTTCTTCTGACTTTTGAAGATGCTCTTCCTCACCTCCACTCTGAAGAGACTCGACTGAGTCTTTTCCAACGCACTCTTGAGATGGTCTTTATTGCATCCGAACGCACTTTTAAGTCTTGTTGTTGCTGCCTCCAGTCTACTCATATTTTTTATTAGTGTCCCTATATTGAGTGTAGAACTTGTCAAAAGAAGGGACACATTGCTGCCAATTGTCTTACTCTATTTTGTTGTTATTGTAAGAAGAATGGGCATCTTATTGACCAATGCCCCACTCACCCTCCTAAGTTTGATCAAGGAAGATCAACTAGGTCTGGTTTCTCCTCTAAGCCTGCATTATCTGTCACTGATGAAGTTCTTACCACTACTGCCAGTTCCACTTCGGGATCCTCCACTGTAGACCTCGAGGCTCTCCTCTGCAAGCTCATATTTGATACTTCTAGCCCACCTGCTGCCTTAGCTACTCCCTCAGGTACCCCTTGGTTTTTTGACTCTACTTGTTGCAACCATATGACTGGTCAAAAAAATTTCTTTTCTTCTTTGTCTCCCAACACTACTGCCCATCCTATACACACTGCTGATAATTCTCAAATTCCTATTAGTCATATTGGTTCAGTTTCTTTACTCTCCTTAACTATCCATGACACATATTTTGCACCTGCTATTAGCTTTAATCTTCTTTCTGTTGGACAACTTGTTGATATGGGTTATGATGTATTATTTAACAAATGTGGTTGTGTTGTGATGGATTCTCAGATAGGACAGATTATCAAGACTGTGTGTAAGGTTGGACGTATGTTTGAGCTCAACTCATTGCATCTCCCTGAAGTCATTTCTCCCGGATTGTGTGCTGCTACCACATCCTCGTCTCTTGATTTATGGTATCGCCGTCTTGCTCATCCTTCCTTGAATAAACTTCGTCCTTTACTTTCTAATGGTCTCTTAGGTCGTGTCAATTATGAGTCTTTCCATTGTATTTCATGTCAAACTGCCAAACAGCCTCCTTTATCATTTAATAAAAATGACTCTATTGCTGATTCAGATTTTGATTTGATTCATTTCGATATTTGGGGGCCCACACCTACTCCTTCTATGGGAGGGTCTCGTTATTTTGTGATTTTTGTTGATAATTATTCCTGTTTTAATTGGATATATCTGATGCAAAACCGATCTGAGTTGCCTGATATTTATATTAAATTTGCTACTATGATTCACACTCAATTCTCTAAAATTATCAAAGTTTTTCATCTTGATAATGCCTTGGAAAACTGTGATTCTAAATTACTCACATTTCTTGCTGCTCAAGGCACCATTTCTTAGTAATTTTGTCCTTACACCTCTCAGCAAAATGATCAGACTGAACGTAAGTACCGTCATATCCTTGATTTCATCTGGGGCCTACTTATTTCCTCTTCTTGCCTTGAACGTTTCTGGGGTGAAGTTGCTTTGACTGCTGTTTACTGCATTAATAGAGTCCCTAGCCCAGTTCTTGGTAACATCTCTTCTTTTGAACGACTTTATAGCACACCTCCTGACTACAATCTTCTAAGAGTTTTTGCTTGTGTTTGTTTTATTTTTCTTTCATCTCATGAGACCATCAAATTGCAAGCATGTTCTTGTCTGTTACTTCCTTAGTTATGATTCTGAACATAAGGGTTACCGTTGTTGGGACCCTATCTCTCACAACATTCAAGTTTCTTGTCATGTTGTTTTCTGGTCTCATCTTTGACTGACCTTTCCTCCTTTTCTCTTCCCTTGCCTTCTATCTTTACAGATACTTCTGTTGATCTTTTTCCTAGTGACACAGGTGCTGACTCTCCAATTGAGCTCATTCACATACCTGACGCAGCGCCCGCTCCAAATGAGCCTACTGCCTCTGATTCTCCAGTACAAGTTACATCTACGGAGCTCATGTTGTCCGACAGTACTCGGCCTACTCGTGTGAGACATCCTTCTTCCTACCTTAATGATTACCATTGTTTTTCCACTATCCTTCAGTTTCAGGAACCCCATTCCTATAAAGAAGCCTCCCATGATCCTCTCTGGCAGCAAGCCATGGATGAAGAACTATAGGCCCTAGAGAAAATGCATACTTGGGATCTTGTTGATCTTCCTTATGGTAAGACTCTGGTTGGGTGCAGATGGGTTTATAAGAATAAGACTCACTCAAGTGGTTCTCTTAAGCAGCGGAAGGTTCATTTGGTGGCCCAAGGGTTCACTCAGGAGTATGGTATTGATTGTGAAGAGACCTTTACTCCCGTTGCTCAGATTACATTTGTTCGCAGCGTCCTCGCTATTACTGCTGTTGCACTGGATTCTTCATCTGATGGATGTCAAGAATGCCTTCTTGAATGATGATTTAGAGGAAGAAGTTTATATGAAACCTCCTCTCGGGTATTTTCATTTGAAAGATAAAGTTTGTTGTCTTCGTCGAGCACTCTATGGGCTTAAACAAGCCCCTCGAGCTTGGTTTGCTAAGTTTAGTACTACTATGAGCCATCTTGGCTTCATTCGTAGCCCTAATGATTTTGCTTTGTTTGTTCGAACTAGTGATTGAGGTATTGTTCTACTTCTCTTGTATGTTGATGACATGATTATCATAGGTAATGATCTGACAGACATTCATGAGCTTAAAACTTACTAGGGGCACCAATTTGAGATGAAGGATCTTGGAAGGCTGAGTTACTTTCTTGTCGAGGTACATCATAGGGAGAGTGGTACATTTCTCTCATAGGTCAAGTATGCCTCTAATTTGATATTTCGGACCTTTCTTACTAACGAGGAGGTTGAGAACACTTCCATTGAGCCTAATGCTTACTTTGTTCCTACTAATGGGACCTTGTTGGAGAACCCCACAAGTTATCAGCAGCTAATTGAGGGACTCATTTATCTTACGGTGACTCATCTGGATATTGCTTACGCGGTTCATATTGTTAGTTAGTTCATGTCTGAGCCCCGGACTACTCATTATGCAGCTATTCTTAAAATTCTTTGATACGTCAAAGGAACTTTGTATCATAGCCTTCACTTCTCTGCCAGGTCCTATCTTACTTTACGAGCCTACTTCGACGCTAATTGGGGAGGTGATCATGCTAATCGTCGATCTACTACTGGGTTCTATATCTTTCTTGGTGACTCTCTTATCTCTTGGAGAAGTAAAAAATAGACTATAGCCTCTCGATCCAATGTCGAATCAGAATATCGTATACTAGCAGATACTACTGCTGAGGTTCTTTGGCTATGTTGGTTGCTTGATAATTTGGGAGCTTCTTAGAAATCTTTCACTATCATATATTGTGATAGTCAAGCAGCTATTAAGATTGCTCACAATGATGTGTTCCATGAGCAAATCAAACATATCGAGATCGATTGTCATTTCACTCGGCAACATATTATTCAAAGCAACATCATACTTGTCTCCATTTGAATTAAGCACTAGCTAACTGATTTGTTTACTAAATTTTTTAATTCTGATTATTTCCAGCTTTTAGTGGACAAACTCAAGCTTCTTTCTATCAAGCCATCTTGAGTTTGGGGGGGTGTTAAATATAGATGATTTTGTAAATATTATTAGATTAGATATTCTGTTATTATTATGAGATATTTTATATTATTTTGGAATTTTCCTATTGTGTATATATTTTGTAAATTCTATCATAGTAATACGATATACGAATTTCCCTTTCAACAATTGTCATTATCAATATATTAGTACAAAAAGTTTAGAGTAGAATTTTTAGAGGGGAAGTTTATGCACATTTTGTCAAATAGACTTTAATCTAATCTACTAACCTCTGGTTATATAATGAAATTAGAAAAAGCCCCTATATTATTAAGATGTCAAAATTTATATGTAACGACCCAAAATATTTAAAGAAGTAAAATGAACGGTAATTCTCATTCTAAATTTATTAATTATTATATATTATTATAATATATTGATGAATGTCTATAAGAATTAAACAAAAAGTTTAAATTTTAAACCAACGAGTATAAACTATAGTGTTTGTTAAACTTGAATTCTCTGTTTCTCTTTTCTCTGTTTTTTATTTGTTGCACTTAAAAAGGCATTAGAGAAAGAGAAGCGAAGATTGGAGTGGCATGTATTGTATTATCTGATTGAGAGTGAGAATGCTTAATAGCATGTTGCTTCTTTGGATAGTTAGTGGCATATGTAGATTCATTCATTAAGCATAAACTAAACAGAGGGGAAGTGCAGCTGCAGCCAGCTCTCATATATTTTACAAAATAGAAGAAGAAGAAGATGGCTGTCTTTCAGAATGGGAGCGATAACAGCTTCGGGAGGCATCTTAAACTAGCCAGAAGGAAGAAAGCCTTTGCTGGTACGTGCGAGGGCTTCAAATTTATTATCCCTGCAACTGGAAGCTAAGCTTCCAATCTGACCTATGAGGAACTATAGCCTCATCACCCCTATGCTGACCTAAAACAAGATGACATGCCTACAACGTATCCCACCAACTAATAGAAAGATCTCCGGAGAAAAAAAAAAACACAATTTATTGATCAAACAAAAAATTACACTAAATAAGGATTTCCTCCAAATAAAAAATCTGCTCCATTATTTTCTAAATGCCTCCCACATCAAGGCTACTCCAATAAATATATATGCTCATATGTTTATTCGATGTAATTACCCAAGTAACACACAACAACACTCATAATTCCCCTTTTGTCCCTACCCCTTCACTGGAATTGCAAGTAGAGCTGTGCAGCACAAATACCATATAACGCCAACCGCACGTTAGCACGGCCAGTGAACGCCTCATTTGGAGGCTGCGCCACCATAACCGGTGGGGAATCGGCAGTATCGGGACCCGGAGGCTCTTTGTACGGCGGAGGCGGCGGCTGGTTCAGGCTCGGCGGCAAGCCCAGGCCGTGCTTGACATTGATCCCGAAGGTCATCCCGTGTTGGCACTGGACGCCGTCGCTAGCGTCAGAGAAGTAGTAGTTGGGACCCTCTATGGTCAACGGAACTGCGATGGACAACGCCTCGCCAAATTGAGCATTGCCGCCGTCGTAAACGAAGGTCCCATTATCGGATTCATCAGCGGTGCAGTTCTGGAAGGTGGTCAAGTTGTAAGTCTGAATCACGGTCTGGTTGGAATTGGTGTTGAAAACTGAGGATCAGGGGAAAGAAAAAAAGACAAAATTACAAATGAAAAATCAATATGCTGTGTTTCTTTGGTCTCCGAGAAAATGAAACAAAAAAAAAATCATATAGAGGAAATCAAACCGACGAAAATTTGATCCGGTTTTAATAATTTCCAACTAGGAACGATGCACTTGCTGCTTGTTGACTAGCAGAACGTTTTGACTGATAAAACGACGCCGTAACGACTGCGAAATGCGGACAGTGTAAAAACTTAAAAAATGGAAAATGGAAAGGGATTGAACTTACTGAGATAATCGCCGAGATTGAAGGTTTGGTTAGCAGCCCAAGCAGAGTAGTTAGCGGCGGAAGTGTTGGTGGTGGCGTTGAAGAACCAGCCACTGGCGCCGCCGACAGTGTGGTTGGTGTAGACGGTTGCAGCTGCGGTGGCGGAGAGAAAGAGAGCGAAGAAGGTAAGATGGGCAACGATTGGGGGCGACGCCATGCGGAGATTGGAGGATGTGGTGTGGATTAGAGTAATGAGGCATCATACCATTGATAAAGGGGCTGGAGGGGACTAGGTCATGAGTTGGAAGGAGACATTAGGATTTTAAAATCTAAGAAAGCTCCAGTTGACTCCAGTTTAATTTACTTTTGAAAACTACGTACTCCCTCCGAAAAGGAATTTTTATTTAAAAAAGAAAAATGAACTTTGAAGTTAAAATTAGTTGTAAGTTTTGATTTGGAAAAATTTTGGAAATAAATACTAAGGAGGGAGGTATCACAATTTCAAAATCTTTCACAAAATTGTGTCTAGTTCAAATTATCTACTTGATTTAGCTTTTCTTAAAATAAATTATAATTTTTTTTATTCAAATAAAATTATTTATTTTTATTTAAATTTTATTTTTATAAGTTGTGATTATTGACATATTTTTTATAAAAAAGACAATACTGGAAATAAAATTTGCTGCAAAATGGCCGAATTGCCCCTGTCTCCGTTGAAACAACCCACACCTCCTCCCTCCCTTCGCTCGGCACTTCGAAACCTCCAGCGTGCCCAGATCCCAGATCTGCAACCTCCTCCATTTCCATCTCTGCTCGGCACTTTGAAACATGATCTAAGGTCATTATCAACATGAACACTGTAAAGGCTATAAGTCATGGTACCGTGCAGAGGCCCTCACCCGATCTGAACTCCTCATCAATCTTTGCTCCCTTCTCCTACCGTCGCCTTCCTCTTCCTCTGCTCCAACCTGCTCCTCTCCTCCTACTTTTCTCTATCTTCACTCCCTCCGATCTCGCTACACCCAACTTGGCATTGAACAGGTATTCTTGAATGACGGCTTTGTGGGTATTGCATTAATTGCATGATTGTTTGTGCTTTAACTCGGGAATACATTGTTCTTGTTCGTTGCGTCATCTTTAGAAAAGTGGAGTACTTGATTTAGTGTCATCCTGAATACATTGTAGTCTTAAATGTTCCATCAGTTGACTTCGTTTCTTGAGTCTTGTTTAAGGTGTGTTTGAAAGTTGATTAGAGGGAAAGAGATTAGAGAAATTTTGAATGAAAGGGATCGGAGAGAAAAAGATTACAGCGGTTTTAAAATTTTCTTGTTTTATGAGAAGATAATTAGAGATATTTTAATAAAATCTTATTTAATTTAAAAGGAGATTGGGGAAGATCGAGTTATCATTACTCAATTCTCTTAAAAAAAAAATCCAATTTGGATGTTTTAAAAGGGAGTGGGGGAATCCCTTCCAATCCCTTCTTAACCAAACAAGAGGAGAAAATTTGATTTCCTTCAATCCCCTCCCCTCCATTTAAATATCCTCCAAAAAATCTCAATCAAACACACTCTAAAAGCTTGAGATTACTTCAAATTGGTGCTATCACTTGGTTTCCGTATTAGTAGATGGTGATTTGGCATTCATTATGTTCATTATTTAGTAACTCATTCTGTGCTTAATCCGTGGGTTTTATATGTGATCACCTAAAGTTGTGATTTTGAATACTGAAAGCTGCTGTCTCTATTTTTTCCCTAAACAATACATGTTTAAGTTAGGCTGACCCATTTATTTGCATTTGATGATAATACTTTGGCAATGACTCTTGGGTTTGGTATCACAAAAAAGTTGTGCTTGAATATCTCTTGCATGGATGACTCTTGGCTGATGTCTCCATTTCAGATTATTTGTGGCCATTCAGATTTTTATCTTTTACCACTTTCGCATTCCAATTAAATGTGTATCTTGTCATGTACATATGTGCAAGATTGGCTCAAGTGTATTAATTGTTGATATGCTATATATTGTTTCAAAGACTCCATATTGGTTGACGCAAGACCTGTGAATATTTCCAGCAACCCTAATTGTATCTCTTCCTTTTTATGTTTTAAATGTCTTCAAGGATGAATTTAATCCCAATCTCATTTATTTAGACAATTACAAGAATAATTGCTTTTGGCCAGAGTTGGAAATTGACTTGTCTATTATTAGCCTTGTAGAAATTATTGAAATCTGAGTACTTTGTTCTAGTAATAATATACGGTGGGACTCATATCTCCGAATGTCTAATTAGCTGCCTTTTTTTCAGTCCCTTGCCACAAATGTCAAACCAAATGGGGTCCCATATCTATACAAGGTTTCTTCTTACTATACACAGCTGCTCTCTAATATATCTATATACAAGATATATTATTCTCTAACTTTGCTATTTTTCTTTTCTCAATCATGTCTGTTTGTGAATCAGTTGTCAGAGACTTGTTTATTATATAGTTTATTAGAGCAAACAATTCAATGATGCTACAGATGTGGTGACTCATCTTGGTGAAATTAAAGGCAGAAGTAGATTGTATTAAATGAACTAAAAAATTGAAACCCATCTTGGTGAGATTAATACAAATGTGATGGTGGTTGAAGAAAGCCTTAATATTGCAGTTGAGTAAATAGGCATTCCAAGGAAACTTTGAGCAAATAGGCATTGCAAGGAAACTTAGTCCGGAGAAAGAATCAAAGCAAATTATAGCCAAAATAATATTGGAGAAGGACACACTTAAACTAGAGAAATAGTGTTCTATATCTTAGTATTTTGTGAGAAATAGACATTATAGGGCCAATTTAGCTTCTTTTATTGTTCATGTGCACTTCTACCAAACAATTTTTTTTAAAAAAATAATGTATAGTTTGTTGTAAATTTTGGGATACTTGAAATGTATAATTTCTTAGTTTATATATATATATATATATGCATATGTATAGATGTGTTTGTTTTCAATTTCTTTATTAGCAAGGTGCATTTTTATGTGATAACTGTGTATTTGTTTGAGAAATGTGTTTTTGCATGCTCCTTAGGGCTATTTATAAGCCACAAGAGTTATCCATTTATCATAATTTATACCAAACTATTTATATGTGATAATAATGTATTTGCAAGTTTCATATGTAGTTCATATATCCTAATTGAAACAATGTTATTTATATTTGATAATCATATGCTTACAATTAAATATCATGCATTTACAGGTGACATTGAGTTATTTACAAATGCTTTTCACATCTAGGGCTTATATCTAGATGGTCAACTGGTGCATCAATTGTCATGCCTAACTTATATAATGTCATTTATATGCAATAAGCATATATTTATAAGTAAATATCATGTATTTGTAATTAACTTTAGTTTATTTACAAGTGGTTTTGGTATTAGTGCTTATGTCCTGATGGTCGATCATAAGAAGTGATGGACAACCAGTGTATTAATTATCATGTCTAATTGATATAATGTCATTTACATATAATAATTGTATATTTATAAGTGAATATTGTTTATTTATAAGCAAATATAATGTATTTGCAAGTAACTTTGGATTATTTGCAAATACTTTCCAGGTGATACTTGTGTCTTAATGGTCGACTAGTACATCAATTGTCACGTCTAAATAATGCAATGTCATTTAATTGTAATAATCGTATATTTACACGTGAGTATCGTGTATTTGCAATTGACTCTAGGCTATTTATAAGTGTTTTTCTATTTGATGCTTATGTTCCGCTAGTTGACCATCAAAGATGATGGTGAACCGGTGCATCAATTGTCATACCCAACTGATACAATGCCATTTATATGTGATAATCGCATATTTACAAGTGAATATCTCATATTTGCAAATCAATATCGTGTATTTACAATTGATTTTAGGTTATTTGCAAGTAGTTTTGGAATCTTGTATATCATGTAATTGCAAGTAATTTTCAAATTTGGTAATTATATCCCAATGGTTGGTTACCCATCAGAAGATGCCTCATTTGGTGGTCGACTAGTGCATTAATTATCATGCCTAACACTTACGGTGTAATTTACATGTAATAGTTATATATTTACAAGTGAATATCATGTATTTTCAAGTGAATATCGTGCATTTACAAGTGACTCTGGATTACTTGTAAGTCATTTTGGGATTTGATGCTTATTTGCTTATGGTAAACCATCACATCTGATAGTTGACCAATGTATCAATTGTTATGTCTAACTAATACAACATCATTTACATGTGATAATTATGTATTTACAAATAAATATTATATATTTACAAGTAATTTTTTGCTATTTGCAACTAGTTGCTAGAAAAGTCACCATCGTCGGAAAGTTGCTTGGGAAGTTGCTGCCATCGGTCACCTCCACTTGGAAAGTTATCAGCACCATAAACTGGGAAGGTTGCCACTGTCAAAAAAATTATTGTCACTAGAAGCCCCTGCTAAAAAAGTCACTAGCGGGAGGGAGAAGGGAGGGGGCATTTTTTACTTTTCAGTTCAATTGTAAAATTTCATTTTAATACCCAAATATCAAATTAGAATTAGAGTAAATTTTATAACCTTTTTTGAAATTAACTTGGTTTCTATGTATTTATTTGAAATTTTACTATTTGATTTTCTAAAAAATTACCATAACATTTTTTGAAAGATTCTTAATAAAATAAAAGGCACTCCTAGAAATCATATCTTCATGTTTTATTAAATTTTATTAAACCTTTATAGTGATCATAATAAAGTTCTTATAAAAAAACCTTTATATTAAATTTAGGAGCGATGAATGGAGAAAACACAACCTTTTCATGGGTCACACGAACATTGGCATATTTCACAATTGTTTATCATTATTTTTTGTTATCGACAAACTTATGAAAATTGACTTCTAAAATTCATTTAACATGTCTCAAAACCCAGAATATCCATAAAGCTACTTAAAAATTACTCACTTATCACATATTTGAACTCACATTCTCTATTTTTTTTTTGGTAATAAAAGGGAATAAATATATAGTTAAAAGAAGGGTAGAGCCGTATTGTGAATTAGCCAAACAGTGTTGCTCCACCTCTTTGAACTCTATGCCTTTCTATTATTTTTTTATTTAAGTGAGTCTCATTTTTTTCTTATTGTTTTTTTTTCTTTTGTAAGTGGACTTCATCTTTTCTCTTTCTTTTAGGTGGGCCTCACGTTCTTTTTTTTTAAATTCAATCTTTTTTAATTTTAATTAATGTTATTTGATATTAATTTTTTTTTAGGATAGAGGGAGTTAGTGATAAATTTTTTTAATTTAATATATTTTAGAACTAAATAAAACGTCTCTGCGTGCCTCACTTGTGAGTAGGGGAGGAAAATATAGTTATATAACAATTCTGGGACATGATAGAATTCATATCTAAGCCAACTCTCTATCTTTTTTTTTAAAGAAATGAACAAACTCTTTACCCATGGAACCTATATCTTTACAAAATTGTTTCTCAAACTTGTTGATTTTTTAAGTAAATAAAATGTCGAAGTTCTGTTAAGTAAATAAAATGAATAATATGATTTATGACAAATTACATCATTCATAAATTATAAAATGAACAATGTCATTAATGCAAGGAAAACGCGTCTTGTCGATAGATAGGCAATTCATATCTTAAGTTTTTTTAATTTAAATGATTACTATATTTTAAGTTTATAACTAAAATATTAATTTTATTTTATGTTTCACTTCGTTCAATACATATATATATATATATATATACACACACACACATATATTTGGCCTAAAAAAATATAATCTTTGTGAATATCTTTTTAATGAGTATCAATGATATTTTTAGTTGACAGCGGAAGATTAATTCATTCAAAACATAGAACTTATTGTAATGAATTTTAACTCTTCTAATAAGACTTTTTTTTCCTTTCAAACAATTTAGGATCAAGCCCAGAATATCATACTTAAGGAATCAGCTATCTGTTAATTGTACTGGACGTGTTAACGGAATTTGACCTTATTGGTTAATGTCTATTTTAAAATATAAAAAATAAATAATTAAATTATAAAAAAATGTCAAATATCTTAAATATGTCACAAAGAAAATTTTTTTCACAAATATCCTCATTTAATATTTTCATTTAACTCTCTTTCAATTCCTGTCTCATAATAATAAATATAATTTAATTAAGAATAAAATTAAAAAAATATAGTATTAATTTATCAGAAAAAAATTATTTACCTCTTATATTTTAAAACAAAACATATTTAAAAGTATCTCTTACATTTTAGAAGAGAGATAGTAAATTCAAATCTGTTGGTGGAATTCATATTTTATGCTTTATCACTTTATAAAACATATCTTTTTTGGGATAAAAAAAGATTGGTAGTCACTTGTATCACTAAATCTGTTTAGTTTAGTTTTAAGTTTGCAAAGTAAAATAAAGTTTATCAAAATAAAGTTAGGACAAAAGTATACTATGATTTATCTTTGAATATTAATAAAAACAAATTTAATAAATTGATTACAAGAAAAAAATAAGTTTATAAATTCAAAAATATTTTCTTCAATCCATTCATCAAATGCTTTTGAGGTAAAATAAGTTTAAATAAGATTTAAAGTCATGCCAACTAAATTTTTTTTTGGGTTCTATCATCAGTTTGCAAACCAATTATTAGTTTGAAAGGTTAAACCAATAATAATAAAACAATTTCGGCTTGCTTGATTTGCAAAAAAAATAATAAAATGATTTTGAACCTGTGATTTATATTTTTTTAAATTAAATCATGATTTTTAATTATATTTTTTATTTTTATTTAAATAAATTAATTTTTATCCAAATAAATTTATAATAATTTTTTTTTATTTTTATTCAGATTTTATTTTATAAACTATAATTATTATCTTTTAAACCAGACGTAATCAAACTGCCAGGAAATTGAAAATCCAAGCCGCAATAATCCGAATGGAGCACAGTCTAATACAATCCCGACAAGCACTGTTGTTAACGAACTGTCTGCACCGGGATATAGCCTATACTTGGACCTCCCGGGGTAGCGAGAGCAAGAACCAAAATATGGAGATGGGAAAGGGATTGATGGGAGGAGTGGGACGAAGATGGGCCATTGATTTCACTGACACTTCTACTTCTTCTCGTCACAATCTTGATTCTCCTGGTTTCTCTCGCGCCTCCGTCGACCAGGTTCTTTCCCTCCTTTCCTCTTTTCCCATCCCTTTTTCTCACCTGCTTCATTCAAATCGATTGCGCCCTTACTTCCTCCTCCTCCTTCTTCCTTTTAAATTTATCTTTATTAGGACGATTCGTCTCTGAGTCGCCAGAAGAAGGATGCAGAATCTAACTGGAAAGTCCGGGTAGATTTATGTTGTGATTATTTTCATACTTGCAGATATCGTCGATTTCGATTCACTATGAACTTAATGTCATCTTAATTTTTATTTTATCCTTGGCGCAAATTTGTTTGTTTAAAATTCTATTCCTTTTTATTGAAGAATCCTGGTTTAGTGCTGTGACTCCTTAGTTGGAGATTTTGGATGTTATATGCTTTTAAGGAATCGCAAGAGGGAATTGACTTGTGTTAGATCTATTTGAGGTATAGGCGGGTAATTCGCGGTGTTTCACTGCCAAGGACATAATTACTGTATTTTCTTTTTTTAAATTAGCACCAACGATATCCCCGTAGCTGGTAGTCGAATCCTTCGAGATGAAGACATTACCAAAATGGGTTTTACTTCCCCCAACAAAACCTTTTCCTCATGGTCAGGGGTCAAACCCAAGACAATATAATGTGCCTTCTGTTTCGTAATTAGGAAAAGTATTTGTTTTTGAGGGTTGGACTGATTTAGGAGTGAATTGATTCACGTTTATTTTAGAAGGAAGGCTACTTCCTCTCCGGTTCTCTTACTATTTTTGGTGACACCTACAAATACTGCCAAGAAAGGATACTGAACAAAGTTATAAAATTGAAAAGAGATTTTGTTGTCTCTTGACAATAATAGCTGCGTCTGTCACCCAAGGTTTGAGAGTGAATAGTCCTTTTGAGTTGTGCTGTTCATGTATACTCAGATTATTTGTGCCAAAGTATCATATATATATATATGTGTATGAATGTATGCATATATATTCATCTGTTGTGATTACATTGTCATTCCTATGTAATGGTTCAACAGTCATTTAATGTTCAAAGCTTCTATGAAAACAGAAAGCTTGGGAAGTAGCGCAGGCTCCTTTCAAGAACTTGCTGATGATGGGCTTCATGATGTGGATGGCTGGAAGTACAGTTCACTTGTTTAGCATTGGTATTACCTTTTCAGCTCTTTGGCAGCCAATAAGTGCATTACAAGGGGTCGGAAAGGGTAAGAAGGTTATTATCAGCTGCCAATATCATTATTGCCAAACTCTGTAGAAGTTGAGGTCTCTACAACTAGGGAGTCAACTTATGGTTGGATATACTTTTATTGAACTTCAAAACCATGCCAATTTTTTATATGAATGATTTTAGCTACCTATGTCTCCTTCTCTGGTCATCTATGATTAGAAATTGAGCTGATATGGTAATGATGTTTCTGCACTTAAATCTATTTATGATCTGCTTCATTCTACATGTCTCTAGATTTTTTTGTCGGTCTTGCTACTTGGATTATCTGTGGCCAGAGCCATGTGCCAGTGTTTAGGTTGGTGGAAGTGGTGTTTCTGACCATCTATGTCGGTGCTTTGCTTCTTCTGAGATACTTTACTTTTAGTACTCAAACTTGATTATTTTTCTATTTGCATTGACACAAGATTTAGTCATGTGTTAGATAATAACATCTATTGCTTTGCAATTTATTTTCTAGTTTGTAGACTTTTGATAATTCTTAGCATAATATTGCGTAATTTCTGCTGGAGAACTTCAGCATGTTCTTACATGGTTTACACTCTCTGCTCTGAATTAATGCAGTTTTTGAGCCTTACAAAGACAATAAAGTGGACCTTCTTGGGCCGAAGTTACTTTTCATAGCCCTCAATGTGGGGGGCTTGGCATTAGGTATTTGGAAGGTAACATTATGTTTAGTCATCTTTTTCCTCATAAATTCCATTACCTGATGCTTTTATGACCTTAATTAGAATTTTAAACTCAATGTTTATATGTTCAGTGGCATCTAAATAGTTCATGATTTGTATCTGAATGTTCTTTTTCAGCTTAACACTTTCGGGCTTCTTCCCACGCAGGCATCAGACTGGGTCTCATCCTTACCTCCTGCTCAGGTTTGATTCTTGACCTTAATAAAGCTATCTACATGTTCCTTTTTTCAGGGAAAAAATAAAAAGCCTACATGTTATATTTTGTTCAAAGTGTTTCACACTGTTTAGAAATATTTTCTTTATGGCTGAAATGTGTTATGATTATGACAAACACTTGAAACATCTGCTGGGAGCTCTAGTTTTTCTTTAAAAAATTGTTATTGTTGTTGTTGTTTGGAGATTGATGACTTGAATACTTCTTTTTTCCCTTTTTAGATGTAGCTACAAGTTTAAATTTAAATTGAAATGTTTTGTCATAGTTTCATCTGCTTGAGTAATGTTCATTTATAAATTGTGAAAAATCTGATTAAATTAATAACTAAACAATGAACTTAAGCAATAATGGATATCTGGTTAATAATATAGTGCATCCCTATAATTTCTGGCTGTCAAAGTTATTTTAAAGTAACCATTCCAATCTTTGGGATCCATATTTCTTGTCAAGCTAGAATTTCTGTTCTCAATATTTCTTCACATTCCTCCGATGGGAAAGCCAATAAGTAGTCTTCATCATGTTGATGACACTCCATATCCTTGATTTATTGCTGCTGTCTAAATCTGTTATTACTGCCAGTTCTTAAATCTACCAAACCGTTGTTATTTTCATCCTTTTCTTTTCCTTCATGTGATTTTTATCATCCACACATTTTCTTATCTTCAGGAGGTGGAGTATTCAGATGGGGGTGTAAATTTGGGTTGACATGTGAGTTGTACTTTTTGAGTCCAGCTTTGTCTTTCAGGATCAATGGTTACAAGCCAATGTAGCTTGTAAATTATGGGTACCATGGGACCACGTGAGACCTGATTTATTTTGAATTTAGGAACAGTGTGATTAGTTCTTATGGTCTCATACTGCGTTAACAGACAAGTACTGTGGAATATTAAGAATTTTGTTTTGTTCGTATTATGATTATGATGTATTATTAAGATGTTAGTAATAGTTATTTGTTTATATTAGTTCATCATGTTATGAATCCTACCTGTGCTTCAGTTGATTCAATTATGACCTAAAATGAACTAAATTTCCAAGTAAACTAATATGATCTCTATCATGTTGAATTATGAACATGTGAGCCATCGGAAGCCAAATTTGGTTTCTCTTTACCTCACTTTTCTCACTCTTTTTTGGTTCATGATCAAGTTTTTATAAATTTGTTTTTTTACATCCTATTTCACCAAAACAAATCTCTAACAAATTTCATTATTAAAGCTTAATTAGGCATGACAATTTGGACCCGATCTTTTCATTAGCACTCAACTTGTCCAGCTGTCCCATTGGGATGGATCGATGTGATGTTGGAAAGAACGAAGAAATCACCATCGTTAATCCATTAAATCTGTAGTGACTCCTTTGGGATGTGGAAGAAATAATGTGTGGATCTACCTCGGCTCGTGCTCTGTCAAATTGCATGCTTGGAACTCGATAGTGGAAGTTGTTGGCAAAGGCGGAGAAACAAATTAAAAGCACTCATCACCATTGTAATCCATGCGGACGTCCTCTGGGATAACTTTACACCCATATTGGCGCCGGCTTTCTTCCTAAGAATCCATATTCTTTTGACAACAACTAAAAAAATACAAGAAAAATATTTATAATGAGTTCAACGATTACCTAAATATTTATGTAAACAGTGAACCATATAATTATACGAATAATGTTCATTTCGATTTTAGTTATATATCATATAACTTTTAGTTATAACAAATATCTAAAATCTCATATTTAAATTATATACTTGAGTCAATCTCTAAATAATTTTTAGTTAGTTTTTCAAAATTGGCCACACATAAATAAAATAGTTGTGAGTATTTTTAAATTTTAAATGAACATTTAAATTAATAGCTCTATAAATTATTTATATGGCATTTTAAAAATATTTAAAATAACAAATATGTAGTTATCCGTTTCTATTTAAAATATAAATCAGTTATATATATAATAACATATTGACTATTATTATTTTGGTTTAAATTTATAGTGAAATCTATACTATTTTAAATTATGATAATTATAATACCAATATCTCCCATATTTTTTTTTTAGATACTTGAATTAATTATTGTTAGTATTTTAAATTTATATTTGGACTCTTTCCACTCATCATATTCTCTATAAATAGAACTCATCCTCCTACCCATGTCATTCATTAGTATTTACTTATAACCCATCCTTTATTCAATTGCTCCAAGTTTGCAGCAAATCATGACAAAGCGGACAACTATACGCTTTGCAGTTATTGTTTACTAATTGTTTCTCACCTTTCAATTCCATGCTCCACCAAACAAGTTTATCATTTTTTGGAGGGAAATTATGCTTTGACTTATTTATATGTGTTTTTTAGTTTATTCTATTGAATGAGTCTATTAAATCTGGGTCTATCTATATGGATGATTGGTACCGAGGTGATTGAAATATATTTTTGATTGGGCATTATTGAAATGCAAGTGTGTTGAGTAGGGAACCCTAGCCATAAAATGTCAAAGTAAAGGTCATTCACCTTATGCTATGAAAAGAGGAAGTTTAGAAAACTAAATAGAAAAGCATTTTTTTTAGGGAAAATGACGATTGAGGACCAAAAGTTTGAATTAAATACAGTAAAGAATATTGCAATTTTTTTTACTACTGAACATCGAAAATTTACTATTGCTTTGTTCTGTATTTACTATTGAAAAAACTGTAAGATTCTTTACTGTGTTTAATTCAAACTTTTAGTTCTCAATCATCATTTTTCCTTTTTGATAATCAAACATGTATGAAAACTTGGTGAGTGAGGACGCCTGGCCACAAAATGTCATATAAGGTAATTGGCTTAATCACCAACATGTATGTTTTTAATCATCAAAGGCTCTCAATCTGTTTTTACTGCCATGCACTATTTTGAAAACTAATTAAAAAAGATTTTTATTTTTTTAAAAATAGTATTCATCATCTAAATTTTTTATGAAATTCATCATTTTGGACTTTAGTTTGACTTTGTCTGCATATATGATAGTTTTAATTTTAGACTTAATTTAGGCTTTTTTTTTTAAATTCTTGATATGAACATGTGACAATAATATCCATATGTATCCACTAACCATGTGATTTTTTTTCCATCTACTCCTTTTTATTGTTTTGAATATGATCTAGATCTGTCTAGCAACTGTAGAATGAAGAAGAATCTATGTTTCCTCCGTTTTCAACCCCAAAAATCCTCAAATCCCATCACTTCTGTGTGTTTTGATACAGCTCATCAATGCTGCAGCGTTCAATTTTTACTATTGCAGCGTAGAAAATACTCTTATAAAGAAATATCAATGTTGTAACGCTCAAATCTAATGCTATAACATAGAAGTAACCTCTTTTCCCAGAGATATTGATGTTGCAGCATTCAAGCTCCTATGCTGCAGCACATAAAACATATTACTCCATTTGATGTTCCAATCAACCTTGCAACTTGAATCTTTTATGCCATGATCTTAATACAAATGTTTATTTAATTCCCACACCTCCAAATTCTGCTCTCTTCTACCTCCAATACTTCCTCCTGCCTCTAGATATCATCAACCACTAGTGAAAAGTTTATCTAAATAATTCAATCTATTTTTAGATGATTTTTCATGATATTTCCAATTAAAGCATTTACTTCAATTTCTTACTAATAAGTGAGAAATTAATATCTAAAATGCCCCTCTAACTCCCCTAATACATCCAAAAGTATCACAATTAATCCTGAATATGGGGACTCATCAATGATTTGATAGAAAATGACTACGTAGTCATGGTATTTTATGGGTGCGTTCATTCTAAGTTTATAAATGCATACTACTTTTCACTTAAGCATAAGTCATGGGGTCTTCCATTCAAGTGGAATTTATTTGAATCAACTAGGGTATGCATCAATGGTATTCTAATTCTTTCCATAGGCTGTGATCATTTTAGACATCTATCTCCTAGAAGCTTGATTGCCATTGTTCTCCATAATCAATCATGGACAAATTGAGCTACCTAAACACATTGCTAACAAAGACAATATGGTTGTCAACTACAAAGGATTGTTGCAAATTGTTAGGTACACCATGTATCCAAGAGCAATCACATTGTAACATTGTACAAGTGTGCATGTTTTCCTTTGAATTTTGAAAATCAGCATTGGGTTTCAACTATTGAAGACATAGGATAAGTGTAACATCCAAGGAATTAAGACCGAACAAGACCCTAAGACAAGAGAACTCTACAAGGCAAGTTCAAGGGAACAAGGGCTCGCGGCAGTGTGGATCCAAGGTGCAGTGGCGAGACTCAATTCTGCTTCTGAATGAGGTAGCAACAATAGAGCATGACAACATGACAAAAGTTTTGAGTGATGCTGCACCACATGCTGGTGGTATATTAGCTATATGCTGATATTTTAACCAAATTTTACAACTCCTAGCTACGAACTCCAATAAACCCGATTTCAAAATTTACAGGTCCTTCTACACCATCTCTAATTACGTGCATAGACCGCACCCCAAAATTTCATTGTATGGGGATTTTAAATACCCAAGACTGAAATAGTCATTTTAGGGCCAAAACAAGACAGCAACCTCTCCAATTCCCAACCAACATGCTATTGGTCACTAAAACCACCCTCATGGGTCATAATGGGTACAAGAATATTGTCTAAGAAAGTTACACTTTAACGAAACTACTTCTTTAGAATTTAACCCCCTTGAATCCCTATTTTAACTATGGGTTATGTACCCACTTTCAACATAAGCCACAAGAAAATCAAAACAACTACATAAACCAATCAAACTCATTAATATGCATGTGGCATATCCATGTCCTAGACTCAAAGCAATACATCAATGTGAATGGGCGATACACCCCTTACCAACCATACTATTCAATTTATAACAACTCAAAGACCCCAAGAAATCCACATATCAACCATAGCTATTCAACATATGAAAGGAAGTAATAACAATCATTTCATGTTCCAAACTAACATGAAAGTCATGCACACAGCTAAATTACACATGGTACCACACGATTACTACATTTGACACTTCACTACAATCAACAAAACAAGGTCTCAAGGGTTCAATACCCCAAACACAATAGCTGAAACTATAATATCCCTGTAATACTATGAGAAAATACGTCTCCTTAGCCTTCTCTTAGTTGGTGCGGCTAGAACCATGGTTTAGTTACCATCACAAGGTAACTTCAATAGGTAGTCCTCTTCCATTGACCTATGAAGGTTGCTTTTGGGGTAACCACCAACCTCTCAGTCCACTAGTTATGAACTAGCCAAAGGCCACTATACTAATGGTTAGACCATGACTCACCTTCCCTTGAACGACTCGATTCGATGGCTATTTAGAGAAGATGCATCCCTAAACCACAGTCATTTGAGTCTCCCAGCTAAAGAACGACTATTTAGTGATAGTGATATCAAAAGTCTCACCACCTGAGCACAATACCTCATGTGCTATTTAGTTGATCGATATACCATATGGTATTCAAAGCACCATCACCCAACAATAACATGCTTTATCAATGCAACCAATGACAATGCCCAATGTATGCTAACATGTCATCTCATGCCATACACAATCATGCTAGCATAACCATATAATCATACAAGGCATGTCATGGGGAAGCATAACACTTATCAGAGTATTAATATCCGTCATGCTCATAAACATATATATATATATGTACATGTATAGTAGCCATTACCATTCTTATCATCATTCGGAGTAGAATTAGAAAACTTATTAGCCTTGTAAACATGCATATTATGATATGAAAAGTTTCAAACATATATTTTATGCAATTTTATAAAGATAAATGACACCCTGGTTACCTCAAGTTGCTCGACTCACATGACACGTAGGTAGGCCGTTAGAGGACCAACTGCAACATACAAAAAGGATGCAAGACTAAGTAACCAATGGTGTAACAAACAAGAATATAGGCCAAACATACAACACTCCATTAAAAACCATTCCAATCAACCAATAAATCCAATATTCTAGAAGACTCCCTAAAGTATGGAAACCTCAAATATGCTAGCTTACAACCTACATATCACCAAACATTTGAAATCAACAGGGATCATAAACTTTGATGGAACACAACTTGGTAACCAAACACAAACCCAATAGAGACAAGATGCCAACACCAAACCTATATCACAAAACACCCAAATTGACACATGAAAGTAGATTCAAGCCTCCCTAAATTCATTCATCAAGTAAAACTTAGAGTTGGAGGCTAGGGTTTGGAAACACTATTTAAACACTTAAATCTGTAACCCAAGGCTTGCAAACACCTTACAATGCATCAATAAGGTATTCTAACACAATTTAATTGGTGTAAACTCTTTCAAATAAGAACTCCAACCACAAAGAATACCTTCCAAAACATGGAAAAGAAGAGAGGAGATGTTGGAGAACATCATACCTTTAAGATTTAGACTCCCTAAGGCTCAAAATCATGTCCCTCAACCTCAGAGCACGGAAATCCTAACAGAGAGCTATCTCTTCCACAAAAATCACACTGTTCCTGTCGTCTGTTCTTATCATTTATAATCTGAAATCTCAACTCGGTGCCATGGTGAGGAATATTGGCATTGCGGTGCTAGTGCATTCTGTCCTAAAATTTCAATTGTGCCAAATTTGACTCCTGTCACAGCGAAAAAGGGAGCCGGCCACGACTTAGAGAGCTTCTACCCCTTTTCTCTATTTTGCTCATTTTTCGATCCTTCCTTCAGTTTTGGCCTTTCTGTTCCTGTACGATTCCAACAATAATATTACCATTAGATCAAGCATATGTCCTAAACAACTTATTTAGGGTCGTTACAACAAAACTAAACTTTTGTTGGTCTTCATGGAGATGTTTTCATCACTCTAATTGGCTTGATCACAGTGGTTAACAGGTTTGGTCTAGCCTTGAACTCGCCGTGTAATACATTTTCTGGGAAAGAGAAGATTATGGTTCATGATGACAACTGATAACACTAGATTTTTATATATTTAATCCCTCATATCTAACACTTTAAATATAAATAAAAAAAATGTGGCTAAATTGGGTTTAATTGAATAATATTTGAATTTTGGAGCCAAATTTCGTGCTTGGTTCTAAAATGGCACTAACTTGGGATTTTAGCCCTTCTTTGTAATTATCTTTTGCTCCCTAGGTCTAATTAATTGGAAATTACAGATTTATACTTGTTATAATCCACTTGATTTTAAATTAATTATTCTAACTTTAATTATCACAATCAAGCATTCATTGAGTAGGAATAATTACAATTAATTGGGCAAATCAATGTTTGTAAGAATGAAGGGTTTTTCAACTGTACTTATTTAAATCTACCAAACTGTCGATTAGCTTTACTGTTTCAGACATAATGGTTGATGCTAAAAATCTATCCATATGTGGATGCCAGTTATTATCATCCTTTTCTTTTTCTTCAGCTGGGGGTGTAAATTTGGGTTGACATGTGGGTTGTTATTTTTTAGTCCAGCTTTGTCTTTCAGGATCAATGGTTATAAGCCACCGGCATGTAAATTATGGGTACTGTGGGACCACGTGAGACCTGGGTTGTTTTGAATTTAGGAACAATGTGATTTGTTCTTACAGTCTCATACTGCGTTAGCAGAGAGGTATTGTGGAATATTGGGAATTTTGTTTTGTTTATTACGATGTATTATTAAGATGTTTGTACTAGTTGTTGGTTTATATTAGGTTATCATGTAATGAATCCTACCAATGCTTCAAATGATTCAACTTTCACCTCCTGTATGCTTTCATGATATTTCTGGTGGGGCTTTAGGGGATTTTGAGAATGTTTGGAGACCATATAAGGCATGGGAGGAGTTAGGCCGAAGTCGCTCTGATGCCATAATAGATTACTAGTACTAAAACTTTATTCAACATGAACCTCTCCAGGATTAAAAAGTTGTAGGTACATTAATGTTTTTAAATGAGATTGATTATTAGCCGTGATTGAATTGTAGTATAAGTGGTCATAATTAAATTGAAGCTTTTATTCCTAAAAAAAAAAAGAAGCTTTTAAATTTTATACGTTAAACTGTTATATAAGAAAATAATTAATACTAATAGAATTCATAATTTAATATTTCATGATTTATAAACAATACATTTTATACTTTTATATTTTATATTGATATTTTTATGATATTACTTCCTTCATTCCCATATATAAAATATAGATGATGTCTTTTATAAAATACAGAAATGTGATGTTTGATGAATTTATTTTTTTTAATTTTACCCTTTATTAAATATGTTGACACAATTAATTTTCATTAATTACAAGGTAGAAATATTAAACATTAAATAAAGACATTTTAAAAAACTACTTTGAACTCCAGACAAATTTAATACTCTCAATTGCTTTTAATTATATTTCTTACTTTATATAAATTTGAGTTGTAACTTTTCAAATATTGTTTAATATTTCTTTTTTACATCTCCGCACTAATCTTTATAACTTATCATTTATCTTTTAAGGTAAGAACCTGAGCGAGTGAATTCACTGTAACATCATGGCTTATACTTCTTTTAGTTAAAAGCACATGTTTAACCCCTTAAATTTATACTAGATTTTATTTTAGTTCCTAACTTTATTTAGTTTTTTTATCACTAACATCATTAATTAACACCATTAACTATGTTAATGGTGCATGTTGACAAAATATTGCAAACCATTCTTAAATACTTACATATTTATCCAACTTATTTTTTATGACAAAAATAATCCTAAAATTAAGAATTTATTTAAAAGTCAACTATTTGTAATTATTTATTTTTAATTTTTTAATTTAATTTAAAAATATTTTAAACATAAGATTAATGAATACTACATAATAATATTAATAACTTAGTAGTAAAAATTGTCGTGTGTTGGTATTAAAAAATACAGTCAACATGAGAATGGTTTATTAGCATTTTGGATAATTAATGTTGTTATTAATAGAGAAACTTTTAATTATATTTTAAAAATTAAAATATTAAAGAAAGAATAAAATAAAGTTAAGACTAAAATGAAACCTAATTTAAAATTAAGGTTTACCTTACAAGGTATCCCAAAGACAACTATCCACTTTTAAGAATCAGTACTTCATCTCGCAGTTCTCAAATTATGAAACATGGTAACAATCAATACATCTCAAACATGTAGACACTACAACTCAAGAGCTCTACCAGTTTATGTGAATTACAAGGGGTACTTCTTCTCTTACACGAAGTTGTTAAAATAATGACCTCAGTCAACTTTAAGGATAAACTCACTAGGTTTCTATATAAATCTAGGACATCTATCTCCCAAGTATGTACCAACTTATATTAAAAAAAAAAAAGTTCAAAATTTTAAGCATAGAACTTTTGCAAAAAAATTTATACCTTATCATATGCACCTTACCACCAAGCACCTTATCACATCAACAAATAGATTTCAACAGAAAAGAATTATATACATAAGCTTTAACGTTCAAATTTCAGATGGCATTTCAAGAGCAATGCAGTGCAAGTAATCATCCCTGCAACCAACAAAAATCCTGCCACCAATCATTACAGGTGAAGAGAATATATCTCCCGGCATGTTTAACCTAGCACATTCCTCCACACTAGTTCTTTGTTGACTTGCATCTTCAACTACATTCAAGTTCGCTCTAAGAATGTGTATACTTCCAGAACTAGAACAAACGCAAATTATCCTGAAAAAAAAGAAAATCCCTAGCTGCAAAATATAATAGGGTATAGATGCTGACACAAATACGATAGGCACAACATGATACAATACGGATAAAGCAACATCACAATATAAGTAGTGTTCTGGTGCAATTTGAAGTGATATATTATATCCAAGAGTAAACCAAGGATTGGGCAACATGGCTTTAGTTTTTAAATATCAGTGCTTTGTTTAACGATTTTTTCTATTCTCTTTTTGTTGACAGACAATAATAACATCAACTGGTACAATTACCTGTCTGAATAATGGGAGGAATCAGACTTCAGCTGCAAGTGTTCATCAACATAGGCAGATGCCGTAATCGGATCCCCAACATTGTATTCCCATTGTAGATCTCCCTTCTCCTGGATTCAATTCAACAAGTGCAACTAATATTAATCAAACTTGTCATTGTTATGTCCTATGTTTTAGCTGTTCGTTTTATTTTGTTTCGGTATACATTATCAGCTAATTACATGAGAGTTTGGCTCTTCCTCTTGGATTCTATATTATTCACACATTATTATTCAATAAAGAATAAGTTCAGAAAATTATTTTACCCACAGATCTTGTCAACTCACAAATCTTCTTAGGAAGAAAACTAAATTGATAACTCACATCGCATTAAAAGTGATTGCGATAGCATTTTCAAGAATGGAGACTGAAGGAGAATAGAAACCACAGCCAAAAACAAGCTTAATATTAACAGCCAAACCCGAGAGAAGAGTGACTAATCATGAAGCAAGTAGAGGAGAAACCCATAAATTCACAATTTCCTTTTTCTTTTTTGGGGGTTGGGGTGGGGGGGATTATCTGCTACTGCTAGTTCTTACCAGCTTAAATGAGCATACACTTCCATCTCTGGAGCATACAAGCACCTATGGAAGAAAGAACAAAATAAAACAATAACCATAATTGGTTCTGTCATTGTGAAGTAGACAACTATTCTATTTGCAAAGAGAAGGCGTATAATAGCTAAAGAATAATTTCAACAGGTAAAAAACACTGCCAATTGTTGCGTCAAGAAAATTTTGAAATTTAAACTATTCTATTTGCAAAGAGAAGCTTAATGTATTGGCATTGCATTGTTCAATAATCAAGGCTTTATATTTAGCGAACAAATAAGAGATTTATATCTTTCCATTTATCTTGCTTTCTTATCTGATTTTTGTCCCACTTCCAAACCGTTGGGGTTCCAAATTGGCGCTTCAAGCCTTTGAGAAATTTATGTTTGTGGTAAAGTATCTATAGGTTTCAAGAGAGGGACTACGCAATTTTTCATGGTCAAGGGAAGGCCATATTGTTAAGCCATTTTTCAGGGGATGGGAGGGTAATTTCCCTATCTTTTGAAGTCATTACAGATATGCAACATAAAATTATGTTTCAATATACTTTAGGCTTGATTCATGCCCTAAAATGAGTTAACATCATTTAGAGGTTTTTCCATTGTTCAAATCAGTATACTCACACCTTTCTTTCAAACTTCTTAAATAGATTCCTTCTACAATACAAAGAACATATTGTACTTCTACCCAGTGCTCATTTCTTTCTAAATGACACTTGACAGAAAAGGGATAGCGCAAAAGAAGTAGCATCCAAAAACAAATTTAAACCACCATGGAAGAATTATTCTACTTTAGATTGTCCCCACCATAGTTATCACTGATACCATAACTTCAAACTATAACCATCACCTTTTCCACAATATTTTATATAGACCTTGACAAAAGTACATGAAGAGTACAGGGGGAAATAGATATAAGTAGTGTAACCTAAAACCAAGAAAACTAGTGAAAGGGAAGGGAGTGATTTCTTTAAAACAGATTAAGAATTAGGTTAGCGAAATCCAAGAAAATTACAAACCTCAGATGGAAGTGCTGAGGATACACATGCTCCAGCAAATATTGGACCATTAGTTGTTTTCTGGGCAAGACTCACCAATACGTGTAGCTACCAATTAGTTCCATCAGGTAGCATAAATTAGGATTGCAAAAGGAATGAGATTCATACCTTCCACAGTATAGACCCATCTGAATCCAACGCAAGAACATGGCCATCTACCAAGCAACATATAACTGTAGTAAAGAAGCAGAAAATCATACCAGCATAAGGAGAAAATATTTCTACAACGAAAAAAAGCTTAAACTGACAGCATTAACAAAAGAAGGAACAACACATACCTATTCCATTCTGAGTGACAGCTAAAGAACCAAAAACTGGGACTTCTAGCTCATGAAGCCACAAAGTATTGAATGGAAGATCCTGGAATTTTTATCAAGTTACCTTTCAGCTTAACGGTGACTCAATTGCACAATTCAGAGCTGATTGGCAGATTCAACCGTAAATAATCTAATGTTTTAATTCTCAATTCATCATTACCCCAATTGATATAGCTGTCACGCGCCCACTAGTAGAAGCAACATAAAGTGCACCACGACCCTAGATGAAAAGTAGCATAGAAAATAGGAAAGAAAATTTTGCTCAAACAATATCAATGTATGTTGTCTCGAAAATAAAAAGTCATAGCAAGTAATTAATAATGAGTACCCAGTGATTAGTGCTAAAACTAAAGACACACCATGCTAACAAAAGTCAGCAAAAAAGAAAGATTATTGTGTTCTAACTTGTAACTTTCACTTGTTTGATGGTAGTCCAGCAGAAAATAACTCGATTCCTGATGGATATTATCCTTTTAGAAGCATAAGAGTATCTCACTATTGATGTTAAGATACCTACTCCAATAATAAAGCCACCTACAAAGATACTATGCACTACAGCCAATTAGAAAAAAAAATACTCGTTATACATATTTGAAAGATAATACAAATGCTTTTATAGGTCATAAAACTGTAGTAAAAGAAAGCATTGTAATCAGATTCAATATCTAGGGTGCAGGGGAGTTTAGAACAAGAAAGAAGGGAGAAAGGAATCTCGGTAAAAATCTGAGTCTTAATTCATAGGTCTGTCAAATCAAAGTACAAAGCAACCAAAACATAGACAAACCTAACCTTGCAGATAATAGTAATTCTAAACTATTATAAACCCCAATAATCCCAATTCATTAAAATACCAATATCCCTAGTTAATAAACTATTATCATTATCACAAATCACTAATTCACTGCCCATATAATAATCATCCAGAATACCTGTGATATTCTGATCTCATTCCTCATCAAAAAATCAAATAATGATATAATTTGTAAACAAGGTATATAAGACTACATATGGACAGCTAACAGTGTTGTCCACTATTAAAATACAAGATAAGGCAACTGAAATAAAATTCATCACAGAAACTAATGATGCAAGCCAATTCCAAAGGCAAGTCAGTACCTCATCAATTGCAGGTGACCCATATATACTGCCTCCACATGGTAGCTTATAGACACAGCAATGTTTTTTGTAATCAAGAGCATATAAGTTATGGTCATGGGAGCCACACCTGCAAATGCCACATGAAATGTCATCCCAAGAATTAAAATGATCAATATTCAAATTAAGTTTCATGCATGACACCAAAAAATGAGAGAGAAAGGAGGAACCTCCAAAAAAAAAAAAGATATTAGAGTTTGAAATGTCACAACTCAAAACAAATGTATCTCGCTATTGAAAGCTCCAATTTAAGAGATTCCAAAACAAGAAGAAAAATGAGATTCTAAAAAGTGAGAATGACTATTTAAACATCCGATGACTTGCCACAAAAGAAAAAAAAAATCCTCAAACCATTCACACAAAAATGATGTTTTGGACCAGAAATCTCTCAATGAGCAGTAGATGGGGCTAGCATTAGGATAGAGAAGAAGATAATCAAATCATCATCCTAAGGTTATAGGAAATAATTCACCACCTTTGAGATTGATGGTTGTAAGGCACCTCATCACTCATGGAATGAAACCCTAGAGATACAGAGAAGAATAAGAGCATACGGTTTTGTAAAGATAAAACCCAAAATCAATAATTCTCTGATACCTAACTGATGGAAACCTCCAGCTCTAGCATTATTTATTAAACAGAATTACAGCTCCTCTCCGTTACTAAGAGAGGAATAAAAGTTACCGAGTACAGAACTCAGAATATGAAAACGGAAGGACCCTTGGCACTCAAGAAGCCAGTTCTCTCCAAGGCGAAATTTCTACACCCTGCTATGTTCCATGTTTGCTCAATATAACCACTCCGAAAACCTCACACAAACTCCCTCTCTAGTCATGCACTTCCCAACAAAATTAGTTACTTCCACCTAAATTCCCATTTTGTCCTTTTTCTGCCACCTCATCACTAATTTCGTAAGGGCCTCCCACAGACTCTTCTTCACATAAACCTTTACCCATTTGTTACTTGAATTGGTCATGTTCTTACTCTTGTATACATGGCCCACGTTAATGCTGGGTCCAGCAAGTTCTAGGAAGAATGAGATTTTGAATGCTATTTTCTTACACTGGAAAAGTTTCTGTTTCTCCATTATCCTATCCAGGATTTAGCAAAGCTTGTAAATTTTTTGGTCAAATATATGCAACAAAGTAACATGCCCATGAAACAAATCATATACAAAGTTATTATTTAAAACATCTTTACATGTGATCACTGGATTATAATTGAGAAGTGCAAGAAAATTACCATATCAATTGTCTGCTTGTATCTACAATTGGTTGTGATTTTACCTTCATCATTTCAAACATAAATAGAAATTTAGAACTTGACTATAAATAAATGGAAGCGTACTAAAGAAGTATAATCAGATCAGATAAATGAGAAGTGACCTTATTTTATTGGCCAACGAGAAGTGACTATTTAATATTGCCATTAACAACATGATATTATGAAAGCATCAAATAGAATGACGAGACTCAGGAAAAATCAAACTTAATTTATTCGTTTTAGACAAAGGAATCAATATTAGATTAAAGAAAAAAAGATTACAAAAGAAGGATAAGATACCCTCCTTGGAAAGGCACATAGAATATCATCATGAATTTGTTAAAACTAAAAACTAAAAATTCAGACATGAATGATGTGAAACACTATCAATATATATGAAAATTGAAATGGTACAGCAGATATCAGATTTTAAGAATTGCAGCCAAGAGTGGCTGCAGAAGCAGTAATGCTTGAGATAGTTAATAGTAATTGGACAATTGAGACGGTGGTTAGTGGCGAAGAGCATGGTGACAAAAGGAAATGGTGTTGAAGTATTGAAGATACAAAAAGACAAGTAGATTATTGTGGGATACATAATAATTACTGTGGTGACAGTGACACAATTGATGCAGTGGCAGAGGTTGGTGATGGCAGCATGATTGGGGCTCATAAAGAGATATGAAGAAGACTGAGATGATATCATAAAACCAAAGTGATGATGATGAATTTTAAGGTAAATAATTCGAAAATGATAGTAGCAAGATCAAGTTGCAGTGGGCCTATGGCATCGATGATAAAGTGAACAGAAAATGAAGAGGTAGAAGATGACATGACAATAATGAGGTGATTGTAAAAATTCAGCGGTGGTCACTAATGTCTTCAACAAAAGGCAATTAACTGTATATTTCAGTATATTTTTGTCATTCTATGCAATTTTGTCATCTGTAGCCAAACTTATTCAAAATTTGAGCAGTATAATATATAACTGTCAAAAATACCTATTGTAATTAAGTGACCAACTTTCATATTAAACATTGAAGGGTTATTAAAGGCTCATGAGTTGCCAAATAGGGCAAATGCAACTGTATTTGTCAGTTTGAAGGTTAATAGAAAATAGCCCTATATCAAGGATTGCAAACATACTAACACAATAAGTTTCATTATCAGATACAATAAATTTATGACAAATAGCACAGCCAGTTTTTAAATAATTAAATGTTCATGAAGTCAAATTTTGCATGTCTGGTGTTAATTTATTATATATTTAGGTCCATAACATCGAATTAGTTAAGACTGGTTTAGATCACAAATGCAAGCTAACTTAAAGGTAAATCACTGTTTAAATATATAGAAGCTAAGTTTAAAATGTAATCAACATAAAATTATAATGTGGACTGATCTACACTTATTTGTTGAAAAATGATACCTATAAAAAAAAAAAAAAGGAAACTGCGAGAGAGAACAGAGAGGTTCCATTGGATCATCTACTAGAGAATAAGGACGAAAAAGCAAGACAAGGTAGATCATCCTAATTTTACTTTTTACAATATTTAGAATATGTGTATGTGTGCATTTGTGTGTGTATATTATATCCATTTTTGTCGGTTCATTTACCCGTTCAAGGCTCTTAAAGCACTTTAACATATTTTCTTTCCACTATTCTACAATTCACTGAATTTCTAGGCTTAGTTCGTCTTTGCAGTAAATAGAAAGAAATTAATCTCTTCACAGGGTTTACATTCTAAATAAAAATCTTGCCTATGATATGCTTAAACTTTAAGACACACAAGGAAACCTCAAACAAGAAAGAAAAGCCAATTTGATCCAGCACTGAAACCAAATACCTCTCCAGATGTTTGAAAACTCCAACAAATGTTTCCATTGGAAAAATCAAGAAAATATATTTTCCCCCTGTAACATCCAACAACAACCTAGAGAGAAACCATACGTTAGAACAAATGGATAGACTCAATAAATCCTATCCAATAGAGTAACTTGATATGTTCACATATGAAAACCAACCTGGGAAAAATCAGAAACAATTGCTGCAGAACATTCAATCCGTCCTTCAAGTTTGATCTCCCACTGAACATAACCACTAAACCAATTATTTAGTACCACTTCAGTAGTGATAGAACACACTCTTTAAAATTTCACTAAATAGTTCAAGCATCAAGTATGTAGTCACAATGATATGATTAAAGGCGTTTACATAGTTAACAAAAATTCTTTATAATTTCACCAAATAGTTCAAGCATCAAGTATATCGCAGCAATGATATGATTCAAGGAATTTACAGTGTTAACATCAGTGAATATGCAGCAACCACACACAACTCATGCCACTTTAGACCCAACACTCTTAGATTGAGCAAATTAAATTTCAGATGAGATTATGAGAGAAGTAGTTGAATTTTCCAACCTATAGGGATATTTTTAAAGATTGTAAGAGAATAGAAGGACGTGACTAATTCTTTTTCTAAATTTCAGATTAGTTTCCCCAATCTTTTCAGGGAAAAAGAATTCTGGAGTATCAACAAATGCTAGGTCATCCAGGTTAAGTATGTGTTGTTATCTGAGATTCACTTTGTCACATCCCAATGGGAATAGCATAGAATTTCAAGTGCATAAGGAATCATGATCATTCAGTGTGTAATAATAGAAAATTTGATTAAGGGGACAAGTATTTGCAGGAATTATATATTTCATCAGAAGCTCGAGATTAAACCAATGCATTAAAACTCACTATGATCAGTTTACCAGAAAAAATGATAGAGAAAGCAAGTTAACAAACTATAATTTTTTACCTTCTGGCATTTATGCAAAGAAATTTATACGAGTGAGATCCAATGAACAGATAAATGCCTGAGCTTCTAAACACAAGCATTGGTGATGCATCAACACAAGATTCCATATAAACTTTCCATAAGTCTTTCATATGGCCTCTTCTACTTCTTGGAACTTTCAGAGACCAAGTTGTTGGATGTGTATCAATCATTCCAGGTTGTTCTTTAAACAAGACCTTGTTGCATCGGCTAATTGAACATGATAAAAACATGGACGAAGAACACCACGGGACAGATCCATCATCCCCTGATGTGATGAAGTCTGCAGTAAAATCCCTCTTCAATCGTTTAAAAGGAAAAGAACTATTGCCACCACCATCAGAAACACCCATTGGTTTGAGAAGAGAATGAGCATTTTCAGAAAGATGGGAAGAAGATAGATTATTTTGTCTATCGGCATTTAATTTTGAACAAGTATCCAAGTCTTTATGCAAGGTGCATGATCCCCTTTTCTGCAGAAGAGCCATGCATAACTTAAAAGGACTTCGAGAAAAATAAAGAAGTCTCATATCAATCCCCAGATTGTGAGCAACATGTGCAGCAGTAAGCGAGTTCCCACCCATCTTAAAGAAATCATCATCATTGCAAAGCTCGACGACCATTAAAGCATCACAAAACGCCTGTTAAAGCAATTATCAATCAATTCGTTCATTTCTGCAGAGAGAACTGTCGCTTTAAAGAAGTAGAAACAATGGACTAAAAATTTCAAAAGGAAACATGTATTGGACATGTTAAGAGAGTAGGGACTTGTAGAGAGAGAAGGGAGAGAGGATAGGAAACGAGAGAGAAGAGAAAGAGGAGAGAACGAAAGAAAATCAATTCTATTGAATAGCTCAAATGACATAACCTGCCGAATACTACCCATTACACTCCCTATATAGCCACTGCCTCTCCAACGGCTATAACCACCCAACCAACTTTTAACATGTCACACACACACAGGTTGACACTAATATTTCATAACAGGACACAACGATTTATTACAGTATATATTTTAGGGGTCTACAAGTTATATTCATAGCCATGCCACTTAGTATGGGTAACTGTACAAGACTATATAGAAGCCAAAAATGCCACTTGTTTTATTTCAGGGTTCTATTATCATACTGGAGTACTTTTTTAATATGAATTATAAAATATAAACAATAAAAATACAATGTAATTTATTTTATTTTTATATAATATAAAGATGAATAAACCAAAAAATAATCAGCAAAAACATTGTAGATGACAACATATTCTGAAGAAAAAAAGTGGATCTTGCTTTTATAATATACATGATATGATATATATGAATTGATCTAGAGAAACGCCAAGAAGGTTAAAAAAAATTGTAAAGCAAGAGGGAAAGAATTTATATGTCAGATCAGGGGAGATAAGTATAGAAATGAGAAAAAATTCTGCGAAAAAAATAATGTAGCTGATTAGACATATAAAACAGTAAAAATTGATTCTCCTTTTATAGTATATATGTGTGTGTGTGTATGATATATATGATTATCTTCCAAGCATCATGGATTACATGAATGATGTGTAACAAAAACAACATGCTTGGAAAGGTCTCAATAAACTGATAATAAAACCTTCCCTCCCAAACGAGAGAATGCCTTCAAGAAAGACATTAAACACATTCCACATAGACAAAGCTCTGATTTGGAATGTTTTTATTCGAACTTGGATCCTCTAAAGTCAAGAGGATGAATTTACCACATGCAGTCAGTGACACGTGTCCTCCTTTGGTTCAAGTTAATCCAGCCATCTACCAAGTGCCATGTGTCCTCTTTTTTTTTTTTCCTCTTAAAAACACTTTACAAGAAGGATTGCTCATCAAAAGAGAACTGAATCCCACCCTAGAAGTATCCAAATCAAACTGCACAATAGCATCCTCCAATTGATATCCCCCAATCACAATCCCATTTGGTTCAAGTTCAACCCTCCAACCACAAATCCCATGATGATCACTTCACCCATCACCCCCACCAATGCTCATTAAAAGGAAAGGACTGAATCCTGCCATGGAAGTGTCCAAATCAAACTGCACAATAACATCCTCCAATTGATATCCCCCAATCACAATCCCATTTGGTTCAAGTTCAACCCTCCATCCACTACCCCAAGAAGATTGCATCACCGCTCACCCCCACCAATGAATCCACTCGCCCTCACCATTGAATCCTTCCCATGAATCCTCCATTTCATCACACTCTGAATTACCATGAATCCCTCAGCAGCTAAAACACAAAAGAGGACAAAGGCATTTCAATTTCAACGCTGAAGATATGAAGAGTTAGGAGTGTGCCAAAAATGTCTTGAGATGAACCATTAAAGTGCAGCATTTTGATTGTTTACTGAGGGAAAATAAAGGACACATGGCACTTGGTATACAGTAAGATTAACCAGACAGTGGGGTGTTGCTGGATGGATGAGGTAAATTCATCCTCTCGACTTTAGAGGATCTGGATCCATTTTATATTAGACGATGAGTTTGATAGGCGTGGCATAACGTGAGTTCTTTGAGAAAAAATAAAAAAATAAAAACATTATTTTCTTATTAACATAAGATAGATTGTCATGCAAAAATTATGAAAGTATACCTTCTTGATAAGTTGTAGAAGATCACCGCATCCCAAGCTACCAACCTTATCCTCAACATGCTTAGTAAATAAAGTTGAACCTGCCAACAGCTCATAATTAACCTTACCACTAGAAGACAGAGGAAATGATTCTGTAAAGATGAAACGATTAGGAACCACAATTGATGGAAGGTTATTGATCATCCAACTTCTGATTGAAGGTATTAATAATTCACCAAGCCGTTCTGCTTCTTTTAGTACTATAAATGCTTCCAGAAGTTCAAATTCACTTTGACCATTTTGACAAATTACAGCAGCGTCATTTATATCTGGATGTTCCCTAAGTAAATTTTCAATTTCTTCCAGAGCAATACGCTGTCCATTGACTTTTACGATGCGATCTTTTCTTCCCAAAAATATAAAGTCACCACTTGGTAACTTTTTGGCTAAATCGCCAGTTTTAAAATATAATTGCTTTTGACAACTACCAGCAGAACCACTGCAGCCATAATTTTGAGGCAATTCCACAAAGTCATCAGACACTAAATTGGACACAGTATAGTAGCCTCTAGAAATGCAGGAACCACCAACATATAGCTCTCCCTCATTTGATGCATCTTTTTCACCAAGAAGCAGCACATCACAGTTGGAAATAGGCAAACCTATCGGCACACTAGATAGCATCTCTGACTTCAACATTAATGGCAGCCTCTTGCAATCAAAATATGTACAATCACCAGAGACCTTAGTACCAAAACAGAAAAGAAAAAAGAAAAGAAATACATTAAATTAAATTAAAATATTATAATGATGCAAAAGGCTATAGCCTAGGAGGATATCATTGGTAGTAATTATTATAAATTAACTACATGGTAATCAAAAGCAATGATTAGGATAGCAGGCATCTATCCATTTTTGTGAGTCAACATCAAATCATCAAGCCTACCTACAATGCAACAGCAACAACAATAAAGAAAACAGCCCAACTGGATAATTTATGTGAAACCATATATTGCTAAGTTAAATTCAAATTCAAATTTGATAACTTTTCTAAACCAAAACAGCTCAACACTGTAAGATTAAGGTAGGCAACTTACTGACTTTTAATATTCCATAGGTTACAAACTATTCTAAAAGTATGTACACTATGCATAGATGCGTTTGGTCATTGAGAAGTATCGAGAGGATTGCAATTTGATAAATTGTTCTAAGTGTCTTCAAAATATTGCAATTCCACTTCCAAAAAAATTAAAATTTCACCTGCTATCTAGGAAGAGTGGAAGACTAATCATTGGCCAGGGGAAACAAACAAAACAATCAGTGCCCCACATTGAAAAGCTTCAAAAGCAAGACCACATTGCTTTGTTGATTTTGGCATTGCAGCAACTGTGGTAATGGTGATTAATATAATCATAAAGAGCAGTAACTCAGTGGTAACAGTGAATTAGTAATGATTATATTTCATAAAGATGATTAACTAGGCATTGGATTGCATAATAACAAAGCAAGAAAAAAAAACAAGGCAGCACTTAGGAGATCATTCAAAATCATTCTCACACGTGGAAAAATAACACTTATCACAAGCTTGAGTGTGCATTGTACAAGAGTATCAGAATTGGAGAGAAACAAAAAATACAAATTATAAATTTTCTGACACAAATCTTAGACCAGAAAGGTTTTCATCTGTTCTCACCTCAGTACTTCCGTATAAATTCAAGATCGATGTATTTGGTAAGATAGTAGAAAGCATCTCCCACAGGGTTAAAGGAAAATTTTCACCACTCAGCACAAGCAATTTCAATGAACTTTGAACCATCATGTCAGCATGATTTTGCAATCCAGGAAGAATTGTTCTCATTAGTGATGGAACAGCTGTAAGCCTATTAACAAAATAAGCCTACAGAAGCATTTAATACTATGGGTGAAGCTAAGCAATTATATAAGCGCATAAGAATAATAATTTGATGGCAAACTGATAGAGCTAAACAGAGGAAAAATACTTCACAAAAGTAAATGTTATATGAAATATAAATCAGTCATAACACAATGTAAACACACAGAAAAATTGCAAAAAAGCATTTCCAGTAGTTTTACTGAAATCTTTTTGTAATCTGTATAAAAATATAGTTACAAACCTATGTCCGCATGATGATAAAGTTCTACGTTATTAAGTTGTAGATGCTGCCTACAACAATGGAACTTGGTGTAGTTCGGTACTTTGGGCAAGTGCTTTGGTGTTAGTTTGCTATTTTTTTTTTTTTTTTTTGGAAGAGAAACAGGAAAGATAGTGGGAATAGGAAAGTGAATGGAACTGGGGTTTTAAAGTATGTTTGGTATGACAGAAAAAAATAAATAGAATCCTTATGTATGTTGTGTGGTAAGTATATTTGAAGAATGGAATGGAAGCTTTAACATATCAAGGGACAAAAAAATATCCCCAATTAAAAAATAATTTTGCATCATTGAAAAAAAAAAATAATTGGCTGATCTTCTTCCCATGTCACTGACTCACCATTGCCTCCATCAATGAAACCAACCCAATGGAGGTCCTTGCCATAGACTGTGGTCAAGCCTGATGGAGGTCCGCTGTTACTGAGACTCACTGGCTGCCAACTTCTTCATTTTTGGTGGAGATTAAGAGCAATCAAATAAGAAGCAGTCTGATGGCTGATGGAGGTCCTTCCCATCAACTAGGGTCCAGATATGGTGGAGATTACCCCAATCTAGACCGTCAAACCTTCAAATGGACAACGAACGTCTGGAGGAAGTTGAATTGGAGGAGATTACCCCAATCTGGTGGAGGGGAGAGTTGTCATTGTTTGTCAAACATCTGGAGGAAGATGAACTATGAAGAGGGAGGGTGAACTGATGTCAGAGGGTGAGAGAGTTGTTGCCAGAGCTAGAGGTGAACTGTGAGAGGGAGGAATTCTGCTGGTGGTGGGTTGTCACTGTTCATCAGACATCCGGAGGAAGATGAAGTCTGAGATTCAACATGGATATGCTGGGAAATTTGAAAAAAATATGAGGGGTATTGTGGTCATAAAAATTGCTTTCCCAAGAAAATTTACATTTTCCATAGGGAATGGGAGGAGGCCACATTCCATCATTTTGATGGAATTCGGCTTTCCCAAGAAAATGGATTCATGCGTACCAAATTCAGCAAAATCCACTTTCCACCTCCCTTTCCCTTTCATGAGTTAAAATTCCAGCATACTAAACATGCTGTAAGTGCAACTTCGGAGGTAAATCATTAATTTATCATTTAAGCCCTAGTGGAGGACAGTTGTACCTCGAAGACTTTGACACACTGGTAAGAAGGTGGCATATTGTTTAATCATTTGTGCCCCATTGAGCAACCCATGTGCTAGAGACCAGCTGGGAGAATGTCAAGGTTGAAACTATGAGCAATTCATGGAATGTAGGCTGAAAATATCAAAGTTCAGTGTCATTGGTTTGATGATCCAATGAGAGCAGCAGTGAGGATGTCAAAGATTTCTGGAAGTTTTATGTCTGCTGAGAACATTAACAAGGTTAGTGCTTGCTGCTTCAGTTATTGACTCAATGATCAAGGTTTTGTTTGCTTGAGTTTGCTTTTCTCTTCAGTTAGGTTTCAGTTGTAACAAGTCGTGGAGTGTAAAAAGGCATTAAGAATTTAGGAGAGTGTTACAGATTGAGGAAAGAGTTAACTTAGGAAGTGATGTCAATTATTCAAGTCTTATAAATAAAGAAAATAGTTACTTGTAGTGCACCAAAGGTGAAAGGTGAAAGGGTCTATGAGGGTTCATTGTTATAAAAACCATCATTGAGTAATTCAGTAATATATTGCATGGTCTATTTCTATTCTCCTAACTTTTGCTCCCTATTTTCTCAAAATCCCCAAAGGCAATACTCATAAATAAGGTTTAGTAGGAAATTCATAACTGCAGCAATTCTCACAGAATGAGCAACAAGTCAACAAATTATAAGAGAATGGCCAAACACAATTTGGGGCAAAAGACATAAGTATTGGGTTATAAGGGACTTGACAACTGCAGCAGTATTTACAAATAGTCACAAAGGCTCAGACGGAATCATACCTGCAGAAAATCTATCAAAGAATATGGATTGTCTTTCATCTCACAGAGGGGAGGTATAACTAGCACACAAGCAGTCAAAATAGCACTGAGAAATTCTTGTAGATGGTCAACAAAGCTAACTGATGACTTGAACAACAGTACATCTTGCCCATCCAGTGGATACATTCCTTGCATCCAAAAATAGCGATTTAAAATACCTAAAAAGAGTGTAAGAAATTGTGACATCATAAACACATAAAAGAAATATTCTTCATCTTGGATGCAAAGTTATAGAAATCTTCCATCAAGCAATATGCAGCTGCAAAGAAAAAAGAAAGAAGTATAATAGTAGAAAGAGTTTTATTATCCAGGTAGTAGAAGGGAAGAACAAATCCTAGACTGAGTCAAACAAAGATTTCAGCAGTTGCCAAACGTGTGAGGCAATGAGACTTTGTTTGGACTTCAAATTAAGGGGAATGAGGAGGAAATGAACGAGAAGGAAAGATAAAGACTGTAAGGTCATTAGTTCTCCCTTGTTTGAGATTTTTTGTTTCCAATTCTACTTAACTCCATTCTATTAAGTTTTCCCAAGGAATGGGATTCTTTTTAATGAAAGAACAAACAGTACAGAAAAATAAGTTGATTGCTTTCCCTTAATTTTGGCACGTCCAAAAAAGGAAAAAGGAAAGTCATCTATCATCCTTTCATCATCATTCCCATCCCTTTTCTACTACGTCCATAAACATATTTTCTATCCAAAAAGAATTAGTGTCTAGATCCAGTCATCCTCAATATCCTAAAATGGCCAGTAATAAACCTTATAGAACTCCAGTATATTGAAAATATGGTCAAAAGAACTGCTAATTGTAAAGTACAAAATAGGTTTGTTTTCATGTGTAGCACAGAATAAAGTGAACTGATTCCTGCACAAACCACACTTAATTTAATTATAGTAAACTAATCGTGCATTCATCATAAAATGACATTCGCAATCACTATACAAAGTAACACATTACCCTGTTCAGTGCCACATACTCCTTTAGGCTTTCCAGTTGATCCTGAAGTGTACATTAGATAACAGAAGGCTCCTTTTTTATCATTTTTGCAAGGCCATGCTAAATCTGTTGGACACTCTGGAAGGTTTTCTTTCATAGAGAAGTTTAAAAGAGGCCAATTGCTAGAATGTAAAACCCAACGTGATTCTGCAAGCTGACCTGAATTACTTTTACCAAATGAAGATTGGGACTTTATAATGAGATCAGCTTTTGAGGAGGAAACAACCGATTGTATCCTTCTGTCTGGCCAAAAAGGATCCAGAGGCAAGAAAGCTTGTCCACACCTCAAAACAGAAAGAACAGTAACAATATATTCCACTGAAGGTGGCATATATATTCCCACTATCTTTGGCCTATGCTCCATACCTGGGGCAGGGATTGTTTTCTCACTTGGCATGACAATTTCTAAGGACTTGGATGTTTGAACATATTTTCCTTCTCTACCATTGACATCTTCATTACCTGTAGAAGATCATAGGATGCCAATGCAGTATTAGACATTAGCTTTAACCTAATCTGGCATATAAGAGGCTTAAATTTAACAACCAATCTACACAAACAAAGAAACGGTACTTCCACAATCTAGCACAATCCTCTTTCAGTGGCCGATGGCTGCATAGTTTTATTTAAGAGTCCAAGTTATAACCACAGATAAGAATTGTTATTTATATGCACCCAAATTAGTTATTGTGCACAAATGGTGCTGAGTGTTTAAGTACTTAGTAGCATTGCCCAATCAAAAAGTAGCAAACGTTCTGGGCGTTTGCCAAAACTTCCAAAGAGGAAGTTACCACTAACGGATGGTAGCTCACAATTATTCACATTACTTTGAACTACTTTGCAGAAGAAAACTGAACTTCACGTCAGCAAGTGAATCAGTAAATTATCCCCGTGTGATATTCGCCAAGCATCGATTACTCCCAATTATAAAAAAAATAGAAGAAGAAGAAGACAGAGTGAACCTTGAGCTTTGGGTCTGATCAAATGGGGATCATCCCCACCAAGCAGGATGGAGCGGAGGCGGGAGCTAAGGGAGTGAACGGCCTTCGACAAATCAGAGTATGTGTAGCAGCAGTCCCCAGAGTACTTAGGCGGAGAAATTGATTCCACGCGCTTGTCTAAGAACTCAGCAATGTCTCCCCCGAAATTGGATGAAGTAGAATTTTGACGAAGTTCTCTGGAAGCCTGAGCCACGCCGGAAGCATGGATTACTGCAATTTTGTTAGGGTTTGCTGAAGCTACTCGGAAGAACACGTGAGAAATGCAGCAATACTTTATCTCTTCTTCCATGTTCTCTTCATTCATCGTTCTGGGCAGCTAGTTCTGAGAAATGCAGCAGTTTGTTTTTTATTTGTGTTTAATCAAACATATTTTTTTAGAAAATCATAATTAAAAATTAATTTTTTTTTATAAAAAAAAAATCAAACAATCACTTAAATGTTGGAAGCTTTAGCATGAGCACTAAAGCTACTAGTGTGTATAGAAGTTCTATTATTTATTAGGGGCTGCAATTAGTATAAAATTTTTTTTGGCCCAACAATTTATGTGGAGTTTCGGAAATTATTCACATTAGTAATAATTAAATTCAATAAAAAAATAAAAATAGGACCCATTAACCCAATATAATTTTTTTTAGTAATATTACATATTAGTTATTTAAGACCTATTTGGGATGAACATAAAGTATACCTGCAAGAGATTGTGAATGCATTAAAATATAATATGTACGAGAGACTAATAAAGTAGTAGATTGAGAATCAATGACAAACGCCAAAAAAACAGGCCAAAGATAATGAACGAAGGAAGAAAAATATGTTTTTTTTTCCGTTATGTTTTCCATTCACTTCAACTTCACTTCTTGAATTTTTAATTAAATTTGAATGATTGAAAGTTAATATTAATAAAAATATTATTAAATATTAAATATTAATTTATAAACAATAAATAAAAAAAGCACACAACTTTTTCATCTTGATTTGTATCAAAATGTCACAGGTCTAATTTCCTTTTTTTCACCTTATTGTTAAGACCCTTGACATGATATGATGGGTACATTACACATATATAGATTTTGAACAGCAAGGGAGCTTATAAGAGGCGGCATATTACAGATAGGGTATGTTTGGCATCACTATTCAAATCTTGGTTTGGGACCAAAATTAAATTTGATGTAGTTTTAGATGTGTTTGGCATATTTTTGCTTTCCTTTTTTAAAATGATTTCACATACAGAACGAGGTTTCTAAAGAAGCAGTTCAATAACTGCTTTTCCGTTTTGCTTCTTTATTTTTATCTATATTTATTTTAAAGTTAGATAAAAATAAATCAATAAAAATGAGAAAAAATAGAAAAATAAAATTTTCATAAAATTGACCAAAATGTCCCTTCAAAATTTTAATTTTCATAGATCATGACCTGTAAGAAAATATTATATTAGATATATTATGTTCGCAATTAAATAAATACAAATTCAATTTTAGTTCAAATAAATTAAATTAATCATGAGATAGAGTTTAAGTTCAATTTAGAGAAAAATTATGAATTTTATTAAAATCAATTTTTAAATAAATTATCTAAATATAAACACGTTAATCTAAAATCAATCTTTATCATAACTATATTACAAAATCAATTCTACCAAAATTTATTTTTAACCGATTAAAAATCAAACGGGCTAGCATATATTGAAGCCAGCAGGCAAGGTGGAACTAACTCCCTTACCTCCCTACCGTCTTGCCGATTAAATTCACTAGAGCTGCACCTAATATATTATTTCTTGTCTAAAAATTTGTACTGCCAAAAAAGAAAAAAAAAAAGGTCTAAAAATTTGTTTCACATTAATTCATTAAATAATATATATTTGTTCATGATAGCATACGTACACACGAGTTTGGAGAAATATTTTCATATATAACCTGTTTTATTATAAATTACTCAAATTTCAGCGGCAATAACTTTATGCTTTCAAATATAAAAATTGTTCGCTCTTTTATCATCAATGCTGTGATAATAACACATAATTGAAGGACCCAATCATATAATACTTATAAGCTATAAAAATCTTATGCTTGACACATAACTACTAGAGAACCTAAATGATATAAAAATTTTGCAAGATTCTTTTTCTTAAAATAACAGGAAAATTCTTTTCTGGTGCAGATGCGGCATGCGCACAGGGTTTTAACTTTATTTAATAACATGTATTTCAAAATAAATAGTGAAATTAAGAACAGCACAAATAATTTCAGTTTTATGTATTACATGCCTTAAGCATTGATGTGAATGGCTCTTAGGGGGTGAAGCTTCTATTGGTTAATTGAAATTTTTTGTGCAAATTATTTCATTAATAAAAACACTTTTCTTACGGTGGAGGAATAAGTACCTTGGTTATCTCTACAACCCTCAAACAAACCAGAAATACACCAAAACATAAAGTAGCACCTAAGATCTTATTATTCATGCACCCAAACCTATGACCTACGACTATAAAACTTAATATGAGGCAAACCATTTAAAAATTAATTTTACTTGTAATATAAAATTAAGGGGCTTGAGTGGGAATGGCTCTAATGGGTTGCACTTTTTTTAGGGTCAACCCGAATTTCTCGTCCATTTGTATATCATTGGGTTGGAGTCCATCTGCAAGCTTCCAATTATGATTTTGGAGAAGAGTGGCTATCATCAAATGAGCTGCTCTAGAAGCCAATGGCAGTCCAGGGCACATTCTTCTACCCGCTCCAAAGGAAATCAACTCAAAATCGTGACCTTTGAAATCAACTTTACTCTTAAAATACCTTTCAGGCACAAACAAATTTGGGTCAGTCCAATCTCTTCCTATAGCCCAAGTATTGAGACTAGAACTTGTGCATTTTTGGGCACAATGAAGCCACAAATTTGTGCATTATCTAGTGCCATGCGAGGTAGTAGAAATGGAGCTGGTGGGTGCAAGCGAAGAGTTTCCTTCACTTCTGCCCTTAGGAAAGGTAACTTTGAGATGTGTGATTCTTCAAGTTTAATATCTTTGCCAATTACTTCTTCAAGCTCTTTTTTGAGTTTTCTTAGTTTCTCTAGGTTTTATAATAGTTCTGTTATTGTCCATTCTATCGTACTTATTGTTATATCTACTCCTGCAGCAAACAAATCCTACAATAGAAATATTTCAAAATGAGTATTAACTTGTGAAGGTGATAAAATCAAACAAATATTTTTTCTTGTTTGCGCTTTAAAAAATTAAATATAAAATATTTTATCTACTTGAATTATCTAAAGTTGAAGAGAGAAAGAGGCCTCCTGTATACCTGTGCATTCCATAAAAAATAAGGCATCCAGTATATTTCTATTTACTCCAACTGCTAGTCTTCATGAGATTTTGTTTTTTTTAACCTTCATTATTTGTTTATATTCCCATGATAATTGTTAACATCTATGCTTATTGATTCAAACGAACATGCATCTGCCAAACAAATCATTCTTTGAATAGTGCCTACCTAAATGGCCAAAAAGAATAGTGCCTACATAAGAAAAACAATTTCTTCTTCCAATTGCATGGATTAATTAGAAGCTTAGCTAGAGAGAGAGAGGGAGGGAGGGAGGGAGGGAGGGAGTTCTTTTCAAAATAAAATAAAATAGTAAGATACCCACCATCAATAAATGAACCACATCAAAGCGCTTCAATTGAGCATTATCTTCTACCATGAGACTAAGAAATGAATCCAAAACATCATGATATACCTTAGAAGCCCCTTTTGAAGCTCTGTGCTGTATTCGTTCTTCAATAATGCCATCAATAAACTGGAAAATCTTGCTAAAATAACTTTCCATTCTGGAGCGCTTACTTTGTGGGTCAAGTAAACGAAGAAAAGGGAAGAAATCTGAAAAATTAGGTCTTCCAGCTTCTTCCAAAATCCCTGATATAAGATCTTTAAATTCTCTAGATGAATCAGAAGCAAAACTAGCAACATCAACGGACAAGAGTGTTTGAAATGGAATTAAGGGTCCTTATAAAGGTAGCTTCGCCAATATCCAAAGCTTCACCTTTGCGGCAACATTGATTCACATACTCCAGCAAATCTTGCAGCTTCTCACAACTCAAATTCTAGGTAGAATCAAGCTGGAGAGATGAAAACATCTTTGTGACGCGCGCTCTCCTAAGTGTCTTCCATTGAAGTGACGATGGATGGACGAAGGCCACAGAAACTTTGTGGTGGTCGAGTGCTTGTACAGTGTGAGGGACCATTCGGCCTGAAAACACCAAATCATTTTTTCTAAGTGCTTCTTTGGCTACACCTGGGGAAGAAATGACAATGGTGGTTATGTTTCCTAGCTTGAGAGTCATGAGAGGTCCGTAAATTTTGGAGAGATTTGCGAGTGAGTGATGAGGTTTTGCGCCAAGCTCCAAGATGTTTCCGATGATGATAGGATATGGGGATGGCCCTGGTGGGAGCTTGGCAGAATGTTTACAGCTAATCATTTGCTTGTATTGGAAGGAGAGGATGATGATGATACGAAGGAATGACAATAGATAGGGAAGTAGCAGGAGAATTGCTGTGTAGTCCATGTGTCACACCCGAAAATGCGACGCGGATGGCGCGGGAAATAGAAATAAAAGAAAAAGGGGAGAAACCGGCCCGCCCGACGGAAGGCGGATTTCGGAGGGGAGCCGCCACCAAAATTTTAAGGGAAATTTTGGAAAACCGGAACATAAAAACAAAAAGGGATAAGGATTGGTCTGCAAATCAGAGTTGGGTTCGGGAGTACGATTGTGAGTGGGGAAGGTGTTAGGCACTCCCACAACACCCGTTCCTAAGAACGGTTACCTTAGGTTGATCATGCAATTTTTATGACTTTTTACAAATTTATTTTAATTGCCCTTTTATCACTCACATGCCAAAATAAATATATATAAAAAAAGAAAATGTAAAAAAATGAAAATAAAGAATAAAATGAAAATATGAAAAGTTAGAAAAAATAAATTAAGGAAAATATTATTTATTTACAAAAGTGGACTTGACCCAGAATGAGAGTCTGGGGCCTACGTACCCTGCGATAGGGATCAAAGTCGACGTAGTTCGGACTAGAAAAGCGTGTCACTGGATTGGTATTTTTTATTATATATTATTTGAAAAGAGAGGTTTATAGAAAATAATTTTGTCCTTCCACAAAGAAAACAATCTTTAGAATTGGTTGGTATGTTTTAATTTGTAAAAGACAGATTAATTCCCATCATTTACTCTTTTCCTTTTTTATTATATATTTTTTTGTTTAATCAATTTCTAAAAGAGGAAATATATTTTTCTTCAATTTAAAAAATAGGATTAAAATTATTTGTAACTTTAAACATTTTATTTTGATTTGAAAAAAGAAATATTTGGAAACAATTTTATTTTCACAAAATAAAACCAACTGGCTCATGTGGTGACTTTATCACTCACATTTACCCATTGATACCTAAATGTCCAAGGTATTGTTACTCGAGACAAAAGGCATAACAAGAGTTCGAATGAAAACAAATAAATTTTTTGAACAAATAATTATTTATTCATTTTTTTTTACTATAAAAATCTTTTTAACACCTATTTATTTATTAAAAAAAAGATTAAAAAATGTTATCATTACGTATATTTGAAAAGAAACAATAATCAGCATATGTGGTGACTTCATCACTCACAAGTTACTGATCTGTATTTAAAATATCCTCGGTGTTTCCACTCGAGACGAATAAGCATAAAGATTAAAAAAAGGTTTGAAGAAAGACATAATTTTTGTACAAATCATTTTTATTTTCTTTTTATGGAAATAGATAAGATCCATTTAGCACATATTTACTTATTTAAAAAAAACATTAAGACAAATACAAAATGTGGTTATTACATATATTTTTTAAGAGAAACAATCAGCATATGTGGTGACTTTATCACTCACAAGTTACTGATCAATATTTGAATACCCACGGTGTTTCCACTCGGGGCAAATAAGGGATGAGATCTTGAATGAAAAGGATTTTTTTTTCTTTTGTCAATCACTTTATTATTATTATTTATTTATTTTTTATGAAATAAAAGACAATTAGAAAAAAACGAATAAAAATTTAAGGAAAGTAAATAATTTTGATATGAATTATTTTTATAAAAATGGAAATAAACAAGATTATTAAGAGGAAAGCGTTAAGAAGAATTTAAAGTGTCGTTCTTACATAAATTTCTAACAATAATCGACATATGTGGCAATTTCGTTGCTCACAAATTGCTGATTAATACTAAAGTACTCTCGGTGTTACCACTCGAGGTGAATAAATAAAAAAGATAGAAGTTTGAGGGATAAAATTGAAAAATGGATTTTGTGCAAATCATTATATTATGAACGCAACAAGGGTAACATAAAAAAGAAGAATGGTAAAAGGAATTTGGAAATAGGACTTTGATATATATAGTCTGTATATATATATATATATATTTTCATGCATTTAGAAAACCACTTTTATTTATTATTCTACATATATATATATTGGGCCCTAATTAATTCCTAATAATCTTTTGAATCATAAAACAAGACTGAACATGCTTAGTATATAATTATCACCTATGATCTTAAATTTGAACAAAGTAGCCTACATATTTATCCGACTGTGTTGAAACTCACAACAGGTTTAAGCTATACTGGCTATCCTAAGGAGAACACGCGGCTAGATTGTCTCCAATACTTCTGCATCCATACTAGAAAAGATGTTTCTTATGAAAACTTGTCCAAATTTCTAACCATTCTTATGACATTCATACATCAGACATACACAGTATCTCAGTAAGAACATTCGCTACCCAGCACAAACAAAAGATTCTTTACGGCTAATGAATTACGCAATCACTGCCATAACTTCAGCAGACATTCCCCAAAGAAACCACGCATCATACCTCCAGGTATGACATACTAGGCCTAAGTTCATGCTCAAACATGTCCAATGCACAACCCTAAAGCTCAAAGACAGACCAAAAAAACGAAATGGAAAGAGAATCCTTGAACAAGAATCTCCCACATACAAACAATAATGCCCTATATACGGCTACAAGTTCATTTTGGGAGGAGACAGTGGTGTAACAACTCAGAAACAAGGTATTAAATCAGCAAACTATATGATAAAACCAGATTCGATAAAGGAACAGAACACGATCAAAGCAAACATTACCAAACCAACAATGCTAATGTTCGTATATGTTCCTTGTGTTGCTGTGATGGCCAAATGATTCGTCTCGGCATTGTCTTTTCCCCTTTTCCCCTGCTTCTTAGGATTTTCGGCATCCAATAACTCTCCACTTCCTCTCTGTTCTCTGCCAAAATTCCCTCTATTTTTCAGATTCTCCACTCTCAGACCGCAGAAATCTCCAGAAAAAGCCCCCCCTTTAGGGTGTCACTCCACGGCTTATATGGGCAACACCGAGGGTGATAGGACGAACCGATGGAGCGCGTGATCCTTCTCTCCTCTGTTTCTTCGTCCCATCTCGTGCCTTCATTCCTTCTCGCCTCCACTACTCTGCTATAACATGGTACGGAACAGAGCCTCTTTGTCGTTTCTGGCCTCCAAGCTGTCCCCTTCTCGTAATCTCACTCTCTTTCTCTTCTCTCTCTGCGGTCCCAACTCGTGCTCGCCCTCAAATGCCTCTTGCTTCCACTACTCTGCTCTGACAGAGTACGGAGTAGTGGAGATCCCTTCATCGTGTCTTCTCGGCTCCCTACTCCTCTGACACCACCGAGCCCTAAGGCTCCTTCAGATTTACCTCCACGGGCAGCTCCCTCGGTGGTTTCCTTCGGCCGAGCCCATGCCCGAGTCTCAATCCCACGGTTCCTTTGTTCCTGAACTCCCTCACCTGCGGCCCTATGCCACCGTGCTGCAGCCTCTAAGAGGCTCTCCTCCTTTTTTTTCTTTCATGGCTCTCGGCACCCCCTGACCTTCAGTCCTGAGCCCTAATTGAGGGCTCAGGAAATTGGGAGTGAAACGCTGAGCTTTCAGCGTTTCATCCCCCTCCCCCATTCATTGTTTGTTTTTTTTTTTAGGGTTTCAGCCCAAAATCATTTTTTTTTAAGACTCTGGGCCGAAGTTTGGCCCCAAAATCTCCTTTTTTTTTATTATTATCTTTTTTTACTATTTCAGATTTCAGGCCGAATCTCAGCCCAAAACCTCTTTTTTATTTTATGTAATTCGGACTCTGGGCCGAATTTTGGCCTCAAAGCCCCTTTTTTTTTTTTTAACATTTCAGATTTTGGGCCGAATTTCGGCCCAGATTAATTTTTTTCTTTTTTGCTTTGATTCATTTATTTATTTATTTATTTTTTTATCTATTTATTTATTATTTTTTGTTTCTTTCTCTTTTTTTTTCTTCTCTCTTTTTTTTTTATATTTTCTATTATTTATTTATTCATCTATTATTATTTTTTATTATTTTTATTTTTTATTAATATATTTATATATATTTTTAAAATTACACGGATAAAATATGATGTTCACACCATGGCTTAACGCTTTTAGCTTAGCCTTGTCTCTTAACGCCTCTTATTTATAGAAAATGGCAACTTATCAAGGTTAAGATTCAGACACATGCAATTTAAAAAAAAAATATTTTCAAACTCAAGTAATTAATAAGTTGTATTATTTTATTGAAAGATAAAAGTTGTTATTTTTACGACGATCATGAGGCGATAGAAAGCAGAAAAATTTAGAGCAGATATGAGACAAAATAGGGGCTATGATGGGAACAAGTAATAAAACCACAATCTTAGGCTTTTTGAACCTATACTATCAGGAAAAGAAAGAAAGAAATTATAAGATGCAACATCATGAAAAATTATCTATGATAATGCTACGCACCCTGAAACGGAAAGTTAATTAGTGTGTTCACTTTTTTCTACAAATTACATTGGTTAGAGAGATTTACCTGCAAGTACGTAAAATTGTGAATGAGTGGCTGGCACGCCGTTATCTATCTTGTTCTAGCATCTTGAATGTCAGGATCACGTGCCATGCAGATATATACAACCACGTGTTTTTTAACGATCAGATTCAAACAAATTTAGTGACAAGAGCAAAATTTAAAAGAAAAAAATTGTTTTCAAATTCAAGTTCTAAGTTGTAGGATTTGATCATCTCCAATCAAAATTTTTCAAGCAATTTCTCCAGTCAAATCTCTACTTTTATGTAATCTAAATTTATCTCACTATTTATTTTACTATTATTTTTCTCTACTATATTTTCCCACGACTTGTTCTGCTCTTTTAGAGCCTTATTATTTTTTTTAATAAATATTATAGACCTTGAATTACGTGAAGGATTGATATTTGGTTGGAGAAATAACTTAAAAATTTTTTGCAGGAGAGGATCCACATCCCTTAGTTGTATTATTTTATTGAAAAGTTAAATGTTGTTATTTTTGGGACGGTATTCTCTTCACTTCCCTTCCCAACTACTTCCTCTCTACTTTATATATCAATTACTGGATTAAAACTGAATGGTTTTAGTTTCAATTATTTACAAAGTGAAATTCTCTTTTATGTTTTTATTATTGCAGTCATGAGTTGTTCAGATAAAATATTAACAATTTAAATTTATTCATTTATTTTTATAATTCAATATTTTTATAATAACTCTATAAAATATTAAATCCAAACTGTTTAATTTTAATCTAATGGTCCAAATAAAAAATGGAGAGGAAGTTGTTGAAAAAGAAAGTGGAGAAAAGTCAAGTGTCACTTTTTTTTTAGTACCAAAGATATCCTCTACTTATCAAAAACTAATTCTTTCAAGATATATAAATTATTGAAGTAGGTTTTGCTTTTCTAAGCAAAATATTTTTCATATACACAATAAAAGATCGAATTTAGAACAATAGAGAGTCATTTTATTTTAGGATGCACTCCAAATTGAATGAGGCAAATATGATGCAATAGAAAATAAAGGAATTTGAGACCAAAATGAGCACTTTATTATAAAACTAGACCAAAAATCGATATAATTATAGAAATCGACCTTTGTTCCTTTAGTTGAAAAAATTGAAATATAAGATTACCAAAAATAAAATAACAGTCAACCATCAGTCAATGGTGACTAGCCAATAGTGATTTTGCAACTTAAATGATTAATTTTTGTGGTTTATAACTTATTTTTTAAAAAAATTTGTAACTTACTTACTTTGAATTTATAATTCTATTTTAAAATTTTTACCATAAATTGTTTCAGTGGTTCACAACTTATTCTTTAAAATTTAAAATTTATTTATTTTGAATTTGTAGCTTAATTTCTAAAGCTAAATAATTATAATTTAAAGACTAAATTTATTAATTAATTTAATAAATTGAATGTATAGCTACATAGAAAATTGCTACCAAAGTATTCAAAATTATAATATTTTTAAAATTTAATAATAATTTCTTTATAGCTTGATATTTCTTATAATCAATTTTCATTTTAATTAACAATAATTATAATACCAAATTTATTTAATATTGATTTTAATTAAGAGCAAATACAATGTCATATTTTATTTCCAATGATTTCCAACTAAATTTGTGTGAATTTTAACTAAACCTCCTCTCTTTTTATTAAAAGTAAATTATAATGTCAAATTTTAGGGATGTTTCTAGCCGGATAAGAGCATTTTTATCGATTCCTTTTGTTATATAGTAAAGGACTTTGGTTCTTCCCTTCGTTTTTTTTCCCAACGACTTTGGTCCTTCTCACAAATTCATAAATTCGAAATCCTTCGTTATAAATTCTCCCTCTAATCTTATATATAAAAATTTTTACCTTAATTTTAAATATAAGATTCTTTACAATATACGAGATGATATTTATTATATATTTCTTAAAAAAAATATCTCTATTTAATATATCCAAAAAAAATTAAATAAAAATAATTAAAAAAAATCAAAATAATTAATTAATTTTAACTTTTCTTTTTAATTCACATCATCCCATTAAAGATTGAGTATGTTTTTTCGTGAGCCCCTGGAAGCAACTTTCCTGATTCCTAGAAGTCTGTAACGAAGTGTGATGAGCGTGGTTATAGCATTCTTCTGTTCCTTATGAGGCCCTATATGTCTTTTCCTTCTGACAGTGTCTGCATGTTTATTGCTCCATGTTTGTCATTTGATTTAAATTCTTCCTGTGATGATGGGACCCATCACCCGACAAGAAAAAAATCGCCATTATCATACATGTCTCCATAAAAGGGCCGCCCAAACCCTTGGCTGGCACTCTCCGTTTTTTCTTTTACTAATCGAAAAGGGACGGGTTAGAAACCCATGGAAAATCCATACGTGAATTCTATCTCTATCCAACTAAACTCCTCCAGGGTATGTAGAAGTTTTGATGGCTGACAAAACCCTTCATCCCAAAATAATTTAAGGCCTTCAATAATACTAGTAATTTTTGCCTCCGTGCCTAACTGGAAGTTTCTTCATGAAACCTTTTATAAATCTTCCATTCTTATCTTTGAGTATGCCTCCACGCACGGCTTGCCCCATTGTTACTTAAAGACCCATCGACAACAAATCAAATTCAATCGGGTTTCGATGGAACCCAGTTTTCCTTATCAAGAAGAATGTGTTGAATCCATTGTTTAAGGATGACGGTCATTTAACTTTACTTTTCAATGCATCTTTTCTTATCTACCCGAGTCTCTAATCTAAAAAAAATCTCTGAAATTTAAGGGATGACCATTAATTTAGACTGGATTTTTTAGTACTGAATTTATCTCCTTTTGTTAAGGATGTGTTGAATCCATTGGCTATATTAGAATTAGAATCTAGATTGCTTAAAGAAACTTAATTAACTTTAAAGATGGAATTTGGATTCTTTTTTATTCTAGTTAAAAATTATGAAGGTGCACCCTTGTGCGCTCCACATAATATCTCTGATGAACTCCCAACACCAATTAGAAGCAAAACCATATATTATACTAATAATTAATATTCCCCCATTTTTTAAATAATTTATCCTTTGAATACTATCTCTACTCTAAAAATTTTGTTGTTTTAGAATTTATAGATTATTTAATTTTTTTTATCTAATTATACCCTCATTTATTGTTATTAATATTGTTTCTCATTCTCTCTCCTAGTTATAACATACCACTCCATTCCTTAATATAAGGGACAAAAGACAAAATCACACAGACCAAAAAAAATAATAAATTTGTCTGAAATATAAAATAGTTTCCAAAAACGCCCTCATTTAATATTAATAACTTTTACATCATGCAATTAATGCAAATAGAAAAATACTATATTAATTAGGGGCATTTTTGGAAAAAAGTTATTAAATACACTAGATAAACCCCCTTGTCCCTTATATTTTGAAACATAGAAATTTCCCCACTTGTCCCTTATATTAAGAAACGGAGGGAGTATTTGATAAATGAGGGTATTTTTATCAATATATATATTTATTAATGATTTCTTAACCTATAATTGCGTTTGGTAAGAGGGAATGGGGGTGAGGGAAAGGAAATAGTGACAAATTCCCGCCATTCACACTTTTGGTAGGCAGCATCCTTCACTTTGAATTTATAACTTTGTTTTAAAATTTTTACTATGAATTAACTTATACTTCAAAATTTATAATTTATTTATCCTGAATTTGTAACTCAATTTTCAAAACTAAATAATTATAATTTAAAAACTAAATTTATTAATTAATTTAATAAATTGTATATAAAGCTACATAGAAAATTACTACCAAAGTATTCAAAATTGTAATATTTTAAAATTTAATATAATTTCTTTATAGCTTGATATTTCTTATAATCAATATTCATTTTAATTATGTCCCCACTTTTGGTAGGTAGGCCCTATTCTTTTAACTAAATTTTAAGACCCAGACAAATTTGATTCTTAAACGTCCCCACTTTAAAAAATATCTCAATTATGTTGAGATACGGAGAAAACTAAAAAAAAAAAAAAATCTGGTGCTTATCCTTATCTAATTGACAATGAAGAAGTGGCAGAGCTGGAAAGCAAGCAAAATATTTTATCTCTTTGAGCATATAACCGCGGCTATTGCTCTTCAAAGTGAAAAAAGAAATAATACAATTAATTTTTATCTTAATGAAATTTTTTGTTTCATTTTTTAAGTTTAAATATAAAATATTTTAACTTTATTATTTTACTTTAATTTTTTTCGAAGGTCAAAAATAAATTTGAAAAATATAATATATAATATTATAGGCAAAACTAATAATTTTGTTGTGTTATGACAATTAATTTACATCATAAATTAAAATATAAAAACAAAAAATCTACTAATCAAATTTGCTTGAAGTATAAAAATTCGTTTAATTAATTTGCAACAATTAACACCGTCTTGCACGCATCAATATCTTCATCATCTTCAGTTTATAGCGACGTATTTATAAATTATTTCATCATAAAAAACTCGAAATTCAAACACCAACCAAAATTTATAGCAAAGAAATTGAAGAATGAAGTGCATATGAGAGAAAGAGATTAATTTTGAGAAAATGTGTAGGAAGAAATGAGAGGGAAAATGGGCTTTTCTATATGAGAAAGCACAGGTTTTGCACACGGCTCTTATTGGAACTGCAGGGCTAAGTTATTTAAGAAACGGCAGCTATCTATTTTACAAGAGCATAGTAGATAACCCTTGCGTACGAGAAAGGGTTTAAGGATTACTGATGGATGTTGCCATAGTTATTACTAAACTTTGGTGGGAATGGCAATGAGAGGCTGAACCCTTTTTAAGGTGAGCCCAAACTTTTCCTCCATATCTATTTCATCACGTTGAAGCTTCCAATCATACTTGTGGATAAGAGAAGCTAATATTAGGTGAACTGATCTAGAAGCCAATGGCAATCCAGCACAGATTCTTCTACCTGCTCCAAAAGGAATCAATTCAAAATTACAACCTTTGAAATCAATTTCACTCTCCAGAAATCTTTCGGGCATGAATTGATTTGGGTTGCCCCAGATACTTGAGTCTCTTCCCATTGCCCATACATTGATGAGAATTTGTGCATTTTTTGGCACTGTGAAGCCACGAATCTCTACATCTTCTAGTGCCTTGTGAGGTACCAACAATGGAGCTGGTGGATGTAAGCGTAGAGTTTCCTTCACCACTGCCCTCAAGAATGGCAACCTTGAGACGCATGAGTCTTCGAGTTTAATGCCTTCGCCAATAACTTCTTGCAACTCTTTTTTGAGTTTTTCTAATTTCTCTGGGTTACTTAATAACTCTGCCATTGCCCATTCTATTGTACTTGATGTTGTGTCTGACCCGGCTACCAACAAATCCTAAAATTAATTTGGTAGGAAAATGGTATAATTAATTAAAGAATTTGGACCCCAAAAGTAATTAAGGGTTGTGTGAAGCTTGCTAAAGTGACTGTTGAATTGATGGAATGATAGAATCATAGAAATATAGAGTGTAACATATGGTTTGTCTGTCAATGTCTTATCTAGTTAGCTATATCTCTTATGGTAGAAATTAATGAGTTATTTTTAAGGTAAATGAAAAGGGAGAAGATGTTTCCTTCAAATGACTATTTTTAATTCATAGAAAGTAATTTAAATTATATGTGCATACAAAAAATTTTCCCTCATTCTCCTTTTAATAAAACTCATTTTTTATCCACCAAACCTAACCTTAGATCAATCGGTCGCATGGTGCGAATTGTATAGTATAAGAAAAGATTCAACCGCTTAATTAATGGCCAATTCATCAAATTATAGTTTGTTCTATTAGTACCGTTGATCTATGGGATGGGTAATATTTTTCTCTAAATGTTAACAAATAATAATATCATGAATAATAAAATTAGTACTTTTTTAAGAATAATTTTACTCATATCTTAAATATTTTTGTAACTTCTTTATGCCAGAGGTGAACAAAATAATAGTGAGAGAGGGAGGGAGGGACTCACTCCAAATAAATGCGCGAGATCCAAACGGGCCACTTGAGGCTTGTCTTCTTCCGTTCGACAGAGAAATGAATCCAACACATCATTGCAAATGTTGGCCTCCATTTCTGAGGCTCTAAGCTTCATCCTTGCTCCAACAATATCATCAATAATCTTTATAAGCTTTCCAGCATAATTGTCCATTCTCAGACGTGCACCTTGTGGGTCAAGTACTCGAAGAACAGGGAAAAAATCTGCAACATTAGGCTTCCCAGCTTCTTCCATCATACCCCATATAGTATCTCTAAATTCTCGAGATGAATCAGAAGCAAAACCAACGAGGTCAATGGAGAAAAGAGTACTAGATATAGAATTAAGTACTGTCGTAAAGGCAACCTCACCAATATCCAAAGCTTCACCTTTTCTGCAACATTCATTAACGTACTCTAACATTTCTTGCAACTTCCTTAAACGCAAATTCTGGGTGGAATCAAGCTGAGAAGATGAGAATATTTTGGTAGCACAGGCTCTCCTAAGATTCTTCCATTGAACTGAAGGATCCAAAAACACGACCGAAAGTTTTTGGTGGTCGAGTGTTTGAAGTGTGTGAGGGACTGTTCGACCTGAAAAAGCTAAGTCATGTTTATGAAGTACTTCCTTGGCCATGTCCGGAGAGGAAATAACTATTGAGGTTATACTACCTAGTTTGATAGTCATGAGACATCCGTAAGCCTTTGAAAGTTTGGAGAGTGATTGATGAGGGTTTTTGCCGATTTCCAAGATGTTTCCGATGATAGGCAAAGGAGGAGGCCCTGGTGGAAGCTTGGAACGTTTAGGGTCACGGTTTCCATGGAAGAAGACGACCATCCAACGGCATGAGAATAGAACGGCGGTAACTAGTAGCACAAGTGTTGAGAAGTCCATGGCCAAGAGCTTTCGCTTCCTCTGGATAAATCGAACCTTGGTATTTTTATTTATAGACATAAATATATACCTAACAATATTTAGTATAGTGTATGGCATACTAACTTCCAGAAAAGTAATAAGATTATCTACTGATTAACCTGTGGAAAAATCGAAAGATGTTTACGTCCATCGTCGTCCCAACGCGTGTCTGTGTTTTCATAGTGAAAAATATCAAACTCAGATATATAATTGTCTAAAGTAAATTAAATCATGATTTTTAACTATTATATATCTTTTTTTATTTAAACATGTTTGTGATAAATATTTTTACTTTTATTTAAATTTTATTTTTATAAACTGTAATTATTTTAATAAATCTTTTATAAAAAGGTAATTTTAACAAGTACTAAGTATATATTTTGAGCTGAAGTTCTCTTTTTTAGTGAAATTATTAAGCTAAAAATCTTGTTCTTGAGCGATAAATATAATTAATATTAAATGACTTGTATTTTATAATCCTTACTTGACAAACTTGATATTTTTTCAATGAATTATATGTGATTTGTGAAACAAATCATAATATTTATAATTTGTAAATAGTGTGATTTATTATAAATTTTATTATATATATAGATGTCAATAAATATATTAATATATATATATATATAATAAGATAAAAAATAAATAATAATAATATTTACAAATTATGAATGATATAAAACTATAACTCATTTTTATTAAAGAGTATGTGTCTGCTTAGTTTCACTTTCAAAAAGCAGTTTGGTCACAAAACTAAGTTTTCAATTTTTTGTGGATGTTTGGGTGTGTCATATGGATAGAAGATAAATAGAGTTGAGGCAAAAGTAACTCCAATGCTACTTTTCCGTTTGCTCCAACGAGATTTGAAAAGAAGTCAAATAAAAATAAATTAATAAAAATAAGAAAAAATGGTGAATCTAGGAAAATAAAATCCTCATAAAATTTCTTTTATCTAATAACCAAAATACCCTATCAAAATTTTAATCTTTATTGACTATGACCTATAAGAAAATGTTATATTAGATAAACTATATTTTCAATTAAATAAATAAAAATTAAATTTTAGTCCAAGAAAATTAAATTAATCATAAGATAGAGTTTAAGTTCAATTTAAAGAAGAATTATGAGTTTTGTTAAAATTAATTTTTAAATAAACCATCCAAATATAAACACATTAGTTAAAAATTAATTTTTATTATTACTGCATTACAAAATTAATTTTATCAAAATTTATTTTTAATCATGTGAGAATCAAACGTCAACTACGAATTTCACTATGTCACATCCAAGCTGTGTTCTTGGTTGTGTAGGGTACATGGCTAAGGGGGTTGCGTTATCCTTTTGATAAGAGTCCATGCCCTCTTAGCTGCGCTAATTTCTTGACAAAATATCTACTTTGAATGGGACAAAAACTGACACCAAGTCAAGCGTAATATTTTTCATACACAGAGACATAAGTTAATTTGAGATATTAATCAACCAACTTCTCATACATTACACAAAATTTGAAAAATAAGTGTCAATATTTTTTATTTTAAAATAATAATGATTTGTAATAAATTTTATCTTATCGATTGGATGCATGATCACACAGACAATTGACTATATAGGCTACATTTAGAATTTTAGATTAAATTATATAATTTTAAAATTTTTGCTATGAATTATTCAGTTGTTTACAACTTATTCTTCAAAATTTACAATTTATTTACTCTTTAATTATAATTCACTCTAAATTTGTAACTTAATTTCCAAAGCTAAATAATTATAATTTAACAACTAAATTTATTAATTAATTTAATAAATTGTATATAAAGCTATATAGAAAATTACTATGAAAGTATTCAAAATTATAATATTTTTAAAATTTAATAATAATTTCTTTATAGCTTGATATTTCTTATAATCAATATTCATTTTAATCAACAATAATTATAATATCAAATTTATTTAATATTGATTTTAATTAAAAGCAATTACAGCATCATATTTTATTTGCAACTAAATTTGTGTGATTTTTAACGCAACCCCTGCTATTTTAATTAAAAGTAAATTGCAATGTCAAATTTTAGGGATGTTTCGAACTGGATAAGAACATTTTCATCGATTCCCATTTTTATATAGTAAAGAACTTTGGTCCTTTTTTTTTTTTTTGGACAACTCACAAATTCATAAATTCGAAATCCTTCATTATAAATGTTTTTTCCTTAGCCCCCAGAAGCAACTTTCCCTAGAAGTCCGTAATGAAGCATGACCTGCATGTTTTCCATTTGATTTAAATTCTTCTTGTGATGATGGGACGCATCATGCAACAAGAAAGGGATCACCGCTATCATACTTTTTTTTTTTTGCATTATCATACATGTCTCCACTCTCCATGCAGGGGCTGACCAAGCCCAAGGGGTGGCTTAAAAGCCCATACAAGATCTATATGTGAAAACTATTCTTATCAACTAACTCCCTGTATATATTAAGATCATGTGTAGCCTTTGCCAACCAATTAGCACTTTTCTGTAGACCAGATAGAAATCAATTGTCAAATTTCTTGCAAAGAAATGAATACAGTCTTCCATGGTATTCCTTATGTGTGAATTCTGGCATCAGTCTCTCATAATAATATTAGTAAATTTTGTCTCCGTGCTGCTAACTGGTGGGAGTTTCTTCATGAAGCCCTTTATAAATCTTCCATTCTCATCTGAGTATGCCTCCACACACTGCTTGCCCATTGTTACTTAAAGACCCATCCACATCAAGTTGAATCCAATTGGGTTTTGGTGGGACCTACCTTATCAAGAACAATGTGTTGAATCTATTGTTTAAGGCTAGCGCTCATTTAATTAACTTTCCTTTTCGATGCATTTTGTCTTATCTACCCGAATCTTTAATCTAATAAAAATCTATGAAATTTAAGCGATGACTATTAATTCAAACTAGATTTTTAAGTACTGGATTTGTCTCCTTTCATTAAGAATGTGTTGAATCCACTGGCTATATTAGAATTAGAATCTGGATTGATGTCTATACAACCAAAACAACTTAAAGAAACTTAATTAACTTTAAAGATGGAGTTTGGAGTCCTTTTTATTCAGGTTAAAAATTCTGAAACTGCACCCTTGTGCGCACAACATAATATCTCTAATGAATTCTCGACACCAATTAGAAGCAAAACCATATATTATAATAATACTTAATACTCCCTCAGTTTTTAAATAATTGACACTTTGGATACTATCTCCACTCTAAAACTTTTTTTGTTTTAGAATTTATAGCTTTTTTGATTTTCTTTATTTAATTATACCATCATTTATTATTATTAATATTGTTTCTCATTTTCTCTCTTAGTAATAATAGTATATTAATTAAATAAGGATATTTTTGTTAATATATACATTAATTAATGATTTCTTAATCCATGGCTGTATTTGGTAGAAGGGATTGAGAATGGGTGACGAATTTCCTCCATATGCACGTTTGGTACGCAGCATCCTTCAATCCTTAGAGTCACCAACGCCCATTTGTTTGGGAATAATGAAACCCACTTGGGGGTGGGATTGGGCTTAAAACCATAGGATTAAGATTTTATGGACAAAAATACCCCTCCATTTTTCTCAAATTTTGATGGCATCAATGCTCTAGACCTTCCTCTCAAGAATCTCATTGCTGGCATCCCGCTACCATCATTGTCTTCCACGCCATCGCGACCACCACCACTGGTAGCATCTCCCTCTCCTTTCCCTCCCTCTCTCCCTTTCGTCTTTCCTGCCATTGATTTGGTTTGAACAACCATGGCTATGAATGCTAGATCTGGTTTGAATCATGAAAGAAACCTTAATGTCGGAGTTTAAGTTGGTTCAAATTGACATCTCCCTCTTCTTCTTACTTGATGGTAGTGGCTTTGATTCAGGTGGTGGGGTAGTACTGAGAGATGTTGGCTTAGACCCAATTGTCAGTGAATGAGGATTGAAGTTGGCAAGGTCAGTAAGGATCTCATCTCCAGTGTTCATCTCTTTTGTTGTATTCATTGTATCTTGTCATTGTATACCACCAGCGAATCTCCTTTTCCCTTGTTGTTCTTCACAGATCCTTCACAAATGATTTTTTTTTTGTGGGAAATTGGCTTGTTTGTCTATTGTTGAGAGAAGTAGGTGGATGAAGGAGAGATAGCCGATAAGAAAGATGGTGGTAGTGATTGTGGGCTCTAAAAAGAAAGGAGGAAGGAGGGAAGTTCTTCTCTTTTTAATCTAGGAGCATTTAGGTTATTTTACTACTTTTTTGTCTTACCTTTTTTGTTATTCCCATATTTTTTTTCTAGGATACTAAACATACGTTTAAAAGCTCATTATTATTATATAAAAAATTATTCTACATGTTAAACGAGGCATATATTCTATAACATTAAATAACAAAAATGTTGGAACAGAGAAAGTATTTTATTTTATTTTTTCAAATAATTGTTACTTTAGACTTTCAAAATAGTATTAGTTGTTTTTTTAATTATAATTTTACCATTTAATAATAATAAAGAAAGAGAAAAACATAAGAGGGAAATGCTTTTTTTTTTTTACCAAGATAAGAGGGAAATGCTTACAAACATAATTAATAAGGGTATTATTCCTTCTAATTCTTTTATAAGATACTTTCAACTATTTCACATAGATTAAAGAAATTAGTTATATTCTTAAAATTTATAAAAAATATTTTTTTTTACCCTTATTAATTAAAAATAATGCAAACTTCATTAAATTATGCTATCAATTATTATTACATGAGAAATAATGTAAAACCAATTAAACATTGGCTGAAAATATTACTTAAACTAAAATTAATCAATCAAACTTGAGTCCATCAAAGACTCAACTCCTTTAGATAATAATTTATGAGATTAAGAAGTAAATGCTCAGGGGCAAAAATGGAATAGTGTTGTTTAATATTCCAAGGTACCTTACAAAAATGATCAAAGAAACTTTCTAAATCGTACCTTATAAAAAGGGTCCTAGGGTATATAGTACAATAAAATTATATTTTGTTAAATTTTAGGTTATTTATTAGCTTTTTCAATGAACATGTATAAATCTAAAATATCAATTGATCGAAAAAGAATAAAATATTATATTTAGTCCTTTTTATAAGAGTTTTATTAACTAATAATATACATATTAAAAAATTTAGTTAAAGTGGTTAACCTCATTAAATTTGTTTAGAATTTCAACTATTTTTTAAAATTACCCCATTAAATGAAATTCATTAATAACACTCTTTCCTCCTCCTATAAAGAGGATTACACTAATATATCTCTAATTATTAATGTAATTATTTATGTTAATAGCGATTACTAATTACCAAACAGAAGGCATTTTGGGTTAAAAAAAGCTTTAATGATTTAGACAATTGCAAAAAAGCCTTATAGTAAGAAAACAAATTCTCAAAAAATTCCTATAAAAAGGACTGAAAAGAGTAGTTCATAAAAAAGTTTCCAAAAATGAACTCTAATTTGAATCATTTTATTATTGAACATGATAAATGTATTGTGCTTATATTACATAATGAAGACCATATAAGTACTTCCACTGTGCCATTTCATTTGTAGTTTAAGATTTTGATATAAGAATTAAGAATAATAATAAATAATTTAATAAATAATATAATTTAACTAAATTATCCTTAATTATTATTCTTATTTTAATGGTGGGAAATGAATACGAAGTATTAAATTACAATAAAAAAAACCGCCACATACTATTAATTGCTAAAAGGTATAATTGAAAAAAAAAATTCATTGATTTTTTAAAATAATAAATAAAATGAGACATTTAAAATTTAAAAAAAAACTAACCGAGGGAGTATTTTTTTTAACTAAATTTTAAGCCTCTGACAAATTTGATTCTTCAACGTCCCCACTTTAAAAATTATCTCAATTATGTGAGAAAACTAAAAAATAAAAGGGAAAAATAAGGTTTTTCAGTCCTTGTAGTTTACAATAGCTTTGAAATCATTCCTTATAGTTTAAAAATTCTAGAATACATCCCTATACTTTGCAAAGGTTAATCCTCAAGCTTCGATTTAAGATTTAAGTTTAGAGATGAAAAAAATAAGTTTTTTAGAGTTATGCAGTCCTGTTTTTGTGCAGGTTTTACCCTTCTAATATTATAAAATAGAAATTGGAACGACTCTGCATTCATACAGTGATACAATAATAGAGGAAAAAAAGGACATTAAGAGAGTAAAAAAATACACAAATGCGTAGCTATATGACTTTAAAATGCAAATATTTCTATCTATAATATTTAACATAAAAAAATTAAGTTGCCACGGCAGCATGAGGTCTTGCTGCTGGAGAGACCCAATTCCGACTATAGGGTTAGCACCAAAGTAAGGAAGAACATGAGGCAACGAATCTTATATTCTTATCATCTTATGATTAACAGTAGCACAGCTCATATTCATGGTCTGACCAAATCTAACTAATCATAAGACGTACACTAATATTACTGTTATCATTTAGCCATATATCCTCTTGCTTCTTCGACCGACAACTTCCAGATCCAGATATGGACTGTGTTCTGGTGAGTAGATTAATCACCTCAGCACTTTCAAGGTGGACCTGGATAGCTTTCACACCTGGATATATAAAAGGAACAAATAACCAACCAACTTACGCAAATCAAGAAAAATAATTAACCTTTTTAAATATGTCTCAAATTAAAAGCTTTTTTTATTAAAAAAATACCCCCAAATTTATACTATCATAAAGCTAATGACACATAATTAAATTTACTATTAATAATGATAGATGAAAGATAATCTGGAGGATGAATAATTAATATTTCAAATTCTAGAGTTAGTTCCTTATATTTGAGAACTCTAAAAGAATTCCCTTACACATGAAATCAATCAGTGTGAGTAAACTTTATTTTATACATTGGATGCATGAACACACAGACAGTTGACTATACGGGCCACATGTAGAATTTTAGATTAAACTTTGTGGACTAATGTGGTCTCTATGTTTACTATGTTGAATTATAAACACGTGAGGCCTCAGAAGCCAAACTTGGTTTCTCTTTGCCTTCTCCTTCCTTACTTCATATTCTCTCCACTTTTCTCACCCTCTTTTTCCACCATAATCAAGCTTTTTTTTTTAATATGTTTTTTACCTCATATTTCAACAAACCAGAGCTCTAACAAATTTGTTTCTTCTGATATAAAATATAAATCATATTTAACTAGCTACACATAAATAAATAAAAGAAGTTAAATTAATTAAATTTATAAAAAATTTACATTATTTTTAACAAAAATAATTTTCAAGGTAATTTTCTCAATCACAAGTTAAAAAAAAATAAATAAAAAAATAAATAATACATTTAATTTTATCTAAATAGTACTTATATTCTTAAAAAAATGTAAAATAAGACTTATATGGAAAATAATTATTAAAGGTTAATTAGGCATGACATTTAGACTCAGTCTTTTTATCAGTCTAGTTGTCCAGCTGTCCCATTGGATGGATCGATGTGATGCTGGAAAGAGAAGAAATCACCATCGTTAATCCATTCCACAAATTACAATATGAATTTACCGTTACTTAATTATTATAGCCAAAAGAATTAAAGAAGCATTCTTTTCCCTCTGTAACGAAAAAAAGAATTCAAGAAGCATATGCCTAACGAGACAAAAGGCCTTGGACTAGACATATCAACATTACCCGCTTTCACTGCAGGCGTGATTTGACTATTCATATTCTATATTAAATTAAATTTATTTTTAATTTTTAAAGTGCGTTCACTTCACTTTATTATTTTGATTTTTCCACACACATACACACACGTCAATGAAATCTGTCAAAGGTTTTATAAATGGAACAATGTAATTATCTGACTATATGTATGTATACGAGACAATGTAACCATCATTTTCTCGTAAAATTAACTAAAGGAATTGAAAGAATTCAAATTAACTGAACCATTAAATTTTACTCAACATATATACTCATAGAGAAAAAAACAAAAACGAAAATGAAAATATCCTTAAACTCATGAAGAGACGTACGCCCCTTGAATTTTTCTGTGTGAGATATAAGAAGGGGACCACTGTTTGGCGTTATATATCAATCTAGTCTCCATATGTTAGAGTAGTTGTGAGCCAAAGGAAAGAAGCCATGGACTTGCCCACACTAGTCCTTATTCTCTGTGCATCCCTTCTCATCTACACCATATACACCAAGCCAACCTCTCACAAATCCCTCAAACTCAGACAACACAATTCAGATTCCATCTCGACTTCATCATCCCCACTCAAGCTCCCGCCGGGCCCTCCGCCATACCCCATCATCGGAAACATCTTAGACGTCGGCTCCAACCCCCTCTTGTCCCTCACCACGCTCTCCAAATCTCATGGATCCATCATGACCCTCAAGCTAGGCACCAGAACCACCATAGTCATCTCCTCTCCACAAATAGCCAAAGAAGCCTTTCACAAACACGACCTAGCCTTCTCTGATCGAACCTTCCCTGACAGCGCCAGAGCTCTCAACCATCATCAACTTTCCATAGCATGGCTTCCCATTTCGCCCCAGTGGAGAGCCCTCAGAAGAGCATGCGTTACAAAACTCTTCTCCCCTCACAAGCTAGACTCCACGCAGAGTCTCCGCCATAGCAAGGTCCGTGACTTGATCCATTACGTCCATGAATACTCCATCAAAGGTGAGGCTATAGATCTTGCTGAGGCTGCCTTCACTACAGTGCTCAATTTACTCTCCAACATGCTTTTCTCTATGGATTTTGCTTCTCATGGTTCTGGCAAGTCTCACGAGTATAAGGAGTTGGTGATTGGGGTGGTGGATGAAAACGGAAGGTCCAATGTTTCTGATGTTTTTCCTGTTTTGAGTTTCTTGGATTTACAAGGCGTTCGTGCGAGGCTGAGGGGTTACTATAACAAGTTGTATAGGCTTTTTGATAGCATTATGGAAGAGAGATTGCGTTTCAGAGGTTCGAAAATGGAGTCCAAACATTACAATGATGTGCTGGATTCGTTCGTCGATGTTATCCAAGACGATAGTTCGCAATTGAGCCGTGCTGATGTTCTTCATTTATTCATGGTGAGTATTATTATAATTAACTGAGTTTTGTCCATCTACGGAAAAAAAAAAAATTCTTAGATTTCTTTTGTTTTGTTACAAGTTAATCCTTTTATCATGCATATGATTCAAAGATGTTAGAGAGAAAAGAAGCAATTTATAATAATATATGTATCATTTTATGTGATTAATTTGTATATAATTGAAATGTCAATTGCGTATTTGACTGTATATTTTTTCTGGAAATTTGAAGAAACAGGAGTTTATGCTTGTATAAAATAAAATTAATTGACCATGATATATAACTTGTAATAGCTAGAAATTAAATGACACATCTTATGTAGAAAGATATGGATCCTTCTTCAGCTGTATGGTCATCTAATATGACTAATTAAACATGGTGGGTTTTGATCACTTGTTACGTGGAATCCACCGTTGTGTCTCCCTTCAATTGTAAACATACACAGTGGCGGGAAAGAGTCTTGCTACTAATTATGCAGAGTAGGCCAAGGTTTAAAATTTAATTTATTCCAATATTTATGCATACTGATGATTATTGCTTGATATATATATATATATATATATATATCAGGATTTATTTGTGGCTGGAGTAGACACAACATCGAGCACTCTAGAATGGGCGATGGCAGAAATGATACGAAACCCCGAAAAAATGAGAAAAGCTCAAACAGAACTCCAACAAGTTGTTGGCCCAAATGGAAAACTTGAAGAGTCACTGGTCTCAGATCTCCCTTTTCTACAAGCAGTAGTGAAAGAAACCTTGCGCCTTCACCCACCAGCTCCACTTCTTCTACCCCACAAGGCAAATTGTGATGTAGATTTATGTGGCTTCTTAGTGCCTAAAAATGCACAAATTCTAGTGAACGTGTGGGCTATGGGAAGAGACTCAAGCATATGGGATAACCCTAATTTTTTTGTTCCTGAAAGATTTTTGGAGAGTGATCATATTGACTTTAAAGGTAATGATCTGGAGCTCATTCCATTTGGTTCTGGAAGGAGGATTTGTCCTGGCTTGCCCTTGGCTTCTAGGGTACTGGCCTTTATGTTGGCGTCTCTTTTATATCACTTTGATTGGAAGGTCCCAGATGGGGTGAAGCCAGAGGAGATGGATATGAGTCAGAACTATGGGATTACTTTGCATAAGTCTCAACCTCTAAGAGCAATTCCTGTCCGAGTGTAGTTTTTAATTTGTTGGGAAATGCATGTGATATATGCTTCTTGTTGAAGACTACATCGCTTGTGTTGTTTTACACTATATATGAAGCTTTTCGGTTCTCAAAGTCTGTAATATGAAATTTACTAAGCTATCTGCATTCCATCCTCTAATTCCGAAGAAACTCATTTGAAAATTTTAGGGCCATTATATATGAAGGTATTCACAACTAGAAACAAGTCTTGTACATCAATTTAAGCATAATTTCTCTTATCAATCAATTTGAACATTAATTATATTCAATCAAGCACTCCGCCATCAAGTTTCACAACACACACACACACATTTCTAGCTGATCGAATTATTCAATGTGATGTTTTCCCCTATCCAATTCTGTCATCTTCCCTAGAAAATATTACTCTAAACATATGCTTTGATGCGAATGTGTGACTGTGTAAGGCTCCTGGTTTAATGGGTCACTGATATGGATTAAGAGTCCAGTGGGCTCTAGTGATTTCTCCCCAATATTTCGGCCTTTATGTATATGTATTTTTCATACTCTCTTCTAAGTCATTAAAATTAAATAAATATTACTCTAAACATATTAGCCCCCCAAAAAAAAGATAACTATTCACCTAATTAATTTAAGCTGCTATAACTCTTTAAACTTAATTATTACTTAAACAAAATATAATAAATATACATTAAATATGAAATAGCTAATTAACTAATTAATCAAAAGGCCTAGAATGCTCATCATGAGTAGTTTCTTAAGCAAATGGTTAGAACTTCGATACTTAGCCCTTATGCATGAAGCAAATATAATTGGGAGCAGCTTGTCTATTGCTTTTTGCACCTTGAGGGAGATTAGTTTGTACCGCTAACGGGGATATTCCAGGTCATTTAAAAAAAATAAGTTAAATCAAAATTGAAATCAAGCGAAAATTTCACTATATAAGTATAGATTACAAAAGTCAAGTATTCTCAATACAATAAGAAGGAAATCAAGTTATTTTGAAGCTTACAATCTTAAGTCAAATTTGTATATAGATATAAGCATACTTCATTTCAATTTAAATTTGAGAAAACCGACTAGATCATTAGATGAGTTCTCTTTGGGTATGAAGTAAATGGAGCGTGTGAACTGTGAACACCCTTAATTTTCCGGTCGCCTTTCATAATTAATACAAGTATTGCAGAGAGTGGAAGTGCTTAGCACCTCTCAAAGTTGGTAGACTAGTCGTTAACCATTTATCATGATTATATATACATGTGAGTGTGTGTGTGCGCCTTGATTGAAATAGAGCGTAATTATAAATTAGTATGCTTTACATGTAGTCTGCAAAGAGATTTTCATCCCTTATTTTGATTCTGTTTCCATTGTAGATTATATAATATAATCTTGGAATTGCACAGATGTTAGTGAGATATCATGAGTCTCACCCTTGTTGGGCTTTTGGCTTACACATCCATCAATGGTGGACTCAATCGTTGTAATCCAATCACAATAGATGTCCGTACAATACAATGATGAAATGGAAGGACGACTCACCCTCACTACTAATATAACCTACTCTAGACGATCCAATATCACAAACGATGTGGGTGCCATTCATTAAGAGAATTGCGCTTAATTTAATCAATTCAAAGCATCAGTTCAACACTAAATTCAATTTATAACACTCAAGTGAATTCAATAAATCTATGACAATTAATGACCATGCCCATGTAAAGTTACTCCTAGTTTCTCTAGCATCATAAATCAAATTTTCACGCACATCCAAGTTCAATTACCAAGAATGCTTATGATTAAAATGGCGTTGGGTGAGCAACCCCCATAGATTGACTGTACTCACTAATTAAGCCAGCTTTTTAATCTTTCCACATTCAAAAAGTGACTTAGATATATGATTTGGTACATGACATGATGATCATAATCTTTTTTAGCATCAGATCAGAGATCAAATATAACATATGAAATACTGGGTTTTGGACGTCCAATTCCAATTGCCAGCCAACTGAGACAGCTTTAATTCCTATATATACATATATAATTAAATGGCGCTTTAACATACATACATACATACATATATATATTTATATAAAACCTGCACCAGATGCATAATGGAGCTAATTAAAGCATTGAGTAATTGAAAGGCATTAATTTGGTGAACTTACAAGGGGGCGTTAGACAATTACTCTTTAAGAAGAAAAACAGTAGAAGCAGTAATTGTTTGGAATATATTTGCTCTCATTATAGTTCACTGCCTGCATGCATAGTCACAACTGATCACAAGGACGACTACATTGCCGATCAATTTGTGATTACTATCTGACATTGCATTAATAAATTGAGTTACATGTTGGCTTAACTCTACAATTAACTCTCAAATTATTTTTCTTCAACTTAATTTCATCTTGCGCTAGCTTTTTTTTCTCTAAATTATAAATATGAATATGAATATGAATAAATGGTTTCCTCTCGCGTCCATATATATTCACTTTTTGTTGAAGATAAGATGATTAATTACAGCCAAGTTCTCTACCACATTCCTCTTCAGACCCAACATCAATCGTTCACAGTAATAAAGAAGGACCCAAGAGAGATGTATACAGCTATGTTCTCTACCACATTCTCTCTCTCTCCCTGTGGTGGAGAAAAGAAAAGTGTAAGGGTTGGTTAAGGCGATCGTCTCATAAATTAAAACTAGCATGAAGCCCGTGCTAACGCACGGTTATATTGTTTTTATTCAGCAGGTAGACTGTTTATGAAGAAATGATGGAATTATATTAACTTTAATGTTATGCAGATTATCTATATTCTAGAGAGATGCTGTCTTCCTCAAGAGATCAGCAATTGTTTCGGCCATGATGTTTCTGTAAAATTATGATTGGACTATTTACAAAGTATGTAGATTGGTTATTTTCTTATTCTATTTGCAGTTTAAAATTTTGTGACTTGTGATATTCCTGAAATTTATACTTATTTCTTTACTCTGTCTTTTTTTTTTGGGGGGCTTCCCAAGTTGTTATTCTCAGTTCCCTGTTTGGTTCTCTATAGAATGAGGGTTTATTATTATTATTTATTTTTTTTCCGTTGGGGATTATAGATGGAGGGTTTATAGAAGAAGGATTTCTTCATTTTTTTGGTGAGTAGAAGGATCTCTTCATTTTTTTGGTGAGTAGAAGGATCTCTTTTGAAGGATCTATTGTTTTCACGTGCTTGGGTAATAGCCGATTTTAAGCCCATACTGAATATTTTTCGCCAACCAGTTCATACTGATTTTAAGGCGATCGTCTCATAAATTAAAATGTTTAATACATATGCTTGATTATATTTGGGGTTGAGTGGTTGGAAAATTACTAGTATTAGAGTGAACATCATGGTTAACAACTGAAATTAATTAAGTTCAAACTCAAAGTGATTATGTTTATCATTTCTAATATTTCCAACAATTTAAAACCATAAAGATAATATTATCTTGAATATAAAATCATTTCTAATATACGAGGTAATATTTATTATGTATTTCTAAAAAATACTTTTATTTAATATGTCCTAGAGAGAATGAAAGATTAAATAAAGGTAGTTTTAGAAAAATGTTATGATTTTTGGAGAAATCGAGACTTTAACTTTTATTCTTAATCTGCATGATTTAATTACAAAGGTCTTAAGGATAAAAGAAAGTATTAAAAAAAAAGGACAATATTTGACTTTGAGTTTGTGAGAGGCTGGTCTAAAATGGCGTAGGGGGGTTCTGGAATTCTGAATTAATTAGATACATGTCAATGAGAGAGATTGAAAATTGTAATTAGACCAAAAGTTTTATAATGTTCTTAACATTTTATATTTTATTTTTAAAATATTCATGTTGTTATTAAATAGTCAAAAAAAATTATATATAAACTTCCTATGAATTTTATAAAAAAATATATAGTATACGATTTTTTTTTAAAACATATTTAATTTTCTCAATAAAAAATAAATTATACAGATTTTTTTAATTTTAATGAAATTACATAAGTATCTATTTGATTATTGGATGGGGATCGTGTATTATTTTAAACCATAACCAATTCCTAAACCTAATCATAGTAAGAAATTCAAATTAATTAAGAGAGAGAGATATAATCATAAGTCCCACTCAATAGTGAATTAATGACAAGTCCTCTTTATTTTGCTTTCTCATAACCCTAGGTAGAAGAGTCACTCATTGCCCCCTCTTGCATCGAGCGTCTGAGTATTGAAAGAAACCTAATTACTCCGCCCACCGGCTACTACCCCATAAGGCCTAAATTTATGGTGATTCTTCGTCACAAGTAGCAAAGGACTCTCCTTTGAGGCTATTTGTATTGATGAAAAAAAAATCAATATATATGGACGTGCCATTCATGTGGGACTCTCACTTTGTTGGGATTGTGGCCCTTAGATTGCTCTGTAATATAGTGATGCGTTTGGAAGCTTTGAATTTGTAGCACTATCATCCTAGTCCTACAAAAATTGATGTAAGGGCTTTATCTGGGGGAGAGTAGAAGGACAGAAAGGCCTTAATCTTGTGAAGTGGTCCGACATGTATCAACCCCTTAAGAATGACGTCTGTGGTCTTAAAAAGTCTTGAGGGGCAAAACCAAGCATTGTTATCTAAGCTTGCTTTCAAATTGAGAAGGCCTTGTATGGGTCCAAGTCCTACATGGCAAATACGGATGGAGCAGAGAAAGTCGAGGCACTTTCAAAACTGCAAACTCCTCACATCTTTGGCACAACATTGCTCAAGTTGGGAAGACACTGTTCAAAGCACAACAAGAGAGCAAATGCACCTATTACTGGAATCATATATACCAGCAATGGTGACTTTTCTGTAGCCTCAGCATACGCAGCCAAGCAAGAAGATAATCGGCAAAATGAAGACCCCACCCCAAATGGAGCCTCACATGGAAAGGGACGGGACCACAGTGCAGACAAACTTTTCTTTGGCTTCAAAAGGCATTTAGACAATGCTGCAAATTGCAGTTTAATTATGTAGGAATGGCATTGAAGACCTCAGTCCGTGCTTGCTGGTGCTCAGTAATTCCGGAGTGCCACATAAGCCAATTCTTTCGAATGCCTTTCAATGAATGAATGGTTTGGTTCTTGACAAATATCCACCCAAGAATTTTTTCTAATGCTAGTCGCACTTTTGAGGTTGTTGTCCATGAGGTTCAAGCCTTTGCTAATCACATTATTAAGCTAAGGCCAAAGTTGTCCTTAGATTTTTGTTGATACAGGACCCCTTGTGTGACCTCCTTCGTTTGTAGTCTTGTACATATGTTTTCTTTTCTTCAATGAAATTCCCATTTCCATTGAAATAATAATAATAATAATTATACTTCCATCACCAAATAAATAAGATAATCGATAAACTAAATATAAGAAACGATTATGATCAATACATCTAATGCATATAAAATAAAATTTACAACAAATTATACTATTTATTAATTATAAATGACTTACCTCAAACACCATACGACATAGGGCCCTATTTCTAATTTTAGACGCGCGAAGAAGTCCAGACATGACCCATGCCTTAGGTCACTGGTATCTGTTCATTTCTGCGTATCTTTTCATTTCTTCTAATTAAAGGAATAGGGAATAGCTAAATAGGCTCTCTTTGAAATTAAGTTGAACTAGTATTTCCAACCACATCATCATAATTTCCCTTTGGCTTTATATGACAAATTGCTCTGCTCTTAAGTTAGATGCCAAACTTAGTGGGAATAGCTCGAAGAGACCGAGCTTTTTTCAGAGTCAACCCAAACTTGTCACTCATGTCCATATCTTTGGGCTTCATGCCATCCTGAAGAATCCAATCAAAGTTGTTCAGAAGAGCCACCAGCATAATGTGCACTGACCTGTTGGCTAATGGCAATCCAGGGCATATCCTTCTTCCTGCTCCGAAAGGAATGAACTCAAAATCACGCCCTTTGAAATCAACCTCTCCCTCCACAAACCTCTCTGGCTCAAACGAATATGCATTCTTCCAAACTCTTGGGTCTCGTCCCATTGCCCACACGTTCACCAGAATCTGTGCTTTTTTGGGCACCACAAACCCACCAACCTTCACGTCGTTCTCTGACTTGCGAGGTATCAGAAATGGGACTGGTGGGTGTAAACGAAGAGTCTCCTTCACCACCGCGTTTAAGTATGGCAACTCTGATATTCTTGATTCTTCGAACTTGCCATTTTTACCAAGCACTCGTTGAAGCTCTTGTTTTGCTTTTACCATTTTTTCTGGGTTGTGCATAAGCTCTGCCATTGCCCATTCCACTGTGCTTGAAGTCGTGTCGATCCCAGCAGCAAATAAATCCTAGTAAAGTTTCAAATTTTTTTATTCAGAGGAGAGAGCATGAAGTTTATGGAGTGAATATCTGCTTTCTGGATTGACTAATTCAATTCAATTACAGAATCATGACTTAGTCCCACAGAGAGAGAGAAAGTAATTTAGTCAACAAATAAACAACAAAGCGGAACGGAGAGGGTACTAACCAGAAATAAGTGAAGCACTTCTTCACGTGTTAACTGAGAATCTATCATGAGATTTAGGAAAGAATCCATCACATCATCGGAGCTCTCAGACTGATCCATCTTTGAACCTCTCAAACGCAGTTTCTCCTCCAGAATACCATCAAAAAACTTAAGCAACTTACCAAAATAATGGTCCATCCTAGTTCGTGCCCGTTGTGGATCAAGTGTACGTAACACAGGAAAATAGTCCACAAGATTAGGCCTCCCAGCTTCTACCATTATATTCCATAAAGTGTCCTTAAACTCGTGAGCCTGATCAGAACTATAATAAGCAAAATCCATGGAGAAGAAAGTGTTGGATATAGCATTCATAGCTGTGGTAAAAGCAGCCTCACCAATATCCACAGCTTCACCTTTCTTGCATCTTTCCTCGAGATAATCTACAAGTTCTTGTACCTTTTTCTGACGAAGAGCTTGGGTAGAGTCCAACTGGGTAGGGGAGAAGAGTTTTGTGGCACAAGCTCTTCTGAGAGCCCTCCATTTTGCAGAAGCAGACATCCACACCACTGAAACTCTGTCATGGCCGAGAGACGAGGCAGCGTCTGGGACAGTTCTGCTGGAAAAGACCAGGTCATGGGTGTGAAGAACTTGTTTGGCCATGTCAGAAGAGGAGATGACAATGGTGGTTATGGTTCCGAGCTTGAGGTTCATGATGGGTCCATACCGTTTGGAGAGATTGGCGAGAGCTTGGTGAGGATTGTTGCCTAGATTGAAGATGTTTCCTATGAGTGGGAATGGAGAAGGCCCAGGAGGGAGGAGTTTCACAGATCTGGAGATTTTGTGGGAGATGAAGGTATGAAGGAATGCCCACAGGAATGGAAGCAGCAAAAGCAGCACTCCCGTGAACATGGTTCTCCTGAGTTTTGCTTCTTGTGCACAGGAGCTTCAGGGAGTGTGTGAGTAAATATATATATATATATATATAGTAATAGCAAGACTCATCTCTTGCATTGCATTTGAGGAGGGGAAAGATCTGGATTCGCAGTATTTTAGTATTACAACCTGTCTTTTTGGATTAATATATAGAATCTACTTTCATCATTCATTATTGTTCTTAAAATTTTATTAATATATACATTGTCAATAAATAAATAAAAAATGCACATTTAGACACGTATTATAGTTGTGGACTTTGTGGTCTCCGTTCAACCAATTTTTCTAGCTGCAAGACACAGTCCATATAAAATTAAGAAAGTACATAGGAAATTGTAATTTTCACAAGTCAAAAACGGTATATTCCATTTTTGGTTTGGTGCAAATATACATAATCTAATTTATATTTACATATCTATAGAATTCCATACAAGCCATACCACTTATAAATCAGAAGTAGTATGACTTCTCCAGTCATTTACTACTTACAAATTAAACCATATGAACAATACGGCTTATACATATTAGTTTATGACGCTTTCTTTATTTTATTATTTTTATTTTTATATATTTTATTATTTTTAAACCTGAAATTTGAATTTCTCACCCAAAATAAAATTTGATTCAAATTAGTATATCTTTCAGTTAAAAAATTTCTATCAAGTTATTATTATCTTATATAAATATTCTTTTTTTGTTTTAGCTACATATGCACATGAAATGTTGGACGTGACCAAGTTAAGCAGGTGAAATGGAGGATTTATACATGACGCAGAGACCCCACTACTCGCTTTTGCTTACGGATAACTCGCTGTTCATTCGACCTCTTTTGCTTGCTTTCTTATTCTTGATTAGGTACTGTACTGCGTTCCATACATTTTAGGAAACAAAAATGGATCACGCTACACAATTGATGGCCACATCATTTTAAGAAAAAAAAAATTGTTATGCTTTTTGTTTAATAAGATAAATTCGTGCTTTATAAATTACTCTGTCCCAAAAACAAGAAAATAAACCGAGAAATTACACGGTGCATTGGAGAGAAACTAATATACATCACCATGGTCCTTTAATTAGTTTGCACGCTACATGTTTTTAAACAACAGACAGCACAGTGAAATAAAGTAGAAAAAACAAACGAATGAAATCGTTTTGTATAATAAAAAAATGAGATAAGATTAAATAATAAAAAAATAGATATCATCAATGACAATAAAAATATAATATTTTAATTTTTGTAGGACAAAAAGAGATTAATCTTTTAAATTATGTAATACGTGGAGAGATCGCTGTAATCAATATCAATATTAATATCATTATATAAAATCAATAACAAATTACAATATTAATAAATTATGAATATTATATTTTATTTTTCAAATTTTATGTATTGTATGAGAAATATGCGTTTTTTTTATTAATGTAACTTTTATATGTTATACTAATTATAATGAATATAAAGGTAAGTTAGTAGTATGCTTATGCTGGGGTTTTTTATTTTTGGCCAAGTTTATGCTAGGGTTGCTCGCGAGGGAATCGTGCAATCCATGTCTTAAATATTTTATTTTTTCTAAATATCAAATTAAATGAACACGGAACACGATGTCTATTTTTCTTGTAATTTTGCATGGGTGCAAATAGTTCTACATTGGTTATTACTATAATTAGGAGTGTTCAATCAACTCAATGGTCAAGTAGACTTGATTCTATCGATATATCAGGTTGGTCTTAAAGATCAAGTCAGGTTAGGTACCAAGTTGAGAATAAACCTGGTCTCACCCAATTCCGATATATGTATAATTTTATATGTTTTTTAAAAAAAATTGTATGATACTTTTTTTGATATAACAAATGAAATAAATTGGTTAGGGGTGCATAAAGATCAGGTAAAAACGAGTTGATAGTCAATCCAATACCCGATCTTTGTGAGGTTAAGGGGGACCAGACCGTCTATGAGATCGAAGTTGGTCCGGTCTTAAAAAGTATTTAAAAATAAAAAAATAAATTAATTTCATTTATTAACAAAACTATAATTATATTCATTCCAAATATATTTCCTTAAAAAATAATACTATAAGAAAAAAATTTATTAAAATTATAAATACTTAATAATCATATATTATTTTTAAATAATATTAAGAAATTAATTTAAAGTTTCAAACAAAATTAAAAGATTGGATTTTTAAAAATATTCACAACAATGATATAGACATTTTATTATATATAATTCATAAAAAAATATCATATAAAATTAATATTTATAAATTTTTAAATACATATATAATTATATATATGTCAGGACCAGGTAAGACTGGGTTCGACTTTAACCCGGTGTCTAACTTGGTTCAGTATTCAGAACCAACTTGTTATGCCAGGTAGGATCAGGCCTACCGGGTTAATTGAACATCCCTAAAATTGGTTATATCAACATTGTGAATGTTTTTAAGAATTTAATCATTTAATTTTATTTAAAATTTTAGATTAATTTCTTAATATTATGTAAAAATAATACATTATTATTAAATATTTATAATTTTAATAAATATTACTTTTAATTATTATATTATTTTGTTAAGAAAATATATTTTATGAATGTAATTATATTTTTTGTGAATAAATAAAATTAACTTACTTTTTATTTTTAAATTCCTTTTAAAATCTAGCAAATTCCACTTTTATATACCGGATTGGCTCAAACTTGCCCAACCTTATAAATATTAAGCATCAAATTAACTATCAGGCTCATGATCAATCCAGGCTTATGGATCGTTCTCCCTAGCTATAGTATTTTTTTCCTTCTGGCAAGCACTTTGACATTGGTATTGTGATGATCATTGCTTTAAAGTTAGAAAGAGACAAACTCAAGGATGCAAGGGGGCAAAAAGAAAGTAGTGGAGAGCTGTATGACCAATAAGAGGACCAATTTTTAGAAGTGTCCTTTGCTACTAATATTTAATTTTAAAAGCATACTTTTTTTTTTGTTGACATATCAGTCGGTACGTTTAGCATTTTAATTAAGTGCCTTTTTTGTTGCTATTTTTTTATAACGTAATTGTACTTTTTAACTAATTTTTTTTTATTTAAATAGCTTTTTAGTAAATTATTTTATTTTTATCTAAATTTTATTTTTATAAACTGTAATTATTCTAAAAGTACTTTTATAAAAAAATAAACTCATCAGACACTAATGCATTCAAATAAAACAAAGCTAGGTAAGTTCAAGTAGCATAGTTGTATATTTAATATACAGAACTACTGTCCTTTTCATGATTTGATTTTTAGTTTATAAATTTAATTTTAAAGTAAAATGAAATTTATTAAAATAAAATTTAAATAAAAATAAATTTATTATAACATGATTTATATTTGAATGTTTTTTATTTCCTCCCATCTTACATATAAGATTTTTTATTCTGATTCTAAATATAAGAACATTTATAATATACGACGTAGTATTTATTTTATATTTTCAAAAAATACTCATATTTAATATATCCAAAAAGAAAGAGAAAGAGATTAAATAAGGATAATTTTAAAAAAATATTAAGATTTTTAAAGAAATAAAGGTAGTTAATTAATTTTAATTCCAATTCTTAATTCACGTGATTCGGTTAAAAGGGTTTTAAGGAATAAAAAAGTATTATAAAAATAAGTTAGATAAAATAATTATGAGATAAAAATATTTTTATAAATTGAAAAGTGACTTTTCATGTTTATGACTAAAATTAAGTTTAAAGGCATACAGAATGACCTTTTAATTATAGTATAAAAAAAAAGAATAACTTTCTAAAATGAATCCACACAATATTAGCTCAAAATATATTTGCAACCATAAATTTATCTAACTGAGATTTGAGTTAATGTGTTGAGAAGACTTTTTATGAGGTGAAATTTGAGTAGTATCATCAAGTTTATTTTAAAAATCAAATTAAATTAGGTAAAATCTCACTGGGAAGCTCCCTCTCCACTCCATGCGCTTCCTTTTCGGATTTGGGACTTTTAATTTTTTATTGTGTGGGGCCTTCAGCCTCGCATTGCGCGAGAAAGTGGGTTGTGATGTGAGGGGGCAGATAGAAAATAGACCTCGTGTTACCCGATGTCCTCGCGACCACCTTAATAAAGAAAAAAAAAAGTAACATCTGAGTAAGCATATCTACTAGTAATGTATACTCCCTCCATGTTTCTAAAAATATTTTTAATCGAATTATATATATTAAAAAAAATAATTAAAATTAGTTAACATTCTTAAATTTTATAAAATTTACTTAAATTTTTTTATATTATCCTTATTAAATTATATAATATTACTTTAATTATATATTTTTTAATCTCTTTCCATTATAATCATTACATTATTTAAATTTAAAATATAATTTTTGAAATTCAATATACTGAAAGTGGAAAATGTCTGCAATTCTTGCACTTTATCTCCTCACCTCACCACTATGTGTATCCACACAAAGCCAAGATGAATAGGATTTATATAGATTAATGGATCATCATCTAACATTAAATATAATTTAAATTTGTTCATTAGTTACCCAAAATCATGCTTTGAAAAATTGGTTCCCACCAAATTCAATTCTTTGAAACCAACAAATGGGCGCCATGAACATTTATATATCTACTGCCATTTAAAAGGTAAACATAGATTCACTCACCATGAATTCTATTGCCAGACCAAAATGCCAGTTAACATAGATTTAAATATTTGTTATGAAGAATGTGTTTCAGAGGAAGAGGAAGCAGGATCTCAGTTGCCAGACCTGAACCTTGATTTAGAAGAAGATTCCATTGCTGACCTTAACCTTCCTTCAAACTCTAGAAGGATTAATTATGCATCTGATCACTATTTGTTAGGCTTAAACAATGATCCATGGCTTGATGATGCATCTAAAATGGACAACAATGAGCCAAGTTTTGAAGAGGATGAGCGGGCTTCAGACACAGAAAGTTATAATGATCACCTAGATGCAAAGGTCAATATGGAAGTTGCTGCAAAACCAATCTTAACTTTTACTGGTATTGACTCTATTTGCCAATACTCTATCTATAGCTATGTAGAACTTGACTTGCTTGCGTTAAATGTAAATTGTTTGCTAATCCTGGTTGTGGGTGATGAGAGTTTTAGGTCTTTTCTTTCTCTTTTTTATTAATTAGAAGAGTGGATGATTTTTTTTGTTCGCTGAAAATATAAACCCTTGCTTGCTAATCTTGGTTGTGGGTGACGATAGTTTAGCTCTTTTTTGTTTTTTTTTTTCAAAAGCTTTGTTTTGCTGTTCAAAATTGTGTCAATGTTTGCTCTCTATTTGTAAATATAGGAGATAGAAATGAAGTCCAAAGTACAACTAATACTAGCAGGAAGCGAAAGGTTTTAACAAATGAAGAACGGTTGTCAATATCCCATCTTCTATTACAATCTAGTTTTGAAGGAAGGTTAAAAAAAGGAGCCATACAAATGGTGGCCTCATTATATTTAGTTTCTGTTAGAGTTATTCAATGCATTTGGAAGCAAACAAAGGACAATGGTGATGTGTCTCATAGAAAAACAAAGAACTGTGGACGCAAAAGAGTTCAAATTGATCATGATCGATTCCGTCAAATTCCCTTATCAAAGCAAACTACATATCGATCTTTAGTTACTGCCTTGAATGTAAGCGCAACCTCATTGTTTAGACTTCGAAAGCATGGAGCCATAAGATGTCATTCAAATGCCATAAAGCCATTTTTTAAAGAAGAAAATAAGATTTCTCGATTGAAATTTTGCTTATCAATGTTAGACCAGAAAGTATTCCACATTACCCAACTTTCAAGAGCACACATAACATTATTCACATCGATGAAAAATGGTTTTATATGACAAAAAAGTCAATGAACTATTATCTATTACCAAATGAGGAGGAGTCATTGCGAACATGTAAAAGCAAAAATTTCATTGGAAAGATAATGTTCTTGGTTGCTGTTGCTCGTCCCAGATTCGATATAAATGGGAATGAAGTTTTTTCTGGTAAAATCGATGTCTTTCCCTTTGTAACAGAAGAGACGGCTAAAAGAAGTAGTGTTAATAGAGTTGCAGGGACATTGGAAACAAGACCAATTACTTCAGTCAACAAAAAAGTGAGTAAACGGTTTCTAATTGAAAAGGTTCTACCAGCCATCAAAGCAAAGTGGCCAAGGGATGACATAGGTAAGCCAATTTTTATTCAGCAAGATAATGCAAGAAGTCACATTGATCTCAAGGATGAAGAATTTTGTAGAGTAGCTACACAAGACGAGTTTGATATTCGTTTAATGTGTTAGCCAGCAAATTCTCCATATTTGAATGTCTTAGACCTTGACTTTTTCCGTGCAATTCAATCATTGCAATATAGGAAAGCACCTAAGACTATTGATGAGCTTATTAGTGCTATGGTGAAATCCTTCGAAACTTTTTCAGCTATTGACTCTAACAAAATATTTCTAACACTCCAAGTATGCATGAAAGAAATCATGAAGGAAGAAGGTTCCATCAACTATAAAATCCCACATATTAAGAAAGATGTGCTGCAAAGGGAATGTTGACTCCCCAGTCAAATGACATGCGAGCCATGGGTAGTGGAGAAAGTTCTTGATCACTTGAGAATGTTTGAGTCATTCCCATAGTTGCATAATGGTTTCATGCCCATAGTTCTTTTATTTTATCATGCTGTCAAACTTTTTTTATCCTAGTTTTGCACTTGATGCACAAACCTGGTTTGTTACAATTTTATAAGAGGAAGAAGAATTATTTTGTTGCTAGCTATTGTTATTTTTTATTTTTACTCTTGGAAACAAATTTAAGAAGAACAAGAAGGATGATCTATTTTGTCCAAAAAAAAAAAAAGAAAAAGAAAACAATGCTTTACGTAAATGAATGAAAATTTTAATACAATTGAATGATAATCCTATTTCATTGTGGTAAACTTAACAAGGGTGATCTCCTTGATAAGTCAATACAGCACATGCTTGTTGCTCATGTGCATGACGTAAGGTTCTTGTAAAAGCCATTCAAACAAATTACATAAAAAAACTATTTAAAAATATGGAAATGCCATTATGTGTAATCATATTTAAGAAAAATTATCTTTTTTGTAGCTTAGCTTCCATTATCTATAACCATCATTGGACTTCACAAATATTCTTTGAAGCTCTATTTTGTCGTTCAGTTCTTCATTTTTATATAGTATAGCTTCTATTTATCTTTCTATAGTTTTATTCTTTTTTGATAAACATCCTTTCGCTACTTATTTCTTCTTGAAAAATATGGAGATGCCATTATTTTGGTGGCTACTTAGCTTGAAAGAAAAACGTGGAGATGTTTTGTTCATTTGAAAAAAAACAGAGAGAAACAGAGATAAATACTGTCTTATTCAAAGAAGTCCAATATATGCTTCATTCATATTGCAAAACAAAGGCTAATGCATAAACACTTTAGTAGCAACACAAAAACAACTAACAAACTGATCATCATCTTAATAAAAATCAAGGAAATAAATTTTTAATATAGTCCTAACCACTTCATTAACCTCTTGTTTTTCAAACCCACTATCATCACCACTGTCATCAGGAAATTTGTTTAAGTTGAAATGCGCTACTGCATCGTTAGGTAATTTGTTTAAGTCAAAACGTGCCACTACATTGTTGCTCAAAGCTGCTCTTGAAGCATTTTCAATGGGATCTTCAACTTTTTTAGATTGTACTTCGTCTTCCTCAAGAAACTTGTTTAAATCAAACTGTTGAATTGTTTCTAAACCATTAAGCGAATCTTCAACAATCTCTACTGAATCTTCAACAATCTCTATTGGATCTTCAACAATCTCTACTGATTCTTCCATTTGCTTACAATGCACCGATTGCCGAGAAGAGCCCTTTGAATTTCTGAACATGATAGCAATGGTATCACCATATTCGAAGTGGCCAATTTTTCTCTCACGCACTTATTATATTTACTTGCGAAGTAAAGTTCGGGTAGACTTCCAATACAAATATGATGATTCTTCTTCCATCATAGGAGTAACTGTAGAGTTTGGGCGATTTTCCAACGTAGAGTGTGATGAATTTTGCCACGTGTAAGAGGAAGCTTCTCTCCTCATTATGCAGTGAGTCTAGTATCGTTAAATGGAGAATACAATAATAAGGGGCAAACTTGGCAAGTAATATTTAATGGACAAATTGTGACTAATATTTTGTATATGTACATTCTTCTAGAATCTGCCTTACAATAAGGAACAAGGGAGTACTTGTTTTTTAGGTTGTGTTGTTGGCTTTAATTTCTTCAACTCACATAAATTGATTTCCAGGTTTTGGAAAGACTATCTATTATAATATAATATATTATATTGAGGGGAAGAAAAATATATGTTATTAACTCAACTATATTAACCAATTAGCTTTAACTCTATTAACTAATTACTTACATCATACTACTTGATATTCCAATATTCTCAACAATCTTATTTAGTACCATGACAACTATGGCTATGGAATCTTATCTCTTAAGGAACTAGAGAACTATACCTTATCATTCCATGAAAAATATAATATGATGTTAACCTATTTATTTAAAAAGGGAAAAAATACTATAATGCTAAAAACAAGAGGTAATATAAGTAAATAATAATAAATGGATTTAAAACACGCAGCTCAATGATCCGGCTACATAAGCTAAAGATGATACCATTCATTAGCAAAATCTACACAGTTGCAGTTATTCTAGAATAAAGGGATACCACTAGGAAGCCAGCTTCAAGTTTTCTCTTTGTCTTGTCTTTGTTCACCCATGCCAATTGACGAGGAACCTCGTCGGAAACCTGCAGGGAGAGAACGTGATCATTCTCCAGGACCTTGTCCTCTAGAACAAGAATGTTCTCCCTCCTCTCATCGGAACCCTTTAGAATTGCAATGACAAATAACAATGACACAGTTAAATCCATTGGCATTAAGTTACGTGAAAAGGAGATGGCCTCCCCTATCAAAGAAATCAATCATACCATTAAGAAGGCTAGAGGACAAAATGATTTAGAATCCAATCCAAAAGATATGATCATAGATCAGGATTCAACCCATGAAGACACCCTTGGAATGCTAGATGCAGAAGATTTTCCCCTACTAAATTCACAGCTATCATCACCACCAAGATGGTTTCCTTCTTTCAAAGATAAACTCCTTAGCTCATCCATCGAGCCAATTATACAAACGTAAGAAGAAATTAAGATCTAAGAAGGGGACCTTACAATCGTGCATGATGAAGTCATGCCATCCATTGCCTTTTCCGATCGCATCATCAGACTCCTTAACAAAAGCATGGAGCTCTGTGTAGTGATTAAGCTCCTGGGGAGGCCTATTGGCTATAGAGCGCTTCTCGCTAGAATCACATCTATGTGGAAACCAACATCCCCTTTTAAATTGATAGATCTAGAGAGTAACTGCTTCATTGTGAGGTTTCAGAGTATGCAAGACTACTAATTAGCTCTTCTGGGCAATCCTTGGGTAGTTTCAGGTTACTACTTGACCGTGTAACCATGGCAACCTAGTTTCTCTCCCCAAAACCATGCTATTACTAAAGTCTACACCTGGATAAGACTTCCCAGCCTGACATACAGATACTACCATAAGAGTGTTATTAGAGCCATAGTTGAAGTTCTAGGAGAAATTGTAAGAATTGATTACAACATAGACTCTAGAAGTCGTGGGAAGTTTGTCAGAGCTACCATTAACATAGACCTCACTAAACCCCTAATATCCAAGTTGGAAATCAATGGATTAACCTTACCGGTGGAATATGAGGGCCTACCGACGATTTGCTACCACTACGGGCAATACAACCATCTTGAAGAAATCTGTCCCTAAAAAATTTAGGGCTTGCCAATGGTAAGGGATGCTCACTCAACCAAGGACTCCCCTACTAGCACAGTCCTTCATCCCAACACTTCACTAGCATGTGAAGAAGTGACTCACCAAGCACGTGTCTACAAGGTAACTAAGTACGGACCTTGGATGCATGTTCAGAAAAGAGGGGGGGCCCGCTTGAGGTATGAAAAAATCGAATGAAATCACCACTGACCTTACTAGGAGGGCAAGCACAAGTTTGATCTATTGGTTTACTTTGATAATACCCCCAATAAGTACAAAGAAGAACCTGCAACACCTGCACCAACCAACCCCCAAGTCATACCACCAACAATTGACCCTAGAAAAGACAAAAAAGAAATTTTAGATTGCATGGGTATCTCAATGACTAACAAGAAAATAGAGAAGACTACAAAAAAGGACCTTTAAACCTGCCACACAAGACATGCCCAAGGACACCATCTTTGAAATAGAAGCATATTGTGTAACTAGAGCCCCTTCATCACTTGATGCTACTAATCATTCTGCTGTTATAGTCTCTCACACCCAAAGCTCCCCCAAAGCCCACACTATTCCTACACAAAACCCCACTTAGAAGTCCACTACGAAACTAGGCCCACACTCGCAATTAAGGAAAAAGAACACAAGACACAAACTGCAAGATGCAAGCCCCTCTAAAGTAGGTAGCAAATTACAACAGAGTGTACAAGTGAAGAATGTTAAGGCAAACCTTAAGCAACCCAAAGATGGACCCTAGAGAAAGGTGAAAGAGTCCATAATGGCAGCCCTTAACAGTGTCTAGGAAGATCCTAAGGAGGTTCACAGCCACAAACCAAGAAGAGAGGGACTTATTCCTTCCTAAGAACATTAAGCTCATCCCTTTCCTTACTCTTCCCATGAATAATGCCATCCTAATTTGGAACTACCAAGGAGCAGGTCAAGCAAGCTTCATCGTGTACTTAGTACTCACATTAGGACACACAAGCTTGATGTTGTTGTACTAGTAAAGCCAAGGATCTCAGGTATGGTGGCAGACAAAGTCATTAAAAAACTCAGGATGCCTCATTCACACTGAGTAGAAAGTAATAGTGTTTCTAGGGGAATCTAGCTCCTATAGTCTGATAATGTGGATGTTAAAATCCTCTACAACCATTGCCAATTCATCCACATAGACATTTCTTGCAAATCTTATAAAAAGAATTTCCTCTTTATTGCAACCTGTGGTTCCCTAACCCCCTCTAAGCGAGCATACGTATGGAGGGATCTCTCAGCTTTAATGAAAGACAATGATCTACCATGGTTGTTAGGTGGAGATTTTAACACCACCTTAATTGCTGAAGATCACCAAGGAGGGGCAAGGAGGACCAACCTTGGATGCACTACTTTCTAAGACTTTGTCCAGACCAACAGGCTCATTGATTTGGGCTTATATGGGCCTAAATATACATGAAGGAGGGACACTACTTTGGCAAGACTAGACTGGGCACTCGCCAATGCTGCCTAGACTAATAATCACCAATATGCTTCTGTCTAACATCTATCTAGAGTTTAATCAGACTACAGACCACTTTAATGAATTTAGGTAGCAATTCAAAGTATGGACATGAAAAAAGGCCTTGCAAATTCCTCGTAGCATGGATTACCCACCCTTAATTTAACGAGCTCGTAAAGGAAAATTAGTCCTCTGACAAAAACCTCTCTGAAAACATCTACAACTTCATGGCCTCAATTCAAGATTGGAACCTTAAAGATTTTAGCCATATTGTTCAACAAAAAAAAAAGACTAGTTGCTAGACTGAAGGGAGTCCAAAAAGCTTGATCTCCTAAAAACTCCAGGACCAGATGGGTCACACACACTCTTCTTCTAAAACCAATGGGAACTAGTTGGAAGCTTGATCTTCTTAATGGTGCAAGCTATTTTCAATGGAGGTGATATTGACCATTCAATTAATAGCACACTCATCACCCTAATACCAAAAGTCCCCCACCCTCAGACTATCAAAGAATTTTGACCAATCAGCCTTTGTTTGATAATTTATAAGCTTCTCACAAAAATAATTGCTTACAGATTGAAGCCAGCAATGTCCCATCTTGTTATGCCATATCAAATGAGCTTCATCAAAGGCACGGACATTATGGAAAACATCATCATTGCTCAGGAGGTGATACACTTTATGACAACCAAGAAGGGTAAAATAGGATGGATGGCAATCAAAGTGGACCTGGAGAAAGCTCTCAAAAGACTTGAATGGAACTTCATGGAAGACACTCTCAAGGAAGCTAGACTACTAATGAACCTCATCCAAGTAATTATGAAGTACATCTCGGGTTCCACCATGCAAGTGTTGTGGAATGAGAGACCTTGCTCATCTTTTAGCCCTTCTAGAGGAATATGGCAAGGGGACCCCTTCTCCCCATATATCTTCATCCTGTGCATGGAAAGACTCTCCCAAGCTATATCCAAAGAAGTGAATAGTAAGACATGGCATATCATCAAGATGGGGAAAAGAAGCCACCACTCACACTTGTTTTTCGCTGATGACCTCATACTTTTCAACACATAGAGGCTAGACAAATAGCCACCATCAAAAGAGTGCTAAATAACTTCTGCACATTCTTTGGACAACTCGTCAATCAAGCCAAGACTAGGATCTTCTTTTCCAAAATGTGAACTCCAAAGAAGCCACAAACATTTGTAACTAACTCAATTTCCAAAAAGCTGAAAACTTGGGGAAGTACCTGAGCATTCCTCTATTCCACAGTAGAGTAGTTAAAGAAACATATGGTTACATTAAGGAAAAAGTTAAGTAAAAACTTGTTGGCTGGAAGTCCAAGACTCTATCTCTGGTAGGCCACATCACTTTGGCCAAATTTGTTCTTACATTCATCCCCTTTTACACAATGCAATCCACCAAAATCCTAACCTTATATTGTGAAAGACTAGAGAATATGATTCGAGAATTTATATGGGGCAGTAATAGTGACCAAAGGAAGGTACATCTCATGAAATGGAGTGAACTTTGCCAACCTTTAGATTGAGGGGGTTGCGGCTTCAAAAACCTTGAAGGGCAAAATCGAGCTTTCCTTAACAAACTTGATTACAAGTTGATGATTAACAAAAGTACTCTTTGGGTGCAAATATTAAAGGCCAAATATAATTGGAACGGCTGTGTCTAGAGAAAGTTCAAAACTCATAATTCTTCCTATTTTTGGAAATGCCTTGCCAACATTTAGGAAGAAGTCGAAATGGGGATTACGTGGAGCATAGGAAATGGCAGAAAATTAGATTCTGACACAACAATTGGGTGGGGGAATTAGGTTTCCTCAAGAACCTATCATTCACTAAAATTCTGCATTCACAGTTCTCAAAAACCATATCAGAATTTTTCACTCATGATGGTAGCTGGAACATTGATGCTTTCTAACATCTTCTTCCCCTACCAATAATCAACCAAATCCTCCAAACCACACAAACTTTTTTTGATGAAGAGGAGGATTCATGTCATTAGAGCTGGACTAGTAACAGACACTTCATAGTACTTTCAGCCTACAATGCAAATCAAGAAATGTATTGGAATGAAAGCAACATATCTTGGAAACAGATTTGGAAATTCCCAGGTGCTCAACGAGTCAAGATCTTTCTTTGGCTTGCTACTAGAAAGAAACTTCTTACAAACTTTGAACAACTCAGGAGACACATGGTTGACGAAGCCATTTGTTCACTCTGCAACAATGAGAATGAAGATATTGATCATGCCTCAGAAGATGTCCCCTTGCTTAGAATTGCTGGCTCCATATTGTTCCTCTAAGGCTACAAGCAACATTCTTCACCATGCCTTTTGAAGAGTGGATTGCCACCAACATTCACCATAACCAAGATGATGCCTAGCGAACCACCTTTGGTCTCATGTGTTGGAAACTATGGGATGTCAGGAATAGATGAATATTCAACTACGAGAATTTCTTTCCTATTGGAATCATTCAAGTTGTATACCTTTTGTCTGACCATACAAGAAAAGCTCTAGGTGTTTCCAGTATCGTTCACCTGAATACCTCCTTGATTTATTTGCCTTCCCTTGCAAATATTCCTCTACCCTCGACCACCTTTTTAATGGCCCTTTGATGTATTCTTTCTCTATTTAATAGATTCCTTCTTTCACAAAAAAAAAAAAGAATAAAGGGATACTGCAACTCCAATGATTCCATTGAACGAAGACTTTTTTTTTTCTTTTGTTATGGGGAGGGGGGTGATACTGAAATCATGAAATTGCACCATAGGAATTTTGGGTTTTTTAATTATTTCTCTTCTATATTTTTATATGAATAATATATATCGTTCATAGAAATATTTCTTGCTATTTATATCTATATTATTTTCTTAATATATATTTCCATTCCATTATTTTTTTTATTTCACTTTTTATTCTTAATGAATCTTTTCAGCTTACCCAAAGGTAACCCAAGTTTGTTGAATATACTATATAGTAGATGTTATTAACTTGTTATCACAATTGGTCATGACATGAAATTTAGTTCAAGGCACATTCCACATGTTATTATCCCACCCTTGAAGACGCTTTTTGAATGATTATAATCTGGGCGGTTATATTAGGTTATATATACTAACTAGTTTCATATATTATACACACACACACACACACACAAGAGAATAGAACAATAACTATAATAATAAAAAAATAAATAAAACATCTATTTTTATGTTGATAATAAAGATAATTACTCTCAAACAAACCATGATAATAAAGATATAATAAATATTAAATATTTTTATTTTCATGAAAAGAGAGAGATGTTGAATAATGCTTGATGGAGATTAACTTAAACTACAATTTGTATAATTGATTTATTTTTAGAATATGAAATTTTCGTTTTTGATATTCAGGTCAAAAGAAGCTAGTAATGGTTGAGTTGGGTGAAACCGACCCAATTCTCCTTAAGTAACATTAAGTAATGAAATCTTATGGACAGAAAAAATAATATTGAAAGAGCTATATTCAATTGGACTCAATCATAATTAAATCTGACTTAATAATATTGGACACTAGATAATTACATAAAAAATTAGTTTTTTTATTGAAAATTAATTAGACAGAAATCACCCTAGTTATATTTTTTTTTTGGTAAAATCACCCTAGTTATATTGATGAAAGTTAGAAATTCGATATTTTACTTCCCAGTGGGCCAACACACCGTATTTAACACCAAAACGAGAAACTAAGAAGAAGCCCACTCACTGACATGCCTGACTTGGTAAGACCCATCAACCAAATATAACCCATTGTCAAAATTTCCATTCTACACCACCATATTCCAATTATTCTTCTCAGAACATACATGACCATTACACCAGACCTTTAACTAGTAGGAGCAAACATTTATTCCTCACAATTTTTTTTATATTTCATCAAACAACTATTTTTACAATATATTGCTTGAACAAAATGTTTTTAAATTTTTTTATATTAAGTTAAATGAAGATGACTCATTAACAATATTTTCGCTTCACGTCTCAAAGTGTCCCAATCATTGTTTTTCATATTAACATAAATAATTTGATATTGTTTCTCATATTCATGAGGGAGTTAAAGCGAAACCCACTATTCTTCGTCAAAGAAGAGAGAAACTTAAATAAATCACTTGGCCTGGGAGGTGGGATTATCAACATTCAATAACCAAAATGGCTAAAGAAGATTGAACTCCAGATAATTCAACAAGGAACGTAGTTGATAATGTATAAAAAGTTTTCATTGATAAAAGAAAATTTAGACTTGTTGCTGAAGTCTTTTTAAATCCAACACCGGTCAGATATTTCTTCAGATTCTCCCCACAACACGACAGGTAACAAGAAGCACTCAAAGGAATCAGGTCTGTTATTAAGTGGTTGTGACAGACAGAAATCATCTTCTATCCGCAACAGTTTCATTTGCAATTTATATGTCGAAAGAGGAAGCAGATGTCATAGTAGCAATGGACATAGATGAAGATATGGAAATCATCGACAGAGAAGAATGTCAATTACAAAAGAGATTTGCAGGATTCAAAATTGATCTGATGGATCCAGATCTTAAACAGTGTTGGACTGGGCTACATCCCTTTCTAATTTAGTTGTTGATTGTCCTATCCATATCTTCTCTTCCTTTTTCACTATGAATAAGAAAAGATACATGTTTCCAACAAAAGAATAAACCAACCTGAAAAATGGAAAAGACACATTCATTTCTTCTCAAGCATTCCGTTACAACATAATCTAGCAGTTACTGTCTTCAGCTAGTAGACACCAGTGCCTCATATGAGTAGAGTATGTGTGACAATATGCTGAAATTAGTTTATACGGTTGACGTAGTCACTGGTGGTGGCAGGAGACTTCCTGGCCTTGAAGTCCATCCCTTACGACTTCGGTATTGCTCTATAGCTTGGAGTCTAAGTCTCTCTTGTGAAGCATCTTGGGGATTCTTAAATGCCTTCATTACACAATAAAAACATTTTCTTAAAATTTGATTTTTGATTGGTTCATTATATTATAATAATGTAAAAAGTTAAAAAAGATACCTTAGGAATAACATTTAACTTTGGTGGGGCTTCCACAATGTCTCCAAATTTTATTTTTTCATGTCCAGGAAAGTCCATTTTTTCTTCTGCATTGTTCTTTTTGTGTTTCTTTTTCACTCCCAAATACCTAAGTAATGTCAGAATTAGGACAAGTAAGCTGCAGACAACATCATGAATTTCATAAAAATGGCATATAGAGCAAAAAACATGGAACTGAATGGACTTACATAAATTATGCAAGTTAATATTTACTCGTAAAAATTGCAGAGAAAAATTATTGGCATAATAACTAGCCTCTGCCAACTTACAATATCCTTTTACTATGAAATCCTCGAAAATGGAGATAGATTAAACAAATAAAATAAAAACCCCAAGGTCCTAGTTCCATGTCTTACAATAGGAAAACAGAAAGTTCTCTTTTACCCTGTACTTAAACTAACAATTTTATGATTCAAATAATAACACTGTTCTAAAACACAATAGAAGAAAGAGTGCTTTCAATCCTGAGGAAGAAGCATTTGTGATAGTTCTTTGTGCAGAAGACCAATTGATAATACCACAATTTCAAAACAAAGACAACTTAGCTGGATTCAAAAAGTAACTTGTTTGAAACAATCCAGCGTATCCTCCTAGCCTCCAATTGAATTAGCAGGCTTCCAATTTATGGTTCTAGGTTTCCAGTCTAGTCAACCAATTCAAGCGGAACATAAGAGCTACTTTGCCTAATCACAGATATGCCACTTTTGGATACAAGATCCAATGCTTAGCTTCTGTTCCAAGTGAACCCTACTGGTAAATTCAAAAACACAGATGCAGCTACGAATCCTTCAATCTTGTAATATTCCAAAGATATGATCTTTTTGAATGCGCCTTTTGTAATTTCAACTACTAAAAATAAAGAATAAATTAAATCTAGAATTTAGAGAGGAAGTACAAAGTAAACCATCAAAAGTCAATAAAAACAGAAAAATTATATAGATTGTCCTTCACTTACTTTTTCCTACGATCACGTCTCTTTATCTGGGCTCTTGTTTTCTCCACTTCCATTTCAAACCTAAGATCTTTAACCTCCTTCCTCTTTCTTTTCTTCTTTTCATTCGTACTACTCTTCCAGAATTGTTCATCACTACTATCTTCAAGGTGAGGTGCCTGCAATTGTCCATCAATATCCCCCTCTTTGACATCTGTTGGTTGAACTTCAACTTTGTCCTTTAACTGTAAGATATGCACAAATAGTCATGATAAACAGACCCAAAGTAAAATAAAATAAAGTAAACTACCCCAAAACAGGCCACCATAAACAATATTGTTCAAGGTACCAAAATTTTCAAATTCATAAAACTTTTTCCAAATCTATTGGGAAAAACAGGTGGCTTCAGTAGCACTTAAACGTTCGAATCACAAGGCTTTGATATTAATTAAATCGTCCAGGTGATGGAAATCCAAGACTTGGGGAAACTAACACAACTTGAGACTACACTTATGAAAAGAATGTGCAAAACGACCAGTGTGGAATTACATAGCAGAATTCTAAGAAGAAAATATAAATCATAGTTAAATATAAATGCAAGGAATGAAGTCCTAGCAGCTATATAAATTAAAAGGCACAACAAAACAGCATCCTTATATATTTAATTTACAATTAATTCATTTTTACCCAATTAATTCATTTCTGCAACTATAAGATGCTTTCTACAAATTTAAGAAAGAAAACCGGGACAACCTTATAGCAAATACAAATCAATGAGACTTGTCTCCCTCAACATTCCCGAGTACTTGGTTATATTCTAAAGTAATATACAATATCACAGGAAAATTACAACGGTGTTGGGGATAACAAGTCCTAAGTTACATTTTCTCCAATATTAGCAGTTACAGCTTATCTTCAACCTCATTTATTAACATTAAGATGAAAATTCAGTTGAAACTTACAGATTGGGCATTGTCACCCTCCCATTTCTTGTGTTGCTTGATATCTTGTTGAGAGGAAGAAGTGAAAGAGATGATCTGGCGAAGTTTGGACGGCAAAGCGTCAACTTTGCAAGGATTAGGTGGAGGAGGGAGGCCGTTGTAGCCTCCATGAGCTGCTCTGTAGTTCTTCTCTCTTCTCCTTCTTCCCTTGCCTCCCATCCTCTCTAAACCAAGGTAATAAAAATCATATCAGACTTATCAGTCATTGAACTAGTCAAGCCATTGGTTCAAAATTTAATAGTCAAATCTGGGTAGAATCGTGGTCAAACCATTCATGAATAAATTAATATATTTTAAATAATATAAAGAATATATATAAAAGTTATCCATCCATAGCCATAAAAGTAATGTTCAATTTAAATTAAAAAAAAAGAAGCCAATATTCTTGTACAATATTTTGTTCTCAAATAATAAACTATGATATGACTCCCACAAAGAGTAAAGTCATGTCAAACAATAAAAACAAATTCTTATTAAATGCAAGAAACATTAGCAGAAGTTACAGAATATATAGCCAAACCCATTTCTGCTAACTCGTAAATTCTGAGCACAAATATGCACATAGATATTCCCTATCACGTCTTTGGCAACTTTGTTCAATGCTTCCGCTACTTATAATAAATTCTGAGCACAATTATAGATATTCACTAACACTACTCTGATAACAAGCTTGTGATATATTTATGTCATTTTTTTATTATATAGAACTCTATATTAAAAATCCTAAATACTTTAAAGGGAGAAAGACACTTAAGGACCTCTATGTAAAAATATTGCCAAATGAACAGTACAAGTGCTGAATTCAGTTGATTCGAGTTGGAAATTCAGTTTACAGGAGTACTGAAATTTTAATCTGGGTCCTTGGAAAGGAATATTTTCATATGGGGGTCCTTAAGTGTCTTTCTCCCTACTTTAAAACTGAGCTTAGTTGGTGCAAGCTTTCAGTTTCTTATAATACAGTATCAGGGATTAAAAATCCAAATGAATTGATCACGCGCCACAGACTTCAGATTCAGCCATTGAAACACAGACCGTAAATCACTAGTTTAAATTACTTTTGATTCCTGTGAAGCCAAATAAGTATGATATATGTGTTGACATTTTTTAGTCCAAGTAAGTGCAATTGTCACCATGATTCTTCATATTCATTTGACTCAGAAATTGCAGTATTATAAATTATGGAACACTTGGCAGGCACATATACATGCAGAAGGAAAGTAAGGCAATATAACCACATGGAAATGCATAAAATTATTGAATACAGACACCTACCGATTGTTATACAGAGATTAAATAAACAAAGATAAAAAGAAACGAGATTAAAGCAATCTGACTTGCTATTTCTAAGAAGTAACTCACCAGCGAGGACGACAAACTGAGAAGTGAGAACTAAGAACGATGGTGGCCAACAGAGTAACACCAGCAAGGGCGACAGGCTGTGACTGCGAGGACGACGGGAGAAGTAAAGAACAGAACACAGTTTGCGAATTCAAAACGAAAGGAAAAGAAACAAAAAAGAGTAACGACGCACATGATAAGAACTCACCGAAGACGGAGGCCAACGGAAGAAGAAGGAGCAAGGGCTGCGATGGAGTTGTAGCACAGATCAACACAAACGGAGGAAGACGGAGAAAGGCGACGGAGTTGAGTCAAACGAAACGACACGATAGAGGGCTGCGAATTCGGATTTCGTTCAATTAGCAATTAGGTTACGCGTTCTATTTTTTCAAAATTACTTTTGGCCACCTTTTTTTTTTTCAATTTTACTTAATATATCGATTTTTAAAAAAAAAAAAAAAAAAGATGAAATCGGCATCGTTGGTTTTATTTAGGAAAAAAAATTGCCCGACACCAATGAAACATTTACCGTTGAGTACTAGTATTGGCCAATTAGGCCTAATTCCTTTTTTCTGAATGAATTAGGCCTAATTCTTAATTAATTACTCTAAACCCTGCTTTTTCATCTGTGCCCTTTTTTTTGGTTGCTTCTTTACTGCGGGCCTCTTCATCTTTTCTTGCCGTCTCAATAATTGTTTTGAGAACAAAAAGACAATTAAATAAATAACGTAAATTTTTTTAGAAAATAAATTTTTTTAGAAAAAATTCAAAATTATGTGAATTTTGAAGAGCTTCATATAATTTTTATATTAAAAGAACTAAATTAAGAATTTGATGAGATTATGGGATCAAATGTATGATTTTTAGAAGATTTTACTTCAACTTAACTAACAAACTTATGAAAGCATTGTGTTGATTTTTTTATGCCCTATGAAATACCTGAGGGATAAAATTGAAAATTAAAGTCATGCCAATTTTTAATCATCAAATCTTAAAAATTAATTTGACATTGTTATATAAATTTTTTTAATCAAGGAAAAGAAGTCTTAAAATAAAACACCAATCACATATTCATTAGCTCAAAAAAGCCTTCAAATCACTTATTAGCTATGATGCACATATACAGATATAGGTATAGGATATGATATAATATGATACATAAAAAATGACAAATTTTAAGATTTTAGGATACGGGTATGAGAAATATATATATAAATTTATGTATATATTTAATAAATTAATGTACCAAAGATTAAAAAATGAAAAAATTAACTTTTAAACAAGTATTTTAAAAGTACTTAATATAAAGATACCTAAAACAAAAAAAATTAAAAACTGAATTTTTCTATAAAAAAGAGTTATTTTAGAATTTTTTGAGAAGAAAAACTCAAGATATGTGTATAATACTGTAATAACCTGCAAATAAGAAACATGAAGGGAATAATCACAAAGATATTTGTATTATTAGGATTCTCAAGAGGACATGAGTCATGGCATTCACACACTAAATTACAGCAGCACTCAAGAGAATATTACACAAAAAGAAACTCAAACAGAAGACACAAAAATTCCACACCCTGCTATAAACCATGAGCCCCACTTAAATAGCAAATTCCTCCCTTAATTTCCATGTACGTCTCCTTATTCAGTTGATGCATCTCAACCCTATAATGGCCACATCACGTCCTTTCTTCAAGCCTTGCAAATCAAATAACATTTGTCCCTTCTGATCATTAGAAGGAATCATCATATTACCATCCCTATCGAAAAGGACCTTGTCCCCAAGGTTAAAGTCAGGAAATTTGGAATGTATCTCTACTAAGGGTTCCCATGAAGATTTATAGTGCCGGACCATAGAATAAGAAGCTAAAGTTGCCAAGTGTTCTTTTTCTTAATCCAACAAGTATTTAGGATAGTATTGGGCATAATTAAAGGCTTGGAGTCCTGGTTCAAAAGTGGCATAGGCATATAACTTTCAAAAGGTGAACCATGGCATTTCTTAAGTAAAGACACATGAAAAACGGGATGAATGTGAGCATCTTCAAGTAGGTGGAGATGATAACAACTTCACCAATGCGCTAGACAATACGAAATGGAACAAAGTAACGTAGCCCTAGTTTTTCATTCTTTTTAAGAAAAACAAAGTGTTGGTGATAAGGTTGAAGCTTAACAAAGACCTAATCATCAACATTAAAATGGACCTCAGTGCACTTAGAGTCTGCAAATTTCTTCATACGTGTCTGAGCTCACAAGAGATTTGCCTTAAGTTGATGCAGAATGGAATCTTGGAGATGCAATTGCTGCTGTAAATCAACTGGTGTGCCACTAGAATTAGTATGATGAATTAGAGTTGGAAGATCACATCTTTAAATGGGGTCATTCCAATAGTAGTGTGAAAAGAGGTGTTAGACCAAAGTTCAACCCAAGGAAGAAATTGAACCCAAAGACGTGGGGTATCATGCACAAAGCATCACAAATACATCTCAAGGCATTTATTGAGTGCTTCAGACTATCTATCACTTTGAGGAGGTGAGCATATGACATTTGGAGAGTAGTGCTATGTAAGTGAAATAAATGTTTCCAAAAGGAGCTTGTAAATACCTTATCATGATCCAAAACAATTGAGTGAGGGAACCCATGTAACTTAACGACATTCTGGACAAAAACCTTAGCAATAGAAGCACTAGTGTAATCAAATTTAAGGGGCATGAAGTAGGCAAATTTGGATAGGTGATTAATAACGACCAAAATGGCAAAATAGCCACAGGATGGTGGAAGATGCATAATAAAATCCATAGCAACATCCTCCCAAATTTGTGATGAAATTGGCAAGGGTATGAGTAAACCTGCAGGATGTAGCTGCGATGATTTTGCCTGCTAACACATGAGGCAGTTAGCAATATACCTCTTAATATCTTGTTTCATACCTTGGAAAAAGAAATTTGCTGAAATATAGTGAAAGGTTTGAAGAACACCAACATTTCCAACTACTGGAGATGAATGAAATTTGTGTAAAATAAGATCAATAACATCTTGAGAATCAGAAGGTATCACAAGATGATGTTGCCAAAAGAGTAATTCATCTTGTAGTGAGTAAGATGGCATAGAAGCAAAGGCTTGCTTAAACTTCTCAAGAAGTTGAGAGTGTGATGAAGAAGAAAGGAGTGTGGCAATTAAGTCATCAAGAAAAGTAAGTTGAGAAACATAATAGGCCACATAAAAGGATCATGATAGTCCATCAGCCGCCAAATTAGTCTTGTCTGACTTATATTCAATGGAATAATGAAATCCCAATAATTTTGGTAGCCACTTCTCTTGCTCCAGTGTTTGAATAGTTTAATCAGTCAAATGCTTCAAGCTATGTTGATCAGTACGGATAATAAAGTAATGTCCCAGCAAATAATGCCTGAATTTGGCCACAACTTCAACAATAGCATAAAGCTCACATACATACGTTGAACAATGTTGCATGCGAAGTGTCAACTTTTTGGAAAAATAGGCAGTTGAATGGCCCTCCTAACTCAAGACTGTTAGGTTGGCTAGTCACTTAAGAAAGAGGTGAATTGGGTGATACAAGATTTTCTTCCTTTTTTATGAACATCCCAATTTCACCAAAAGACATAGCAGAACATGAGTGAACAGAGTATGATAAAGTAAATAGAAGAAATGAGAAGATGAATAGCAATACACAAAGATTTATCCTAGTTCAGCCCAACCACTTGGCATAAATCCAATCCTCAAGCCACCACTTGATATTTTCCATTATATCTCATAGGTTTAATTAGGGCATATGTGAAGTCTCAGTATATCTCACAAGTTTCAACAGGCACCTGTGAAGCCACTATTCCCACACCCTTACAAGATATGTAATTTTCTTAGTATTTTCCCATACTAAAATTCTATCTAGAAGTTGTAGAAAGAAAGATTACAGAAATAAAACTCTCTTTAAAAGTGGATAATACATTAAAACTTACTCTAATTAGGTGTGTTTAGCTTTAAATGCTTACACAAAATGATTTTGATTTTATTCATTCCAGTAGCATTTTGGCACTTGACTTACTTAAATTCGTTACCCATAAGTTCAAATAAGGTTCTATTTATAGATTTGTGATTTAACTAGTTGTCAAAGATAAAATCTATCTATTAGACATAAGTTCTAACCGTTACTTTGTAAAAGAGTTGTTTGACAACTGCATTAAATGCATCTGACACATCAACATTCGAATTTTGAGGCTCAATAGACGAATTTTACAGAGTCAACATAATTATATGTTTAATGTTAAACTTTGAAATTTGAATTTTAGTCGACAAAATTCAAATTTCAAGCTATGATAATAATTATGAAGTTAGCTCGAGGTTTGAACATTTGAACTTTCATGTTGGAAGTGTGTCTGTTGGGTTTGAATAGTTACTTCAAGTTTTGACAATGCACTTCAAAATTTGAATTTCAGAAACTAAAATTCAAATTTCCAAAACCGAAATTCAAATTTCATAGACTGAAATTCATCTATTAGAGGTATGTTCAATATGACACAAAAGCTCACACTTTGAAGCTTAAAGTTCACATGTTAGAGGTTGTGACTTTGAATTCACTCTGAACTTCATCAATAGTCGAATTTCATCTAAGCTTAATGCTAATTTTGCAAATTTTCACTAACAATATTTAGTTTGAAATTCAAATTTCACAATCAAAATTCGTCTATTAGAGATAAAAACTCTATAGTTTCAAATTTCAATAAGTAAAGTGTAAATTTTGTACAAAATAAACATGAATTATAAGTAAAATTCATCTGTTAGCCTAGAATGTTCAAATTTAATAAGTTTAAACTCATGCTAACATTCATATTTACTTAATCTAACTCATTTAAGATATACGGCAACAAAATTAAATAAATTTTAAAGATTAAATTATCTCAATACCTAAGTGAAAACAAAATATATCTAATAGTTTAGTTTTCAAAAGTTAAACTTCATTTTAACTTGGTCATTCCCATTCTTGGTATGCTTTCTTCTGATCTTCCATTCCTAGAGCATCATTTCTCTTTTTCTTCTTTGAGTGAGATATGATGTTGATTTTTCTTTCTTTATTCCAATGTTCACTCTTTCTTCTTAGACAATTCTACATTTAATATATTACACTTACAAACTAAGCAGTTGGTCCAATTTATATATCCAACTTATATTATAAAATATAAAAACACAGTGGATATATTAGTATATAGCATAATATATGCATTATAAATATAATTAAACATATGATAATGAATATTTTACTTCTTTTAGAAACAATATATATGTCAGACAAATATGATGCATTTATTCCTTATTACTTTATATTTATCATCAAAACTTATTATATTAAAACTAACAAAGACAACTCCAATACCTGTACCAAATGCATTAGTTTCCAATATGAATGGTATGGAAAAATCTGGTAAAGAAAGAATAGGAGCCTTAGTTAAAGCTTTCTTCAAAGCATTAAAAGAATCAATAGTATCAGTAGACTAAAGAAATTTATCTTTTTGCAGTAGCTAGGTTAAGGAGCTAGCTATGTTGGCATAGTTTTTAAAAAAGCGGCGATAATAGACGATGAGACCAACCAAGCTAAAATAGCTGCAACTTTATCCTTATCCATCTTGACACTAGTATGGTAAACAATATGGCCTAGGTATTTGATACGAGTTTGACCAAAGGAACATTTAGAGAGCTTGGCAAATAATTGGTGTTCCTTAAGTGTAGACAGGACAATAGAAAGATGGTTTAAATGAATTGTCCAAGAAGCACTGTAGACCAATATATCATTAAAAAAAGGACAAATCTCTATAGATAAGGCTAGAAAATAGAACTCATCAAAGCCTAGAAAGAAGCAGGGGCGTTAGTAAGCTCAAAGGGCATAACAATCCATTCATAATGCCCCTGATGAGTTCAAAAGGCAGTTTTATGTTGATCAATGTACTAACAATTGATGATAACCGAGAATGTAAGTCAAGCTTTGTAAAACAATAAGAGCCATGTAAATTCATCAATAGTAGGAATAGGAAAAGAATCCTTAATTGTAATAGCATTCAGGGCATGAAAATCAACACAAAATCTCCAGGTTCTATCTTTTTTTTCTGCCTAACAAAACTAAAGTAGAAAAGGGACTAGTGTTAGGTTGAATTATGCCTTCACGCAACATATCATTAACCATATTCTCAATAATTCCTTTTTGAGCAAATGGATATCGATACAGATGCACCTTCACAGGAGAAGCACCTTCTTGCAATAGAATTGCATGATCATGCGATTGAGAAGGTGGTAAGCCATGAGGAACATCAAAAACCACACAATAGTGCTGCAAAATAGTGGCCAAACCAGAGGGAAGGCTAGGTGGAAGTTCAAAAGAGTCATATGAAGTATGTAACATATAGCACCGAAGAAGAAATAATTCAGTGATCCAATCTGTAATAGAAAGCCGTTGCAACTAGTTACAAGTAGCCAAAGAGGAAGGTATAGAGAATATGCCAATGAAAGAACATTGATGATAGTAACGTATCATATGGGTACTATAGTTAGCAATATGGGAACCGAGAGTAGCTAATCAAGTTGTTCCCCAAACAACTTCAAAACCACAAAGAGGAAGAACATAAACATGATAGTAAATGTGATGACCATGAATATATAATGGTAAATCACGAATAATGCCTTCACAAATCAAGATTCACTATTACGCACAACACATAGATTAGAGGCAGGTTCAATAGGCAATCCCAAATGATCAACAATCTAGGGTTGAATAAAATTATCTGAACTAATACCATCAAGAAGAACTTCAACAAAGGATCAATAATGGACCTAATAAAATGAATGGTATCTACACCAAGTGAACCTTGATAAGCACAAAGGGACAAATGCACAAGAGAAGTAGTTTCAGCTAAAGAATTAGCAGGGGAATCTGTGAGAGCAAGTAAAAGATCCTATGCTAAGGATTCTTCCTGCTTCAGTTGCATAATAAGATAATGGTGATTAGGGCATTTATGATCCCAAATGTATTTAGCATCACAAGTGAAACAAATACCTGTTTCGCATCGAAGTTTAATCTCCGAGGGAGAGAGTTTGTGAATAGGCGATAATGGCTTTGTAGAAGGCATTAGTAATAATGGTGGTAAGGATTCTTTTGAATTGAAACTAGACAGTGGTGAGGTAACGATTGAAATAGACATTGAAGGCACAGATTCTGAAAAAGATGAAGAAGGGACCTATGATATAGATTGTTGAGAAAATCCTACTACTGAGCTCTTTTCATCATGTAATCTAGCTAAATCAGCAACTTTAAGTAGGGTAATAGGCATCTTAGCAATAATGTCTACTTGAATATCAGCCTTGAGCCCACTAACAAAATAGTCAAGGAAAGCATCATCTGTTAAACCGTGGACTCCATTGGCAAGAACCATAAATTTAGTCCACTGAACCAGTCTGAAAGAGCTTAAAAAGTTTGGGCCTAGGAGCATCAAAATGAGAAGGGCCAAACTGATGCTTAATAGCAGTAGTCAAAGTATCCCAGGCAGGAATGAGATTATTTTTTGGAGCATATGAAACCAGGGTACAACAAAGCCTTCCATGTGAACAACGACGATGTTCATATGGAATAACGGCGATGGTTAACCTCTAGGCATCTAGCGTATCATAATAAATAAAAAAATGATCAGCATGAAAAAGCCAATTAAGAGGGTCGGAACCATCAAATTGTGGAAAATCAAGCTTGATTTGGCAAGTCTAAATCAAGCTCGTGGGAGCTAAACAGATGTAAAAGACTTAACATTAACAACAACATCAATCAATTGAAAGGTAAATTGCTTATTAGTATGATTCAACGTCTCAATAGCACGAGTCATATTGGACTCCATATTCTGAATATAGGCATTAGAAGCAGCTTCAATACAATCTAAATGGGAAGAGTATTCAAGATCTCATTAAGAAAGTAAATAAAAAAAGTGCTTGAGCTCGGTAACAAACTCTTTCATACGGGTATTCTTAGTCATAATGGTGGCGGTGGGAGGAGAATGAGAGCACTAAATATAATAACCTACAAATAAGAAACACTACACAATGAAGGGAATAATCACAAAGATATTCATGTTATTAGGATTCTCAAGAGGACATGAGTCAAAGCACTCACACACTAAATTATAAACACAGCACTCAAGAGAATATTACACAAAAAGAAAGACACTTAGAGAGGAAAGAGACTTCGAGAATAGACACACAAATTCCACACTCTACCATAAACCATGGGCCCCACTTACATAGCAGATTCCTCCCTAAATTTCCATGTACATCTCCTTATTCGGTTGATGTGTCTCAACCCTTGAGTGGCCACGTCACATCCCTTCTCCAAGCCTTGTGGATCAAATGACATTTGTCTTTCCTAACCATTAGAAGGAATCATCACAAATACGTATCATGAAATACAATACATGTATCATATCTAATATATCTTGAATGTGGATTTTTTTTTTAAAAATATCAATGTATAAAGTTTATTAGTAATGCTGTAAAGAGATATCCTCCAAAAAATCCTTATGCTAAGACAACAAAGAAAACACGAAACTAATTCTCTTCTTAATAAAAACTAACATTCCATTCTACAAAGTAAAGTGGCACACTGCAAAGAACTTTATCCTATCTTTTTAGCTAAAAAGACCCATTAGTTAGCTGGATACATGAATTAGTATAGATTTTTTTTTTAATTTAAAATGCATATCATACAAACATCTAAAGATATATAGTTATATTTTTTTAGCCAACAAGATATAGTTATATTGTACCTTCAATTCCGGACAAATCATATATATTTAACAGGGTAGAATTAAAGAAGAAAATGGTTTTACATTTTATAAATGTATTAAAGGTGACATCATTACCCGCAATTGATGAATGATCTTAGAATTATCTGCTTTTCAGTACTAAGTACTGAATTTGAGTCACATAATAGGATTTAAATTCTCTTACAACTTGATTTAATTTATTTTGATATCATTACTCACAAAACATGAATGATTCCAATTTCCAAACTTAATTGCTTTTCAGTACAAAGTATTAAAGAGTCTACCGATAGGATTCAGTTTTTTCTCACCATTTGGTTCTCATATTTATGATACACATGAAAGACAATAATATGCAAGATGATCCGTGGTAGAAACCCTAAGATATGACTATATATCCATTTTAATTATAAAAAATACAAACCAAGATCAAATTTATCCATTCATTATTTAATATAGTATAGAAAAGAAGAATGAAATAAGCATGGTTCTTTTATTATTGTTATTTTTTGTTTGCATGAGGAGATTTAGGGTCTGTTTGATTACTTTCACTGTTTTTATATTCTTAAAATAATTTTGTGAGATTATTTCTTGAAACAAGTTTTAGAAACAAGAAAACAAAAAAATTGTTTGAATAATTTGTTTTGAAAATCCTATATTAAAACACACAAAATTCATTTGGAAATATTATTTTGAAAACAGTTTTTGTGAACAACAATAGACCGACAACATATAGTGATGGCTAGCAGGAGATAAGGTGACATACAATGGTGGACAATGAAGGTTGGCAATGGTTAGTGAAAATTGTTGGTGATTGGCAACTTTTGGTAGTGGTCAACGAGCAATAGTTGGTAGTAGTTCATGATGGTTAGCAATGGTCAACTTTGATTAAAGATGATTGACAATGGTTAGTGATAGTCGATAGTAGTTGGTAGTGGTCAATGGTGATTAATAGTGATCAATGATGATTGGTGATGATCGGCAATGGTAGGCCGTAGTTAGTAATGGTTAACAGTGGTCAGTGGTTAACAATAAATAGTGGTGGTTGGTAATGGTTAACAACGATCAAGGATGGTCAATAGTGGTAAGAGGTGGTTAGTCGTAGTTGATGATAATTGGTGTTAGTCAGTAGTTGTTAACATTGGTCAATAATAGTTAGAGCTTGCTTGATTTTCAGTTTACAAAAGTTAGTAAGAATAAAATGAAGTTTAGGTAAAAATAAGTTTGTTATAATATGGTTTATGTTTGGATTTTTTTTACAAAAGTAAGTATAACAAATTGAAACATGTTTAAATGATAAGAGTTAAAAAAATACTTTTAAATGTATAATTACTAAAAAGGATATAAGTTTTATAATATGACATTATAAGTACTAAAAAGGAAGGGTATAACGGTACTCTGGTGTAATAATGGTGGACATTAATGATAAATCTACCCTTCTACCTATCTTTAATTAACAAATAAAAAAAGTTAACATTAGTTTTGTGAACCGAAGGGGAAGGGATTGGGTCAATTAGATAAAAGTGGGTTGGAGGCCAAACTTCATTTTCTAAGAAGATGGTTTGCCAATTACCAAACACACCTTTAGGAAAAATGATATTTGAAAACCACAGTTTGGTTTTGAAAACAATAAATCAAATAGTAGTTAATGTGAATAAAAAAAATAAAATACAAAAACAACTTTGTGATGTTCTTGTTTTCTTGTTTAAAAAAATAGAGTGACAAATTTTCAAAACAAGTAAATAGAAAATATCTATCCAAACATTTTTTTTGTTTTTTAGTGTCAAAGACATAAAATAATTTTTTAAAACAAGCCTTTAATTTTTTTCATCATTATTCACATTTCATTTCATTTTTGTGAGGTGTGAGTTAGTCCTAGGTGAAGTTTTTGAAAGTTTTATGTAAGTTTAAAATGTTACAAAATTCCGTTGGTGAAAAAAAAAGTTTCAAAATGCTTAATCTATTGAATAAGTAGGATAATTGAAGCAAATAGTATTGAATTAATTAAAGTAAAAAATGGAAGAAAAAATAGTGGAAAAATATCCCTTGCAATGGGTTGTCTTACTCTTAACCCCCGGTGTACTTCAACCTCTCATCATTGCGCATCAACTCTAAAACATTATTCTGCTCCTTTTCCCTGGGCTTGAATGATGACAAATCAACATATTTCAAGGTAAGATGCATAGAATTTTGCTAGTGTTCACTAATTGATAATTTTTATTTCTTGTCAAGTTTTGATTTCTCTTTTTAGTTGAGAAAACAATTGCAACTTTTGGAATATGCAATTATTTTCTTTATTTTCTCATGAACCAAACAAAATGTGACGAATCAATTTTTTTTTCTTTTTTACTCTGAATGGTATAGGAAGTCAACTGGATGTGACGACAGTTGTAGATGCTATTGGGAATCCATTCCCAACATCAGCCGTATTGATGGCTTGATCGAAGCACATTGAGATAAGATGCCAGTAAGAGAATGTGGAGTTCTTGAAATGCAAGAAGAAGGATCCAAATCCAGAAAAATGCCTCGACAAAGGTCGCGAAGCTACTCACTGCATCCTTGGCTTGTGAGTTTTTCTTTTTTTTTTTAATGTTCACCTTCACTTTAATTGGTTGAAATATATGGTTTGTTCGGTAAATAAGAGAATATGTGAAATCGATTGTGAGAATTATTGATTTGTTTATTTTTTATATTTTCCCTAAACAACATAAGCTGGTGAAAATAGGCATGATACTATTTTTGCAACATATTAGGTTGTAGAAAGTGATTTGTAATAGTCAAGGAGATATAATTATGTGAAGAGTAGTGTTAATTAAAATTTGTTTCTGCATCTGACATGTATATACAAAACTTCATCTAAGTAAGGTATTGCTACTTTAATTCACTGAATTTATTTTGAATCTTCATTATATGTGTGCAATATTTTCTCCCACAAGCATTAATGTTAAGCATTTAACTACCTATACAAAGTTATGCATGGAATTTCTTCCCATTTTCTATATGTGTAGGGTTTTTTTTCCAATTGAAAAGAGGCTAGACGATGACTTTTCATAATAAATTTCAATTTGACATGCTTCAACCTTCAAATACTAGTACTAGTGTAGTATATACATTTGCCAATGAGTTTGAAAAATCCCCATCAATTGAGTAAGCTCCATCAAATTCTTTTGACACAATTTTGAATGAAAATCTTGACTATCTCTGGTTTATGATATTTGAAATTCAGATTCAAAGTTCATTGGTCATCAATAATGCATGTTGTCAGAGTATGGATACATATTTTGTTGTGCATGTTTAAGTCAGTTTGGATTCACATTGTAATTGAGCTGCTTCAAGGTGCAACTTGCTACTTGCATTTCTTTAATAAAAATTGCCTATACATATATATATTTTTCCCTAAAGTCAGCATGTTATATAGTCTATAGAATAGATAATTGAATGGTTTAAAATCTAGGATACTCTTAATATCTATCCCTAAATTGAGGAACACAAATTTAGATGTCTATCTCACAAATTCCCCTCTAAATAAAAAGGGAAGAGGGGTGGGTGACTCGGTCTTTTTCTTTTTCATATCTTTTGACATTTCCTTCTAAATGTTGAGAAGATTAATAATAAATGGGTTACTGTGGAGCAAGAGATTTATAATATCATGTTCATTTATAATATTTTTCCCCTTCTATGGAGCCATAAAGCTGTCATATTAATACCTGATTGGCAGACTTGACTACTTAACTATATAAAATATTTTATTGTTTTTGCACAGGTACTAGTCATGAGGGTTTATGGTCTATGTTATTCCTATTCTTATAATTTTCTAGTAACTTTCCTAGATCTCATGATGATGACAGCATGAAAGAACAATAACAACTATTACTCTTTTTTTTCAAATATTGGAGATAGTAAATCTGCTGGTTCTTTTAAACAATGTCTAATTAAAGTGTATAGACACCTTAATAAATTATGTGATTTCTTGGGTTGTTAGTGGATAGTATTTATGGTTATTTATAACTGCCTAATGCATTCCTTCCTACTTACTATGGAATTTCTTCTGAGGAATCTTCATCTGGGATACAGTATGGTTCATTTCTAACTGATTGAATGCTTGTTTTGTAGGCTCAAAGATCTAGACCACAAGTGCACAAAGGAGATGGATGAATATGTTGGATGCATGTACTACCACACAAATGAATTTGACTTGTGTCGCAAGGAGTAACAAACTTTTGAGAACGCATGCTCCTTGGAATGAAACTATGCATTTTCCCTTGTTGGCAATAAACAAGCCGACCGGCTAACTTTAGTAAGCCAATGCTCTTAATTTAAAGAGTTGGTTTGTTAGTTTGAACTTTTAATTACCTTTATCTTTTATGGTTGTTCGAAATCATCTCCAGAAGTGCTTTGAAGCAAGACATTCTCCTTTTCAAACATAATAAGATTGATCATAATTAAGTTGTGGTTGAGTCACACTTTTGATTTGATTTCAGTGCTTGGGAAATTCATGGAAATTAGTGACACTTGGTTCAGCCTTTCAATCTTTTTTGTTCAAAAGAGTTGAGTTGAACTTTTGATTGTTCATTAAAATCAAATGACCTTTCCATATGCAATATAGATTTGATCAAAAAAGAGTTACTGGTGGTTATGGAGAAGCCAATGCGATAGAAACTAGCAGAGTGAAGAACATTAATTTCCTCTTCAAACAAGATTTATTTTAGGTGCAAAAGCTTTAAGGGAACATTCATATAAATACCAAGGTAGAGAGTTGTTTTCAAAATGGTACATGAATGTGGTCTAATTCCACAATCATACCATGGTATATAATGGGTAATAAATTTTTTTGATTGAAAATACTGAAATGTCCCTATTCTATGAACGAGAGTAAGTTGTAAATATAGAGAAATCAGTTGTAAATCAACAAAAATCAATTGCAAATAAGTATAAGTCATGATCCATTGTAAATAAGATATAGTCAATTGCAAATCAATGAATGTTAGTTGCAAATCTACAAAAATCAATCATAAATCAATGGAAATCAATTGCAAATGTTAACCAGATAGTCGACTATTATGTTTTCACAAAGAGGCACTCCTTTGTTGCATAGCAGCTTTTCCTTTTAAGCTATCATCATTTGTCCATAAAGCTCATTATCAGATGTAAGAATTTCACTAAACAAGGAGGTTAGTCGACAAATCACCCTTGCTTAGTTTATTAAGCTATATTTGACATTAATACCATTTTGGAAAACCTTGAACAAGTCACTAAAATTTACTTGAAAGCTCATCTAAGAATAGTGGCAAGATACATTAAGTAATTTTAAAGCACTAATTACCACTTTAACTTATGTGAAGAACAAAATTACAATGAAATTAAATATTCTTCAAGTTTAACTTCATTCTTCACTTGGTCAACTCTTTTCTTCAACTTTTACTTCCCTTCATATTTTTGTAATTCATCAAAATCTTCTTTTCTCTAACACTACCGAGTGAACCTGGTTTTGCAGAAAAATGGAATCACAAAAAAGCTAGCAAATGTGAAATAAAACAAGAACCTTTCTCATCATCTTGTTCTTTAAAGCATCAAGAACCAAAAATAAATAAATAAATAAAATATAGCAAATCTAAGTTAAAAAAGAACCTTCATCTTCTTCTTTTTCATCCTTTATCATCAGGTAAAACAAAACAAGGCATCAAGAAAAAAATCAATGGGGAACAAAAAGAACCTCCATCTTCTTCTTAATCCTTAATCATCGGCAGATCACATGTAGATTCAGATCCTTGAAGGAGGAGGAAGTAATGGATTGTAGATCTGTAACTTTCATTATCACATCAACAAATGCAATGTAAGGCAGATATGTAACTTTGATCATTGGTAGACGCAGATTGCAAGGCAAATATGCAACCTTAATCTTCTTCCTTCATCATCAAAGAGGCAAATCTAGAAGTAAGAGAGACTGTAACAGTATGAGACGTGCGTGATCGGTCATGCAAGTATATAGGACTAATCAGAGTAATAAAAAGTTTAGAGTACTCCAGAGTCGAACTCAATGGAGGTTGTGAAATATACTAGTCCACAATTTTTAATCCAAAAGCAATTACCAAATCAATTGGAAAATTGGAGATTAAAAGGAAAGTGAATTGGGATAACTCAATTTACTTTCTTAATTAGACTCCATGCAATTATAGTGACAGTTATTCTATTGTGTCCTAATCACTTCTCAGCGTACTAATCCATGTTTAATTAGAGTGAAATTTGCTCTCACACAACCCACACATCTAATGAAACTATAAAACTACAACCTAAATCACTGCAAATTCTCAAATTTATCTCTAATCTAGTTATCTACATCTGTCTTACTAAGTTTAGACTCACTCTTCTTCTCTCAGTTCTTGAAGTGCATCTACAGATTAGATTCTATGGAGGCTAATCACACAATCAATATTAAAACAATCAAGACAAATATAATTATAAAAATTAAATATATAAATATATATATTTAAAGCTCAAATTCCAAAGTTATAATTAAAATTATAGAATTGAGTTAATCCCAATTAGACTACATCCTTATCCCTGACTGGAAATTTAGCAATCCATAAACTCAATCACCTCAACACAGTAATAATCCCAAATCATAAAGCAAATTGAAAAGTGGCAGGCGTATTACATGACCCAAAAGGCATTCTACGATAAGCAAAAGTACTATATGGGTATGTGAGAGTTGTCTTTTCCTGGTCCATAGGTGCAATGGCAATTTGGAAGTATCCTGAATAACCATTAAGAAAATAATAATATTTATGCCCAGTTATCCTTTCTAACATAGTATCCATAAAGGGAAGGGGGAAGTGATTCTTATGCGTTACTTTATTCAACTTTCTATAATCAATGCACATGCACCACCCCGTGACCATCCTTGTTGGAATTAACTCATTCTTTTCATTGGACACCATAGTCATACCTCCCTTTTTTGGAACTACCTAGACAGAACTTACCCAAGGACTGTAAAAAATGGGATAAATAATGTCTATATCAATAAGCTTTAATATTTTAGTTCTCATAACTTTCTTCATGTGCAGATTAAGCCTCTGTTGACTCTGCAACTTTGGAGTGTAATTTTTTTTCCATTAATAGCCTGTGCATACTGATAGAGGGACTAATACCCTTTATGTTAGAAATAAACCAGCTAATGGCTGGCCTATGCCCTCTCAAAACTCTCAACAATTTTTCTTCTTGATCAAAATTCAATTAAGCAGCAACTATAACAAGGAAAGTATTAAAATCACCTAAAAAAGCATATTTTAAATGGGAAGGAAGTTGTTTAAGTTTCACTTTAAATGGTGACTTTTCAGAAGAGGGAGATAATAAGGTACCTTGTCCTAGATTTTCAAGTTTTTTAGTATGTGGTACATAACCTATACCTTTAAGTCTTATAACAGCATCAACTAAATTTATCTTTACTTCCTTTTCATTTAAATTTAGTGCAATGTATACTTCTAAGGGATCCTCATAAAAATGCTTATCAAAATATTCCTAAGCACGTGTATCAATAACATCAATGCTAAAACAAAACTCTTCAAACACAGGAAAATTGACAACCTTAGCAAATTGGAATTCCTCCTTTTTATTGCTTACTCTAAAAATTAATTTTCCAATAAGAACATTAATTAAAGCACCAGTAGTCAACAAAAATAGTCTCCTAAGAAGGGGAGATACATTAATATCATCTTCTAGATCAAGTACCACAAAATTAATAGGAATAATTAATTTTACCTACTTTAACAAGCACATCCTCAACTACTTCTCCTGGGTACTCACTGATCTATCGGCAAAGGTGAGAGTTATGTTTGAGAGCTTCATATCAGTTATCCCAAGCATCCTATAAATGGAATAAGACATCAAATTGATACATGCACCCAAATCACATAAACAATTTTTAATAATTTCATAACCAATATCACAAGGTATAGAGAAACTCTCTGGATCTTTAAGCTTGGGTGGAAGCTTGTTCTGCAATTTCGCACTACATTCCTCATTAACTGCACAGTAGCATGCTCCTCGAGCCTTTTTTTGTTAGACATGATCTCCTTGAAGAATTTGGCATAAGATGGCATTTTTGCTAAAGCCTTAGTGAAAGGAATATTGATCTGGATCTTCTTGAATATATTTAGAAATCTCTGCAATTAGAACTTGCCCCTTCTTTTGAAGTCTTTAAGGAAAATGAATAAAGGGTACATATGACTTCACATTAGTGGAAGGAGATTGCTTTTGAATATCGCCATAAGCTTTTGGAGTCTCCTTACTCTCCTCAGCTTCACCTTTCTCACTACTCTTAATTTTATTCTTATTCTTATTTTTCTCCACCTCTTTATTCAACTCTTTGGTACTTCTGAAAGTAATTGCCATAATTCCTTCTTTTGGATTGACTTCAGTGTTGCTAGGAAATTGGTCTTGAACTTTTTCAGTTACTATGATTGCTAGATGACCCATCTGTGTCTCCAAGTTATGAACGGCCAAGTTAGACTTTTTTATTGCTAGTTAGTTGACTTGTTACAAGCTTAGCGACTAAGTATTCCAAGTTAGACTTTTTCTCCTCAATGGGCACATATTGAACATTAGTTGGTAGTGCTTTCTGCTAGAACCCTAGTGGAAAATTAAGCCTCTATCCGCCTTGATTTTTCCAAGAGAAGTTTGAATGATTTTTCCATCATGGATTGTAAGTATTAGAAAAAGGATCATTTTTTCTTTGCAGAATTTGCATATACTCAACATTAGAACCCATATAATTGACTCCAGCATCCCCTTCAATCATATGTACACATGTGTTAGCAGTATAACCCGAATCGCCACATGCAGAGCATAACTCTTTAGGAAGATTAGAAGTATTACTCTGTTATTCGAAAAAGGAGGTCAATGCGTTGATTTATCTTCTCTAACTGTGCAAACATATCAGGGTGAGAGTTAATTTCATTTATAGGTACTCTCCTACCTCATACTTCCTTTTGCTTGGTCTAAGTTGCTACTTGGTAATAAATATTTATCATCTTAGCAGCTATCAAATTATCATCCCTTGTAGCAATGTCCACTAAAGACTAGGATGTAGAGCACAGAGCATTATAAAACAGCTTAGCAACCATCATATCATTAAACCCATGGTGTGGACACTTATGTAAGTAATTCGTAAATCGATCACATGCTTCATAAAAAAACTTGCCCTCCATTTCTAAAAAGAGATATGTTTTATCCGTTAGATCTATAGTCCCCTGAGGGAAATAAAACTTGGCAATGAATGTATCGTAAATCTCTCTCCATGATATCAAGGAATTCTCCAGTAGATTTAGGATCATTCGTCGAACATTATCCTTTAAGCAAAAGTTGAAGCACCTTATTTTAAATTCCTCCAAAGTCAGACCATTTGGAGGATATTGGTCAATCCTATTATAGAAGTCTTTCAGGAAACCCAATGTGTCTTTGCATATTCGCCCAAAAAATTGTGGTAATGAGTTTAAGTGAGTTGTCTTAAACTTTTAATTCTTTGCATTGCAGATAGTTTGATGTAGGATGGACTATGATAAACTACAAGCTTATTGGCATCCCTTGAAAGTGGATTAGTTTAAACTTGAGCAAGCACTACTTCATTAGTCATCTTACGACTCCTTCTGGCTTAGTTCTCTCTGCAAGCACATTCAATTTCAAAATTAATAGCAATCAACTCAAAAGTACTAATAAATCTATTGACCTCCTCAGTAACGCCACCAAAACCTTGATTGACTCTTACAAGTATACATGGTCGATCGTAGTAATAAAAAGTTTAGAGTATTTCGGAGTTGAACCCAAGGGAGGTTGTGAAATCTATTAGTTCAAAATTTTTATTTCAAAAGTAATTAACAATTCAATCGGGAAATTGAAAATTAAAAGGAAAGCAAACAATTCAATTTATAAGTTTAATTTAGTCGCTAAAAGTGTCAAGGAATCGGGATTCACGTACTGGGATAACTCAATTCATTTTCTTGATTAGACTCTGCAATTATAGTAATAATTGTTTCTATTGTATCATAATCACCTCTTAGTGTATTAGTTCGTATTTAATTAAAGTTGAATTTGCTTTTACACAACTCACACATCTAACCAAACCACAAAGCTATAACCTAAGTCACCGAAAATTCCTAGATCTATTTCTAGTCTAGTTATCAACGTCTATTTTCTCAAGTCTATGCTCACTCTTCTCCTCTCGATTCTTAAAGCTCACCTAGAAATTAGATTATATAATAGTCAGTTACACAATCACTATTAAAACAAAAAAGTCAAATATAATTATAAAAATCAAATATATATATATATATATAAAGCTCAAATTCCAAAATCATAATTAAAATTATAGAATTGAGTTAATCTCAATCAAGCTATATCCCTACCACTAACTGGAAATTTAACAATCCATAAATTCAATCATTTCAACACAGTAATAGTGTCAAATCATAAATCAAAAACTACAAAAGAAAGGTATACAAGAAGAAACTTGAAGATTGCTCCAAAACTCCCTCAATCTCTTGTTCTCTGCCTTCTAATCTCTCCTAGTTGCTCAGAAAACTTTAGAATAGTATTCTCTAGCTTCTGGATGCTAACCTGAATGTGTTTCAATGTTTTCCTCGTGTCTTTATATAGAAAAAATCCATAAGTCATACAAATTGGCCCTGAAACACATCAAAACACAAATATATGCAAAATTCAACCAGAATAATAAATCAAACCCATGCTTTTACACAATTTAGAGCTTAATTGTAGGTATTTTATAAGTATAAAGTAGACACATCAGTGCGATAAGGGGAGATGATTGACAAAGATTTGGGCATGAACACCAACTATGATGCCTTTAATAAAATGATACAGAAGGTGAGAAAGACATCATTGATGAAGTTGAAGGAAAGGAAAATTCTAGAGAATGGGGATATGAGACGTTAAGTTACTTTTTTTTTTAAGTATTAGCCGGTTCGAGTTAGTTGAGTTCGTTGGCTTAACCCACAACCTAGACTGGCTCGTATTTTCACATGTTGGTTCAGTCCAAGCCTGTTTAGTTGGGCTGGTTTAGGTTGTGCTAAGCCCTAATCTTACCTTTCGGGCTGTCAATGACTCTTTATGCATAGAAACCACGACTAAGTCATACTCCACTATCAGCTTACTCACTCCCATGCTATGAATCATCCTTATGTTTACACTATCACCCCTAACTCAGCTTCAAGCATAGAGCACCAACCTAAGTTCTTCATAAAACCTCTTGCCTAATTGCCTTCATGATACATCTACTACACTTAACTAGGCCCAGCTAACCCCTTGACATTTCATCTACACTAATTTTTCCCCATCTTATCAATGGGTATTCCCATCAAACTTCTCAAATCCAATATCTATTTGTGACAAGTCCATTGATGTTCATGCCATTAGTAATCTCTAATATGTATCATTTAATTATTGTTTAGGGAATGTTGTCTTTTGAAATGCTCCTAAAAAAGGAATGAGTTTTGATGCAAATTAAGGGGGTGCTTGATCTTTATGGTGTAAGTTGAAAGATAAAAGGATGATTTAAGACCTAAAATCTGACTCAAACATTTCTTGTTACTTTTTGGTTTTTTAACTTCTTTTTGGTGATTTTTTTTTTTGCTCACTTGACTGGAAGAAAAGGAACATATCAACAAAATCAAAAAATCACAAAATTGAGAACAAACAAGACAAAATTAGATTTAGAAAATATGAATCATTACCAACTAAAGCCCAATTTATTTCACTTTAGAAAACTCTAATTAGAATGATTTAATATTGATGATGTTTAACACATTGGAATAATTTAATACAATTAAATACTTTTGTTGTGCTTTTTTTGCACAAGACTTTAAAATAATTAAATGTTGAAGTTTTGTTTTTAATTTTTTATGAATTAAATAAGGCAACCCACCTAACTCATGTGGCTAGTTGGGTTTTAACTTTCAACCTACCAATTTAAGTTGGGTTGAATTAGTAGCTTATTTAACACATAATGTGATGTGGGTTTGCGAATTTAACTCATTTAATCCGTTTTGACTACTAATAAAATTTATTTATAATAAAAAATTGAGTTCAAAATAAGTAACTAATGATTAATAATCATAGTATTCATTAAGTCCATATTTACAATTAACAATTGTGTACAACAATAGTATTTACATAACATTAATATATAGGAATAAGTAAACCAATAAGTTTGACACAGTTAGCAGATATCTGTGTCTTTTAAGTATACTGTTTAGGAATTTTTAGCTAGGCATAATCTTAATACTTATGAAAAAAATATAAGAATAAGTAAATTCTTACCAAAAAACAATGGTCAAGTTAAAAAAAACTTAAAAATATATCATTATGTACTTTTCTCTCCCCCTACTTTCTATTCTCAGGATAAAGGTTCCAAATGATTTGGGCATCAATTTGCTGATATTCAATTTCTACTTTCAATATTCATTTGAATTCATTCCTTTATAAAAGGCTACTGATTCCTTTATAAAAGGACACTAATCAGGATCCTGCAAGTGTATAGGGTCGATCGCATTAATAAAAAATCTTCAGAGTATTTTAGAGGTCGAATCCAAGGGAAATAGTAAATTTATCAATTCAAACTTCTAATCTCAAAAATAAGTGATAATCAAATTGAGAATTTAAATTAAAAAGGAAAGAAAAAGAAAACAAAATGATGTTTGAGTTTTGATTCAGATCTAGAAACGTTAAGGAATTAAAATTCACCTTATGAGATAACTAAATTCTATTCCTTAATTAGACTCTACATAATTATAGTGACAATTGTTTCTAAAACGTCCTAATTACCTTTCGGTTAATTAGTCTTTATTTAATTATGATTCAATTTGCTGTGGCACAACTAAAATTCCTAATTAAATCTTGAAAACTATAACGTATATCACCACGAATTCCTAATTCTATTTCTAGATTAGTTATATATGTTTATCTCTCTAGATCTAAGTTCAATCTTCATCTCTCAGTCCATAAAGTTTACGCATTAATTAGATTTTATAGTGATTAAGCATAAAATTCACATGAACAAACAAGAGAGACAAATATAATAAAGACACAAATTAAATATAACTTGAAGAACAAATCCATAGAGTTAAAACTAAGAAAGCAAATCCAATCCATCACAGGTGGGCTAAATCCCTACCCCTGACTGAGAGATTTAGCTATACATAAAAATAGTAATAAAAACAAAACTAAAATCCCAAACCATGATAAAAATAACAAGAAGAAAGAGTTATAAAAAAAAATATAATCTTACTTCAATACTCTCCAGATCTCATTACTTTCTTTCTATAGATTTCTCCTAACTACTCCCAGATGTGTTTGAATCGTGTTTTCTAGATTCTGAGTGTGTTTCTAAATCCCCTTCTATTTCTACCGTATCTCCTTATATAGAGAAAGTCTATAAGCCCATAAAGGTCCAAAATATCACGAAAATGCATAAAAAACGTGTTTTCATGAACTCCTACTGTTTGACTCAGCGCCGGGTGGCCATAGGATCATCAAATATGACGCGAGTGGTTTTGAAAGGTAGAAAAACGTGAAAAACTAGTTGACCTAGTGCCAGTTGAGTTTGACCCAGTGTCGAGGTGAATGTGTGGTATGGACAACTACTTTATTCAATTTCAGACATATCACTAGCTCGTGTTAACATTTTGAACTCGATTTTCACTATGATAATATTGGAATTTATAAAAACTCAAAACATGAAAGTTGTAGCTTTATGTTTTATCTTTCCAACACATCTTAAATCACATCAATTAGAGTTTAGATATGAGAGTTATGATCAAAACACTGAAGAATATTAAAACTTTTTAGCATAAATATTTGTAACTTTTTTCACTGAATACTTTTAAATGAGCTTATAATACCATGAAATATAAAAATATGTTAAATTATACTAAAATATATTAATGTAAACATATTTAAACACAATTCAAAGCTTAAATGTAAATATTTTATATGTATAAAATAAATATATCAACCACCGAAGCTCTTTGTTTTTTGTTTAACCAACAAGGCTACTCAAAAAAAATTTTTTGGGCCATAGCTACTCAAGTTTGTAACATTCAACATTTTGAATTCAAAATTGTCCACTCTTGGCAGAAATGTAGATGAATTAGTGCCCACTCATATTTATATTGGTAAATTGAGACATGAAAATAATATAAATATATAATTAATTAATACGAATCAGTTTTTTATTTTTTAAAGTAATATTTATATCCATAAAATTAAAAACGTATTAATTTAATTTATTGAATTGTAAATCACCCATTTAAATTAAAAACTTTCGTTTCTACTGACGCACTGGCGTTTCGCATCCAAAACACGAATTGTTCAGTGACAGATTAGGTGAATAACTTTCATTCACAAGCCTCAGATTCGTTTAGACGACAATGGCGGCTAATCTTCCTGCAAAGTCTGCAGCCTGGTCTACGGCTGCGAATTCCCAGGAGAAACGACACCCATCGATATTCGAACTCCCACCTGACTTTTTCTACTCCTGTCGCCTCCTTCCTTCTCCCCTATCATCCGTCTCTGACAACCTTCAGAATTGCTATGACTCAGTCCCCGAAACCCTTGACCCTATTGAGAACGACGCAAATGGCTCCCACGACGTCGCCGTTTCAACGCCCAGATGGACTTGCAATATTTGCAAGGCTCAATTTGAGTCCCTTCAAGACCAGCGTTTGCATTTCAAATCGGATATTCATCGGTTCAATGTAAGAATGAATATAACTGCATGAGTCATCCACTTGTTTATTTTCGACATTCTTAATTATCGCTGTGTACTTCCAAAATGATCATCTTTATTTCGATAGTATTATGGTAAAATCTCCACACTCTTTTTTCCCTTAATGGACATAATTCAAAATTGGGTTATATATGATTTATTAAAGTTGTCCTTTTAAAAAAAAAAAAATCTATCTAATTCTTGTGTTAAAAGAGAATGGTAGTTGTTCTGTTGCATTTTACTTCTCATTTAACGTATATGTTTGGCTGTTGAATATTGATCATAGGTGAAGTTGACAATGGCCGGAAAGAATATCGTGAAGGAAGAAGAGTTTGAGATGTTGACATCTGATTCTATTAAAGACTATGATGTTTCAAGTATATCAGGATCAGAAGATGATGATGATATCGAAATTGAGACTCAGGGTCAGAATCACATGCGTAACAAATTAAGTGAAAGTTTTAGGCAAAAGTTAGTTATCTGTCTTAACACAGGGCGAAGAATTTCTATTTGGAAGTGCTTAATAATGAATATGAGCGAGAATATACTGAATGAGAATGAAGTGATTGAGAGGTTGAAATCTTTGACTCATGAACCGAGAAATAATTCTCACTTGAGAATTGTGCTGCTGGCATCTGGTGGGCACTTTGCTGGTTGTGTGTTTGACGGTGATGTGCTTGTGGCTCACAAGACATTCCACAGGTTTGCATACATGTCTTGATTCTCTTCATATTAGATGATATGGAAATGTAATTACAATTTCAGATCCATGCTTCCTTGGAGCAGTGTGTCATTAGAGATTGCCTTTATGTGTTTATGTAACCATACAACTGTGCACAAAGATACAGGGAATCAAATATAGCACTGACCGATGTGGGGACTAGTCCCCACTCTCGATGAGATGCTTCCACAGCAATTTAACATAAAAACATGCGCGCCTTGCAATTTTTTTTTTCCTTGGACCAATGCGTGTGTGAATGTAAATAAGTAGGACATTCTACTACTTGGATGCCTTCCATGTTGGTTATTCCATTTGGTGTTGCTCCAAAAGAAAAAAAAAGGTAGAGTGTTGACCAGTAATTGTCAAAGCTAAGCTTCTGCCTGACCTGTATATTATGTAATGTTGCAAATTAAGATTATAAAGCTTGTCTAAACACGTATTCATTGCAACCTTAGCAACCAGTCATGTGTGCTTTTTTGTGTTCATGTTCATGATACAAAACCACACCTGCATACTTATTTCAAAAATTCATATGGGAGTGCTATGCTATGCCTTGATAAAGAAAGAAATCTCAAGAAGTTAGGGGTAGTTATGGTCCATAATGTAAATTGACTGAGTCATATACCATGGCCCACTATTGTAACATCCCCATCACTTTCCACTATTGCAATTTTTCCAATGCACTACTCCATGTCTTCATAGTGTTTAGGATTCATGTCTTCCTATAGCATCCCATAGAACATGCCATACTACTCATTCTAGGACTAAAATACCCAATACTACCTAAATTTCCACCAATTGCCCCCCCTGGAGAGCCGACATTTCGACGGTTATACTCTGCGACACTTCACTTGACTTCATCGCTAGTTAGAACCTGCCACTAGTTAGGTAGCCATTTTTGGAATTGTTGACCACCAGTTCGATCCTAATTGATGAGTATTTAAGTGGGAGGAAATCATCCCTCAAAAGCTAGCTATTAATATGAGAGAATTAAACCATTTAAATACTTCATAGAGCATTCCATATGGCCTAAGTCTCTATCACATTCATTTGCATGACATTGTAACATCAATTCTATAAGATGAAGATGTCATTTTCTTGAGTTAGATATCCTTTTCTTTGAGTTCTTTATAGCTGGAGCTCTTTCACATTAGTTGCATGGGCAAAACAAACCACTCTCAATTAGATGGGCAAACGGAAGTGGTTAACCAATGTCTTGAAATTTATTCACAATGTTTTCCTCAAGTAACAATGGAAGCTCTTGTCCAAATTTCTTGCTTGGGATGAATATTCATACAACACCTGTTTCCATTCCTTTACCAACATGACTCTTTTTTCTGTTGTTTATGGATGGGAACCTCAACCCCTGCATCCATTTATCTGTTCCAGGAGAAAAAATGATTGCTGAGCTAGAGTAACAACTCTTGCTCTAGACAGTGTGCTAGAATTCTTCAAGCTAACCTTTTAAAAGCACAGCCTGGAATGACGTCTCAAGTTGATTCCAAGAGACATGAATTGTCTTTTGAGATTGGGGGTTTCAGTTTTCCTCTGAGTGCAACCTTATTGCCAAAATTCTCTTGCTATGTGACCTTCTGAAAATTCTCTTGCTATGTGACCTTCTGAAAAGCCTTCACCTCGCTACTTTATTCCCTCCACCATTTTGAGGAAAGTAGGACTTGTTGCTTATAAACTTCAACTTTCTCCTTTATCCAAAGGGAATCCTTTCTGTTTAGTGTCTCTGCTGAAGCCAGCCAAAGGAGCTTTAGTTTTCAATGACCCTTCTCTTTTATGCGTTAATGCTGACTAGGAATTTGACATTGAACCTGAACAAATATTGGAACATCAATGGGTCCATGATTCTGGCTTGCCTACTTTTGAGGTGCTGGTTATATGGCTTCACCCTTCTTTAGTTGCGAGTCTTATGATCTGCTATCTGCCCAATTTCCTATTAGGTTCACATTTGTCTTTATTTATTTGTCCCCTAGTATAAATAGGGGATTAGGACCTAGCTTTCTTTGGAGAATTGAAGTTAACTTTGCATTAGGTAGATCGGTCCTCTCTAGACAGACTAAGTAGTTGAATGGATTATGTTATAAGTTTCATTCCATCCTTTCTCTGAATAATTTCCTTTTCTGGTTCTTCTTAGTTGTCATTTTAGGGCCTGTTTGTTTAGTTTTTTTTTAGGAAAAAAGAATTTTTTTTTAAAAGAAAGCACTTTTAAGAAATTTTAAAATGTTTGTTTAAGATTTTGAAATTAATTAGAAGCCGGAAAAAAGTATATTTTTGATTATTTTGAGAAGCTATTTCAAATAACTTCTAAGAAATTAAAAGCACTTCTCACCTATTTGGTGGCAAGTGACCAATGCTTGTCAGCCCCTACCATTCATCGGTCATTGACCCCTACTACCGATTGCCAGTTGCCGACCCTTAACCACCGGCTGCTACAGCCAGTTGTTGACTACTAGTTGCCATGACTACCCACCGGCCATCGGCCGCCACCACCGACCATCGGCCACTGGTCAACATAGCCAATCATTGGCCACAAGTAGCCATTCCTACGTGTAGGCCACCGCCGACCGCCACTCATTGGTCGCCGGCCACCACTATTGGTCATTGGCCATCAGCCGCCATCGCTGAGCTCCTACCAATGGCCACTTGTCGCCATCGTCAATTGTCGGCCATTGGTCACCATCGCTGACCACTAGCCACTTGTCGCCATTGCTAACTGTCAGTCACAAGCCGTCATTGCTAACCGCTAGCCATCAAGCCGCCACCGTTGACCATAGGCCACCAGCCGCCACCAGTAGGCGCCATTCCCAGGCGGCCACCAGTAGGCATTGTTTCCCGGCCACCATTGTTAGCTGCTGGTCATTGGCCTCCAATTGCCGGTACTCGTCCACCTGCTCCCATCCCTTGCTGGTCACCATTGTCAGCCAAACAAAGCATTCAAGTAAAGAAGTGCTTTTTATGAATATAACTAAATGCAAAATAACTTCCGCTTTTACTAAAATCTCTAAACAATAACTCACTTTTTTAAATAGTATGAAAATCAAAGCTTAAACAATGGGCCTATATTCTGTCCCCTTATCAATTTATTTGACTTGTTCATAATTTCTCAAGTGGGAGTTTTATGCAGATTTAATGATCAATAGTTGATTCATGCTGATGACTTATTAAATAGCTTCAAGAATCAAATTCAGTTCACAAGGGATCATTGATCTTTCCTTCCTGATCATGTGCCTATTGAGTATTGACTATTGACAGCTTCAGGCATCCTTTTTCTTGAATGATCAATAGTGGATGTAGTCTTGGCTTACATGACTTTTCTTTCAGGGAGATTTTAGCTCTACAATTTTTTCTAGCCTACTGACTGATTTCTTGGTGACTTGGTGAGAGTTAATGAATTCTGTCAGAATAAAAGAAAAATCATAAACTGCTTTACTGTTCTTTAGCCTGTGCAGTGTAATTTTGGCAGGATGTGTAAAGCAGAGGCTTTATGTTGTAGAGCTTGTGCTCAAGCTTTTGTCTGTAGTTGTTCCCCGTAGTCTTTTTTCTTTCCTCTACCCTTTTTTGTTTTTGTGACCAAACAGGTTTTTTTTTTTTTTATACTTAAGCAGTGATTAAATGCTGTTTGTAACTGATATTTAATTTTGAGCTGTCAAATGAGGGTTAGGGCTGGGCTACAATTTGGCTACCTGTTTGCTTAAGGGCCAGCAAGGCTTTTTGACATCTCCACTCTTGATGAATTTTTGTTTCTACTGCTGTTTGCTTAGAAACTGGAAATGGATTTTAAATGTTTGTTTGTGCTTATGTAGATATGTTGTGAGGGCAAAGGCAGGGAAAAAACAGTCATCAAAAGATGCTACCGGAAGAGCTGCACATTCTGCTGGGGCTTCACTTCGTCGCCATAATGAACTTGCATTAAAGAAGGTATTCTAATCAAAGCTATATGGTTTTGAAAGTCAATTGTTGATTTCTGAACAACTGAGGGTATTTTTTTTTTCCTTCTGAATTGTATGTGCTATCTGTTCTTTTTTGAAAATTTCATCTCAATTTGGAGTAGTGGGAAACTTTTAGTTGGTGAGGTTTAAGGATTCTGTAAACAACTGAGGGTATTCTTTTTCCTTCTGAAGTATATTGGTTACGGCAATTAAATTTGTATTAAGTGGTTTTCCTTTATCACAAAGGTAATGTACGTATTCAACCATATGGAGAAGTTGCTCCTCTATGAATGTCAGCTCACAATGGTTTATAATTTCAATAACAACGAATGTTGGTCCACTGATACAACTCCTAGTATCATTTGTATGGTTATTGATTTACAATGTGGTTATATCTCATTACCTGATGTTGTGATTGATCCTATGAGTCATAAATTTTTTGACAAAACGGTTTATTATTCTTCCCGTGTAATTCACAGTTTTTCTCTGTAGAACACACATGTTGATGCACAAAGATGTTTATTTTCTTTTTCCTTTTTTTTTTTCTATTCACTCATTTGTTCTTGTGCAAAATAAGTTGAAGCTTGACTCATATTGCTGAACCAACCTTTTAGGAAATTCAAGAGCTGCTTACTGCTTGGAGAACTTATTTTGATGCTTCAAATTGCATATTCCTACATGCTCCCTCAAGTAGTCGTCAACTGCTCTTTGATGGAGAGAGACCATATTTTAGCAGTCAGCATTGTGTTATTAGAAATATTCCATTGACTGTACGAAGGCCTACATTGAGAGAAGCAAAGTGTGTATATAACCAGTTGACCCAAGTATCCTATGAAGCAGAAGAGGATTTAGAGTCAATTCCCATTACTGTAATAAATGCCAACCCAGCCACGAACAAAGAAGGCTGTGCTAACTTAGATAACAAGGATAAAAGTGAGGCTTGTTCAAGTGAACAAGATAATTATGAACTCCTTATTTCAAGTGCGAGTGAAAGTGAAAATGGGATATCAGGTAAATCTACTCCTTTACATCAAGCAGCGCAATCTGGTGACTCTCACATGGTTTTGGAGCTCCTGGAACATGGCATGGATCCTTGCATCAAAGATGAAAGAGGAAGGACCCCTTATATGTCGGCGCATGATAAGGAAGTGAGGAATACTTTTAGAAGGTTCATGGCAACAAACCTTGAAAAATGGGATTGGCATGCTGCAAAAGTTCCTAGTGCATTGGCAAAAGAAATGGAAGAATCACAAGCAGCTAAGCAGGTGATTTTGATAGATCTGAGGAAATAGATTTTGAAATCCAATTTATTTAAATTTGTACTTTCTTGTTATATACCTTTTTATCTATTTTGTTCATTTACTTGGGCTCACTGGCTGGTTATTTTATTGGTTGTGTGGTGGACCCAATCTTAATGGGCCTAAACTAGAAAATAAAGTGCCTCAGTTAGCAAAGATCTACAGTAGGAAGAAAACAGATGAAACAGAAGAAAGAATGATAGAGTGGTGCCTGATGAGTTGTGCAGGGATAACTAGTTATGAGTTGAGTGGGTGAGCTGGAGGAGAGAGGGAGGGCTTGCATGAGAAAGGTGCTGGGTGTTTAGTAGGATTTAGACAAAGTTGCAGCAGGGACAAAGGGAAGGGGAACATCAGAAAGTTTAGGAAAGGCTCTGCCTGATGAAAATGGGGATCCCATTTTTGTTTTTCTCATATCATTTTCTAGTTTCTTTCATCTTTTTAGCCCCCTTAATCCAGTATTACTGTATGGGTAGATTTATCCTTGAAATTCAATAAAACAGCTACGTTGCAACATTGGAAAAGAGAGGAGCAAGAAAAGTCTAGGAAGGAAATAATTGAATGTGATTGAAATTACTGAAATATTAGAGAAGCTTGCTTGAGAACAAGTTCCTGTTGGATCTTGTTAGAGCTCATACGTCTGTGTTGTCAGATGTTGCTTGTATGTCTTAATGTGCTAGCAGGTAGCAACATTCAATTGATGATTGGTTGTTCTATCTCTGATTTTTAAAAAAAAAAAAAATTAGTTGGGGTGACAATAAATCATGACAAGATACTCTTTTTATCTTTAGGAATTTTTGAAACAAGTAAGTTAAAAGGAATACAATATAGTCAGGATAATGATCATTTTGACCTTCACTAGACTGACCAAAATATAGCATGTTTAGTATTTGAAGTTTGAATTGATTATACTCCTCAACTAATTAGGAGCAATGCATAACCAAGCATTTAATTGTTTTGTTTTTGCAACCTGGCCTTCCATTAGAGTCGATGTGATCTGTTGCTTGATGTAAGTTTTGATGATCAAATCTAACAACTTTGTGTGGCCTGGTAATGATGTCCATTTTTGTTTGTACAGGCTGAAAAAGATGTTAAGAGAAAAGCCAGAGCAAAAGAAGTAAAAAAATTACGTAAGGCGAAAGAAAAGAAGGCTCAGGTACATCTTAGCTGGTTTTTGTCGCAAACGTTATATGATGGCATCAAATTGGCTTTATCGAACTTACTTCTGAGAGTATTGTAGAGTCTCTAATTGATTATAACGGCTAATAGATCAGAAGAGATAAAGATTGAATAGTTCCAGTCTAAGGTTTCAATACTCTGTTTACATGTATATATAGTTAATAGTTAAGTTAATTGTTGGACTCTGTGCTAAGCAGGCCTTTATGGGTCTGGGCCTATCTTTTCAGTTATCCTTATCTTACCTGTCATACACTAACTTCCCCCAGCTGTTATACCGAGAAAAAGGACCCCCCCAACTGAAAAAAAAAAAAGAGAACTGATACAACAGATAAAGACTATTAAGTAATAAGAACAGAAGTGAACAGTACCATCAAACAACCCAACTGCTTAGATGCTTGTGGAGTTTTGATCAGCAACCTCCTCAGCAGAACTATCTGACAACAAATATCAGGAGGGATTTTCTGATTTATTGAACTAAGGAATTGTAAGGTATTTATACACATTTAAGGGAGTTATTAACAAATGTAAATTAGAGACAAATCGCTAAGATTAAGGGATTAATAATCCCTTGATTCTATCCTAATAATTACAATAAATGCTAATTATTAATGTTTATTATTTAATTTTTAAAATATTTTATAGCATGAGAAAAAAGTCATTAGATGACAAATCATATATCATAATCATATAAAAGAATTTAAAAATTTTTCAAAACATACAAAATTGAAAATTGATAGCTGATATATCTACTTTAAAAAAAATTTAGCAAAAAAGTTTACAAAGAATACATAAAAAGTTCAAGTTTTTAATGGTGATGGTGCAGGCTTTCAATACATTTATATGTCATTACATATAGATAATTTGAACAGGAAATATTGATACATACTTCAGACTTTACAAAAAATAAATTAATACATATATATATGTATGATATAAGTTTTTAAAAAGTCATGTTTCACATATGTAGTATTAATATTAATTATTACTTTCTTTTAATCGATGAAGAGTTGATTGGCCAAAAAAAAAACAAAGAGTTGACATTGACTAATAAGTATTTCAATAAATTGATAAAACACTTACACTCCCTCCTTATTTAACCATATTTATAGCACGCGTTTGCGCACACATTGTACTTGCTGGTTGACTGGTCCTTTGAGTTGAAGATTCCCTACCGCCAAATCCTCCTGTAACCCTCATTTCCTAGAGGGCATCTTCATATATTTGCAAATGGCAGTTCCTGCCCAGGGGGAGTGGCCCTCCTAGACCCCCTTTCCTTCGTCTAGGGTTCTCACCAAGTCTCACCGTGACCTTCTTGTTGAAGAAGATCTTTGGTGACACCACATGGCACTAATTGGTAAAGTTGTCATATTTCCACATGCATTTTCACTTCTGCTTCCAATTCAATTCGTTGAGCTATCTTCAATTTGAGATTTGTCACACATCTTCACCAATTCATTGGGTATTCAATGAACTCACGTGAGATTGACTGAATTCCTTCTTCTAACTCTGGATCTATGACTCATTGGTAGCAGAGAGCTCTAATACGATGCTAACAGATAAGGAGATAGAGATTGAATAATTCCAGTCTAAGATGGACGTCTATCTAATGGGCTAAGGTTGAGTCAGGTGAAGTGTGTATGTGAGAGAGAGAGAGGGAATAGGCTAGTGGCGTGGAATATATATGTGAGGTAGTGGGTTAGAGTGAGGAGGTAGGCAATACGTGTGAGTTGTTTGGGAGAGTACTAGCCTCTTGAGTTTCATCATGAGCTATGTGCTAAGCAGGCCTTTATGGGCCTAGGCCTATCTTATCATTTATCCTTATACGCTAATCATTGCAAAAAGGAGAGTAGCAATGCAGTATTTCCTCTTATTCTTTTTTTTTTTTTTCAGCCTAGGGTATTTCCTCTTATTCAATATTGAAAAATAGAGCGATACATATAGAGAAACCCAGGGTGATCGAATACAATCATATCCCATGATTCTCTCCTAAAGCCAAGTATAAAATCTGATCCTAATAAAAGATAAAATACAATCATAAAGGAAATAATAATAATCATGTAACAGTCAAATAGACTAGGTTGAGAGAGAGCTAATGGGCCTAGTAGTAGCGAAGCCCTCCTCAAACAATATAATTACAACTTCACTAAAATGGTTTATCCGAAAGTTTGAGATTTTACATGGTAGGCTGAAATAGTTGGTTTTGTTGAAAATAATATATGCACATTTGGATGATATTCCAGTCTTGCTCCTCTGCTTTCTTATTCCCCTTGACCAAGCAAACACCACATAGATAGGTTGTGGTTTAGTTCATGATCAATAGAGAACTCCTGTGATTTGCTGATTTATTAGTAGGCATTAAGGCAAATAGCTTTGCTAGCTTCAGATTTGCTGTAGAATTTTCTGAGTAGCTTTGATTGGCATAATACTGTTCCTAACTACGAATGTTACTGTTTTTACTACTTTCTTCACTTCAGTTGAAAAGATTACTATTCTGAGTAATTTTCAATGTGGTGTTCAGGCTGAAGCTGCAAAGAATGCTTCCAAGGCTGCAGAAAACCAAGTGAATGTTTCAACTTCTATTCTTACGGGACAATCTCAACCCAACAGTTGGTTGAAATTATCGAAAGAGGTTAGATACTGATCTTTTGCTGGCTCAAAAGGCCACGTCCTTTGCAATTTTAATGACTTCAAAATATAGTGTTTTATGTTTCTTTGATCCCCAAAGTCTTCTATCTGAGCACCATATATGTTTCATCTCAATTAGGAGGAACTAAGAAGAGCTCAGGCTGAAGAAAGAGACAAGAGAGCAGCTGCCGCAGAGAGAAGAATTGCTGCTCTCAAGATTCAAGGCAACAGTGCGACCACTGTCCTGAGCACTTCAGAACCGAAAGGTGGAGTGGCCGGTGACATACACTGTTCCTGTTGCAATACCTCACTTGCTGGTAAAGTTCCCTTCCACAGGTATAATTATAAATACTGCAGCACCTCATGCATGCATGTACACAGGGAGATCCTAGAGGATGGGTGAGAGTGTTCTGTTAATATTGGTTTCATCTTGCAAGAGTACTCCTGACCTATCATTGTTCTTAAATATGTGATGAAGTTTGATCACAGAGAGAGCGAGGGAGGGAGAGTGAGAGAGGGGATGTGATGGGGTGGGAAGAATTGAAAATAACTTGAGCATTTGTTCAGAGGGAACAAACTTTAGTTGTCAGAATTGATGCTGATCAAAATAGCATAATAAAATATCCGAGGATTTGCTTCACTTTTCACCTTGCCAGATATTAAAAAGACCACAATTCTAGATTATAATTTGCTCACCCTTTAAACTGCATGGTGTTTTTCGTCTTTTTGTCAACCGAAGAAAACTGCGATTCTTTACATTAAACAGGCATAGGCCACCCCAATATAAGAAAATTCACACCCCGCCAAACGAAAAGATGACTGCAGAGATATACTTCAAGAGACACTGTTTGGATGTATTGTAGTTTACTATTAAATTTTGATGTTACAATCAGAGAGAAGTAAACACAATGTATGGGGATAATACTTTAAAATTCAGCTTTTAACTCCAGATCTTTCTTAGGGTGTAATATTACATAGAATCCATTTGAATAAACATTTGAAGGCAATTCGAAAGCAGACAATTCATCTCTTATGCTCCGCTTAGTCGCAAGAATTTTGCAGTGTAAAGTTAGAATAGAATATGAATTCTCATGTAAATGTATTCGGTAGGAATACTAGATTTTGAGCTCATTGACTAGGCAATCAGTCTTTTTGTTATTTGATCAAATTTAGATTTCATCCAAAATATGATGTAATTAAATCTTATTCTTAGAATAAGATTTTTTCCCCTCAATGCCCTTAATGAAATTAAAACATTTCATGTAGCTTTACCAAGTTCTTGTGTATTTTAATCTTCATTAAAGTTAACTTCTAAATGTCCCTTCGGGGACATCCGATAAAATTGGAAAGTTAACTTCTAATTTTTTTTCGTTCAAAAAAAAAAAGAAACAGTAACTGCCTGGATTTTTTTTTTTCCTGAAGAATACCTTGATATTTTATAAAAGCATAAAAATATTATGGACAAATAAAAATATAAAATGAACAAGTTTAATGCTTTTATTATCAACATTTTAATTTTATAATGTTAAATGAATTCTTAAAAAGATTTGCCACAAATAAAAAACAAACAATGTATATTGCAAAATTGTTTCATTCACAGTATTTAAAACAAAGTCAACGTATTAAAATAAAAATAAATATTTTAATATTTGTTTGTATATATAAGCATTACAATCATTTGGATTTAAATGGTCCAGTGGCACCAATATCCTCTAAGTGGAGGGAGGTTATGAGATCAAATAGCATTGTTGAGTGTGTATTATAGATGTTCCAAGACAATAAAAAATAGATTTAACATTCTCTTTCAATCTCTTATTATTCTTATCCTAAGGCAAGGAATTTTAACGAAGAGGTGGATGCTGTTGAATACAGTAAGCTAATCGTCAATATTGGGTAGTATAAAATATTGATTCAATATTTTAATATAAAACTTTTTTATGATGTTAAATTTTAAGCAATAAACTCATCTTTCAAATTTTGTGTAATGTATGTGGTCATGGTCCATTTGGTTTGAGGCTGTAACTCAACTGAAATAGCCATTCTTGATTTCACGCGCCTTTGTCTAATTCTTGTCTCGGTCTTCGTTCCAGATTTGTTAGAATCTTCTTCAAGATCGCCAGAGGAAATGGAAGTAAAAGTAAAGCTTAATTCAAGTTATTACTACTCACTTTCACTTATGTTATAAATATAAGATTTTTTATTTTAATTCTAAATGTAGAACCCTTTTTTTTAAATATAAGGTAGTATTTATTGTGTATTACAAAAAAAAATCCTTATTCAATAAAAGTAATTTTAGAAAAATAATATAATTTTTTTAAAAGATTAAGATAGTTAACTAATTTTAATTTTCATATTTAATTTATGTGATTCGGTTAAAAGTGTTTTATATTAAAAATTGAAGAAAATATATGATGTATAAGTCACACTTTAAGTAAAGTAAATCAATTTTGGAAAATTGGCATTTAGCTCCATTTTACAGGAGTGTGTATATATTTCGATTGTGTTACTATGTTTTGCATGGTTATTCATGTCAGATATTGGCCCACACCGAATATACTATGATATGTATAGTTGTAACTTAGTTATTTAGTTTAGATGCTAAGATACCATAAACATAAATACATATTTAACCTAGATATGATACTACATGTATATATAGTGCTTCTTTGTATCAGAGTTCATAGCAATAGAATCAAATTTCTTCTCTGTAGGGTATCAGAGCTAAAACGCTTTTTTATAGTATCAAAGCTAAAATGCCTAGTACCTAAACCCTAAACCACTCAACCACAAGTTGACCGCAACATGAAAGACAAGAGCAAAGAGACTGCAACCATCGAGCAACATGCAAGTGGTGTAGATCTAGGTCATAGTACTTCCTTTACCCATCAGATAGCCTTGGGCAAGTTTATGTAAATGAGCTGCTCACTGAAGGGAATTATACGGAATGGGTGAATGTTAAGAGACCATTAATTACCTACACTAAAAGAAGGCCATGTGGGAAAAAAGATGATGTGGCACCAGTTGAATCAGTTATTAAGCATATGAAGAATAAGGGCGAATAAGGAGGGAATGTTCAGTAGCTTAGTAGAGAGAATAAAGGAGTTGTTATTATTTTCAGTTCAAATTTTCTAGCTATTTTAGTCTGTTACAGATATTTTGCTGATTATTCTACTTAGTTTTCAATTATTTAATTCTCTATTATACCCTATAAATAAGAAAGGTGTTTCATTTGTTCATCATCAAATAAGAAACTCCATTTGCAATTTAGAGATTCTTTACATTTTGGCTATTAAGAACTATATTGAACTTTGCCTCCTTATTCTTCCTGATTCTGCACATGCTTAATAACTAATTCAGCTGGTGCTACATCATCTATTTTTCCCATGTGGCCTTCTTCTAGCGTAGGTAATTAATGGTCTCTTAACTGTGAATGATATTACCAAATGCTTTGTTCGCAAAAGATAAGATAGGTTTCATGGATGGAAGCATTCTGATGCCTAAAGCAAACTCACCAAACCTTAATCAAGGGATGGGATGTCATGTCATGGTTAAGGGATGGTTGAAGAGTTCGATTGACAAAGATGTATGTAGCAGTGTGTGGTATGCCAAAACTGCATGAGAGATCTGGGAAGGCTTGGCGAAAAGGTTTGGGAAAGGAAGCGGCCCCAAAGCTTATGAGTTACAACATGCAATAACGTCACTTAGAAAAGAGAGACAATCTATACCCACTGATTTCACAAAACTAAAAAGTTTGTGGGATGAAATGTAGATGATAGCTCCATAGCCAAAGTGTACTTGTGGAGGTTGCATGTGTGACATTTAGAAGCAGGTAATGGAGATGAAGGAGTGCAATTAGCTCTACAACTTCCTTATGGGCCTCAATGAAATGTTTAACACATTCAAGACACAGCTCTTAAGCACAATGCTAGTACCTCGTCTTGGACATGCGTATCATCTCGTTGCTGAGGATGAGCAACAAAGGCAGAATTTAGCAACAAATAAACCACATGCTGAAGTAGTTGTCTTTCAGGTACAAGGTGCGAAGCAAGGCTAAGATGGCAAGAAAGAAAAACCAAGGTGTGGACATTGCCAAAAGCTAGGGCACACTAAAGATCATTGTTATGAAGTGATCGAATACCCTCATAACTGGCATAAGGGGAAGTAAGAGAAGGCAACACAGAATGAAAAGAAGGAAACACTGAGAGCAGCACAGGTCTCCTCAAGTGACAGCCCCATACTAGGTTTGACTACTAAACAATATGAACGTCTTATTCAGGACTTGGATCGAGAAGTAGAAACCATGAAAACAGAAGGACAACCAATGATCTATATGGAATGTAGAGAAAATTTTAGTAAGCCTTGGATAATTGACTCAAGGGCTAATGAACATATTACTTATGATGAAACATTGATGGAAAATATGATTACGGTAAAAAAATCGGTTACCAATTAAGGCAAAATATTACTGTTAAAGGTGTTAGGACAATAACTCTTCCAAATAGGATGAAACTTCATAATGTTTTAGATATCCCAAATTTTCGATGCAATTTAATATCAGTAAATAAACTAACAACACAATAGGATTGCATTCTAATTTTTGGTGAAGATCTTTGTGTGACATAGGACTCTCACTTGAGGAACCGATTGGAGTAGGTAAGCATTATGATGGTCTCTACATTCTTGAATTATTGGGAGTTGGAGGTGTAGCAATGTGTGTTCAAAGCATAGAGGCGTTGGACTTGTGGCATTGGCAGTTTAGACACCCACCGGATGAGAATATTAAGCAAGTAAATTACCTTTTAGCAAGTTTGCAAATAAAAGAGTGGATCATTGTGATTCATGGATTAAAACTAGGTAGACTAGGCTTAGTTTTTCAGAAAGTTCAATAAAGACTTCTTCTTTTGAATTGATACATTGTGATGTTTAGGGTGGTTTTAAAATTGCATCACTTACTGGAGCACATACTTTCTCACTATAGTCGATGATTTCAGTAGAGGGGTTTGGGTATACTTGATGAAGCACGAGTCCAAAGTAGGACAATGTTTAATAACACTTTCTTCAATATGGTAGAAATGAAATTTGGCAAAAGGGTCAAGAGAGTGGCAACAAATAATGGCCTAGAATTTAACTCACACCATTTAATGATTTTTTATGCAGAAAAGTGAATGGTAACTAAAAGTTCTTGCCCATATACCCCACAATAAAATGGGGTAGAAGAGAGAAAGCATCAATACATCCTTGAAATAGCTAGAGCTTTGTGTTTTCAAGCAGGATTACCATTAAAATTTTGGGGAGAATGTGTCTTAACTACACTATGCTTGATTAATCATTGCCTTCTCTAGCAATAAATAACAAAGCTCTGAATGAGGTTTTGTTGGGCAAAGGACCAAGTTATGATCATTTATGTGCGTTTGGATATCTTGCATATACGCATAATGCCAAATGGGAAAATAAATTTGATGAAAGAGGACGGGCTTGTATATTTATTGGGTATCCTAATAGACAGAAAGGATATAAATTATAAGACATTGAGAGCCATGAAATTAGTATGTCAAGAAATGTAAAATTTTTTGAAAATAAATTTTCTTACAAGTCACTGGAAATTATGAAGGCTGTAAAGGAAAAGAATCAAGAACACACCAGCCCAAGTCTAGTTGAAACAGAAGAGGACTTGATGATTAGGCTGTCTTGAATAGAAACCCAATTTGAAGTTGAGGGGGATACACTGAATGAAGTTATTACAAATGAGGTACAAGGTGAGCAGAACTTGAATGGGCCACAACCTGTTAATTAGTCCAACATGGAAATGGGAGTGGTTCTCCATGAAACTTAGCTCGAATTTGTGGGTAGATGGACTCAATGCAAAAGACAATTGCCGAAATACTTGAAAGATTATGAAGTTGATTTGCTAAGATCTGCTGAACCATCACAGGTTGCCCCACCAGCAGGTAATACAATATTATATCCATTATCACATTATGTTTCTAATGGCAAGTTTTCACCTTCTCATAAAGCCTATTTGGCAGCGATCACTTCCCATAATAAGCCACAAAGTTATGAACGGGCCAAGCAACATGCACACTAGCGAGAAGCAATGAAGAAGGAGTTTCTTGCTTTTGAACAAAATAGGACCTGGACTTTAGAACAGCTACCTCCCAACAAACATGTTGTGGATTCCAAGTGGGTATACAAGATCACATATAAACCAAATGGGGAGATTGAATGATATAAGGCAAGATTGGTGGCATAAGGCTTCAAGCAAAGAGAAGGTATTGATTTTCATGAAACTTTTGTGCCAGTTGCAAAGCTTGTTATAGTTTGGAGTTTGCTTGCCGTAGCTGCAAAAAGATAATAGATAGTGCATCAATTGGACGTAAATAATGCTTTCTTGCAAGGTGATTTAGACAAGGAGGTTTATATGAGGATCCTTCAAGGCCTTGCTTAACTAGGAGATACAAGGGTTTGCATATTGCAAAACTCTCTGTATAGTCTTCGACAAGCCTCACAAAATTGGTATCATAAATTTACCATGTCACTTCTTTCAATTAGTTTCAAGCAATCCAAGTCTAATCATTTATTGTTTATTTATGAACAAGAAGATGTTTTCATTATTATAATTATATATATAGATAGTTTGTTGACAAGTAGTTATGTCAATCACATGCAAGATGTCAAAACTCACTTGCATCAGAATTTCAACATTAAGGATTTAGGGCCTCTCAAATACTTTTTGGGGATTGAAGTAGCACGATCTACAAAAGGTTTTGTCCTTAACCAAGGTATGTATGCTCTTGATATTTTGAAAGAGATAAGCATGAAGGCATGTCGACCAAGCTTCTTCCCAATGGAGCAAAACTGTAAGTTTAGAGTAGATAACAAGGATCAACACACAGATGCACCATGCTTTCGAAGGCTAATTGGAAGACTATTGTATTTGACTATTAAGAGACTAAATATAACAAATACAGCTAACACACACTTAGTCAACTGTTGCTGATCTAAGACAAAAGCATATGATTGTAGTTGAGAGGATATTGCATTATTTGAAGACAACGCCAGGTCAGGGCATTCTAAAATTTGATGGACCTTTAACCTTAGAAGCATACTGTCATGCAGGGTTATCCTGTTTCCTGGCATATAAAGAGATAGACAATTGTAGCAAAGTTGTCAGCAAAAGCAGAATATCGAGCAATGGCAAGCGTCATTAGAGAGATTCTATGGCTTAGATGGCTATTGTTTGAGCTTGGTAGTCCACAGCAACATGCAAGACCTTTGTCTTGTGATAATCAAGCAGCTTTACATATTGCCATGAATCCATTTTTCATGAATGCACGAAGTATGTTGAGATGGATTGTTAGTTTGTGTGAGAGGGTGCAATCCAAAGAGGTTCAACCAATGAAGATCTAGATAGGAGCTCAAGTTGCTGATATGTTCACCAAGCTATTAGGTGGTGTTCGACCTTAAACATTACTTATTAAGTTAGGCATTTCGAATCTCCATGCGCCAACATGAGAGGGAGTAAAGGAGTGTGTATATAATTTGATTATGTTACTATGTTTTGTACAGTTATCCGTATAGTTATCCGTGTCAATTATTGGCCCACACCAAATGTACTCTAATATGTACAGCTATGACTTAGTCATTTAGTTTAGATGCTGAGGTATGATAGAGATAAGTACAAATTTTACCTAGATATGATACTACATATGTGTATATAGGGAGAATTATGCTAAAGGACCTGCATGAAGCAATATTTGTTTTAAAAGATCATAAAAATTACAATTATTTAAAAGGATCAAATGCCCAAACTTAATTTAAAAAGTACTAAATTATCCTCAAGTAATCAAATATATATCGTATTATGCAACCAACAAAAAATCCTGTTAAAACTTGTATCTCTTCTTCCACACTCCTCTCCTTCAACTACCATTCTCATGGGTGACCCATTCTCTCCTACATAGCCATCAAATAAGGAAGACGTAATTCACAAAAAGAAAAAGAAGCAAAAGATTTGAGACATATTGCGAATTCTATTCAATATCTCGCATATATTGGTAATCAATTAGTATATTAGTATATATATTTTAATTGATGTAGGAAGATCCTAAAAGAAGCTACTAAAATTAAAGAACTAGTAATTAGTTACAAAGGACTGCTATCTAATATTATCTTTGTTGGGAAAGTGATGTGTATAACTAGAGCTAAGAATTCGGATTGGCTTAACTCTTATAGGTCTGTCTGTCATGAGTCGGGCCTAATATAGATTAGGCTAAGTTTAAAAGCCCATTTTCAAAAGGGAAAATCACTATTAAATCCCAAAACTTTAAAATAATTATTATTAACTTCCACATCCCTAAAATACTACAATTAAATCCTATTAGGACTTATTTTAAAAGAAAAATAGATTGAAGTTACTAATTTACCCTCCCTCATTTCAGTTTATGATACAATACCTCGTTCCATGATTTTTCAATTAATTTTGAAGGCTTTTATACTGATTCTCTAGAATTTTACAGCAACAACTTTAACGAACATTTTCATATCACCTGCCACATTTTATACCCCTTCTCGGATTTTTTACAAAGTGGCTAATACTTTCACACTCGTCTTCCAAGATTTTATACTGTTATGAACATGAATTATTTTACACCCATCAGGAATTAGACATGAACCACATGCACAAGTATGGAATTCATATGTGAGCTCTAGTTTTTTGTACCCTAGCTCCATGATGTTCCAATTAATTGTGAAGGATTTTATACTGGTTCTCCATGATTTTATATCGATAACCTTAACAAGCATTTTCATATCACCTGCCACGTTTTATAACCCTTCTTGGATTTTTTACATTGAGTGGCTAATACTTTTACACTTATCTTCCAAGATTTTGTACTGTTATGAACATGACACTATAAAATGTTGACGTTGCATATTTTATATATCTAACATTGGCATCACTCTACTTGTAAATACACTTGCATATTCATTCATGAGTCTCTTGTTCCAAAAAAGTCTAGGGGCGTAGCAACTATACATACCAACTATACAACATATACAAAAAGATTCTTGCACCAACACAAAATAACCCACTACCAATACTAGCTATATATACAAAAAATAATAATAATAAAGCCTTGAGAGCAAAGTAGTTACACATGCCCACAATAGATATACATCAAATCCAAGTTGATGTAGTATCCAATTAGAACAATATCTACTTGGATTTGCATTTCTAAATGACTTTCGATTATGACCAGCTTGTTGACAGCGAGTACAGTGATAAGACTTCTTGTTTTGAAACTGAGATTCAACTCCATTTTTGCATGGTCTACCAGAAGGACGAGATATAGTAGGTGGCAACAAAAAGGTTTTGGTCAAATAATCTGTAAATGTTAAGTCATTCAAGTGTGACATGTTGTGGGTCTCAATAGGACGCATGGCACCACTGTAAATCTTCTCGTGAACTGAGGAGGTAGCATTCATGCACAAAATTATACACACTACTATGAACTTTTCTAATAGCTGCACAAGCATGTGGACAAGAAATTCTAATCATTTGCCAAGCTTTGCATGTGCATTCCCATGATACTAGGTTTACAACTAAATTCATAGAACCAGCTCACACTAGTATCTCATTTCCTTCACAATACTCAGCTAGCAGAATTTCTGCCCCTCTATCATCTCCAAGATCTAAATATGTAGTGCCATCCAATTTTAATGTGTACTTCAACTCTGCTTCATTAATATCAGAATTTATGCATGATGATATCATTCTTATTAACTCTTCCAAAGACATTCCTTCTTTGATTAGTCCTCCATTTGATCTCCCTTCATCATAATGCATCATTCCATTTATGTCCTTAACAATTTCTACACCATAATGAAAGTAATAAAAAATTTCTGTAAATGAATTACTTATCATCCTACAGACATCAAATAGAGTGAAATATATTAAAATTTAAATACTTATAATCAAATCATTCTCAAATAATAGTCAATTACAATTTTACAATTATAATTCTGTTATTTACTACTATAGTTTCCAAGTTTTAACACTCAAACTTTTTTCACAATTCTCAAATGATATTATGCTATTTACTACCATAGTTTCCACTTTTTTAACACTCGAACTTCTTCTAGAATTATCAACTGATATTCTACCATTTAATAATAACTCTTCCACAATTTAACAGTAACTTTCCAATCTGTCACATCATGCAGTGCTACCAAACATTAAATATGTAGACCATGAATTCATAATCGAACATTCAAACAACGTTGGACAATAATATTACCCAAACATGTTTAATACCCATTACCCAATCTTTTTTTCAACTGTTAATAACTTTACCTATTATCTAATACAAAATACCCAAACACCCAATATCATTTTCCAATGTTATTGATAGAAAAACAATCATTTTTGCATCGTGGTTCACAGAGAGATAGTGAGAGAAAGAATAGTTAGTTTAGAGTGAGAGAATGATAGGGTAAAGTATGAAGATAGCTCAAACTTACACATTTACCTTACTAAAGTTGAGAGAGTGTAGATGAATGCTTTAATCTCTGTTCTCTACTTCCATGTTGAAATCGGGAAACTCGAAGGGAGAAGGGAAAATATGATTTGCTTCTATGTTTTTTAAATGACCCATCACCACTTTATGTCAACTTAGTAAAGGACATTTAAGTAACTTCATCATAATTTCCTTTTTAAATAAGTCCCAATGGGACTTCATTGTAGTATTTTAGGGATATGGGAGTTGATAATAATTATTTTAAGATTTTGGGATTTAATAGTGATTTTTCCTTTTCAAAATATGTCTCTTTTTTTAAGTCTCACCCATACTCAACAGGCTTACGGTCCAACCCGTGGACCTATAGCTTTTTAATTTTTTCCTATAAAATGTCAAAATCAAATCTTATCTAATTTAACATTTACAAAATAATACAAACTATTTTTTACATACATAATTATTTAAATTAACACAAGTAAAATAACTAAATATTAATCATCATCATCACCACCAAAACCATTAACCAAGATAAAGTTTAAAAATCTCATAAAAAAGAAAATTAAAGCTACGGGCTACGGGCTACGGGCTACGGTCCTTTGTTTTGCCGGGCTAAATGGGCTAATTAGACTTAGAAGTTAATTTCTTATATAGGATCTAAAATTTATAACACAACCCATTATTTTCTTTAAGCAAAATGGGCTAACCCATCAAACTTTACTTAATATTCCTGGCTCTAAGTATAATTGACTCTTAATGGTGTTGTAGGGCTTGCCACTGAACTTGGTATATATATATATATATAGTTTATAGCTAACCACTTAATCATAATCTGTATTTATGTTTCTGTTATATATTCTTAGATCTTTAATATGGAATCCATTGACGATTTCAATTTATAATAGAACAATGTCATTCTCATGAACTTTGTTATAACATGCAATTACTGTAATGGCGCTTTCATAAACATTTTTGGAGAGTTTTGATGCTTCGCTGATCCCAAATTTTGATGTTCGTTAACATTTTAATATGGTTCTCCAAATTCATGCTGCACTGAAAGAAACGAAAAAGGGGAAAATGGGAGACACGGACTATATGGAAGTGGTGAGATTGAGAGTAGGTTGGGAAAGAGATAAGTAAGGAAGCCCCGTTGAAAAAGAAGAGAGTGGTGGGGCCTAGTGAGACGTTTTCTTTTGATTTTTGTGATCCTCTTAAATAAATATTAAGATATATGGATCTTTTAGTATAATTCTCCCATACATACATATACATATATATATATATATATAGTGCCGCTCTGTATCAAAGAGTTCAGATCAACAGAATTAAATTTCTTCTCTTCACATTTTGCATTCATGTATGTATATACATGCGGGCCATAAATTGTCTTTCCAGCTTGTCATTCATAGGAATGAGTTGTAATAACATTTAGGAATTTCAAGGATTAACATTGAGAAGTAGGGAAGCAAATTGCAAGGAGTTTAAAAAAAATAATAGAAAGACTAAACTGTAAGTTAGTGTGAAGTATAAAAATTAAATATTGAATTTTTATCTTATAAAAGCGTAAAGTTGCATTTTAATAAGTTATGAAATGACAAAAATTAACGTTGTCAGCTTTCTCTTTATGGGTAGACGTACACCCTCATGAGTGATTAGTCCGTAGATATAGTTTTAAAGAAAGTACTATATATGGGATTGAAGGGAGTATATGATATCAAAACTAGTACCAAAGGAAGGCATAAGGAGAAAACACTTAACGATGCGGTCCTACAATAGACAAAAAGATGTCAGCGTCAGCGTCAGCGTCTTTGTCTTCTTCCTAGAGGCCTTTTTATTTTTATTTATTTTGTTAATGCTTTTGATCGTTTTATATATATATATATGTACATATATATAATCATATATCCTTGACCTTCTTTTACGTTTTGTTATTGACGTGTATAAAAGAGGTCATGCATGGCACTCATAGCCACCTCATACGTTTCACATCGTACATTATAAGACCCTGCAAATCATCATTTCTCGTTATGATATTGCTCTTAATTAGTTAATTAGTTATACAAGTCCAAATGATTATTATATATGGCCAAAACAAAAAACAAATTCAAGTCCAAATGATTAGAAGTACGATATATAATATTCATCATTCACTGAAGAGTCAAGGTCAATCCCTATTCACAAGACAAATTTTTCAATTCGAAAGGCAAATTAAGAGGTAGACCCATATCGAAGACTCACAAAGTATTTTCTAAATTCTTAAAAATCATTGGAATAAAACCAAAGGACTGGATATATGGATAATTCGAAAATTTTCAACAGAGAAGGAAATGAAATTATGAAGCATCCATCTTCATATATACACGATATATATATATATATAGAGAGAGAGAGAGAGAGAGAGAAGAGGGGGGAAGGGGCGGCAAAGAACACGGCAAGGTTATGAAATGACACTCAGAAATTTTTAGAAAAATAAATCAAATAAATAATAAAATAACACTGCTTACCGTTGTTTTTTTATGTAATACATATATATATATTGATTTTTATTTGTTTTCAATCAAAATATGACAATACTTTTTCTTACGACTCATTATCACACTTAATTAAATGTTATGCCAAAAAATATTTATTATTAAAAAACCAAAAAATGTGTTCGGTAACAAATGATATAAAATAAAATGAGATGTCATGATCTGTTCCTTCATCTAAAACATGCATATATTCCATATTTTTCCACTTCACTAACACAGGGATATAGAACCAGAAATAATTACGGGGGCGAAGCATGTACTTAATAATTTTCTCTTTAAAAAGCATAGTTTCTTAATCTGTTTATAATATTATCAATAGATTAAGAAATGACCTGATATTAATATGTTAATTAAAATTAGTCAGACTTAATTAAATATCGTTTTATGCTTGATATATATATGTCTGCTGGATCAATTTGTAGCAATAATTAATTATCTTAGTCTTATTTCAAAATTTTAATAAGTTCAATTAATGAGTTAAAGTAAGTGATGACTTAGTCTATCACCAACCTGCAAAATCCAACATAATTTAGCGGTATCACCGAAGAAAATTTGTCTTCCTATTTCACATAAAACAAAATATTAGTCAAAGTGCTCCTTAGTGGGCTGGCCGGAGACCAAGTAAAATAATTACTTAACACCAGCTATCTAGTCAAAAAAGAACATTTTTCTGTTTATTCTTTCATGGCCAATCACAAATAACGAGAGCGTACGTCGTCAATATTTGTTATTTCACTATCGCTATTTTTCACCATTTGTCATTAATTAATAAAATCAAGAATTTAGTTGTGACAAATATACATATATAAATATATATATATGTGGCTGGAAAATTAAACATTTATAGTTCTTATAACTATACATTAATTTGTAAGTTGCTCCTTGAACTTCAATTTATTTTTTAAATCTTCAAAAAACCTTGGCATGGCATAGCCAGCCCTAAACATTGGCCAGTTCCCACCCAAGTCCTTATTATAGCTGGCATGCATGACTGACAAAGAGGACATGTGAAGGATGAGTTGACACTGACAGTCAGGAAGGAAATGAGTTACTAAAAAGGGAAAAAGACAGTTTATGACCCATAGAATGCGAGATTCAGTTAATTCAAGTAGAAAATTCAATTTATAGAAGTATTGAATTTTTAACTAGGGTCCTTAGAAGAAAATATTTCCTGTTGGGGTCCTAATTTGTTTTTCTCCCTACTAAAAATGCAACATTTACAGCATAGGATGCAATCTTCACCAAAATAGAAGTTTGTTTGCTCTCCAACATTGTTCTTTTTAGCTTTTAATCCAGTCAATGCCATGATCGTCCACATGTTCCATTTTTGGCTATGCACGTGTTCATGATAGGGGTTAAATTACTGATTAACATTATGAAATTAGTTTAGGAACTGATTTAAAAAATTTGATCGAATTAAGTTCGATAAAGAACCAAATTACAATTTGATGTATATATAATTCAAAGACTAAATGATTAATTTACCTTGTGTACTTACAAATAAAATAAGTTGTCTATGCAATTAGCTCCTTCCAGTCCGAAATAAAAAGGAGCACAATATTCTTCCATCCTGGTGCTCCTCCTGTTCTTCTTGCGTTAACCTCCTTACTAAGTCGACTCTTAGTTCCCACAGTATGGTAGAGCCTATATATGCAATTAGCTAACGTGGAGACATCAAATCGACGCTGGTTCGAGGCAAGAGACACGGCAGTGCCACTGCCATCCTCCGTCGCCCTAGTTGCCGCTGCCGGCAGTGGCGGACACAGCATCTGTATATTTTCCGGAGCCAAGGCAGCCACTCAGGGAGAAGCAGCAGGACATAAAAAAGGAACCTAAAATTCCAAAGCGGAAGAGGAAGAAGCAGTGAGGCCAAAGAGGCTACAGAGAAGGAGCCCAGAAGCGACATGACAAGTCTAAGATGAGAAGCATAAGTGGGAAGCCAATGCTGAGCTAAAAACGACAGGTAATACCCTAAAACGCTAACGCCAGAAGCTGCGGTGGTTACTGGGTGGACGTGGAAGGGAGAAGGTTGGCCGGAGATTTGAAGGAAGGCGAGCAGAGCTGAGATGGTGAAAGCAAGCATGGAATGGCGAGACGTGAAGTCACAGGGTATGTTGAAAATTATTAAGATTGGGATTATTACATGAACTTGATTGGTTTCAACCCTCAAAGTGCCTCGCCATTGTCTGGATAATGAGGTTGTTTCAGAAACCCTGTCAGCCATTGCTTTCAGTTTCAGAGCTTGCTCTTCTCTTGCAATTCTATATACACACACACACACATACACATATACACACATGTCGCTAATATGGCAGGGACCCTGCTCTTGTGGGTTGAAAGATCTGCATAGGAGGAGCTAGGAAATTACTCAGAATTTTCTGTGGGGGACCCATCAATTTGGAATACAAAACCGTGTTCCAAACACTAGTGAAACTTTGGTATCATAACGTAAATTTGTAGAGGTAAGTTTGATACTTTTAATCAGAATTATTTTGAAAGTATTTTTTTAGCAGCAAGCAAAATTAAGTAAAATTGTATTTTGGTCCCATGCTTATTTTTTAATTTTGCTTCAGTCTCATAACTAAAATTGTCATCGTCAATAATGTCTTTGTGTCAAAATATACGACATAAAATTAAGACCAAATGGGGATATGTCATGTTGCAATTTCTTTTTCATTTATATCATACCGTCCATATCTTGCTTAGTATAGTAGTACTATGTAAACATCTTAATATTTAAGAAAAAATATAAAATATTTAAATATGATATATAAAAAACTGCAACATTTTATACATATTCTGAGTAATAAAGAGATATTAAATTATATGTATACATATGCATATTGGATCTCTATATGGATTCTAAAATATACTTAAGCATTAAAACAAATCGAAAAAAAAATAATTAATGTGGGAGAAATTTACAATTAATCTAAATATTAATATTCATTGAAAAATATTACTTTAAAAGTGCATTGATTTATTGCCAAACAAGTTTACTGATTTAATACAGTAAAAAATTTATTACCAGAAACATAATAGACGACAATTATAGAATTACTGAATTATAATAAAATTAAAATAAATATAATTGACTTAATAATATGTATTGACGCTTAGAATCATATTCTTTTATCTGTGATTAAATAAAATTTATTTATCTTTTTGTATTTTAATAAATTCGTTGCAATATTTTTTAAAAATAAAAAGTGAAATTGTTTGCAGGAAAGTTATTTCTTAAATTAAGAAACTTTTTAAACATTTTATAATGATAATGTATTGAACCAAAGTAGAAAGTAATGTGAACGGAGGACTATATACCGTGATGATGGGTCAGATAGTCAAATTGTTTTATTAAATTCTTAACATTAATTATCACGTTTATTTTTTATTTTTATTAATAAATAATTATTAAAATTTATCTGAAAATAGTATAAATAATAAAAATAGAGTGAACGTGTATATAATAATTAAAATTTGAACTTCATTAATAAAAAAACCGAACGCACAAGAATGACAAAATGGTTTTGATTTGTCTATTACTACCTCTATTTTTTTTATTTGTTATTTAATATTTTAATATACAAATTAATAAATATAATTAATGTGTTAGAATTTATTTTAAATTTCTTAATATACCATTCAATAAATAGAAAAATAAAAAAATTATTAATTTTATATTTAACTTTTAAAAGAATAGATAAGAATATAATTAAAAAAAACAATAATTAATAATATATTAAAATTTAAAATTAATAAATTAATAGGATCAAATTAAAAAAAGTGATAAAGAGAAAAAGAAATAGAAATGGAGGAAGTTATTGTTTGTTCGCTCCTTTTTTTCCACGCGATTTGACGAGGGGGATACGTACATTGTGGGACACATGCCCTTGTTGTTTTGTCCACAACAATAGGAATCAACCAACCTACACGTTATATTTATATTTATATTTATACTTCTTTTATTTTTTATTATAAGTTATATTTTTTTGAAAATTAATATTTTAAAATATATATTATTTTATGAAATTTATCTATCACTTAATTTTTTTATATTTATTCTTTTTAAAAATACTCAAAAAAATTATAATAAAAAAAGATTAAGAAAAATAGATTTAAGATGAGTTATAATGTAATAAAAATAATTTAAAAAAAGTAAGATAAATTTTATAAATATTAAAATTTTTAACTAATTTTTTAAATATATGAAATAAGTAAATATCAAGAAATAGATAAAGCAATAAACATTGCCTAATTTCTAATTCTAGGCAAAAGCCACGTCTTTCAACATTCATTCATTTTCCCAAATGCCGAGTTCTGCGAGTCAAATACTTTCCTTGGAAGATTTCTCTGTCAATTCACATTCCTTCAACATTCACCCATTCTTCCCAAATCTCGAGGAGGCCTCTCTTGTAGTTTCTGCGGGTCAAATTTGGAAGAGTTGTCTATGAATTCAAATTCGACACCATCTCCTCATCACACTTTTGAGTAACCAGATTAAAATTGGATAGTTAAAATTTAATTTAATTTAATTATTATATTTTTAACATGTTTTTATTTTATTAGATATAAAATTTAAAATAAAAATAATTTTATAATTATTATTTTTTAAAAAAATAATGTTATCATTTAATAAAATTAAATTAAAAAATTTTAAATTTGGACCATTTAGATTAAATGGTCTAGATTTCACCTGAGTGAAGTCATCGCTGTGATGAGTATGGAATGTGGATTTATATATTAATTGACACATTAACAAAAGTTTACCTATTACTATTTTTGTTTCCACTTATATGTCGTTTAATATTTCAACAACAAATTAAAAAATACAGTTAATATGTTAAAAAAAAATTTAAATTTCTTAACATGCCTTTCAATAAATAAATAGGTAAAAAAAGTAATTAATTTTACATTTAATCTTTAAAAGAACAAATGAGAGTATAATTGGAAAACTAATAATTAATATTATCTTGAAATTTGAAAATTATAGATAAATAGAAACAAAAATTCTCTTAAAAAATCACAATTAAAAGAAACAGAGGGAGGATTATGCCCAGTAAAACTAATTTCTCATTATTAATTAACTGCTCTATTTTTTTTTTTTGCCAACAATTAACTGCTCTTTGAACTTTTAGATTTATGTCAGTGGCAACTCAATTGATAATTTCCAACATAAAAGGCCTTCCAAAGAGCTATTTACATCCTATGCTAATACTATAACCTAAAACTTAAAGCATCATGCCCCGAATACTCAGAACAGGAATGTCCCTTCCATTTTACATTTCCGTTAACCATTAGAGCTCCCCACCAAAAACAAAAATAGAGCTGATACCGTGCCTGTAGGGGTGTTAACAGGCCCAATCTCCGAACATCCCCAGTTTAAAACAAATCAGCCCATGGGCTGTAGGCCCAAGATGACCTTGTACTCAATCATACTGGCATGTAGTCAAATATATTACATTATTCACAAATTTTTATTTTGCCATAACATTATTCACAATTTATGAATAATATAACTTGTAATAGATTTTATATCTTAAGTTTTTATATTATATGTTGAAAATTGAATAAGTCAAAGTAAAATTTAACAAGATCAGTGTAAATTTTGTTAGTCCTTTCAACATTGATTTTCTTATCTTCAGAAAGTTTACACTGATTTTTTCTAATTTTAACTTATTTAACTTTTAACATTTATCTTCTTGATTTTTACAGTAAACAGTGAAAATGAACTAAGAAGAAAACTTAACTTCTAACCTTTAAAAATGTTACATTGATTTGTTCAATTTTTAACCTTAATCTTCATGAATTTTACATCGATCCACAAAATTACAAATTTCTAAAATTTTTACCAATTTAAATTTCAGTCTTTCTTATTAAAAATTAGATAGTAAGTTACAAGTTTTAAATATACAAGTTGCAAGTCTGAGAATCTAAATTGTTAATTTTTAGAACTGTCAGCAATTTTAATTTCAACATGTGAATAGAAAATTTTGAATAAATAAGCCGTACATATGTAAATCTGGAATTCCCAAAACTTTTATACTAGTAACAATGTAGTTTTAGTGTTGGCAGGTTCTTAGGGCCATCTAGAGCAGTCAAAACGGGTCAAATCTAATGGATTAACTTGAAAAAATTAGCGGACTCATGTCTCAATTTTGTGAGCAAATACATAATCCGAACTTTTTGAATTCAATCCGTGGCGGGTCGACTTGAAAAGCCCATGTTCTTTTTTTTCTCCTTTTTGGTTTAATTAATAAAATATATATTATTTTATTAATTAATAATTTATAAATTATAAAATTTAAATATTATATTAATTTTTAGTAAATAATGATAATAAAATTTAAAATTTTTAAAAAAAATAAAATTTAAAAAGTACGGGTCTGCATGGTCACAATATACTAATTCAGGCTCTTAAAGCTTAGCTAGTATAGCGATTCTGGTTTTTCGACCCAAGCCCGGCTTAACAGCTCCGCATCGCATCTCATGGGAAGGAAAGTGAAGATATGGGGATATTTTTATAATATTACTAATTTATTTAGAACTTTTATTGTTATAATTTTTAAAATATTTATCTTAAATTATAATTAACTTTATTGTTTGCGTCACAACATCTTCCGGGGCACAGGGTGGCGCGAGTCGGGCTGGAGCTTTTCTTAGAAATTCTAGAGCCGTGTTTCCAAGCAACATACTTAATCAGATGGTAAGGTAAAGCCCTCTTACTAATTTTGTCCAACACCGTGTTTCTCCTTTGTTTCCTAACATCTCTGCCTTACAGTCGGTCACTCTGCACACCAACCTTGGCGACATCAAGTGTGAGATCTTCTGCGACGAGGTCCCCAAGACATCCGAGGTCAGTTTTTGAACGAATTCTATCGAGCAATATTTTTGTGCAGGGCTAGTGGAGGCGATTTTTTTATTTTAATTTTTTATATCTGTTTTTACTCTTACTTTCGTTTGATAGTAATATGGAATTATCCAATGTTTTTCGGTGCCATGGATTTTTGGCGGGTGTGTTGTTAAGGTCTGAGGTTTTCATATTTACTTTAACCAGGAGAGTCATTCACTTCAGGAGAAATTGCTGTTTTGGTTCTTGAAGCAGATTATTGACTGTCTTAATCTCTGGGGTTAGTGTAGAATAAATTAGGAAACAGCATGTGTCATTTGAGTGGTGATTACAAATTATAAAAAAACTTATTATAGTTCACTTAAGATAATAATGTGTATTCTCCAGACTCCAGTCGAATGGAATTGCAAATATAGTCAGTATATTATTTCTCAAGAGAATGGTGCTTTTGACGATATATTTTGTTTCAAATACCAGAATGTTTCTTAGCGTTGTGAATTCTATTAAAGACCAGTAGTATCAAACCCTGTTGGAGGGAGTTAAGGAAAGATCACACCTTACTCTAATTCTTACCAAAAAGGAATAGGCTTAGCTATTTGTTGTAGATAACATCTTTATCTACCATTGCCTCATTATTTTTTGTATTCTCCACCTGGGCTAAAATTATGATGATATGTTTCTTGGGTAAGCTTTTCCACCCTTGCTTTCTCTTAGAAAGCACCTCCATGTGTAGCAATCTAGGAATAAAAATTAGAACATAAATTAAACCTTTTGAAGAATTCGCATGTGATAGGATAAATATTAACGAATGTAATTTATATATGTTTCATACATTTTGGCTTAGTTTCTCAAGGATAAGGCTGAATTGATGAATTACATGTTTTTTTCACTTTATCTGTTGTCCTTTCACTTTCGTAGTATTATTTACTTCGTCATTAGTTGTTTCTTCAAAGTATGAATTTTTTTCAATTGCTGCACCATTTTATATTGGCGTTTGATAGAGCTCATTAGCGTCGTATGATCCATGTAGCTGACCCCACATAGTGGGATAAGGCGAATGTTGTTGTTGTTGCAGCACCATTTTATGTGGCTTGAGTTTGACCAACATGGTTTGAGATCTTCATTTTGTATATATTCCTTGTTTTCCTCCTTGATTTATGAGATTGGTTGGCTAATTCCTGGAGCCAACTATCTCCTTGACATGTACAAGTCCTATTTCAAAAATAAGACGAATCTGAATGAATTTCAAATTTCTACAAAATTGTTAGTAGTGTCCTGGCTTAAATGAGATTTGGACTCGCTTGGTTGCTTTTATAGAGTACAAGTGCTTGGATAAAGAAAATGAAGATGATGATTGTGAACCTTAAATCATGTGCAGATCATCAATTTTTTCTTTCTTTCTTTTTTTCAAAGACTTGCAGATCATCAATTTAGTGGTTGATATTTTAATCTAGCTCTTGTATACTTCTATCAATAGCCACAGCAATTAATGATTTTCATTTGATGTATTTCAATCCAGAATTTCTTAGCACTATGTGCAAGTGGTTATTATGATGGGACAATTTTTCACCGCAACATCAAAGGTTTTATGATTCAAGGTGGAGATCCAACTGGTACTGGCAAAGGGGGCACCAGTATATGGGGAAAAAAATTTAACGATGAGATTAGAGAATCTCTTAAGGTCAGTCCATGTGCTTTGCAAATTACCCTAAGGCCACCTTATCAGTTTAATGTCTTCTTTTAGCTTCATATCTGTCATACTCCTGTAAAAATAAGAACAGAGGGAAAAGAGAGGAGGAGGAAAAGAAACAAAAGTGTTTATTTTTCTGGATCACACATGCACACAACTTTAATGTGTGTAGTACCATATAGTATGTTAAGTACATTGTGAAGCTAAAGAAAGCCCAGCCCATTGTAATAATAACCTAGCACTGATACAATTTCAAGCTTAGTAATTTATGAAGACTCCTCTTTTGTGTTTTGGAAATGAATACCACATTATCTTTTATGTTACTCACCATTATTAAGATTATATGTTGGTTTGGTGATTGTGTTTTTATTGGGCCTTATTTTCTCTTTTTTTCATTTTTCTTCCTTTCATTTTGTTTCCTTATCTAGTTACGTTTATGGGGCTTTGTTCACTGTTGCTTTTTAATTTGTTCGAGTTTTATTTTTCTGGGTTGAGTTAGATGGCTATTTGGGTAGGAAATCCCTCTACTTTATACCTAATTCCCATCAATAAAAGGAGAGAGAGAGTAAGAAAGCCTTTTGACTTTGACCTATTTAGCTGAAATTACACATGGTATCAGATTCATCCATACCTGATCTTTCTTCTATTTGATATGGCCAAATTAAGGCCTCAGGCATCGGCATTTAGAGCCCATTGGCCTAGTTGCTTCATCAGTCACGAGTCTTTCCTCTCTTTATCGTCCTATCATGAGTGTTGTCAAAGGCGAGCGCCTTAGTTCCTAAGGCGTAAAGGTGAGGCGCAAAACAAACCCATCGCCTCACATGTGAAAGGCGTGTGCCTTTTGGCGCCTGGAAGAACAGAGAAGCATGTTCTGGCTTTACTATGCTTTGCTTTCATTATTCTGGAGTTTGCTCATTATGCCACCACAATGCTATTGCTTCTGTTTGTACTTGCAGGTTTTGTTTCTTTCACCGACTTAAGAATTAAGATATTATCTTAATAAGAATTGAGATTTGAGGTAGTTAAATGTTATAAAATTTAATGCAAGATAGAAAAGTTTTATATTTAAGAAATTATGTAGGTTAATGATAGAAAAGTTTATATTATACTCTATATATCATCTTTTTTAATTGTTGCATCTTGCTTCGCTCGGGCGCATGCCTTTCTAGCGCCTCTCGCCTCAGGCTTTTTATAGGCCTTGCGTTTTAAATGCGCCTTTCGCCTTTGACTACCTTGCTATCATCTCGACTCTTGTTTAAAGTTGGCAGCTACTTGATCTATACAAGACACACAAATGGTCTGGACTGTTGATGCTGCTTACTTCCAACAGCTGAAGGAGTAACAAAATGATAAAGGATTTATTAATTCCTCCTTGACCATAAGGCTACTTTTGAAGAGGTTAGAAGCAGAATTATGAGTCTGCATCCTTTGTCTTCCCTTAGAATTCTTTATAAGAAGGAGGAAAATATAAAAGGGCTAACCTTAGGCACTCCAAATCATCCAGTGGAGATTTCTGATAGCTCTGCTCTAGTGGCCAGAAGCTCCCACGGGAGGGATTACAGTATGAAAAACTGGGTAGGCCTTAGTATGAGCACCGCAACAAGTCTGGGCATGCTATGTGACCTATGTCAGGTGCTGTAAGTTGCTTGGAAAGCCTAGTAACCTTAAAGGGAGGCTGAGGCAAGAAATCCGTGAGTATTCTGTGATTGGTGCAGACCAAAAACAACTTGAAAACCCCTCAATTAGAAAAGAACTAGTTAAGTTGTGCATTTTATTTTATGTAGTATAGAGTGAGCTGTAAAAGTTGCTGATGGTTCTCTCACAACAATTGCTGAAGTTTTTACAGTGAAATTGAATTATTCTCTTGTCCTAAAGGGTTCTTTTAGTACCCAGGTTGACCTGAAATCTATTTTCAGTAAGCAAGCTCTTGAAGGAACTAAACTAATTGTGCTACTCATTTTTTCTTTTGTGGCTGCAAATTTTGAGGTCTTGGACTTGGGTATGATGTTTGGCGGTGTTGAGGAGTGTTTGGGGTCTTATTCAAGGAGATATCTAGAATAATTCCATAGCTCTTTCTATAAGGACCAATGTTTGTGATGTTATGCTTTTTGAATATTGGAATTGGGTATCCTGGTTTTGAATAGCTGAAGAATATGTACCCAAATTTATTCAATAAAAATTTTGTTCTCAATGCATGGTGTTCCATTTGTCCAAACATGTTAGTTATTGTTGTCCGACTCAATTATATCCTTTCAAAACATTTCTCCCTAATTCATAGTCACATATTGGAACCTTCCAAAATTAAAACTCTTGATGAGGCTAGATGGTTGTGCATCACTTGGATTATCTCATGAAAGGAAAATCCAGTGTTTTTTAGTAAGAGTTTTGTTTGACTTATTCAAAATCAAATTCCATGGCAAGAAGCTATGTGTTCTTGCAAGTAGCTCAGAAGCCAAGTCACAAGGCATTTGCAAAGGGTTATAGTTAAATCACCTTCTATGTGAATTTAGAATTCCAGTTGAATTCCTTATGAAGGTATTATGCCACAATATGGCCACAAATCAATATAATGAGGAAGTGGATCATGATAAGCAGAGCATGTGAAGCTTGACCCAAATTTTATGGAGGAAAAGCTGGACACTAGTATATTGGAACTACTTCACACTCCTGCTACTAGAGTTGTTGGCTGGAAAAAAGTAGCAGATCTGTTGACCAGAACTGTTCCATGGCTTAAATTTAAGAATCTAACTAGCAAGATGTGAATGCTGAAGCTCTACTCTCCACCTTGACTGAGAGTGTTGGTAATTGTGATTTTATTGGGTCTTGTTTTCATTTTTTTTCCCTTCTATTTTGTTTCCTTATCTAGTCATTTTTTTTGGGGTAAAATATCTAGTCATGTTTTTGGGCTCTGTTTGCCAATGCTTTTAATCAGTAGTTTCTTTGTATTGGGATGAGTCAGCCAGCTATTTGACTCAGCAAAGCTCTCTACTTTGTACCCTATCTCTCAATAAAATGGGAGAGTCAGAGAGCTTTCTGAATCCTAAGATATTCAGCCAAAATTATCATTATTATTGACATAAGAATCTTTTTACTTAGTTTCATCGAATAACAGTTGGTAAACTCTTGAGTTAACTTGTAAACTCAGAGGAGTTTAAGTGTTAAGATTTGGCATGTGTGTCAACTCACAAGTAAACTTGGTTTATGGTAAAGACGACTAAATTAGTAAGTTTTTGAGTTCATGTGAGACAAGCAATCGGACATATCACTGAGCCTACTTTTTGTTCAGTACTCTGCCCTTACCCAAACTGTAATTGAAAAAAAATGCAGTCCAAAGAACTGCATTATTCTCTTAGCAACCGACAATTCCTTATCAAGCTTCAAGCTTCAAAACGCAGCCAGCCTCATTGACCTTCACAATGAAGCACTGGGCAATTCTTTGGTGGCTGAACATTTGTTCTTTATTTTGCAATAAAGACTCTTCTGAGTTGTTATTTGTTATTTGAATATTGATCTATGTTTAATTGGATATGAAATTGCTTACAACAATAGCAGCGGTAGCCTTATTCCACTAAGGGATATGATATTGCTTATTATTATTACTTTTACGTTTTCCCCATAGTACAATCTAGGATGCATTTTAAGTAGTTTTTTTATCATGGTGTGTATATTTTCCCTTAGCTATCATGAAAGTATTTAAACTCATCGAGTTATTAAGAGATTATAGAAAGAATAAGGAGAAAGAGAAGGAAAGAGAGGAGGAGGGAGGGGAGGGAAGAGAAGAAGAGAGAGGGTTCAAGAGAGGAAGAGACAATAGAGAAAACAAAACTTTATTCAACTGTCGAACTATCCTCAAAACAGCCCCATAGACTCCCTTTTATAGCCACTGCCCCTCCAATGGCTATAACCCATCAACTACATTTTAAAACTGTAACTAACTAACATAACTACTTCCTAAGACAGACACACACCATAACAGTATTAACTAACATAACTACTTCCTAACACACACACACACACACACACTTCATAACAATACCACTTCCCCAAAAGACCATTGACCTCAAGGGTCATAAACAACAAAGTGAGATACAGCTGCTGAATTGTTCCCTCTAGGTTCCCATTTCCCAAGAATAGATCCTCCATTATACTCCTTTGAATCTGTTAGTCTTGTCAACTTGGACATCTTTCCATTATACCAAAAGAACATAGTTTGAGTAGGAACGTCCCATTGCACCCTTCCAGTGCCCTTGAGCGACTTCCAACCCAACACCACATCATAATTATTCAGAGCAATAATTCTCAGATCTGGGAGAAATTTTTCTTCTTGCATTCTCCACTTGAACCCTTTCCACATCCCAAATACCTTCAATTTTCCACCACCAACCACTGTCCCTTCTGACTCACTCTTTAGACTTCCCTTGCACCCCAATCTTTTTGCAATATTGAGGTCCAAAAAGTCATGGGTACTGCCACAGTCAATCAGAATCAGCACTGTATTCTTTCCCATTTGCCCTTGGACTTTCATGGAGGAAGAATATTCTAATGCCCCATTTGGTTCGCAAAAGTGTTTTTGAAGGAAGTGGAAAAGGAAGTAGAAGTGAAAGTGGGGTTTAAAAATGCGTTTGGTATATCCATGGAAGTTGTGTATATTTTTTATTTGATATTTACATTTATAATGTGAAAAGACCAAAATACCCTCCCAATTTAAAAAAAAAAATCTGTCAACCCCAATCCTAAACATCCGTCAGAACCATGGTGGAGAAATGTCCACCATTGGTGATACCAGCAAAGCCCTATCAAAATATTTTTTCATCAAACCATAATAACAGAATTGCACAATCTTTGATTAATGTATCATCAAACAAAATCGTACATTTGCTGCGTTGATGATGGACATCACACATTGCATAGTCATGGGTTCTTCGACTTCTCATTGCTTTGCTAGTTCATGGGTTTTCTGCATTGTCGAAGTCGCAGCCAACATGAAGGCCTGGAAGTCATAAGTAGGACCTGGATCTGTTGCAGAAAATCGTTGAAGTTCTGCATTGATGATGGTTGTCGAACAAAGTCCCTGTCCCAACCAATCGAAGAAGAGGGAAGATGGAACCTGGATCTATAGAACTCAGATCTTTGGATCAAAGCTGCTGTAGCCTTCGAAATGGTTGTTGTCATCAGTGATTTATGGATCTATGGAGCCCAGAAACCAGTTGCTGCCATCACCAAAGAGGAAGGAGGTCGATGGGTACTGTTAGGGATGAAAAATGACAAGGGTAAAATTGCTGCCATCGCCCAAGGGGGAAGTGGGGGCAGAATGGTCTTTTATAGTCGAATTCCATGGAAGCCAAGAGACTTCGTTAGTTCCCCCCATGTAAAGCCACTTCAAGGCATTTTGATGGAAGTGAAGTTCTTGGGAAGTTTAGATCTAGTGTGCCAACAATAACATTAGTCTTATCCCACTAAGTGGGGTAAGCTGTAGATCTAGTGTACCAAACATGTTAAATCTTGTCTTCCATTTCCATTTCCATTTCCACTTCCACTTCTCCCCCTCCACTTCCATCATACCAAACATGGCATAACCCTTGAATAGCATTTAACGAAATTTTGGGAGTTATAATTTCCTCCTCTACTCCATCTTCTCCACTTGATTTTCTACTGTTAACATCCAGATCAGATTCAAACTCAATCAACTGGGGCTGTATCTTCCTTCTCTGTAGGCAATCATGGTCTTTAGAGAACTTTTCATGGCAACAAAAGCACAAATTCTGGGCACAGTGCTCCTCTATCTCTTCAGGGGACATTACTTTACTCATCTGAATTTCTGTCTTAGCAGCCACGCTACTATCTCTCTTATTCTTGATAGTTCCCACATCATTCTTGGTGGCCACACTATCATTTCAAGCAGCCCCAGCCCTTTCTTGAACCCCCAACGTTCTGAAACTTCATATTGCCAGCATGAAAATTGATATTACCAGACCTGATTCCCCCTTTTATTGATTTCTGTTGCACGTTATGCTCCACAATCTTGGAGATTTTCCTTGCTTCTAACACTGTTCTTGGACAAAATAAATTGACAGTATCTGAAATATCTTCATTCAACTCAGTAACATAGCGGCTGACCGGATATTCTTCTGGTAACTGTAACTTGGCAGGCGAGCAATCAAAAGGATCTTGATAACCAGCCACACTGCCGTGCTGTCTGAGGCACATTAACTCACCCATTGGGTCTTCATAGGGTGGCCCAAAACGGTTCTTAATTGCTTCTGCATACTCCTGCCTCCCAATCTCATGTCCCTTCATATTTCTTTCAAAAGCTTGGTGCGATTCAAAAGCCTTCTGATCCAAATGAAGGCTGGCCATGGTGATCTTTAAATTTTCAGGGGTTTCATCTATTATAAAATAGGTATTACACTTCAAGAGCCAACCCAAGACATCCCCTCGTGTGAATCTTGGGAATTCCATCTTGGTAAAGCGTGTAGAGGTCTGATAATCTCTTTGCATATGATCTTGTGGCTGGTTTCTTGGCCTACCCGCCATTCCATTACCTCGCCCTTGCAGCCTCAATGCATTGGTGACTTGTTCAGACAAGCCCTCCATGAGTTCTTGCATATTTGCCATGAGCTGCTCCAAATCTGTCATTCTGTCATTATGCCCCTGCACCTCACTCTGCTCAATGGAACGTACTCTTTCTTCCAGCTCTCTGATTGAGGCATGTGATCTTGTTTCTGTCATAGTGGTCCGAGGAAGATAGCTCTGATACTGCTGTCAAGAGATTGTAGAAAGAAGGAGAAAGAGAAGGAAAGATAGAGGAAAGAGAGTTGGACATATTTGAGGGAAGAGAAGAAGAGAGAGGGTTCAAGGGAGGAAGAGACAATAGAGAAAGAAAACTGTGTTAAACTGTCAAGCCATCCTCAAAACAGCCCCATACACTCCCTTTTATAGCCCCTGCCCCTGCTATATCCGCCAACTACATTTTAAAAATATAACTAACATATCTACTTCCTAAGACACACACACACACACTGTTCATAACAGTATAACTAACATAACTACTTCCTAAGACACACACACACACTTCATAACAGTTGAGATCACCACTCTTTAAATTTATTTGGACTTACGAGTTTGACAAACATCTTTTGAATGCAAAATTACTCTGTTGTCTCACCCCATACAATTTCTGTACCAAAATGAATGAATTGATATACCTTTCTAGCTATTACATAAACCAATAAGTACTAATATAGTACCGTTTTTGGTGTCATGCTCATATATAGTAACTATGATTAAAAGTATGGTGCAGTTTGCCCTCCTTACTAAGATGCAAGCTTGGCTGGAAAATATTCTGTATTCAATTGAAACTACCTTCCATCAATTTTTACGTTGTGGTGTCTTATGAAACATCATTGATAATTTCAAAACCATGGCATCAAATATTGGTGTCTCAATCTGCTTGCTGGTAGCTATAGTGGGCTAACAGGATACGTTGCCATCCTGTAGAAATGTGATGGCCTAATAGTCTTCCAAACTTTTGAATTTTGCATTTTCAGCACAATGCGAGGGGAATATTGTCAATGGCAAACAGTGGTCCAAATACTAATGGAAGCCAGTTTTTCATAGCGTATGCAAAGCAGCCACATTTGAATGGACTCTATACTGTGTTTGGCAAAGTAATTCATGGATTTGAAGTACTGGATCTGATGGAAAAGGTATATTATTTTGTGCCGAAGTTAAATTTTCTTATCAATTTGTTTAAAATTTGCATTGAAGATTAGGATCAGTGTCGAACTTTTATGGTCTAGGCTTAACTTGGCTTCTATATTATGTCTATGTACCCTGTGCCTGTGTTGTACATGTTACCCAATATGCATTCTGTCTTGAATGACATAGCATAGGAAAGGAGGAAAATGATGAAGAGGGAAATGATTGGAGAAAATAACCAATATTATACTCATGTTTGTTTGTGCAGACTCAAACAGGACCCGGGGATCGACCACTTGCTGAGATAAGGCTGAACCGAGTAACAATACATGCTAATCCACTGGCTGGTTAGACTTGTCTCTGCAGTTCTGTATTCTGTAAAGTTTAATAAACTATTTCCAAAACTTAATCTAACAAATTGATTATGAGAAAAGGGATCCTATAATGCATTGAGTTAGAGTACCTGTTTTTACCATCAGCTGATGTATACTAAATCAATCTCTAGACTCTAGAGGTTGAGTTGAGAGTTGTGACACTGCATGTTCATGGGTTATGAGAAATCTGTTGTATTGGCCAGTTTTGTGATACATTTTACATTCCATTGAATATTTTGTATGATTTGTTAACTTCCTGAATTAGGCCTAGATTAAAGGTTAACTTTAAATTTTTAGTTACCAAATACATAATTAATATATATTTATCTTATGACACATATATTTAAGTAACACAATAGAAAAGGAACTAGCCTCTTTTATGAATTTCACCCACCTCTCTTTTCTTGTAATTTGTCAATGTGAGACTTGTCACATATTAATTCATTTACTCTTATCCACAATAATGTGACAATACAAAAAGTAGTAAAAAATGATGTTTCAGCACATACAATATTTATCATTATTCTTACTTAAATTTATAAAAAAAATATTCATAAAACTAATTTATATTAAATATATATTATATATATTAAATAGTAATCTAAATAGGTTTAGCTTAATAGTTTTAGGTAAAATCTTATTTAAATATATCTGTGTAAACTTGAGTTTGGCTATTTATTTAATAGGTTAGGTCATATCAATCATGGGGATAGGCCCGTTACCACCCCAACTCAAATCCCCCCATATTTTGCTTGTAAAATTATTAAAATTAGATTTCGGCCCCCACTTTATAGTTTACTTTCAATTGAACTCCCCAACCCCCACCAAACGGATCTGTCACTGGTGCAAATTAAGGCAAATTATATAATTCACTTATATGAGGTAGACAACATGCAAAATGAATTAATTAAACAATAATTTACCCAACATTATAATGCATATGGCGCTGCACTACAAGAGATTGTGGGTCCCATACGAGCAATGCAAATTCATTGAGCAATAATTGTAAAATTTTGAGTGTGATGATGAATGATGTCAATAGAGAAGAATAGTGAGTGAATGAATGAATGAATGTGGATGACGATAGTGGGACGTGGCAGGATGGATTTTTCAGTACACGTCCATCAATGTTCCATTATTTTTTGCTTCGTTTCATATATGTTTCATCATCTCATGATTTTGATTTTCTTTTAAAAAAATACTCGGGTATTCTTTTTGTCCATATAAAAAATAAATTTTATCTTGCGATAAAAGTTTTTTTAAAATTATTCATTCGTCCATATATCATAAAAACATTGGAACAAGAAATTCATATACAGCACAACAATTTGCAAAACAACTTTATCTAACCTGAGGTTGGAAAGTTATTATTAATTATTTTATAGATTTATATTATATATAGAGAAATATGGGATAAGTTTGAGGGCAGTAAGCAAACCAGAGCTGCCATACCCTGATATATATTCATATCGACCCAAACTTGAATCATAAAGATTGAATTTTCTTTGACGTCACTTTGGTTAAATGTTGACCTACCCAACTCAAACAAGCAGGACGTGTCAGATACATGTTAATCGGGCCCAAATCGCCATCCTTATGAATGAGTAAGTGATGGTGATGATGATAATAAGGATGTGTACTAAACTGGAAGGCAATGAGAATATATGAGTGGAAGGAAGAAGAAAAAAAGATGTGTAATTTGAATTGATGAGGAAGTTGGTGATATTGAGGTGGACCACAAGAGAAAGAGCTTGATGATGAGAGGGGCATGAGGAAGTAATCATTCAATTATACATAAAAAAATTAATTAATAGTGCATGTGAATCCACTGCTTCTTGCTTCCTCTCCAACTCACTACCCATTTTATACTTTAACTAGAGTTGGCTTCTGTTACACGGAATCTGCAGTAAGTGAGTCGCACTATCTATAAATATTGAATAGTGCAAACTATAAATTTTATTTGATATATATATATTGATTGATATATCCTTGTACTTTTATATTAATCACTGTTATTTACCATATACACCATATATGCTCATTAATTAGATTAAATTTTTGCAAAATAGAATTAATTAGTTAGATTTTTCCATCGCAAATTACTCTTTTTTTGGTGTATTAATTTACTGATAATCCAGGATCAGATTGAGAATCGATTCTACTGAGAGGGGTGCGTGTGTGTTCCTTCACATATTTCCCCTGAAAGAATCTTCCTCTGAAATTAAGAAAAAGATATATCAAACATGAAAATATTTTGATTTCGTAGTTGACTAACATCTGCTACGCCACCATGTTCGGGCAAGTATATTTCGGTGGTAGTAAATGCTAAATAGTAATAGAAGAAATGAGTGAGGGCGAGCTAGTAGTAGTACTAGTGGTCCTAGCAGTATTCATCAAATTTAAGTAAATGGCTCAACCTCCTCCTTCAAATATAGGATCATGATATGTTTTTGGAATCTAATTTCCTATACAATCCAACTACATATGAACTATATCTTTAATGCAGAACATGTAAGCAATCAAAAAAACGAAAGATATATTTATATATATATATATATGTATATATTGTTGTAAACAGTATATATATATATATATATCGAAAAGAAGCAGTACCCAGAAATGTGTTTAGACCACTCTATTCTTATAAGGTATTATTTGTCTTCATTATATTTGTGTTGAGATTTTGGCACACAAAGACAGCGAAAATTTAAAAACTTTAATCCAAAATCCCTCCCGATAATCCATTAGTTTTACTTAAGCCAAATATAAAGGTAAGACGCATACCTGTAGCAAATTCAAAACTCAACCTTTATATTTTCTCTGTTAAGTGATTGATTGAATCAAGGTGAACAACTTTCATAGACATTTATTTTCTATGGAATCCACACGAACAGAAATTCAACGAATGGTGTGCTAGTACCTCGAATCTTAAACGTCTTAATACTCTTACCATATATTATTTATAAAGAGAGGTGTCTTACTTTCCAAACCAGTTATATTTCATTTAAATACATTATTTAAATTAAATATTATTTTATCTTTAAATTAGTTTAAATTAATTCAAACATTAATTTAAATACTTTATTTAAATTAATCCTTACTTGCTTTCTTATTAAGTAAGTTTGAATTAATATTAATTTAATCATCAATTTAAATACTTTATTTAAATTGATTTATTCATTAACTTATCTATTAACTTAAATATAATTCAAATTATATTATATCTAATTTAAATTAATTCATATATCTATTTAATTTAACATTTAAATTAAATCAGATATTATCTTTATTTAATTTACATACATTATTTAAATCAAATGAGATATATATATATATATCTCCTTCATCAATTTAAATGTATAATTTGAATTAAACCATATTTAATTCAAGTATATTATTTAAATTAATTTTAATATTTGTTTAATTTAAATCTACATTTAAATTAAATCAAATATTATCTTCAATTAATTTAAATAACACATATTTAAACTAAATGAAATATATATCACACACACACACACACATATATATATATATCAAAATTAATAATATATATCTGATATATACACATATGTATTAATTTCTCATACCATATTCTAAAAAGAGATAAATAAAATAATATCCTCCAGAAAATCTTCTAGAATATTCCTATTATTAATAGAATATTATTCTCTTATTCCAAATAAGAGAATTTATAGAATATTCTATTCTAAAATAGAAAAACCTTTATAATAGAAAGATACATTGAACGAGAACATTTTTCTAAATTTAGTGAATTTAGATATTATAGTTTGTATCATGTCGTTCTTGTATATAACTTTATAGGTTCATATAAAGTTCGTAGTGAGTTTAAAATTTCTTTTGATTTATAAGTCATAAGAGACCTCTAGCAACATATTAGTTTGCTGTTTAGTTTACACCAAACCACCCTGAAGATTTTTCTCAGGCACTAAAGGCACCAGATAGTAACTTCCTAAATCTTGCAAAAGGAAATTCTTTAGAGAGAATATTGGAGGAGGAATTTTCAGTGTGTGTGCCTTTTCTAATTTGGACATATTATAAAGATAGCAATAAAACAAATTCATTAAAACAAAATTAAAGTAAAATAAAATTCAGAAACTGATATTAATAGGGTTAAAATGACAATTATATGGCTGTTACTAGTTGTTGAAAATTTAGATAAATATGAAACAGAATGATTAAAACAAAATCAAATTCAAAGGATATATTACACATGGTGTGATGATCGATCTTTATATTGCCTATAAATGGTTGTTTAATTTATTTAAATTTTCAACAATTAGTAATAGTCATATAATTATCATTTAATCACTTAAATATTTTTCTTTGTAATTAATTCCATCAACACATCTTTAGATGTAACTCTCCCTAGAGACTTTAAAGTCTTGATTCCTATCCAACGTGAACCTTTTGACATAAACACCACATCCTACTTGGTTTCTAAACTATTCTAAGTTCTAACATATATATATTTTGATCACTTTGGCTTTGTTCTTTCCTCACTCTTCTTCCCCACCTTCTAAAATATACGCATGAGACTTGGAACATCACATATCATGTAATAAGTGTGCGGACAATAATTAATTACAACTTATTTTCTCTTTATTATTAATTAATTTATATGAAAAATTCATGAAGATGACGTACTTTGATTCAAAATAATCCTGCCATCACACTTGGCTTTCTTAGCTAGGATATTTAGCCATATTATAAAGGCATATTTACCCAGACTCTTTGAAGCATGCATCATAAAATTTCATAAAAACCACATTATTCATATAAAAAAATATTGCTTTGTTTTTTTTATAATTTACTATTTACAAGCTATATGAACAGTTTACATTGCATTGGAATATGTGCCTTATTATTATTACTACTACTATAGCATATTGTGATATATATTATACTATTACATATTAATATATTTATGCAAACATATATATATATATGAATTTTTCTGAAATTACAAAAACCTCTCATAATAATAGAATGGAAATCTGTGTAATTTATTAAATTTTTTTAAATTTAAAAATAAAAGGAATATTTATGTAATTTAATAAAACTTCAAAGAAGTTTTGTTAATTTTTTTTTTTAATTTTAGGGCTCTTGATAAGCATTTGAAACAAACAATCTATTCACTAAGTTCATTAACCCATTGAGAACCATGTATGGCAATGTAAATAATATGCAGCCAACAAGTTATTAAGGGAGAGCACGTAAAGTTGGACCGTAATACTATACTATATATGATTATGATTGTAAACAAAACCAGGCAATGCACATGTAAATGGCGGTCATGATTATGGGGGAGAAGATGATGCCAAAGTAAATGGGCATGACTTTGCTTTGGTACTCAATTATATGAAGAAAACATGACATAACCACATATATTCAATTCAATTTATAATTATATTCAATTCTATTTCTTTTTTTTTTTAGGCCACTTATTGATCAATTCTATTTCTTATTGGTTTCGGTTACCCACATTTGACCAAGTTTCGGTTCGGTGCATACACTGCTCATCTTTTGATCATTTTTTAAATCTTCATTTTCTTATTAAAAATAACCCCTCTCCTACCAAATATGGTTTAAAATCAATTTTTAACTACTCTCTTTCTTTGATTTTATAAGTCACTTTTACCTATTTTATACATATCAAGAAAAATTGTTGAAAATAGTTAAAATTCTTGAACTTTACAAAATTTACTATAATTTAATATTATCCTCATTAAATTATAACATATTTCAATTATATTTTTCTTAATCTCTCTATATTATAATTGTTTAATGAAGAGAAAATATGGAAATAAATCTTTAACACTCATAAACTTAATTATATTTTACATACTTGAATCCTTCTAAAACATAAATCATAATAGAAAATAGATGAAGTATTTAAATTTAAAATTTGAATTGGTTCAAATTTTTCATTCTTATTTTTAAGTTTAAAAATTGTTTTTTAAAACATAATAGTTGGGAAATTAATTTTATTTTACATCTTATTCATATTAAAATCATAAAACAAAAATAAAATAAAATCTAAATCATTCCTCATCGATTTTAATAGTCACTAACGATAAGTACATGTTGTCTGTAAGATGAGCATTAAATATAATCTACATTTGACTTGCACATGCAACTCCATGCGACTCATGTTCTTCTTATGATGATGATGATGATAAACCATGCGATGAAATACCACTGTGGAACTTGCCTGGGAACATGTTAGAATTAAGCAAGAACACATAAATCACAAAGAAAACACAAGAAGAAGAAATACACAAATATGAAAATTAACAAGAAAATAAAAAAATATGTTGTTAATAAATAAGACCCTAAGAGAATCCGTCTTTTAGAACCCTATCTATAAGATGCCATAAAAGGGAAACCATTCCCTTTAATAAGTCAAACAATCTCTCAAGAACACAAATGAATAAGAGAAATCTCACAGACATAAAGCTGTAAAAATAATTTCATTGATCTCTGAATTGAAAAGTACATAAGTGGCTCTTTATATAGAGGAATAAGGAAACCAAAACTCCAAGCTAAAATAAAAAATGAAATTAAAATAAAAATACAAAATCTAATCAGATCTAATCAATCCTAAAGAAGGCACCGCCATCAAAACGAAAAAGGAAAGAAAATGTTCTTCAAATCAATCAAAAGGTGGCACATTTCTTGCTAAAACTAATAAAAAATTCTAGAGTCTAAGTTTTACAAATAGGAAACAACAAAAGCTTAATCTCCAAGACACAATTTTTTACCAAAAAGCCTTATTTCTGAAAATTAAATAAAATAAACAAAAATTCTTAATAAAATCTTATTAAAAATGTTACTATTCATGATCACATGTAAAGCACATAGTGTCTTCAAGTTAACTTTTCCAAATGGGCTCCTTTTAGGTTTGGATCTAGACTTTGTATGAATAAGAGCATTATCACACCTTTGGACTCCTTTTGAGCTATAACTAGAACTAAATAAGTGGACTCCAAAAATATCAACTCTTATATCAATCCATTTAAAGCTTAATTTGTTGTTTTTGTCCCTTGCTCCAAATTTTGGACTTCTCAGGCTTTGCAATGGGTCTTTAGGCTCCCAAACTTGGCTTTCATGTTCTTCTACAGCACCTTGATCAAGTCCTCCAAGATCTCCATACTCCTCTCCTAGCTCTTGCAAATTATGCCTAACCCTTATTCTATCATTCCCTCCCTTTTCAAAAGGATTCATCCTCGAATCTTTATAATCTACATGGAAAAAAAAAAGGAACGATTAAAAGTATCAAATAGATTATGAGAAGTGTACTTATCCTTCAAGCTTACTTGATGCATTTTTGCTTTAACCCTTCCATGAACTTGAAGGACATCATTCTCTCTTAGCTGCAAATTTGTTTTAACTCTTCCTCTAAACCTTTGTAACCATAACATTGCTTTGGGGTCAAAAATCTTATTTCCAAGCATTGAAGAAGAATTCAAACTTTCCTTTAAATCAATCTCACAAATATCCTGCAGCAAATAATTAGGCACAAACTTGACCAAATAAGACTCAAATGGAACCAAGATTTTAGGGGAGACATAAAGAAAGAAATGGGACAAAATGACACACAACAAGACTTAATTAAAACTAAAGCATTAGAAAAACCAAGAAATACAAAATCTGGACAGATTTGAACAATATTCATTAAATTTGAAATTTGGACAGATTTGACACTTCTTGATGATGCACATTGAAAAAACAATGATGGGGAAGAAATGTCTTGATGCACATGGCTGAACACAATAGATGGAAACAAACATAAAGGAAACAAATTGATGAAAACAAAAGGAGATGAACAAAACACATGTAAATGATAAGACAAAAAGGAAGAATAATTCACTAGAGGAACACATATTACCACAATGAATAAGGCATCACAAATCTGAACATATGAAAAAAACTTAATTATTAGGTAGAAGATGGAACACACAAGAATGATGAAGATAAGTTGGAACAACCCAATAGAAAACCAAAAAGACACGTGACTTATAAGACACAAGAAACATAATGTAATAACCATTAACATTATCTCTAAAAAGGACTTTGTTAGATGGTGCAGGACCGAAGGGAAGGATCAAAATTGGGAATAAAGAAACCAGAAAAGTGACATCACGGTGAATGAGCTTGGATTGGGATTTTAGTCTAAGACAGTAGTGTCGCGTATCATAGTGCCAGTCATGAATTTGGTTTAAATTAGAACATTTCTAGTTGGTCAGAATAGAAAGAAATGAATGAAAAATGAAGTGCTCTGCTAGGGTTTGGCTCTTGGGATTGAAGGACGCAATTTTGAGGTTAGGGGAGCTCAATTCTTATTGGTAAGTCATCCTTTACCTCTCCTCTTCATTTTTCTTCAAGATTGTTTTGTGTTTTTCGTGGGAATAGTTAGGGTTCTAACTTTAGATGCTTTTCTACTGATTAATATGTGTTTAAATGCTTCATTGATGTACTATTGTATGTGTTTAAACTTTGGGTTAAATATTTTAAGTATTTAAGTGGTATATTTCTCAAACCCTAACTTTTAACCATTGATATAATTGGGAATCCAAATCTGTTGGAGTATGATCATGGTTTTGTGGTTTGTTTTGGGTTTTTTGATGTATGGGTTTGCATTGGAAAGCTTTGTTTTAACCAAGTTATACTTTGAGCTGATATTTGAATATACCAAGTGTTGAGAAATTGTGTTAGTAATGGGAATTCGGTGTTGTGTAGGTTATCTACATGCTCATTTGGAATTTCTTGACTCCGGGTAGTGTTTGGAAAGCTTGAAAGTAGTCATTAAGTGATTATGTTATGTTTGATGAATGGGCTCCTTGGTATATTAATTAGTATGTTATGAGTTTGATTGTGTATCCTAGTTTGGGACAATGTGGTGACATAATTCTTACATCCTTTATGTGTTGTAGTGATTATTATCTTCCTTGATTTACCGTGATGTCAGTGCGTTCAAACCATTGAGGTAACCGAGGTTTCTTTTCCTATGTAATCTCAATTGATTATTAGTACATGTCCAATCCTTTTTTATATCATGATATGCATATGTTATATATGTATATGTTTTACTTTTTCATATCATGATATGTCTCTTAGCTCAGATATGATCATCCCTTTTTATATCATGATATGTGTGGTTACACGGCTAATAAATTTTCTAACCCTATCTTAAATTATGATGAAAATGAATATTGGTATTAATGAATACGAAATAGTACAAGTATGATGCATGTTAGCATGTTAATGATTATTATGCACCTTATGTTATCATATATGGTCTTGGCATGCTAGCATTATAAAGGATAACATGTGTTGATACATTAGCATGCATTGGGCATTGTTACATGATATATATTGTTGGGATATATGGTTTGGGTGATGATTCTCTATATACCATGTGATATACTAATCCACTAAATAGCACATAATGCCTTGTGTTCAAGCAGTGTGGCTTATGTTATTCCAGATACTAAATAACTGTTCTATAGCCAGGAGACTTAGGTGGCTATAAACTGGGGTGCACCTTCTCTAAATAACCATCAATTTGAGTGGTTCAAGGGAAGGAGAGCCATGATCCAACTTTTAGTGCGGTGGCTTTTGGCCCAATCATGACTATTAGAAGGAGAGCTTGGTGGTAATCCCAAAATCAGTCGTTACTGGCTGTTGGAAAGGGGCCACTAGTTAAGGTTACCTTGTCATGGTAATTAGCTCATTGTCATAGCCGTGTATTGATAGAATCTGTGTCTGCATATCATGCATATTGCATTTATGTTAAGTTTGAAATCTAGATATTGTTGTGGAAGTATGTTTATATGTTTAGATGTAAAAACCTCTGCTTACTGGGATGTATGTCTCACACGGTGGCTAACAATCCCAGGTGAAGGATCAAGTATTAATAAAGAGAGGACTAAGGAAGGCTTGGGCAAACAACACTGAGAGTGCACTTGAGGGTGCTAGGGATTGTGTTCCCCATGTTTTTATTGTTTGTTTGTCTTTCAGTAAAGTGCCATTTGTGTTAGTTACTGTATGACCCCTTTTATACTCTCTTGTGCTTCATGTATGACCCTTCATGTGCTTTTAAGCATATGATTATGTTGATGGAATTATGAGTGATAATTATATTCTTATTGTGGGATGGGACGTCCTAAGTGTGGTTGCCATGTGGTCTTGGGCTGTGGACTTGTGGTCCTAAGTCCCTTTTGATGTGTTTGATTGGTTGATGAGTGTGGTTGAGCTTCTAGGTCCTATTTATATGAAATGGGTATATAACCTATTAGCTTGAAGTTGAGTTCAAGAGGGTCAAAATTCAAAGTAGTAGTTTCTTCTAGAAGAAACCTCCTTGGACATGGTTCTTGGGCCATGTATGACCTATTAGAATGATCTTTGGTTTACAAATGTCCATTGGTAGAGATTGGAGGAGTTTCATATCTAGGTTTTGGTTAAAACTGACCGATTTAGTTTTGGATGTTCAAAATCTCTATATAAAGGTATTTTGAGGTGTTGTTGATGTCTATAGTCAGAATAGGAGTAAAGTGACTTGTGGGTTTTGGAATTGGGTCAATTAGAGATCGAAGTGAGAAGTTGGGCGCATTGAAAGTTAGCCCATTGTATTAGCAAATTGATGATGCTTCTACTATCATTGGTGTCACGGCGCCATATGTCTCTATCCCCTTTTTCTTTTCTTTTTTTCCAAGAAGTGCTTCGTGCCATGACACCGTCCCTCTATTTTGTTGTCTTTTCCCTGCTCTTATGCGTCTTTGTATGTGATTTTTAGGGTTATAGAATTTAGGATATTACACATAAAACATGAAACAAGTAGCGACTACTTCATAAATGAATAGAGAATGCAAAATACTATGATGAAGATGAGATGAAATAGCATAGGAGGATGAACTAGAGAAAGAAGGTACTAAATTAAGTAATGGACTTACTGCGGACTCATACAATATGGATTCAAAAGAAACTATGGACCCATGCAACAATATAAGTGTCATAATTCAATGAAATTAGAAACATAATGAGAAGGAAAAAGAAAATACAATGAAGACACACAAGAAAGATGAGGTAAATAAGGAAGGAGTTTTGTACAAATTACTTTAAACTCACTTTCACTCTCATTCTTCCTCAAACTTTCTTTTTCTTGCTCTTTCTCAATCTTTTTCTCACTCACTTGTTTTTCTTTCGTACATCTTTCTTTTTCTTCTCTCATTTCTACCACTGTCACTATTTCCACTTAAACTCACTCTTTATTTTCTCATGAGTTTCGCCTAAATTACATGATAATGATTCATAAGCTTTTTTCAATACAAAAGAACAATTTCTAACATAGCTATTCAAGCTAACATCACAATCTAAATCTCCAATCACCATGTCAATATACTCAATCTCATTAATGCAATCATAATATCAATTTCTAATGGATTCACAACATTAGCACTACAAGCAACAAATGATTCATGATTCTCCTCTAAATGATGCAAACAATAAAGATTTTGCTCATAAGCACAAGCAACACCATAAAATTCATTTTTCAATCATGCTACGACATTATTTTCAATTTGCTCACTAAAAGCACAACTAGAGTCATCAAAGCTTTCTACCATAACACTATCAACATCGAAACCAATTTGTTCTTCAAGGGTTAATAAGAAATCATGTTCACTCTCATTATCACAATTACTAACACTAAACTCATTGGGATTCTCAAGTTTAGTACATGCTAATTCAAATTCCAATTCAATAGATCCAATACAAGAAATATCATCAATATCATTCAACTTACTAGGACTAACACATCCTAAGTCTTCTACTTTAGCACAAGAAATATCATTACAAGAGGTTTGAGAATTAGGTATACCTTTAAGCATAGACAACTCTCTTGTCTCAACAACCTTTGTCAATGCAACAACTTGTTCATCCACTTGATCAACTTTCTCTAAGTAGGCATCACAAGAATCTTGAATCGCCGAAACTTGCATCTCTTTACAATGTTCAACAATATTCTTAGCTTTAGAAGGATGCTCATATAAATGAGATGATGCAAACTTTTTCCTCATGACTATTTTCTTTTCATTCCATGTTGCAATGAAAGATTCTCCATTCATAGCATGTCTACTTTCCATTCATTTCCACCAAGCAGCAACTTTTTTACTAAATTGAAGGTAAGCACATTACACCTTCTCTAACTCAGAGTAGCTAGTTGTAACATCCAAATGAAATTTCAACTTTTCTTTCCCACTCCAAGTAAACATTAACATCTTTCTCATCATAGAATAATGGGATCTTTGATTTAATATCCTTGAAAGAAGAAACATGCTTGCCTGTTTTAGGATGGACTTCTTTAATAATTGCTTGAACATGCCTTTTCTGGGATTTAGAGCAAAACTCTATACTATCTGTAAAGTTTAGTATAATATAAGTTTTGATAATGACAAATATAGAGAAATAAGGAACAAAAGTATCATATGTGTCTAACATATATAATGTTCCTTAAAGAAGTAAAATATACATTAGCATGTATTTAATTATGGTTATAATGTATATATCATACTATGTACAAATATATCCACTATACTTTTACAATGAATAATATAAGTTAGATATATAAATTGGACTAACTATTTGATTTATAAGTATAATATATTAAATGTAGGATAATCCAAATAAGAAGAGTGAGCATTGGAATACAGAAATAGAAATCAATATCATGCCTCACTCAAGAGAGAAGAAGAGAAAGAATGCTTCAAAAATGGAAGATCAGAAGGGAGCATGCCAAGAAGGAAATGACCAAGTGAAAGTAGAACTCAACATTTGAAAACCTAGTCACTAGGTATATTTTGTTTTCACTTAGGTCTTAAGGTGGGATTAATCTTTAAAATTACTTAATCTTGTTACCATATGTTTTAAATAAGTTAGATTAAACAAATCTGATTTTCAAGAATCTAGAGTTTGACCTTTGATTAGTATTTTTAATACATCTCTCAAAATACATATGAATTTAATGTAAAACTTATTTCATATGAAACTAGACTTAATAAGCTTTTCAAAAAAAGTTATTTCACTCAAAATAAAGGTCATATGAAAAAGCTATGGTCATTTAAAGTTAAGTAGTGAGATATGAATTTTTAGTTTTGACCTCTTATCATTATTTTGATTATATCTCAGAGTACACTTTTTTTTGAAGTGAAACTTATTGCATTTGAAAGTAAACATTTAGGGCTTTCCAACCATAGGCCATTTACTTAATTTGGAGTTAAAATGAGAGAGTTATAGCTTTTACAAAATTGTCTACGGTGCAAAATTTGAAGTTACGGAGGTTTCACGTCCGATAGACGAATTTTCGGCCTCCAAAATTCGAATTTCGCAGGGAACCTTTGTGCTAAGTTGAGCTTGCCACTAACAAATGAATTTTTGCTTCTAAAATTCAAATTTCAGGTCTAACAGACAAATTTTGGCTTTCAAAATTTGAATTTTGAAACACCAGAATGTGAAAACACTTCCAGAAAAGCCAATAGACGAATTTTTATATCTAAAATTCGAACTTTAAGTATAACGATGAATTTTGGCTTTGAAAATTTGAATTTTGAAATCTCCAGAATATGGAAATACTTTTGGAATAGCCAACAAACGAATTTCCACATCCAAAATTTGAATTTCGAAAGGAAGAACTTATGACATATTGAGTTGCTCACTGACAGACAAATTTTGGGCACCAAAATTCAAACTTCGAAGGCACTGTAGCAATATGGAACAACTATTCACACTTACCAGAAGTACTTTAAACTTGAAAATTCGTATGTTCCAACATAGAAACATTTGTCAAGATGAAAATTTGAATTTCAGATTTGAACAGACGAACTTCAAAGTTAAACGCTAAAGACTTTAACTTATGGTCTCTTCAAAATTCGTCTGTTAACATCCAAAATTTGAATTTCAGAATGTCAGAAACATTAAATGTGGTTGGTAAATGGCTAGTTTTGCAGAGTAACTATTGGATAACATCTCTAATGGCTAGATCTTGTATCTAACGTCTAGTTACTCCACAAAACTATAAATAGAACATCATTTGAACTTATGGGTAACAATCTTAAGAGAGTTTATGCGAAAATGCTACAACAATTTGTAAAATCCTTCTATATCAGCATTGTTTGAAAAACCCACCTCAATAGAGTGAACTTTCAATGTATTATCTACTCTTTAAGAGAGTTTTCATTCTGTAAATATTTCTTTCTACATATTCTGGGTAGAATCTTGGTGTGGGGAAATACTAAAGGATTTACACATCTTGTAAGGATGTGAGGAGAGTGGCTTCACAAGTGCCTACTGAAACTTATGAGAATGTACTGAGGCTTCACAGGTGCCCGAATCAAACCTGTGGGATATAGTGAAAAATCTCAAGCGGTGGCTTGGGGACTAAATATAGGTCAAGTGGTTGGGCTGAGCCAGTATAAATTGTTGTGCATTGTTCTTCATCTTCTCTATTCAGTTGCTGCACACAACTCTCTCTGTTTATCCCTGTTTTGCTGCACTCTTAGTGAAATTGGGTTGTGATCCAAAAAGAGCAAAAATCTTACATCACCCAATTCACCCCCCTCTTAGGTGACCAGCCAACCTAATACTGTCCAATTTAGCATTTAAATCATTGATTTGATCATTGAAAGCTTCATTAAAATTTTAAAATCAGTTGCACAATCTTTTCTAGCCATACCTAAAACCTGAAATGTTAGTGAAAACAAAGAGAAAAAGAAATAGGGACCTCACAAACTTTTCTTATGTGTTTCCACTCAAGAACAATGCATTATTTCACTTATGTTTCACACAAGAAAATATGACTTTTTCAATTATGCCAAACACTCTTACCTTTTACCACTCAACTTGCTCCCTATAATGTTCTTAATCAACTTTAACAAATCCAAAAAGGAGAAGTGTATAATTAAAGCGGCAATCACAGAATTAGGGTCCCAAAATTCAAATTCTCCAAGAATCAAAAAGGGACCAACAAATAGCAAGAATAATGTGCACAAATGTGGATTCCAAAGGAGAAAAACATGTACCAAAAAGAGACACAAGAAAATGTGAAGCAAAGGAAGAAATATAGGGAGAAGAAATTAGGAAAGGTGGTGTGATATTATGAAAGAAAGGAAGAAATGAAAATTTGGACAGAAACAATGTTATTTCATTAGATAGACACAAAACAAAATTAGGAAACTAAGAATAGAAGGAAATAGGAAAGTAGAATCAAGGAAACAAAGAAGGAAGCAAAAGTAGGAAACTTGAATCTAGAAAAGAAATAGGAAAGTGGCATAAACAATCAACTCCTTGAAACTTAATAACCAAGTTTGTGAAATTAGGAAATTTTTGTGACTTGGTGGACAAGGACCTCAATCTAAGGCAATATGCAATCCCAAATAATCAAAATAGGAAACTAAAAGGAGTGGGAAAGCAATCAACAATCAAGAAAAAAAAATTCAAATTTGCAATTCAAGCACTAAGAAATTCTCTATGCAAATCTAGAACTCTTTCTTTTCAACACCACCCAAAAGAATTTTTTTTTTTCACTCCCTTTTTTTCATTTTTTTTACTAATGCTCTTTCTTTCTTTCTTTTACAACAGCATCAATCTTTCTTCTTCCTTTTTTCTGAATTTTTTCCCAATTTTTTTACCTCTACAAAATAACTTTTTTTAAAAAAAATTCGAATTTCTTTTCTTTTGCTACAGATATGGCTCAAATTTGGATAGAAGCAACACATAATATTGGACAACAACAATAAATTCATTTTTTTTTAATTTTGGATAGAACACAAGAAGAATAAGTCGCATGTGAAATGAAGAAGCACAAAAGTGGTAAGACAAGAAGAAGCTTGTTAACGCTACAAAAGAGATCACAAAGAAAAGAAAATCACACCACAATACAGAGAAAGGAGGAATAAGGAGGCAACACAGATCTGGAGAAGAGGATGAGAAGGTATGAGAAACAAAGGAGAAGAGAAAAGCACAAACCTTTGAAACTAGCAACCAAAGCTTTGGTATCAAATGATGAAAACCCATATGGAACTTGTCTAATTGAACCTCCAACGATTTGAAATGAACCACAGATCGTGCTAGAATAAGACACACGAAATAGCAAGAAAACACAAGATAAATGAACACGTTAAACCTAAAAAATAGGATAATAAATATGAATGAAAATTCAAGAAATAAACAAGGAAGATATGTTAATCTAATAGGTAAAACCCCAAGAGAGCTCGTTTCTTAAAACCCTAACCATGAGCAGCCACAAGGGGGAAATCACTCCCTTTAATAAGTCAAATAACCTCTCAAGAACACAAAGGAATAAGAGAAATCTCACAGGCATAAAGCTGTAAAAATAATTTCATTGATCTATCAATTGAAAAGTACATAAGTGACTCCTTATATAAAGGAATAAGGCAACCAAAACCCTAGGCTAAAATAACAAAAATGTAAATATAAATATAAAAAATAATCAAATCCAATCAATCCTAAAGAATGCACCACAATCTAAATGAAAAATGAAAGAAAATATTCTTCAAATCAATCAAAAGATGGCATCTTTCTTGCTAAAACTAATAGAAAATTCTAGAGTCTAAGTTTTAAAAATAGAAAATAATCAAAACTTAATCTTACACAATTTTTTACCAAAAGGCCTTATTTTTTAAAATTAAATAAAATTAATGAAAATTCCTAATAAAATTTTATTAAAACATCACTATTCATGGTCACATGTAGAGCACATGGTGTCTTCAAGTTGGCTCTTCCAAATGGGTTCTTTTTGGGTTTGGATCTGGATCTTGTATAGATAAAAGTATTATCACACATTTAGGCTCCTTTTAGACTATAACTCGAACTAAATAAATAGGCTCCAAAAATAGCAACTCTTGGATCAATCTAGCTATTTAAAGCTTACTTTGTTGTTTTGCCCCTTGCTCCAATTTTTGGACTTCTCAGACTTTGCAATGGGTCTTTACGCTCCCAAAACTTGCTTTCCATATTCTTATATAGTATCTTGATCAAGTCCTCCAAACTCTCTATGCTCCTTTCCAAGCTTTTACAAATTATGCCTAGCCCTTATTCTATCATTAAACCATGTGACTTCTCTTTTCAAGTTGGACTACTTGCAGGTTATGTTTGGTTCAAAAGAGGGGAAAAGAGGGAAGAGATTTTAATGAAGGGAAAGGAAGGGGAGGGAAAAGAAGGAATTTTAATTTTACCTCATTTGGAGGGAAATAGAGGGATTTTAATGTTGCCTTGTTTAGGTTATGAGGGGAAGGGAGAGAAAATAATTATAATTTGACTATTATACCCTTAGTTTATTTAAGTTAATATTTTCTTTCTATATTAAAAAAAGAGTTTTTTTGTTTGAAAATTAGACAAAGTTCTTCATCAAAAGGAAATACTCTTTTTTTTTTCTCAACCTCAACTATGATTGTACGTATCTTCTTTTTTTCCTCAACTTTAACCATGATTGTATATGTTAATATACGAATATGTCTGTGTGTATTTGTGACTTCATGCATGTATATCACTAAGGTATTTCATATTTTAAGAATGAGATCAAGGAGAGATGCGACAAGACTGGTCAGTATATTGTATGGTTGAGTTATGAAAAAATGAATGGTATTTTGATCATATTGAATACAATACCACATTTTCCCCCCAAATTACCCCAATTTGGGGGGAAATATACAAGGGGAGGGGAGAGAAAATTTTAACATTTTTTCTTCTCTCCTCCAATTATTTGATTGTCAAATAAGGGGAGGGAAGCAAAATCCCTCTCCTTCCTTTCCTTTCCCCCCATTTTCCCCCAACCAAACATAGCCGTAGAGTTGCCTTCAAAACCCTGCCATCATTAGGTAAACAACAAATTAAGAGGGAATGATATTTTTTAATGTATATTAATATATATATATATTTTGGTAAACTGTATATATATTAATATATATGTATGCATGTATGTATGTATGTATGTATGTATTACATGTGCCATTTCTGTTACTAAATTTATTTAATTAAATAAGATATACCGTAAATAAAAATAACTTACCTGATTCTTTTTAGAATATATAACTAATGATATTGTCATATGAAGCCAGTTGTACCGAATTGGTGTTTTGGAATACACAATATTATAAAAGTCAGGCGAACAAACAAGAAGTAGTGGAGCTCTAACATAAGTGGAACAAACTACTGCTACGTGAACAGTGAGCAATAGTGGAATGAACAAATTAAAATAAAAAATAAAATACTCATTACTGAAGTTAGAATAGACTCACGAAACCATGCATATTATTTGCACATCCTTAAGATGTATAGGATGTATATTATAAATCGTCTAGTTTAAAATTTAAACTGCTAAACTTTTTTAAAAAAATAGAAAATTGAGTATATTCCCTGCACATGTATGAAGATATGCAAGATATCCAAGCATAGAGACCGGCACATGTTTTTTCTAATCAATTAATTTAGTTAGTTATTACTTAATCAACAATGAGTTTGAATTTATTTTCAAAATTGTTTAATTAATTGATTAGTAAGCAGTAATTATGTTTGTGATAGACTTCCTAAAAGGAGTTTGAAAACTTCACCAAAACATAAATAAACTATTGAAAGAAAAATGCAATACAGTCCAGCGGGGTTGAAAAATAGGTAGTGTAATTGTGTAAGTGATATGATTTTCAAATAATGGAAATACAACAACAACAATAACAACATTAGTTTTATCTAACTAAATAGGTCGGTTATATGGATCATACGATGGCAATAAACTCTATCAAATACTATCTTTTCAGCTAAATTATTTATTAAGAGGTTATTCCTTATAGCTTTTTTTAGTGTCTTTTAATAAGGCTTTAAGCCATTTAATTAACGGGAGAAAGACATTTAAGGACCTCTATACAAAAATATTGATAAATGAACAGTACAAGTGCTGAATTCAGTTGATTCGAGTTGGGAATTCAGTTTATAGGAATACTAAATTTTTAATCTGGGTCCTTGGAAGGGAATATCTTCATATGAGGGTCCTTAAATGTCTTTCTCCCTTAATTAACTCTCCTTACCGGTTTCTCTTGTCCTCTTCTTTGTACATATCTAAACCACTTTAAACGATTTTCTACTATTTTCTCCTAAATAGGTGCTAATGCGATTTTCCCTAATATACAATCATTTCGTATCTTATCCATTTTTATATGACCACGCATCCATCTCAATATTCTCATATCTACTTCTTATTGTCCTTTTAGAACCCAATATTCACTACCATATAGCATCACTAGCTTTATAGTAGTTCAATAAAATTTTCCTTTAAGTTTAGTAGATACCTTACGGTCACAAATAACTCTTGAAACTTTTCTTCACTTTAATCATCCATCTTGTATTCTATTATATACATAACATCTCCATCAATTTTCAAATAATGGAAATGATTAAGAATATGACGTTGTTTTGAAAATTTTCCATTGCTTGCTCGAACAGAATTCTTTTAATTTGGAGAAACCTGACACGTAACGTAACATTTTCATAATGTGAAAGCGAAAGAGAATTACCGAATTTGTATCTGCTCTGATAGCTTTTTAAACAAATTAAAAACCTTTCTCAAGTATTTAACCAAACCAGGGACCGACGTTAGGCAAAATAGGGGTTTTGTTGATCTTGTATTGTGCATGTTTCAAAGATATAAATATTATTATTTTAACAAAAAAAAATAACTCTGCCTCTCTAAAATTCTTTATTCCGTCCGTGTTACTTTTATATTAATAATAAAATAAATTTTATTAAACAGATAGATTAAATTAAAAATTCTTCAAGAAACTTCCTATCCTATATATCATCAAATATATATTCCTCATCCTTTAAAAATAAGTAATATTAATATATAGAACCTGAGATGATGCAAACTATTCGCAGCTTGTGTACGTATATGTATGCATGTATGCGCACATGCAATATACGTATGATGGGTGTATTTATATTATATGAAACATTTGTGTCTGGGCCATTTCATATTTACGTGGGACTACCTGAAAACAGTCGGCAAGAACTGGTGAAGCAATAACTGCTTAAGCCATGTATTGTAAATAACCGCCCATTGGCCCATTTTCAGTGAACAATAATACATGATGCAGTAAAATGCTGGTTGTCCAGAAACAATGATTTTTTGTCTAGAAAAAATGCTGGTTGTCCACTTTGAACGTATTGTCAAACTTTTTTCTTAGTACTTCAATTCATTTTTTATTACACTAACGAATTTCTATCTTGAATTTCTGAAATTGATGAAGTTAAATATAAAGTACTACTACTTTATGTTTTTTTTTAAATTTGGATTGAACCACTAGTCTTCGGTGTCATATTGAACTCTGACTAAATTAGAAGTCAGATAAGACAAACTCTGATAATGAGTATTTAATGTAGTTGTATATTAAAGGTTTAAACTTGAAATCATTAACTAGTTCAACTAACACAGTCCTTAACCGGTTAAAAAATACTAATACTTTGTCTTTAATTATACCTAAAGTAGTCATATTTTAAGTTCAATTGCACCAACTTTAGATATTCTCAACTTGAAAGGATCCAAATCCTTGCACTCACAACCCTCAATCACGATGTTGACTATCTTGTTCTACCTTGATATCCTATTGTAAGAAAAGAGTGAAGGCCATTTTTATAAAATCATATAGATTAATTACGTATGAGTCAAAATCCTTTATGTTCGTGAAAGTAAATGTATTTGGGGATGGTTAAAGAGAAATTAAAATAGTAGATGAAGGTAATAATGAGACGTGGACTTCATATTTGTCGCATTAGACGTTTCTTTTGAAACGCAGTGTAGAAAATCAAAAGTGGTTCGTATGTACATCTTTAATTTAATAGGATATTTTTTTTTAAGAGACTCCAAAACATGCAAAACAAGAGAGATGAGACATTTTTCTTCTTCCAGCTTCGTGCACCTTGCTTAATTTGGTCTCTATTGCTGCCTCTTTGTAATCATCATTTTTCACTTGCGCCATCATTTCCGTGAAAATGACTCTCTCTCTCTCTCTCTCTCGTTGTGCAGATACAACCACAAAACCACAGCTGCTTTAACACTTTGATTTCTTTCCCTCCTCTAGTTTCTTTTCAAGTTGTTTATTTTCATACCTATAAAAACCCTTTGACACTCTGTAATTCTTGCCCATAAACATTTACTCTTTCAGAAAACAACCTGTTCTCCCTCTCCCTCTCTCAGTTCTATCTTGTTAATTTTCTTAGAGACTCCACTCTTCATGGTTTTTATTTAGAGGGAAAATTATGTGCACCTGCTATTTAAGTTATGGCCCTGCAGGCTCTTCTTCTTTCTTTCGCCGTTTATGGCCATCAAAGAGGCACCTTCGTTTTGGCCTCATCAACAGGTAATTCTTTTTAACGTATGATCTTTCCCTACTTCAAAGTTATTGAGAAACTAGGTGAGCCTTCTATGTATCATATAGTGGAATGAACAAAATATGAGGAATAAACAGTTTGTTATAGATTTTACATTATATAGTGGTATTAATATTTATTCTTTTAAAAAAAAATTAAAGTACATGATGTGCAATCCACAACTTCAACGATGGGATTTACATCCTCCAAAGATCTCTATCCAATAACTCACTTGATGCAGAATCTACATGCGATAAGATTCACAAGTTTGTCTCTCTCAATGAAACTAGCAACATAGATTTCCATAAAACTAGTCCAATTCTAATTTGTCATTTGTTTGTGTCATGCTTCTAAAACCATTGAGATATTTTATTGAACAGGAAGAAGGGCCAATGGAACGAAGCAAAACAGAGGAAGTTGTTGAGAACAGGGTTTGAGCTGAAGAACCTGAAACTATACATGGAGAACCAGTCCCTCATAGAGGAGAATGAGAAGCTAAGGAAGAAAGCCATGCTTCTTCGCAGAGAGAATCAGGCCCTCTCATCTCAGCTCCAAGACAAGCTTTCTCAATTTCAACAAAATAATAACGGCTCCAAAATCAGTCATTAGCTATAACCTTTATTTTATTTATATTTATAATATTGCCCAGAGTACGAATAATCAAAGGGTCTGTTATTCTATCAGGATTCTTCTTGTCTTACCCTTTCCATATCTCTCTTCTTTTTTCATCAACTTGATTTTTCTCCCTCCACTCGCGCGAGGGGGACATGATACGTAGGACACATGGGAAACATTTTATTTAATTATAAAATATATTAAATTTAAAAAAAAACTTATTACTACCTCCTTCAATTAAAAAAAATGATATCAAATGATATTAATTAAAATTAATATAGATTTTAGAATTAAAAATATTAAATTTAAAAAAAGTCCAGGACCCACCAAAAAATAGAAAATATGAACCTCACTTGTACAAGAAAAAAAATAAATAAGAAAAAAATAAAAACTGCTTAAATAAAAAAAATAGAAAAAAAAAAGAAGAAAGGAAGGACACTAAACCCAAAATATGGTGAAACTACAGCTAATGTACATTCCCGGCTCCACCTTACATTTTATGATATATTGATGTTTTTGTTTAATTTTCTTGCGATATCTTTCCTGGTTAAATAAGAACAAATATGTCCATCACAAGCAAAATAATTTCGGACAATGCTACCCTTTTTTTTTTTTAACCCTAAAAGATATCAATGCATTAAAAGAGAAATAGGAGTCCAGACAAAACAGGAGAACAAACCCAGGACACGGAGATCAGCCCACACCAACACTATTATAATAAACATTAGATCTGTACCCCAAAAAAAGTAAATAAAAAAAGGATCAACAATAGAAAAAAGAAGGGAGGGGGTTCACATCCCAAACAATAAAACACTTAGCAGCAAAACAAGCAATGGTACTATAAAGCCAAGTTTATCTAATCAAATTATATAAATGTAAATATAGTAGAATGATTATAAATAGGATATGATAATAAGATTACTTAAAAAACATAATAATTGAATTAACAATTTAATAAAAGTCACTAAAAAATGATTAAAGTCTTAGTTGGGATTCCTAGTGTTAAATTCAAAACAGACTAATGTGAAAGAATTTAAACTAAATAATTGTAGTGGCCTGGCTGTTGACAATGCTTTATTAATATCTAACATAACAAAATATAAATAATTATAAAATAAATTAATGTGAATACAAAGTCATGTACAAAAATAATTTGAACAGATATTACAATGAATCAAAAAAATATGTTATTAAAGAGTGAATACTTATCAATTGTTGAGGAAACAAATACAATCAGATGAGATAAGATGATTGTAGTTTTTTTTAAGTTGATATTTTCTTAGACAATAAAGTTTTTAAAATAATAGCACTAACCTTCACAAACTCTTCTATAGAATTTATGACAAAGATCTTTATCAATCACTTTTAATGTATTTTAGACAACTAAAAAAAATTGTAGGTGAAACATTTGTCATTTATTTAAAAATTTATTAAATATTGTAAATTAAAACTTTTCATAATATAATGAAAATATGTACACAATACAAATGGGAAAAAAATACAAATGGACACATATAATATTTTCCCTTTTATAATAAAATATAAAAGGGTAAATATCCACAATTTTACAAAAATAAAAAAGTTTGAATATATTGATTTGCAATATAAAATTCAAAAATTAACATATATTAAGCATTCATAGAATACATGGTGGAAGTAGTAGCACCACTAATGACCAAAAATATGAGCTAAGAATCTTCAATTTGAGGATTCATGAGTATGATAATCAAATTAAAAATCAACAACATCAATGCTCATAATGGGGAAAAGCTATTATAAATTAAAGAATAAATTGAGTGATGGAGAAAAAGGGTGTTAGAATTAATACCAACAGTAATAAAAAGCAATAGAATGATTCAATCTGTGGTTTGAATTACAAATAATAATCTAATGAAATTTTATCTTTGAGCATACTTTAGAACTAAAAACAAACTAAAAAAATCTATCACATAGTGATGCAAAGAGAGTTACATAATATAAATTTTACTGTAAATCTAGATAATCAAATTATGATTTTTTTATAAATATATATATATATATATTTAATTTTCATTTTCATATTTATTTTATTGTAAATCTAAATATTCAAATCATGATTTTTTTACATATATATATATATGATTTTTATTTCTATATTTTTCATCATATCAAATTAAAAAAAATGAAAGTATATATAAGAAAATAAATATTATTTAAAATATATGGAGTGAGATTTTTTTATAATTAGTATGATAATGTAGAGGCTTAAAATCACAACACATCATGCTTTTTTATTTTAAAAAATCTATAAATTAAATAAAAAGATATATCCACAAAAACTATAAAAAATAATCGATTCTTTTTGTTTTCCCTAAATGAAAAAAGATATATGTTTAATAGCTAATCAAAATTCATAAAATTTGCAATCTATTTATGCATTATATTTTAACATAAATAAAGAGTATATTTGGTTAATTTAGAAAAGATAAGAGAATCTCCTAAAAAAACATAAAAATCATAAATTCAAAATCATCCCTATAAAAAATAAATGACTTTATTAAAAAATGTATACAAAGATAATTTTGTCTATCCCATGCTGAGTAAGATTAAGATTAACGGTTATCAAGCTGATTGAACACCCTATTTTTTTTTCTTTTCTTGGCTAAAAATTATCAATATATTAACTATCAAAATGAAACAAAATCTACATCATCAGAGTATACAAAACTAGAACTAAAGCAAAACAAAAAGCCACAGTACGAAAACACCCAATAACAATAGAAACACCAACAAACACAACACTAAAGATTAAGACAAAAGGGGGTGGGGGGTAACCCATCCGGCACACTCCCTTATAAGCTACTTGACCTATCAAATTAAATGATCAACCCCTGTTTGTATTCTTGTTGAACATACTATTAGTGCCGGATGCCTTAACAGTTTTGGCCTTGTTTTTGACTCTCTACATATGTTGCTCCGAATATTTGTAAATATTTTAATATGAGATCCCAAATTATTTTTCTCCCTAAATGATAAAGTTTTCCCCCACTTTTACTCGAGAAAAAGGAAAGATTAGCTTCATTATTATTTTTGGGGCTGGCTGACCGAAGCAGCCCAGTCATATCAAGCTGAGCCAAAAAAATTGGGCATATCGAGTAAGGTTGGTTGTGTTGTCCAATTTGGCCTAATCTGGTCTTATTAATTTGCAAAAGAAAAAAAAACATATATTTTATAAGAACTTATATGAAGTTTTAATATTTTTTTTGTTAGACAACGTATCAAGGTGTTCATGATCTGAATGACCGATTCTCATAATCAGTGTTGGACTGAGCAAAAATAAGCCGACTGCCAACAACTACTTCACATTTTATTTATTATTTTAAAAATTTTTGTACTAATTAATAAAATTATTAAATAATCTAAATTATAGTAAAATTTAATAGTATTTTATCAAAAATATTTTTGAATTAAATGTTAAAATAAGACTCGTATTTCATCTACCATTTAAAAAAATAAAAAAAAAATAATTAATACTTTATTAATAATATAAAATGACATTTAAATTTTTTTTAAATGATAAACAAAATGGGACTAACAGCCGGTTTGGTTCAATTACTAGGAGGTTAGATAATGTAATGTGAAGAGTGTGAGGGATGTAATGGGATGATAATTACATAAGAATTTGTTTGGTATGATATAAAAGAATCAGGTGATGGTATTTGATTTTATAAAGAAAAAAATACAGATAAGAGTTAAATGACTTTTTTGCCCCTAGCCCAAAAAAAAAAGAAAAACCTCCCTCCTCCCTATTGTTGTTGCCGACGATGAAGTTGAGAAAAAAAAAACTCCCTCCCTACCATCAATGAAGTAACACAAATCAAAACCCAAAATAGGAAAATATAAAGGGAAGCTGGCGGTGTGAGCAATAGAGGGATGGTCCAAACGCAGGGCTTCTGAAAACATGGGCGGAGCAACACGATGTGATTCATAGAACAAGGAGGGTTAGATTTGAGATGCTAACAGAGGGAGGGCACTGTTACAAGCTCAAATCATTAACGTCGATGAAGATGTCAAGGGTGAATCAAGGGATGTGAACGAAGGAAGCAAAAGAGGACGTCGGTGAAGCTGAACAAGAATTGAAGAGGCGAATGCTGTTGCACGGAGGAGATGGAAGGTGGTTGACACCAACAAAGCTAGAGGGAGAACCGACAACAGCAATGGTAGTGCGAAAGGAGACCATCGACGATGGGAAGGTTGACGGAGTTAGAGTGAGAGGAGAAGGTCAAAGGAAAATTCAGGGGTATTTGGGGGAAATAGCATGAGGTGAACACATGTGAAGAGCTTCATGCAGGATTTTGGAGGTGAAGATGATTACCTTAATTTTGCTATGGCTTTTCAAGAAGATATATTTGATCAAATATAAATTATCTTTTTGAAAAATGAAAAGTGAGTTAAACTATGATTTTAGAAAAAGAAGGAAGGTAGTTACTTTTCCTTTTCCAAAATTGTAGTTTTGGAAAAGGAATTGGATACAGACTTTATATTATATATCTAAAAATACTTTTAATTCTTATCATCTAAATAAGTTTTTTGTCAACTTATGGTTTTGCAAAAAGAATATCCAAATATAACAACTTACAACAAAGTTACTTTTATTAAACTTCATTTATTCTAACTTATTTTTACAAAACTGAAAACCAAACAGGTTCATTGTTGCTCTAGACTATAACCATGTACGGCTTTACAAAACAAAGGTGACCTGACTTCCACATGTAGAATTGATTAACTCATTAGGATAATAAATGATTAGAGAAGGAAGCAAAATGAACATACCAATTAGATAGCTCCTCGTGCGCATGAGATTGATAATAATTATGCCTTTTTCTGGCGATTGGTTATAGGCAATTTTTAGACCATAAGACTTTGTTTGGTTTAAGGTTTTTTAAGGGAAAGAAAGAAGATTGAAGGGAATTGATTCCCTCCCCTCATTTGTCTTAGAAAATTGGAGGGATCCCCTCATCCATCCCATTTTTATTCCCCCCCCCCCCCCCAAAGTTGGGTTTTCTTTTTGGGGGAGTATAGTGCCCCTAATGTCCTCCCCTCACATTTGGAATTAAATAAAATTTTATTAAAAATTTTTTAATTCATTTCTCTTTAATTTCTTATGATAAAGGAATTTTAAAATTATTTCAATTACTTCCATTAAAATTTTTTCTTTTTAATCTTTTTGGTTGAACCAAATAGACCCTAATAAAGGGGAGGATAATTATTTTCTTACTTTGTACCAACTGATTAACTCATCAAGTGTATGTACTTACTTTTCTTGAAAAAAAATTTGGTTGGACCTGCAACGCAACTATTAGGACCTAATCCATTCGAATTTTCTTTTTTTTTATGTTCCCCTTAATTTTTTTTATAAAAAATAAGGACTTATATGAAAATTTGAATTTTTAAGGACAAATATTCTATTTTATTTTACACTCAAATTATTTGCAAGAATGTCGGACGCTTCATGATGCGGTTTTCAGGATTTTTAATATATATTAAATTGAATATCTCAATTGAGTACTTAAAAGAAAAACTCAATTCTAAACTTGAGTTATAGAGATACACTTTAGAATTGAAATATTTCCATTTAAACAGAAGTAAAATGAAATATATGTATTGTAAAATTAACAAGATGCTAGTTAAAATGATTCAGAGATAAAAATTGGAGAGTAAATTATTCTAGACATGTCAAAGTTTAAATATTTAGGGTCAATTTTACTGAGTGAAGGTGAAATTGATGGGAATATTATGCATATGATATAAGTTGAGTGGTTAAAGTGGAGAAAAAGTTTTAGAAATTATTTATGACCGTAAGACACTTACTAAACTCAAAGGAAAATTTTATCGAGCTGCTATAAGACTAATGATGCTATATGGTAGTGAATGTTGGGTTTTGAAAAGGCAATAACAACATAAAATTGGAGTAGTAGAGATGAAAATATTGAGATGGATATGTGATTATACAAAAATAGATAAGATACAAAATGATCGTATAAGAGGAAAAATTGGAGTAGCACCTATCAAAGAGAAAATGATGGAAAATCGTTTAAGGTAATTTGAGCATGTACAAATAAGAGGACAAGAGGAGTTAATAAGGAGAGTTGATTAAATGGTTTGAAGTCTTATCAAAATACATAGAGGAAGACCAAGAAGAATACTAAAAAAAGTTATAAGGTGTGACCTCTGGATAAATGATTTATGTGAAGAGATGGTGTTTGATAGAGTACATTGACATCATATGATCTATATAATCGACCTCACTTAGTAGGATAAAACTAATATTGTTATTGTTGTATATATTAAATATATCCATGTTAGTGATTTATAAATTACTTCTTCTACCCTCAAACATTAGAAAAAGTTACATTATACATACTAATATTATTAGTTAAAATTAGAAAACTTCATTTATTTTGTAATAAAACATATATATACTTTTTAAATTGCTGACTTTTTATTTTAAAATTGGCCTAAATTAATAATATTTTTAACATCACATCAATTAATTAATAATGGTTGAAAAATATAACTTTTTCCAAATAAATGAGGGTAATATATGAATATCTTATTTAATATATTAGATATCTTTATTATTTGTATTTTTGTCTAATGCAACCCTTACCAAAATTTTTTTTTATATTTGACAATGGAGGGAAAGGGAATATTATTATTTGTATTATTAATGTTAATTATTATTATTATTAGATAAATTTGTAGATAAATTTTATTTTATTTAAATTAAAAAAATTTAAAATAAGAACTATACTTTGTCCCTTCATCCAAGAAAAAATATAATATTTCAATTACTTTTTTCATCCAAAATATCAATTATTTTAATTTTTTTTTTTCAAAATATAAGTCTCATTTATTAGTTTTTAAAATATTAAATATTTTTATCCTATTTTACTCATATTTATAATTAAATATAAGATATAATAAACTTTAAATATAATATATTAAATAAAAATATTATTAAAAAATATATATATAGTTTTATAAATTTCATGAATAAAATCACATTTCTTATCTACGAAACCAATTGAACTGTTGGTCCTTTCATTCAATCTCATTGCCACAATCACAATAGAGTTTCACAGTTATCGAGGAACCACAGTCTATATACTTTTACCGTAATGGGTTCCACCACCGATCCTCGACGGTCTGTGTCTCTTTCTCACCTACACCAGTGGGTCCACCCCAATTACACTCGCCTCTCGCGGCCACGCCTTTGAATTTGAACAACAACCCCGATGAGTGCTTCGTCGTTGGATGAAATGGCAGAAATCCTGTGAGTTTCGGAAGCTCATACTGATTTGCTTCGCTGATGGCTTCAAATGTTCACAGAAATGGCGCCCAAAGGGGTCCCGCCAAACTCGATCGGCTTGTTTCGGCGGGTGCGAACCTGAAAGCGACGTCGTTTAAACCAAGGGTTCCTCCCTCATCGCAGTCTCCGGGATCCGCTCTTCGCCGGAGCAGCCCGGCCTCTTTGGCAGCTAGAAACGGAGGCGGAGGTCAGTGCCATTTTTTTTCCCTTGTAAATCCCAGTAATGGGTGCTGTTCCGGAAAGAACGGGTATCAGATTGTTGAAATTGCGATGTGTGGCATATAATTTTGTTTTATCTATTAATGAAGTGCAACTTCATTTGGGCGTTGTTTGGTCTGCATGCAACTTACTTTTGCCTGTGGCATTTTGTTCGTTGCTTTCTTTCATCCTCTTCAACTCACGCTAAGGTAGGCTGAAGAGTGAAGATACGTACAAGAGATATGGATTTTTCGCACGGAGATGGGAAGGTTTGAAGGGGGGTAAATGAGGGACTAAGTGTGTCTTGCTTTGAAGTGATAAGGGTATGGTTACAAACACAGTGGAAAAGTAAAATACAAATATCAATAGGAATGAGGAGCGATGAGATACACTGATGTGTCCAAGGAAGATTTTGCTTGCGATTACGACTTCATGTAAACTGGCACTATCAAATTTGTGAGAATAATTAGAGGTTTTTGACTAGGATTAGTTGTTGCATATGTCTGTTCTCTTATGGTATTCTGACGTAATTATTATTAATTTTTACCTTTAGGAAACTTAGGCTGTAGATTAATTAGAATGCAACATTTGACAAAGAATCAGCCGTATAAATGAACAAGAGCCATGCCAGAGGATATTTAGTCTTGTAATTATGTCTGAGATCTATGTAAATCATGCAAAGCACGTTCTAATGGATTGGTAGTATTAGATAATACAAGAAGTCCCACGTTGAATAGTTAAGGCAAAAATGAAGGGTATATAAGCCTGAGGCATTCTTAACCAAATAACTTAAGCTAGTTTGGTATAAAGGAGGCTTCAAGTTTATAGCTCTAATCCTAGAAGTTTAACGTGGTATCAGAGCTTGGTTGTCAACATCCATCATTTTTTAATGTTTTCTTTCTTCTTCCTCCAACAAGGGAAATGTCCTGACTAATGTTGCTTTTGCACTTCGCATTTTGGTACTGTTGGAAATTTCTGAAGGACAGATATATTTTCAGTATTTTCTTGGTCCATGTTTGCATTATCTTATTAGTTGATTGACAGTGGATTAGGATTGTTTTTGTAGGAACTCAGTTTAGTTATCTTTGAACTTCTCTTTTTCAAATAAGAATCACATTGCACTTATAGACGATAAAAGAGACAGACCTAATCTCTCAAGCAAATAAAGATATAAACAAAATATTTAAAATAATCCTAGGAAATAAAGATATTTAAAATAATCTTATCCTTATTCAAATAGGATAACTTTATCCTAATTAAAACAAACAGGTGTTGGTCCTAGTGGAAGAGGTTAGGGTCGCTTAAGTACGATGTCTCGGGTTCGAGATTGCGTGAATGCATAAAACATCTTTGGGAGAGCTTCCTTCGAATGGGCTCGATCGTAGCTCAATTTTAATTAGTCGGAGTCCAAAATAGTGATTGGATACCAAAGGTTATTACCAAAAAAAATCAAAACACTTAAGCTAATTCTTAATGGATAAAAATGGTTTCTGAAAATAACTAAAAAATGAATCATCCTTAATTATAATTATGATAATCATAATAAAACAATAAACAAATGAAACAATTTAATAAAAAAAATTAGTAATCCCCAACATTCCCCCTCTAGCTGAGGAGTCTACGTTCGTGAAATCCAGCTAGGAGCTTAATTCTTCAAACTTGATTCTTGGGACTGCTTTGACTAACAAATTAGTGAGTTGAGGATTTGTTGGCGTGTAAGATATTTCCATTAAACTTGGACCAATTCTCTTCTTTATAAAGTTGCTATCTATTCCAACATGCTTTGTCCTATTGTGATGAATAATATTTTTAATTATGCCTATTGTGGTCATATTGTCACACATCACCTTTATATGCTTTTCAAAAGGAACATTTAATTCTTTCAGAATTCTTTTTATCCAAATCCCTTCATAAATTCCAAAGGCAAGTGCTTATAACTCTGCTTTCACACTCCTTCTTGCTACCACTACTTGCTTTTTACTTCTCCATGTAAGGTTATTCCATAGAAATCTGCAGTACAAAGTTGTAGACCTTTCGTCTATTATTTAACCTGCCCATTTAGCATCTGTATAAACTTCAGCACCTCCATGTTCCCCCCTTTTTAAGAAGAGCCTGATTCCAGGTGTCATTTTTAGATACTTTAGGATCCTATTGATCCTTTTCAAATTTTCCTTAGTTGGCTTGTTCATAAACTTAGGCACATTAATAGAAAAACTGATGTCATGTTCTGTATGAATTAGCTTGCCTACGAAACTCTTATATCTCTCAAAATCTATTAGTGCACTTTCCTACTTGAGTCCGTGATTAGTTGGTTTACATCCTTATATTCTCATTTCTTCTAGAAGGTCTAGAGTATACTTTGTAAGACAACAATACTCTTCTTTGTCCTTGCCACCTCCATGTCCATGAAGTACCTTAGGTATCCTAGGTCTTTCACTTCAAACTTAGTGGCAACTGACTTCTTCAATTTAGTAATTTTGTCAAGATGGCCTCTTGTTACAACGTCATCAACATATACTATTGAAATTGCAATTTTTTCATTAGATGTTTAAAATTAGTGTATGATGAGTTTGGCATTATTTCAGCTAGCTGCTGGGAAGTGGATGATGTGGGTTTTGCAGGCCACTTGCCTACTAGTGCTAATTTGGCTGGTTAATGTTGGGCGTATGAGATTTTGTTATTGGTGATGATAAAGGGCTGCAGAGCAGTTTGTTATAGGGTTATTAAAGGCACTTAATGACCAATATGTCTAGAAGCTCAAGATGCATTAGGGTTTAATTTGCAATATCCTTGTTATATGTTTTAAAAAACCTTCAATGTTCTATGCTTGTGTCATATAAATTTCAAAATTGATGTGTAAGAAGAAAGCAGCTATTTAAATTGCTCATATATTTTTTGCTTACACTGCTATGATTGTATTGCTACACCTTTTTCCTGATCATGGTTGTATAGTACCTGGAAGAGTTCGAGTGGCTGTAAGATTGAGACCTCGAAATGCTGAAGAACTGGTGGCGGATGCTGATTTTGCTGATTGTGTTGAATTGCAACCTGAGGTGCATTGAGTTTGTTTGATTAACTTTCTGTAGACCCTGCAGTGCACTTTTACTTAAAAATATATGTCTTGATTTGCCATATTCTTTAGCTTTGCTTAAGATTAAACGTTTTGAGAATTTACTTTCTTTCAGTTTAAGAGGTTGAAACTCCGAAAAAACAATTGGGATTCAGACACATATGAGTTTGATGAAGTATTTACTGAATTTGCATCACAGAAGCGTGTCTATGAAGTTGTTGCTAAGCCAGTGGTGGAGGTTTGTAACTTTCTTGCACTTTCTAGATCATTTAGAAATATCTTTTTGTGAGATATCTAATTTTGTTATACTTAGTGTCTTTTATGATTTGGTGAACATCATTTAATGTTAGTACAATTTTTCAATCATCTTTAATGTTATTACAATGTTTCACTGCAAGGTTTTTTCTGTTGTATTATTAACTTAATTTTTCTTTTGGAAATCTGGTGTTTAGAGTGTTCTCGAAGGGTATAATGGGACAGTAATGGCCTATGGTCAAACAGGAACTGGGAAAACTTTTACTGTTGGACAACTGGGGGAAGAGGACACCTCGGATCGTGGCATCATGGTTCGTTCCATGGAGGATATTTTAGCAGATCTATCCCCAGAAACTGATTCTGTCACTGTCTTGTACCTGCAGGTTGTATACTTTTAAGTGCATTACCTCATTTTGCCTCGTACACATTGATTTTCAGGGTTCTTATTTTCAAGTTTAAACTCAGCTACTGCATCTTTATAATTGTAAAGTTAGTTGCCTATTTGTTATATTATATTTATAGGCTATTTTAAATTGATTGAAAATGTTTAATACTTTTTTTGCTCTAAAAAAATGTGTAGCTTTACATGGAGACTCTCCAGGACTTGCTTAATCCTGCAAATGATAACATTCCTATTGTGGAAGATCCAAGAACTGGTGATGTATCTTTGCCTGGGGCTACTCTTGTAGAAATCAGGGACCAGCAGAGTTTTTTGGAGTTACTAAGAGTGGGGGAAGCCCACCGTTTTGCTGCTAACACAAAGTTGAATACTGAATCTTCTCGTAGTCATGCTATTCTGATGGTGAAAAAAGAAGCTTATTTCTAATATGTTAAATTATTGTTTATCTGCCTTGAATCAAGAAACCAAATGCATTGACTGTTTTAATAATTTTATATAATAATGAAGTTATCCTTTCTCACACAGGTACATGTTAAGAGGTCTGTCTCGGAAAGTGAAGATATTGCTTCTAATGAAAACAATGACTCTTCTCATTTGACCAAACCTTCTAAACCACTTGTTCGAAAGAGCAAGCTGGTTGTGGTAGATTTGGCAGGTTCAGAGCGTATCCATAAGTCAGGTGTATGCTCAACTTGAGATATTGTTGTGTGTTTAAATTTTCTTGTATATTATGAAATAATGAATTTCATCTTAGTGGCATTTCTTGATGCATTCCTAGTGTATCTATGGTATGCATGAGGTATGCTGATGCCTATGTGAACAAGTGTTGTTGTCATCAATAGATCTACTTTCCTTTCTTTACCATACTTATTTTCTGGGGAAGAGGTACTCTGTTATATCTTCACGTGGCAATATCAATCCCCTTTTTATTTTGGATTTTTGCTTTCCAAATAGGATATCTTGCTTTGTCTTTTTTCCTTTTTGTTTTTGTTTTTTTGTTTTTAAATGAAAAGGATATCTTGCTTTTAAATTTACATCAGTCTTGCTTAGAGTTCTCAAAATTGAGGCTTAAAACTTGGTCTTGGTCAATGTTTTCAAAGATGTTGGATGTGGACTTGAGAGTGAGTTGATTGTTTCTGTTCAAGGTAAATGTGTCCGCTGTCAAATAATACTTGGCACATGAGTTCTCTGTCAATTTGGGTCATAAATTTATATCTTCAGATAAGAAAAATGTTTCATTTGCGAAGTCTTCCCAATAGGTCAAATCCTTTTTCAAGAATAGTGGCTACTAAGTCCTGTTACTAAGTTGGCCAAAAATGGAAAAGTCCTGCTACTAAAAATTGTGTTTTCTCCCACAACCCTTAGAATCTCAAAAGAAAAAAAAAAACTAGTGTTTTAATGCATTATGTCATATTTTCTGCTGACATAAGAAAGCTAAGGTCATGGCCAACAGAAAAGAAAAAGAAGCTGAGGTGTTTTTTTTGGTAAACAGCTGAGGTGGTAAACAGCTGAGGTGTATTTCTATTTACATTACACTGCAATATCTATGTTGTTGCCTATAGGTAAGGGAATGATGCTTGGAAGGCTTTAGGTTTCTAAAATCAAGAATTTTAGAGTTACAAATTGTACGATAATGAATTTAGGTTATCAATATATTGAGATAAATAAGGACTTTCATTATTGTAACATGATGGAAAGTGAGAAAATTTGATAAGATTTCTAACTTAATTTTTAGTTTTTAGAAATAGGTAAAAGGCCTTGAGAGGATTGCATCACTCTATGGTCAGGGAGTAATGGAATATTTATTTTATAGTTGAAAACTAGAAGAGAATAAATTAGGAAAGAAATTAGAGGAGAGAGGGCTGGGGATTTCCTTTCATAGAAAGAGCACACGAATTTGTTAACTTCCAAAATTCCTAGTAAATTGTAGGATAATATGGGGTATCCTTCCCTTTAATTTCTAAAATACAATACATGAAAAAATAGCTCACATTCTTTACATCAATAAACTTCTAGTCAACCAATGAGTGTATAGTTCAACTGGTTGGGGCTGTGTTAGCTTAATCAGTGGTTTGGAGTTTGATCCCTAGGTACATAATTGCATTAAATACTTGTTGGAGGAGTTTTGCTGCTCTTGTGATTTTAGTTAGCTTGGCTCGGATTAATTGAAGTCCATAGTGACTATTGGATAATGGGTCGTTTAATCCAAAAAATAGACTCCTAGTCAAGTTACAGATAATTATCATATTCCCATAATTTTTTCTTGAAGTTTAGGCTTCAATATTTACTTAACCTATTTGTGAAAATTGGCTCTTATTTCGCTCAAAAACATCAGTACAATGGCGGCAACATATATAGAGAATAGATGACTAAAACCCTAGTTAGACTAGGCTCGAAAAATAGGCCCAAAAAGACCTAGCCGCTAGACCCCTATGATTAATCATTAGAAACTACTAAATCTGATCACATAAAAATAGAAGATAAAATCCCTAAAATTAAGGAATAAGAAACGCACAAAAAAGTACTAATAAAGAAATAATAATACGAAAATATGGGCTAGGCTTCTAGGGCTTCAATACTCCCCCTCAAGCTGGTGAATAGATGTTTATCATTCTCAGCTTGCTGCAAAGTTCATCAAATCTGGTCCTTGAGAGTGCTTTGATTAAGAGATCTGCCACCTGAGAATGAGAGTTCACATGTGACAAGTCTATAATACCTACTTCAATCTTCTCTTTAATGAAATGTCTGTCTATCTCAACATGTTTGGTCCAGTCATGATGTATTGGGTTATTAACAATCTCAATGGTAGCCTTATTATTGCACCAAGTCTTCATAGGTAGACAAGTTATGAGATTTAACTCATTCATTAGTTGACTAAGCCAAATTCCCTCACATACACCTGATGCTAAAGCTCTATACTCGGCTTCAACACTACTTCTTGCCACCACTGATTGTGTTTTGTTTCTCCATGTGACCAAATTACCCCATAAATATGTGCAGTATCCTGTTGTTGATTTTCGGTCAACTGTAGAACCTGCACAGTCAACGTCTGTAAAGAGTTCTATACCTCGTGTGGCATGTTTTTCAACAAGAAAATAGTCCTTTTCTAGGATTCATCTTCAAGTGATGAAGTATTTTATATAAGGCCTCCATGTGTTCCTCTTGTGGGCAGCTCATGAAGTGGCTTACTACACTAACTGGGTAGCTAATATCTGGTCTAGTGTGTGAGAGATATTGTGTGTGAGAGATATATAAGCCTCCCAACTAGCTGTTGATATCTTCCCTAGCCGTTGATATCTTCCCTTATCAACAGAAATTCCATCTTCCTTTTTACACAACTTAATAGTTGTATCCATAGGTACTGCTGACAGTGTTGTTCCAAGCGTACCTGTCTCATTCAACAAATCAATAGTATACTTTCTTTGTGATACTGTAATACCCTTGTGTGACCTAGCCACTTCCATACCTAGAAAATATTGCAGTTTTCCTAGGTCTTTTATCTCAAATTCATGAGCTTGATCACATTTCAAGTTCTGAATTCCACTATAATCATCATTGGTTATAATCATATCATCAACATAAACAAGAAGTAATAATATCTTTACATTGGTGCTTCTAACAAATAAAGTGTGATCAGTTTGATACTGTACAAAACCATTCTTCTTAACAAAATTTGCAAATCTTTCAAATCATGCGCGTGGAGACTGTTTCAAGCCATATAAGGATTTATAGAGTCTACATACTTTATTAAGCATTCCATAACCATTTGCACCTTGAGGTATATCCACATACACTTCCTCTTCTAGTTCACCATGAAGAAATTCATTTTTAACATCTAATTAATGTAAAGGCCAGTCTAAATTAGCCACTAGTGAAAGAAGTACCTTAATAGTGTTTAATTTGGCTATGGGTGCAAAGGTTTCCTGATAATCCACGCCATGAGTTTGTGTAAATCTTTTTGCCACCAGTCTTGCCTTATACCTGCTAATAGAGCCATCTAGATTGTATTTGATTGTAAACACCCACTTACATCTCACAGGTGTTTTTCCTCTTGGAAGTTTTGTCAATTTCCAAGTTTGATTTTTCTCAAGTGCATCAAGTTCTTTTTGTACAGTTGCTACCCAACTGGGATCTGTAATAGCCTCTTGATAGCTAGAGGGTGTTTTCTCACTCGATATACTAGTTGCAAAACTCTTCAACTTGGGAGATAATTTATCGTAGGATACAAATCTACTCATTTGATGTAGAGTACAAGATCTTACCTCCTTCCGTAGTGCAATTGGTGAACTTAGATCATCAGGAGTTGGATTCGGTTTAGATTCTTGGTTTTGCCTAGGAACACTAAGGTCTTCACACACAGCTTCTATTACTCCATTTTCTGCATTGTCTAACGCAACTTGAGCAGGCTCCAGTGGCTGATTTCTTGGCCTTCTTGAATATGTCAAGAGCTGAGTATCATTGCATAGATCAGGATTCCTAGTTTCAGCATTATTTTCCAGATTATCATGAGTGTTTGGCTCAGGTTCAGGTAGGAAAATAGGTGCATAGTTAGTGGGTGCAGATTCTGATCTGAATGTAGGTGTAGGATTATCAAACGGAGGCTATTAATTGGTTGTCCAGAAGTTAACAAGTTATCATAGAGACCCAAAAATCCCCATTCATTGCCATGCTCCCCCTGAATGGAGTTTTTGGTGTAGTAGGGTTGATCATCCACAAAAGTAACATCCATAGAAGTGAAAAATTTCTTTAAAGTAGGAGAATAACACCTATAGCCTTTTTGAGTTGGAGCATACCCAAGAAAAATGCACTTAAAAGATCTAGGATCAAGTTTATCACCATGGTCATTATGAACATGAGCAAGGCATCCAAACACTTTTTGGGGCAAAGAGGTAACAAGGTAATTGTTAGGATAAGTTTCAGAAAATTTCTGGATAGGTGTCTGAAAATTCAAGGTTTTAGAAGGCATTCTATTAATCTATTAATTAAATACGTAGCTGTTAGAACAGAGTATGGGTCAACATAAGAGCATGGGTTACCTCAAGAAGATGTCTATTCTTTTCATTTAGATGTTCCATTTTGCTGAGGTGTGTTGACACGTAGTTTGGTGAATGATACCCTCGAGTAAGGTATTTTTGGAAATCATTGCTTAGGTGCTCCTTTCCATTATCACTTCTAAGGATCTTAACAGTAGTTTGAAACTGATTTTTGATCATATGATGAAAATCTATGAAGATTTGTGGAAGATATGATTTTCCTTTCATTAAAAACACCCATGTAAGTCTAGAATGGTCATCTATAAAGGTGACAAACCATCTAGCTCTAGACATAGTTGAGATTTTGTTGGGTCCCTAGACATCACTGTGAATTAAAGAAAAGGGAGAAGAAGGAACATGTTTTTGAGGAGAATAGGTACTTTTAATTTGCTTGGAGAGGTGGCAAACATAATAATGAAAAGATGAATTGTTATGTATTTAAGTTTTACTATGCGTTTTGCTTTCCTTGTTTTGTTTAAGTGCTGTCGTTTTGGGTAAGTCATCTTTAATGTTTATGTTGATTGACCAGTCAGCTGCTAACTAGGATGCTTAGGTGTCTTAGGGTTATTTGTAGCAGGGGTATGCTCTATTGTTTATGGATATATTGCTGGGGCATCTTTTGTCAGCAAGTAATGAGAAAATAGAAAATTCTTGAAAAGACCTGCACCATTGGTATCAGAGCGTAGGTGTGACGTGACGGCGGTGGGAAAATGACCAAAGAGACCCGCAGTTTTGATTGACTGAAAGAAATAAAAAACGATGTCCTTTAAAATAAGAACGACATTGGTGAGTTGCGACGAGAAGTTGTTGGGTTACAAGAACTGGTAATGGGTATGATGTTGAAGGCTGAAATAGACAGAGCAGCAGACATGGCTGAACGAGACGCGGACAGACAAACCGACAAAGCAGCACGCGATAAGCTTCAAAAGTTGCTCATGGAGAATTTGGTTCAGCTCGCGCGTTTCCTAAAGGGACCTCAACAAGTATCCTCATCGGCACTCTCTGGCAACGGGGACACGAGTACACCATTAGTGGTAACTCCATCTTCACATCACAACGTTTGGGGTTCCGTTCCTCAGTTTGGCTCTTTTCCACCCTCGAGCAACAATCAATATGTGAGCCCAACCAAGTAAACTAAGCTTGAGTTCCCTAAGTTCGATAGGGATGACTTCCGCGGATGGGTTTTCAGGTGCAAACAGTTCTTTGAAATCGATGAAACACCTCCAAAGCACTGCATTCACATTGTCAGTATTCATCTCGAGGGCCGAGCCCTTCAATGGCATCAGTCCTTTATGTGTGGCAAAAACCCATCGGAAGTAGCTTGGGTTGAGTACCTTGATGCTATGGCCAGCAGATTTGAGGATGCCCTCCAAGCAGAGCCTATGGCCGAGCTTGTCAAGCTCAAACATACCGGGTCAGTCTCTGAATTTCAGGAAAAGTTTGAACAACTATTAGGCCGGGTTGAGATCTCTGAATCGGTTGCTCTAAGTTGTTTCCTAGGAAATTTGAAGCCAGAGGTAGAGGCGCTGGTTCAAATGTTCAAGCCGACTTCGTTGCTAAGTGCGATGTATTTGGTAAAAATGCAGGAGCTCGCCGTCCTGCCCAATTTATCTTGGGGTCCATCTGTTATTAAGAAGACGAATATAACGCCGAGTTCATTAGCTGCATCGATTCCCTTCTACCCTCCTAACAAGAGTATTACAAGCTTTCCCAAGTCCATACAACGGGGTGGGCGACCTGCTGCTAGTGCTCAGAGTGTGGGCAGCTTTAGAATGGTACAATCTACTTCCAAACCTAATTCAAATCAGTTTCAACAACTGAGTAAGAAAGAGGTTGAGGAAAGGGTTATGTTTCTGGTGCTCTGAACAGTTTTTCCTTAGTCACAAATGCTGCGTTCAATCGCAGTTGTTCATGATTGTTAATGCCATTGAAGAGGATCAAGAAGTTTTTCTGGATTGTGAAGAACCTGTAGATTCACCTGAGGAAGCTACTTTAAATGCCATTGAAGATGATGCTGAATATTCGATGTTGAAAGTGCGAGGGCACATTAAGAAACAGCTGGTATGGTTACTCATCGACACAGGAAGCTCTCATATTTTCATCAGTACTGTGGTGGTAAAACGCCTTGGACTTAAACCTGTGTATTCTATTGGTTTAAGAGTCAAAATAGCCAATGGCCAGCGAATGTTAGTTAATTGGGTCTGTAAAGGGTTACAATGGACAATGGGAGGAGCAGTGATTGTAGCAGATTTCTATGTCATGGATTTGGGCCATATGGACGCCGTCCTTGGTGTTCAATGGCTGAAGACTCTTGGAAGGTTTATGCTGGACCTTCAGGACAAGCTGATGATTTTTTGGTTGCAAGGAAGCCAGTTTGAGGTTCATGGTGAGAAAAAGATATCACCCCAGCTTAAGGGTGAAGTAGCAAGGCCTTTCTCTATGATGTTTAGCTACTTCCTTGTTATGCAAGCCATGGAAGGTGAGGAACAAATCAAGGCTTCCCTTCTTTTGCATGAGAACATTGATGATGGACAACAGAAGAAGGAACTGAAGGCTGTACTGGCTGAATGTCAATATGTTTTGCAGGAACCACAAGGGTTACCACCTTCACGAGAATGTGATCATGCGATTGAACTTAAGGAAGACAAGCCAATTTGCTTGAGACCATACAGATATGGACCTATCCAGAAGGACATTATGGAGTCTCTAGTGCAGGAAATGTTGCAAAATGGCATTATCCAGCCTAGCCACAGCTCATTTGCTTCTCCGGTAGTGTTGGTGAGGAAGAAAGATGGTTCTTGGAGGTTCTGTGTCGACTATAGGCGGCTGAATCAACAAACTATTAAGAATAAGTTTCCTATTCCAGTTATTGAAGAATTGCTTGATGAGTTAGCAGGGGCTGCATTCTTTTCTAAGTTGGATTTGCGCGCTGGTTATCATCAGATTTTGGTGAAGTCACAGGATGTGCACAAGACAGCCTTTCGTACACATGAAGGGCTATATGAATTCTTGGTGATGCCTTTTGGACTCACCAATGCGCCTGCAACATTTCAAAGTTTAATGAACCAAGTCTTTAAGATGCATTTAAGACGGTTCATCCTTGTATTCTTCGACGATATTTTGATTTTCAGCAAGGATTGGCAAGCACATCTACAACACCTCAAACTTACCCTTCAAGTTCTTAGAGAACATGCACTATATGCCAAGCGTTCCAAATGTACCTTTGCAGCAGAAAAATTCGAATACTTGGGTCATGTTATCTCAAGGAAGGGTGTAGAAGCTGATCCTAAGAAAGTTGAAGCTATGATGATGTGGCCAACCCTTGAGAATTTAAAGGCTTTGAGGGGATTCCTTGGTTTCACAGGATATTACAGAAGATTTGTTAAAGGGTATGGTGCTATAGCCAAACCTCTGATAGCTTTGCTCAAGAAGAATCAAGCTTTTGAATGGTCACAAGAAGCTGAAAATGCTTTTGTTAGACTCAAGGAGGCTATGTCTACTACCCTTGTTTTGGCCTTACCAGATTTTTCTAAGACATTTACTATCGAGACTGATGCCGCAAACACAGGGTTTGGTGCGGTATTAACTCAAGACGGACACCCTCTTGCATATGCTAGTAAAGCCATTGTCTCCACTAAGAGGTATTTGTCTGCTTACGAAAAAGAATTAACGGCTATCGTGTTTGTCATGAAGCACTGGAGGCAGTACGTATGCGGCAAACCTTTTGTCATTAAAACTGATCATTTACCCATCAAACATATTTTGGATAAGAAGAATGTGTCAAATGTTCAAAACAAGTGGATTCATAAATTGTGGGGATTGGATTATGTTATCTCTTATAATAAGGGTCAAGAGAATGTAGTGGCTGACTCCCTCTTCCGCCGAGACCATGTAGAAGGAGAAGAGAATGCTAGTTGCCTTGCCATTACGTCCATAGTATCTGGTTTGCACAACTGGGTAAAAGAATCATGGCAGCAAGATGAAGCTTTGAAGAAATTAATATTTGAACTAGAGGTCAATCCTAATTCTCACCCTAAGTTTACTTGGCAGCATTGCTTACTTAAACGTAATGGCAAGTTAGTGGTGGGAAGTGATGGCCAGTTGTGAAAAGAATTATTACAACACTTCCATGATGATGCTACGGGGGGTCATTCTTGGGGACAAGCTACATACAAGCGGATTTCTTCAATATTCTATTGGAAAGGGGTGGAACGCGATGTCCGCAATTTTATCCGTAATTGCATTACTTGTGAAAGACATAAGGCTGAAAATGTTGCTACCCCCGGCCTTCTACAACCCCTCCCTATTCCTGAAAATATATGGACGGAATTAAGTATGTATTTCATTACTGGGTTGCCTAATTCTTATGGTAAAACTGTGATTTAAGTGGTTGTGGATCGCTTGAGTAAGGCAGCCCATTTCATGGCTCTTAAACATCCTTATTCAGCTATGGATGTTGCTCAGCTGTTTATGGATAATGTAGTTAAGCTGCATGGGTTCCCGCAAACCATAGTGACTGACAGAGATCCTATTTTCTGTGGACGGTTTTGGTGAGAGCTTCTAAAATTGCAGAAGGTTAAGTTGTTGTATTCTTCAGCATTTCACCCACAAATAGATGGCCAGACAAAAGTCTTGAATAGATCACTTGAGTGTTACTTAAAGGTGTATGACTTCTGAGCATCCTAAGCAATGGGTTAAGTGGCTGTCTTTAGCTGAGTACTGGTACAATACTTCTTATCATACAGCCATTGGCATGTCCCCATTTGAAGCTGTATACGGGGTAAAATCGCCCCTGCATCTACCGTACTTAGCTGGTGATTCTAGCAATGATGTCATTGATCGCAGTGGCTTAGACAGGGAGGTCACCATTCAGTTGTTGAAGCAAAATCTTGCTAAAGCCCAAAATAGGATGGTACAATTCGCTAATGCTCATCGCACTGAGTGAGAGGTCCAAGTTGGGGACTTGGTCTATCTAAAATTCCAGCCATTTAGGCGCAATATCCTCAACAATGCAGCACTACACAAACTGGCTGCATGATATTTTGGGCCTTATCGAATTCTACAGAGAATTGGCAACGTTGCTTACAAGTTAGAACTGCCTAGCACTACTCGCATTCACCTTGTGTTTCATGTTTCTATGTTGAAGAAGCACAAGGGTGATGGAGCTCCTTGTTCAACTGCTCTTCCAGCTACTGATTCAGAGGTTTCAATAATCCTGGAGCCTGAGGCTATTTTAGCTCGTAAGGCTATTCAGCGAGGACATTTACCAGTTACCCAAGTGTTGATTAAATGGAAGGATGCGGGCCCCGAAGATGCCACCTGGGAAGACTTTGCTGTTATCCGTAATCAATTTCCAGAATTTGACGTCCATGCTCCTTGAGGACAAGGAGTCTCTCTTTTAGGGGGGCAGTATTGTTATGCATTTAAGTTTTACTATGCGTTTTGCTTTCCTTGTTTTGTTTAAGTGCTGTCGTTTTGGGTAAGTCATCTTTAATGTTTATGTTGATTGACCAGTCAGCTGCTAACTAGGATGCTTAGGTGTCTTAGGGTTATTTGTAGCAGGGGTATGCTCTATTGTTTATGGATATATTGCTGGGGCATCTTTTGTCAGCAAGTAATGAGAAAATAGAAAATTCTTGAAAAGACCTGCACCATGAATCTTTATTTATCAAATCTGGAAACATTTTTAACATATAACTGAAACTAGGATGTCCTAATCTAAGATGCAAAAGTAAAAGTTCTTTATTTGTAAGCTTCACCAAACAAGCTTTAGTGATCTTCATTGTGCTACTCGAGATAGTAAAAACCCTTATATTCCTCAGCATTGCCAATCATCTTCCCTAAGTCCAATTCCTGAAAAATACATTCAGTTGAGACCATGTTAACACTACACCTCAATGTCTTAGTAATTCGTGTAACAGACAATAAATTGCATTTCATTCCAGGAGCATAAAGAACATCAACTGATATAATTTCAGCTGTAACTTGCACAGCTCCTATACCAAGAACCTGTACATAAGTCCCATCAGCTATCTTTATATGGACACCACTGCATGATTTACTCTCCTTGTATAAAGACAAATTATCTGTCATATGATCAGTAGCTCCCGAATCTACAACCCAAGAATCAGGTTTCACAACTTTGGCTTCAAGAGCTTGAGAAAATTTATCTATCTAAGCAACATTACCCATAGTTGCAATCCTATCAAATTGAGGAGGCATACTCTGTTTTTCTAGCAACTTCTTTAGGCTATCCATATCTTCTGCACTCAAATTTCCTCGATCAATTACGATCTTATCATCTTGTGTCAGTGTATTCCCTTTGTCTGTGGCTCTAGGTTTGCTCCTGAAGGTTGGTTGTTTATCATGTATCTTCCAGCAAGTTTCTCTGGTGTGACCTCCTCTATTATAGTGATCACACCAGCCCTTTGCCTTGCCTCTTCCCTCATTGATCCACTGCTCCTTTGGTTGCTAAGGCTGAAGATTCAGGAATGAGTATCATGTTTTGAGTTAACTGTATGTATCTTGTTTTCTTCAAATTTTACCATGTTGAAGGTTTCATGGAGACATGGTAAAGGCTTGATGGCCATGATTCTTCCTCTGACATCTTCAAACTTTGGACTTAGCCCGAGTAGAAACTCATATGCATGTTCCTTGTCCATAAGTTTTTGTAGCAAATTGCATCATTTGTGGTGCCCCATTCTCGTGTCGTACAAATCAATCTGCTGCCAAATCTTCATGCGTGTGGAGAAGTAAGGAATAACCGCCATGTCCTTGTGTTTGATGTCTTGAAGTATCCCTTTCAGTTGAAAAATGGCTATGGCTATTGTATTGTCTGTGGCTGAATAGGTGTCTTTTACGGTGTCCCAAATTTGCTTCGCTATTTTAGCCATAAGATACTCCTCATTGATATTGGGATTCATTGAATTGATCAGCCATGACATGACCATCCAATTTTCAGCCTACCAGGTGTCAAATTTTGGATCATTTTCTGGCGGCTGTATTGCTATTCTTGTTAGGTATTTTTCTTTCCCTTTTCCCCTGATGAACATTAGCACCTTTTGTGACCATTGAAGGTAATTGCGGCCATTCAATTTGTGCCTTATCACCTGAAATTCAGATGAATGAAATAGAAGAGGAGAAGAAGAATAATTCGAATTTTGGTAATTTGTCACTATTTGTGTGACATCTGTTTGCTGCCCAGGCTTGTCCAGTTTTGAGCTTGTTTGAAGACCCTTAGAAGTGCTGAACCTCACTGGGTTGGAGCCATAGAGCGTGGTGCTCTGATACCATGTGAAAATTGGCTCTTTTTTCGCTCAAAAACATCAATACAGTAGCGGCAACATATATAGAGAATAGATGACTAAAACCCTAGTTAGTCTAGGCCCGAAAAATAGGCCCAAAAAGACCTAGCCGCTAGACCCTTATAACTAATCATTAAAAACTACTAAATCTGATCAAATAAAAACAGAAGATAAAGTCTCTAAAATTAAGGAATAAGAAACGCACAAAAAAGAACTAATAAAGAAATAATAATTCGAAAATATGGGCTGGGCTTTTAGGGCTTCAATACTATTAAATAATGGAATTTCTAGCGTTGAGTTAATGTGCTAATAGAATGTCAATTCATAAGAAAAAAGCTTTATTGGTTGCTTAATTCAGCTTAAGTACATGGGGTCAAACATCTTGAAGTATTGCTTTGTTTTTCCTGGAACATATAAACTGCTAAGCACTAATAGCCTAGCATTATTGCCTCTTGGGATTTTGACTTTCATGCATTCACATGATGTTTATCATTGCCTTATCACTCACTAGACACATTTTCTCGTGCTTTGTAGGGAGTTTGAGGAATGAGTGGCACTATTCATGATTTGTGAATAGTGATACTTGCTATAAGTTTTATATTTTATATTGATAATCCAGTAGCTTGTACCCATAAGTTAATACGTGCTAAAATTTTTCCTTCTCTTTCATCGTCACCAGGGAGTGAAGGACATATGCTAGAGGAAGCTAAATCTATAAATCTTTCACTTAGTGCATTGGGAAAATGTATTAATGCTCTAGCAGAGAACAATGCTCATGTTCCATTTCGTGATTCCAAGCTCACCAGGTTGCTCAGAGATTCCTTTGGAGGTCTTGCCTTACTCTGTTGTGTTAGATTTAATGCAAGTAGACACTGGAGCTTCAACTTAATGTAATCAAATTTACAATTGAAATTTGATTTATTGTTTAGGAAACCGGTTTCTGGTTTCTTAAATCCCTGTTTGGCATGTTATAGAATCTTCTTTTTTTTTTCTTTTCCTTTTTTGCTTTGCATTCTATATTGTCAGTCTTCACCATTTCTGACATGCAAAGAGATTGGACTGCTCTTCTTCACTGCTTTTTAGGGGCTTTGTTATTTTGTTCTGTTTTGAAATTGTACATGTTTTCTTCATCCAAGCTTTTCTTATCTATTAACATTCTGTACTTTCTTATAGGGTGGAGTCTTGGACTAAATTGTTGCGGGGAGGGGTTGAAAGTTTTAAAAAATAATATGTATATCAAAGTTTTTGTATTTTTCATATTGAAAGGCTTATAACACATTTTTATAGACTACTTGATTAGTGCCTATTTCGATCTTTTGGATACTTAATACAGTTTCTTCTTGTATAAAATATATTTGTATAACTAGATATGCCCACATATGGGTGCATGTGTGTGTGTGTCTCTCTCTATATTTTTTTGATGAATTGTGTCTATGTATTTCTTTGTATGTATACGTTTCTGTGATTGCTGACCTCCTCACTAGTGTTAAGAGGCTTAGCTACCTCCAGGTTTGTGTTTTGAACTAAAATGTGCTTAATTTTTCACTAAAGGACAAAAGCATGGAAGGGTTTTCAAGTCATATCATTGTTGAATTATAATTACTGCAATGGTATTTAGGTCATCTTTCTTTGGCATTAAATACATGACTATGAGGAAATCACCTATATCCCTTTATACCTTTTTTGTCTTTTGTTAAACAAGCGAGGACCTGCTTGTCAAAAACACAAATGTGGAGCTTCTTGGACGTTATTCATCATGTTGTAATCCTAATGAGTTTATGAAAAATTTACAGGTACTGCTAGGACTTCTTTGATTGTAACTATTGGGCCATCTCCACGTCATCGAGGAGAGACTGCGAGTACCATACTGTTTGGCCAGAGGGTCAGTTTTGATATTTATGGATAATTAGACATATATATCTATATTTTATCATATAAAATACAATATGCACTAAATATTATTATGAAATTGGTATGACCTAAATATCTATTGTATTCTTTTCTTATCCCCAAATTTTATGAGCAATTTGAATGTTAATATTAGCTTTTCTGTGTTTGGACAATATCTTGAAGAGTAATTTTGGTGACCCTATTGTTAGATAAAGAGTTTCAATACTTACTAAATTTGAAAGACGTATGTTTTCCCCCTTTCTTGAGCTGTTTGTCTGCCGTAAAATGGCTTTTAATGGACTCTTGCTATTTTCCAGTATTTTTCTCCGTGGATATTGTGTAGTTATTTTTCCCTAATAAGTAAAGTATCATGGTTAAGTGATGATATTTTTTTAAAGACTTTTACTGATATATTCTGTTACATATCTCTTATAAATTCAAATGCATGCTGTCACTGGTGATTGATATAGTTGGCTTCATGACTGGCTGATATAAGTGTCATTTGTCATGAAGGCGATGAAAGTGGAGAATATGTTGAAAATAAAGGAGGAATTTGATTATAAAAGTTTGGCCCGGACGCTTGAACTACAGTTAGATAAGTTAATTGCAGAAAATGAAAGGCAGCAGAAAGCTTTTGAGGCTGAGGTTGAAAAAATAAATTTGGAGGCTCAAAGTCATATTGCTGAGGTTGAGAGGAACTTTGCGGATGCATTAGAGGTTTGTATCTATGTATGATAACGTCTCTATCTTGATCACACTATCTTATTTAATTTACAATTCCTGCTCTATATATGTGGTTTTTAATTGTAGTTAGAGTATGTGATGCATGACCATGATTCAACCTCTAGTTTTACTAATACTATAACTTCACAAATACATTTTACTGTGCACTATGAACCTACAAAACTTATATAAAATCTTAATACTTCTTAATAGGGCAACACTTTCTTAACCTACAAGACTTTCCTATTTTTGTTGTCTTAACCCAGTAAGCTCTGCAAGAATTATCCTTGACTAATTGATTATTTTTCAGTATGACCTAACTACAGAGATGATGCTCTTCTTTGCTGCATAGTTTTAGAACCTAAGGCAGCTTAGGCTTTGAACTTGATGGTGCCTGAATTTTTTTAATCCTTTTTTCTCTTTATGTACTCATTTTAAGTTGTAGCATGCATTGTAGAAAGAGAGGTTGAAATGCCAGTTGGAGTACATGGATTCAGTCAAGCAGTTGGAGCATAAGTTGGTATTAAGTCAAGAAAGGCATGACTGCAATGGCTTTGCGGATGGTCATGGAGAGGTATCTCCTCTAGAATTTTATGTTTATTCTGGGATATTTTAAGTGGATTCTTTTCTCACTTTTTTGTTGTTATTTTTTTCTACAAAATAAATAATAATTATTTCAGATTATTAACTTTTGCTATTTCCCTAAACTGTAGTCTTTTCCAAAATTTTATTTTCTACCAGGGTTTTGTAAAACTCTGCTTTTGAATGTATTTTGTATTTTAAACCACCATTATGAAAATCCGACCAAATTGGTCACAACTGGTGAACCGGTGCTAAAATTGATTTGGAACTTAACAAAATCAGTCAAAAAGAGAACCTGTCAAAAAATTTAAGAAAACGGGAAAACAGGCCAGGTTACTGGTTTGGCTGGTCCAATCATTGTTATTTTTATTTTTATTGTTTGTTCATACAAAATAATATTATTTTCGGAATAAATATTTATTCTTTCTATATTCTAATATCATATAAGTATTATTCTTCAACATAATTATTAGTAATTATAGATTTACTTAATGAATTATATGATGATACATTATTAGTTAACTATTTTGAGTTTAATTTGTGATTATAAATGATTATTACCTTTTTTAGATTTGAATATTAGGTTATGAAAGTAATTAGTAATAGTTTCTTTAATTTTCTATATAATATTTTAATACATAAAATTAAAAATGTATTAGTTTAATTACTATTAGTTTGATTATGGGTGAATTATTGTTCATTGAATCAGTATCTTGACCGATTCAATGAGTAGTCCATTTTTCAAAACATTGATTTTAATTGCTTATGTTTCTGACCATCAGTATGGTTTTCGATTATTTTTTGGGTTACATTTTATCCTTGCTTTTGTGCCTTTAATCTTGTCTTTGGTTCTTTACTTTTTGTTTTGAATGGATTTATTGCATTTAACAAAATATCAATTGTTTGATATATGTAATTACAGTCATACTAATTATGTTTGAACAGAATTTTCACAAAATGAAATAGTGCATGGACAATAGTTATAGATCTAAAATATTTACATAACATGCAAATCAATATGATTACTAAACAGAACAATAGTTATTCTTTTAAAAAGTTGTCTTGACAATTCATAAATCCCTAACATTTGAGGCTTGATTGGAAAGGGAAAGAAATTTTACAATTTAAATATGATTACCATTTACCACAAACATTTTAGGGGCTGTAGTAATCTTGCTAATCTCCTCCTTAGTGCTGTGGAGACTAGCAACCTTCAATTTTTTTTAATAAATAATTTTTTATGTATGTTGGATGGTAAATATTTTGAAGTATTGCTTTGTATTGTGTGTGTGTGTGTGTTGCTATTCTCCTCCTTAGTGCTGTGGAGATTAGAGCAACCTTCAAGTTTTTTTTTTTTATTTTTTCTTATTTATGTTGGATGATAAATATCTTGAAGTATTGCTTTATATTTTTTGAAACTTATAAACTGCTAAGTGCGAATAACCTAGCATTATTGCCTCTTGGGATTTTGACTTTCATGCATTGGCATGATGCTGGTCATTGCCTTACTTCTAACTAGGTATGTTTCCCTATGCATTGCGTGGAGTTTAAGGAATGAACACGCTATACATGGCTTGGGAATAGTGCGACTTGTTATAGTTTTTATATATATGGTGGTTTGTTCATGTAAGTTAATATGTGTGAAAATTTTCCATCTCTCTTCTCCTCACCAAGGAGTGAAGGACATATGCTAAAGGAAGCTAAATCTATATATCTTTCACTTAGTTCATTGAGAAAATGTATTAATGCTCTAGTTGAGAACAATGCTTATGTTCCATTTCGTGATTCCATGCTCACCAGGTTGCTCTGAGTTTCCTTTGTGTATAAAAAGGAAACAAAAAATACATGAAAGAGAAATAAAAGAAGAATGAAAAAGAATTAAAACTATATAGTTGTGCTAAAATTTAGGAAAGAGCCGTTGGAGGCATAATAAGATGTGATTAGCTTTCCATCATGTCATTAAGACATGATTAGCTGACTGCTGACTATCACATCTTAATGATGTGATTACCTCACAATCACGCCGTCATGTCTTAATTCAGAAACTCTACTCTGTTGAGCTTTATCAGTGCAAAGTAATGGCCTGGACTTTCCTGCGATCTTGTAAATGATCCAGATTGAGGCATTGTAGGACCTTGGTTCATGCTTGATTTTGCTCTTCACTTCCATGCTTGTCTGTCATAAGCAATACCATCTTTAGAACCATATCTGCTATGTATGCCTCGATTTGGGTTATAGATTGTTTCAGCTCACCGATGTCATGAGTGTATACTCCAGACATGTACAAGTGCTCTCTACCATAGTAGCACTGAGCTCTAGTCATTGCTCATGGTTGCCAATTCGTTTGTGTGATTGAGTGTCTGGTATGAAGGGACTGTACTTTGTATAGGTCCTTGCTCTGCGTGTCCTAACTACTGACAACTTGTCCCACCAACTAACTCACTTTTAGTTAGGACTTTTCCCTACATACGTAACACTCTTACCTAGCTCACATTGTATCTTATTTTTTCCCTAGCCGCCTTTATTTATGTTTTACCCTCGTGGCTGAATTTAATAGCATAGATAACATTTTATTCTTCTCTAGTGTAGGTGTTCAAGTATATATTCTGATCATTGTCTTGAACTAGATTTGCTTGTTGTATCTTCTTTTTCATTTTGCTTTAATTAGTGTTTGATGGAACAGGGGCCTGGGTCATCATCTGCAGATGAACTTGCTGAGGTCAAAAGGCTGCTTGAAAATGAAACTAATTGTAGAATGGCTGCTGAGGAGGAGGTGGAATATCTAAAAGGCCGGCTGGGGAAAAATTCACAGACAGAGGTAAATTTCAATTAAATGACAAACATCTCTGTCTTGTTTATTTCCAACCTTGAAATTTGTGGTATATTGGGAACATCTTTTGTGTTTATATTAGGCTGGAGGGGATGTGGAAATTCTAAATCTTCACAAAATGCTGGAGGAAGAGGCTAACCAGAAAAAGAAACTTGAAGAAGAGATGATAATACTACGAAGTCAGTTATTACAGTTGAATTATGAAGCTGATCAGGTATTGCTTTTACTTTGAATCAAATTGCAGCATATGCTTGATTAATCATTATTAGCTTGGAATTTAAGTCTATACTTTGGCTATGCTGTGATGTTAAATCTTATCAGCGCCTGAATTATGAAGGATTTTTAGTCAACATATATTTAAGTACAGGGAATTATAAGTGCCTACCTAATTTAATTGCATGATGGTTCAGCATTTGTTTGAAGTTTTGGATTCTTGAAACTGCTTGGTTGCAAAGTTTAAGAGTACTGGGAGCTAGTTTCTTTCTTTTCAGTGATAGCTTGACACGTTTACATTGTGAAATTCTTTGGTAAGAACTGCCATCAATGTTGTTCACTTGAAACAATTTAAGTAACTGGTATTAATCCTTATGAGAACACGTATTCTTTGAAACGTATTATTTGACAGAATTGCATATGTGGTTTTGCTCTGGTGCTCTGCACATGGGCTTTTTAAGGAAATTACTGTTTCTCATATGTATTTGGAAAGAGACTGGAAAGCTATTTTTCACTAGCGTCTTAAGGCTTTTGTCACTTAATCCTTTTGAGCTTCCAGTAGTTTTTGAATTGAGGATACCTCGTCCGGTGACAAGAAAACTATTCTCTTTCCATGCCTTCTAGCAACAATACTTTGTTGTTTTAGCGTAACTTTGTTACATCATGATTCATTGTTATGCCGGTAGATGAGAAAGTATTTGGAAACTGGTGGCTCTGGAAATGCATTCTCTACCATGGATTCTGCCATGTCTCAAGTTAGGAATTCCCAACTCTCAGACACTGGGAATGGTCATAAGGCATCTGTTGCGACTCTTTTTGAACAAGGTATAAGTAGTGGTTTGAGTAATAATTGAAACTCTTCATTATTCATGTGTATATGACTCAAAATAATTTAACAGTTGGATTGCAAAAGATATTGACATTACTGGAGTCAGATGATGCCAATGTACGGATTCATGCCGTGAAAGTGGTTGCCAACCTTGCAGCTGAAGGTAATTGCTACCCCTTTTCTTGAGGATTTGTTTGAAATCTGCTTTCCTGTTTGGCGATGCTTGACTAGCAAAACTTTTGGAAACAAAAAAGTTGTGATTGTGATACTAGTTTTTCCTTTCACCAGTGGATTATAGACATTAGTGAACTGACTATTGAACTCTTGGTTTTAATCCACGTCATATAACACCTGGAACAGGTGAAATAGTTATAGAAATTAATTTGGTTATACTTTGGTAACTTTTTGCTGAAACCAAAATGAAAAAAAACTAGAGCTTAAAGATGCTTAAAGATATTTGACCGATGTTTTGTTCATGCTTTTTCATCCTTATTTATGTAGTGTTCAATTCCTAAATCCTCAGACTGGTGCTCAATTCTTGACATGTTTCTTATCTGGCATTCATAAGAATGTCTCATGTTAACTAATCTTTCTGACATCTGTTTCGATGAGCCAAGTTCAATTGTAAACTGAAATGGTAGCCTATCTTTAGGGTTACTTGAAAAATGGGAGAAGCAGATTCTGAATGAAGTGATACTCTTTATTACTCAACAGATAAAAAACAGAACCTGTATACAGTTTTGGTATAGCAACATTTCTGCTGGTCGAAACCCATAAAGTAGCAACAGTGCAATTACAAATAGAAGGAAATAAAAGGAAATAACAGGTTGTAATTGTTGGGATGTCAGCAAATGTAAGACATGCATTTTATCATTCCCCCTCAAGTAGGGACGTAGATATACAACTCTGTTACTTGAGAGTAAGTAGCTATTTGTAATAGTTATATAATTTTGACTTTTTTCCAAAGTCCAACTAAAATTGAAATTATAAATTTCAGCAACTTTATTTACTTTTTTATTTAAAATGGATGTTATAATTGTAACAATTAAATATCACCAGATGTTGAATACCAGTATTCTCTTTGTATAAATTGGGCTGGGCTCAGTTCTACTGTATCCATGATAAAGTATGGTTCCAGACATTCCGCCAATTTGTCTTCCTAATTTGAGCCCATCATACGCTGCCTTCTAAACAATTTAAGACATCAACCTTTTGCAGTAGTTATCGAATTCTCTTATGTTCATTTTATCTAATGATGTGACACAATGTAATATGCAGAGGCAAATCAAAAAAGAATTGTAGATGCTGGTGGTCTTACATCCTTGCTTATGCTTCTTAGAAGATATGAGGATGAAACAGTTCGCAGGGTAGCAGCGGGGGCAATAGCCAATCTTGCGATGAATGGTAATTGTTGACTATATTTCTTTAAATTTTCAAGTGTTCAGATTACAAGATCTTGCTTCGTAGTTTGGTAATTTTACTATTTTTTGTGGAATTGTGCATTTAACTAATATTGGTTTTGATATTACCTTGCTTTCTTTTGTGGTTATACAGAAGACAATCAAGAACTTATTATGGCTGAAGGTGGAATTACTCTCTTATCAATGACTGCTTCTGATGCTGAAGATCCACAGACTCTCCGAATGGTAGCTGGGGCTATTGCTAATCTATGTGGAAATGGTATATTTACAAATGTGCTCCTCTTGTTGGTTATATGCAAGGTCTATTGAAAAATTGGCTGATTTATTTGATGACTCAAGCCATCAACTTTATTGATCATAAGCTGCTGAATTTATAAACTGATAATCCAATCTTCTAGTCTGAGATATGAGGGAAAAAATAATACAGCATGATAAAAGGAAAAAAATTCCTATCAGAGCAATATCTAACTAACTGGTTGATAACAATATCATAAAATGAAACAGGAAATATTATCGACTGAGTCCACCTAGAGTGATCTTGATTTCCAAGACTCCCCCTCAATTTGGGGTATAGATGGTGACCAACCCCAACTTGCTACGTAATTCTTCAAACTTCACCCTCACTATAGCTTTAATCAGGAGGTCTGCCACTTGAGGGTTAGTGGGTGTGTTGTCCTGTCATGATGAATGAGATTCTTGAATGTCCCAATGGTTGCCATGTTGTCACAGAGAACCTTCATTATCTATTTTCAGCTCTGAGTAGTCTGCTTAGCCAAACACCCTCATGAATCCCTAATGCAAACGTTCAATTTTCAGCTCTTTGAGTAGTTTGCTTAGCCAAACACCATTACAAATCCCTAATGCAAGTGCCCAAAATGCTGCCTCAGTATTACTGCAGGCCACTGCAGGTTGTTTCTTGGTTCTCTAAGTGACCAAGTTGCCACAAACATAAGTGCAATACCATTTAGTTGACCTCCTATTTGTGATTGAGCCTACCCAGTCAGCATCTGAGTAAAGTGAAACTCCTTTGAGTTTCCTTGTTAGAATACAGCCCCTCTCTTGGGGTGAGTTTCAAATGCCGAAGTATTCTATAAACTGCCTCCAGTTGTTCTTCATTAGGAAAGGAAATAGTATATTGACTTATCACAATCATTGGAAAGGAAATAGTGTATGAGAGGTAGATCAGTTTCCCAACCAACATTTGATGCAAACTGGAGCACAATTGTCCTTCAGACCCAATTTGCAATAAGCTTCCATGGGAGCTTCAGCTGGTTTATGGCCTAACATTCCAGTCTTCTTCAACTTGTCCAATGTATACTTCCTTTGTGACACCACTATACCTTCTTTTCATCTTGCTACCTTCGTTCCTAGGAAATATCTTAAGTTTCTTAGGTCTTTTACTCCAAATTCTGCAACTAGCAATTTCTTCGACTTCTCAGTTTCCTCTGAGTTATCTCTTGTAATCACTATGTCATCAACATAGGCTTTTAAAATACTAATTTTACCATTAGAAGCATGCTTTATGAACAAAGTGCGATATGTCTGACATTTATTGTATCCATTCACTTTAACCACTTTTGTGAATCTCTCAAACCAAGCACATGGTGATTGCTTTAACCCATACAATGACTCGTGTAACCTGCAGATGTTGTTCTGGGTTTTGCTAGAATCAAATCTAGGAGGGATATCATATAAACCTCTTCTAATTCTCCATTCAAGAAATGCATTTTGGACATCTAATTGAAAAAGTGGCCAATCAAGATTAGATGCAAAGGATATTAATACCTTAATGGTGTTGAATTTGGCCTAGAAGGGACATCATATAAGCCTCTTCCTCTAATTTTCCATTCAAGAATGCATTTTTGACATCTAATTGAAAAGTGGCCAATCAACGTTAGATGCAAGGACAATAATACTTTAAATGGTATTGAATTTGGCTACTGGCGCGAAGGTCTTGGGAAAATCAATTCCTTGGGTTTGTGTGTATCCCTTGGCAACCAGCCTTGCCTTATATATATTGATGCTTCCATGTGGGCTATACTTAATAGTAAAAGCCCATTTACAGCCAATGACTGATTTATCCTTAGGCAGCTTAATCACTTCCCAAGTTTTGTTCTTTTTCAATGCCTCCATCTCTTCATAAATGGTAGCTTTCTAAGCTGGGTCCTTCATTGCTTCATGTACATTATTTGGCAGCTTTTCAGCTGAAACTTTAGTTACAAATGATTTCATAACAAAAGATAACTTATCATAGGAGATATAATTACTGATAGGGTGAATTGTACCAAAAGTGCTATGACTCTACCTAGCTCTCTCTCTCTCTCTCTTGTATAAATATGAATTACGTAAGTCTTAGGAGGGTGTTGATGAATCTAATGGAGTTCTGCTGAGAAGCTTATCATCCGGAGCGGTGCATCATACTATTTAATTATATTCTTTTCCTTTTGTTCATTTTGATATGCAAGATCAATAAGATAATTGCTTTGTATTTGAATATCATATCAAATTCTATGCCAAAATGTAAAAGTATGTTCAAGTTTTATACATGCCATGTTATCTAGGACAAATTAATCATTTGTTCCATGTAATTTACTTGAATTTTTAATTTTTAATCTAGTCCCTATAATTTATTTTTTCATAGCAAGTCTTATAATTTCCAAAAGTTTAAGTTTACTCCTCTCTGTCTTCTGTTATCCCTCCATTTATTTTGTCTGAGTGGGTATACACTTTTCACAAAGTGGTAACTAAATCTCATCACATGGGATATAACATGTCTCTCACAATGGGTTTATTCTGTTGCATCTTGTGATTGAGCCATGGCTTCTATAAGTTTATTTTGCAATGTGCGAAAGTGAGATTCCTGTGAGCTAGGAGTGTTGTGAAGTAGTAGAAAGAGTGCATCTTTGAAAAATAATATTAACTTATTCTTCTACGACACCTCTAATGTATCTGCTATTCCACAAGAAGTTTAAATGAAAGTGCAGGGTCGAGAACTCACCAATAGTAAAGATGCCCACAACTTAGCTGTTCAATTAGCAAGCAATGCCCCAAATTTCCCCTTATATTATATATATATATATATTATTGGGTTTAGCTCTTTTAAAGAGCATAATGGATTTTAAAGGAAATTCTAGTAACTGTTGATGAGAAAATATGAGTTTTTCCAAATGCTGCACTAGATAAATATCTAAATTGTTAATTTTCTCTTTAAAGTACTGGATACCATTTTAGTACTTAATTTTGATGATTCATATACAATTCAATGGTTAGGAATTGCTCCCCTTGCATAATCGTGAATAAACAAGTGTTATTCACTATCACAATATATAAAAAATCAATTTTTATTGGTCAAACTTGAAACAGAGCCTTCAATATGTTATTAGAAAATTGACACAAAGCTTTCAAAATATATACTTTAGCTGTTTTAGGCAGTTTATATTTCTTCTATTTTCAAATACATTTTCTGTCAACTGTATAATATATTGTAGGGAGAAAAAAATTATTTTTGATCAGTGGAAGAAATGCGTGAACATGATGTTATTCATGATTGGAAATTTTAAATTGGTGATAGATTTTGGGAGGAATTCATTCTATAAAAGGTTATGTGATGGTTCTAAACTAATGTTACTATATGCCTGTATATATTTATTCCATATGTATTAAATGTTTAACCTTGTGTACTTGCTGCATCACCTAACGTAATCTTCATGTCCAAAGAGTTTTAGTATTCTTGAAAGTAGTTAATTTATTAAAATTTAAAATTTAATTGTAAAGTCTTCTGCTTTCCATTTCATAGCTTCGTTGTAGTGCTGAAATATGTTTGGTGAAGCACTAGCATTATTTTACTGTTCTTTATTCTGTTGTCCTTGTTAAATTGTATTAGAATATCGTGCTTTGATCTTTGGATTTTATTAACATTGGAAATCATGTGTTTACTTCACTTTATTGTTACTTGAGAGTTCAATGTTAATTTTACTATTTTGTTTCAATGTTTCTCATCCAGATAAGTTATTAATGAAGCTGAGATCCCAGGGTGGTATAAAGGCTTTACTTGGAATTGTAAGGTGTGGACATCCTGATGTTCTTTCCCAAGTTGCCCGAGGAATTGCCAACTTCGCAAAATGCGAGTCCCGAGCTTCTAGTCAAGGTTTGTTTTTCTTCCTGTGTGACAGTGGTGTGATATTACTGTAGTTATTGTATTTAATTAGGAGATATTTGTTGTAACTACTGACCCTAAGATCAAGGGTTTGATAATCCCTTGAGTTTCTCCCCCTCATTTGTTTTACTTTAATTCTCCTTCCTAGGATTGCTCTTCAAGTCTACTCCCTCCATTCCTTAATATAAGGGATAAAAGGTAAAATCACACAGACCAATGAAAGTAATAAATTTACTTGGAATATATAATAGTTTCCAAAAATGCTGTCATTTAATATTAATAATTTTTACATCATTTAATTAATACAAATCAATTGTACTACTAGTTTTTGGAAAAAAAATGTCATCTTAATCAAGGGTATTTTTGGAAAAAATTATTAAATACACCAGACAAATCCCTTGTGTCTCTTATATTTTTAAACATAGAAACTCCCCCAATTATCCCTTATATTAAGGAACGGAGGGAGTATATAATGTAATCTCTGAATTAAAAATAGTCAGAGAAATTATATAGACATTGTCATATGAAAATGTTACAATGTAGATATGTCTGAAATTGAGAGAGTCCTGATTGTTCTGGTACTGGGAGTTTGGATGAATTCCATCAAATTCATTTAAAAAACTGGCAATGCATGGTTTATGGGATTCTGTCGTTTGTTTGGTTGGAGAGAAGTGCTCGTTTCTCAAGGCATTTCTTTGCCTGTAAATTTATATGCATAAAATTGTATGCATGTTTTTCCTTTGTTTATGGGACATGGTTGTTTTAATATCCTTCACTGCAATTTTTTAGTTAGGGCTTTTATACATTGTTCTGCTTTGGGATTGTATTTGTTCTTTGTCTTTTTTCTTTCTTTCTTTGTTTTTTTTTGGGGGATATATAACTTTTCCATAAACTTTTTGTACTCTTCTCTGATACAATTTCTTCTCTGTTGAAGGAGTTGTGTTAAATTAGATACTCTCTCTATTTCTTTTTATCTATCAGATTTTAAGAAAATTTTTGTTTCTCTTTATCTGTCATTTTAAAATTTCAAGACAATATTAATTAGTACTTTTTCACTTATACCCTTATATGTCATTTTAAAAGTCAAAGATAACATTAATTATTTTTTTTATCTATTTATTTCTACGAGAACATATTAGTAAATTTGTAAGGAACTCTAACATATTAATTATTGTTTTTAGTCTGTGTGATATAATTTTAAACGGCACATAAAAAGAAATGTAGGTAGCAGCAAATGGGGTGATTTTTATGAGGCAGGTGCCTTCAAAATATTTTACTTATCAGTTTGATAACTGAGGTCACTTAAAGTCAATGCCTACCTTCCTTGCTTCAGTCTACAGCCCCACCACCAAAGACAACTTATGAAACTGATTTTTTATTCATCAGTTTGATACTTAAATTTTGCATTCACAGGGACAAAAAGTGGCAGATCCTTTTTGGTGGAAGATGGCGCACTCGCGTGGATAGTGCAAAATGCTAATAATGAAGCTGCACCTATCAGGCGCCACATTGAGCTTGCAATTTGCCACTTGGCACAACATGGTAATAAGACTTCTCACCTTATTTTCAGATTTTTCAAGATAGATTCTTGCTTACAATTTAGGTCCTACATTCATGTAGGTCAAAATAATTCTGATACATGCATAGTAATTAATAAGCCTATCAAAGTAAGTGGACTACAGAATTCTTGTGTACTAGTAAAATGGAATGAAATGAAAAGGAAAATAGAATATGAAAAATGAAATTTGTATATGAAAAATATTTTCTTTGTTCTTGAATAAAGAAATAATAAAAAGTACAGCTACTATTAAGTAAGGATGACAGGAGTGAATAAATGTTATATATCTCGTATTTTCTTGGATGAAAAAGTTTACTTATCCCACAACATAACCAAACGCTGGTTGCTTCATTTATTCTGGATAGACAGTCTATTACTAGTACAAAACATCTCTTTGCATAAATTCAAGCAATTGAGGTTATACTATGTGCAGAAGTAAATGCAAAAGACATGATAAGTGGAGGTGCCCTGTGGGAGCTAGTCCGAATTTCAAGGGACTGTTCGCGAGAGGACATAAGAAATCTTGCTCGTCGAACCCTGAACAATAGCCTCACATTCAAATCTGAACTGAAACGATTACGTATCGAGTATTGATTGCGAATCTTCCTTCAATTATTCCCATTTATTTTGGGCCTTCAGCTGGTGAGACTGATTGATCTACTGAATACTGATATTCACTATGCTTCTAAGGTATCTCCACCTTGCTATTTTTGTGCAAGAATTGGAATATCTTGTTCTTTGTAGTTTCCAGCCATCATTGAACTAAACTAGAATGTCATGCATGTATATGTGGCTTTTGGATAGGAGAGAGATGATTATAATTTTTGTTAGTTTAGTATGGGCCTCTCAAATTCTGCCATTCATTCCTTTCTCCTTGTGGAAACTACATGGAGTTGACCAAATATTGTATTATTGATTTGTGTAAGTAAATTAAATTATCCTTTTTTATTTATCTATTGTTATGGTGGTTAATGAATAATGATGATTTTAGGATTTTAAGGTGTTTTAGTTGTTGATACTCCGTTTACTTGTAACTGATTTTTACTGTGATTATTAAGGTTAATTTCTTATACCCTGACATAATTTAGGTTATAAGCAAGAAATAGTCCTGAGTTTTTAATATCTCAGAATCGAAAATCAAATATCTTAAGTTTCTCGTAGGTGTTGATTAAAATAAATGAAGATTATGATTTGTTAAATCATTGTCATTTAATTTAATAAATGATAAATTTGTACTACCTCTAATCTAGAAAGAGACAACTAATTTATATTCCCTCCTGAATATAAGGACTTGGGTGAATTGTTTGAATTTTATTAGAGGGTAAAGATGAAAAATATAAATTTTAAGATAATTTTAATGGTATAATTTTTTTTTGTTCTGATAATGAAGTAGTTAGAAGTGACTTACATTAAGAATGGAGAGAGTTCAAACTAAGAAAAATGGTTAAAAATAGATTGGATTATTAAAATTTGTCATAAATGAATTTTTTTTAAATACCTCCATTTTATGCCTAAAACTTATATTCTCTCTAATTTAAAATATAAGTGACTAACTATACACAGATCAAAAAAGGGAGTTAAGCTAATTAAATTTATAAAAAACTTATATTATTTTTCAATATTACTTTTAATAAAAATAATTTTTAAGATAATTTTCTAATTAAATACAAGGTTAAATTAGAAAAAAATAATTAATATTTTTAATTTTATCTAAATAGAATTTATATTTTGGATTAGAAAAAAATTCTAAAAGAGGATTTATATTTTGAATTTGAGGGAATATCATCTAATTAATGATTCACTATTGTATTTTCTCTTAGATGCAATCAATAAGGGCTAATATAAGAAAAGATTATTAAATAAATTAGTCAATCCAAGTATATACCTTATATTTTGGATTAAAGTAGATTCTTCAAAAGTTTTTTATATTTGAGATGAGAGCAAGTATTATTTGACATTATATGCTTGATTAAAAAGAGAAGTAATGATACAGTCAAACTTACTTCAATGGTTAAACATTTCTAGTGAATCTAAGGCACAAAAAAAAGAAAAACCAAGTGTTAGAGACACCGGGTAAAGTACGTTGAAACTTGAAAAGGAAAATGTGCGCAAAATTAACATTCCAGTCGAGCAAGTTGGATATGCTTGGCTCGCCCTATATAAGGCATTAGAAGCAAAGGTTTCTTAAACGTACGTTGATTCACGGTTTTGAAAGTAATAAGCTTTAAAATATGCTAAATGATTAGATATACAAATGAATGAAAGCAAGGACGGGAACTAATACTTCCCCCGATTATTTTTATAAGGAGCTTTTTAAAAATTTTCATAGTTTTTAATACAAGCGCATTAATTAAATTTAGTGAAACATTAATATGTGATTTTCATAAATATTTTTAATAGTTTTAATTTTTTTTTAAAATATTGTGGTAGTTTTTTACAAAATTAAATATTCTACCTAATTTTAACTACTTCCTTAATTCACGTGATCTAATTAAAATGTTATCATAAAAAGGACAGAGGGAACATTTCATAGTTATTCCTTTCAGTTTTGAATATAAGACATTTTTTAGAAATAATGTTTGATTCAGAATGTAAAATATCTTGTGGGGTTTTTTGACATATTAATTATTTTTTTCTATTCATGATCCTATTTTATAATTAATAGGTGGGTGATACTTCTTTACGTCCTTTTTGTAATATATTTTTGGGAGTTATATTTTGGTCCTATTTATAAAAAATAATCCTTCTTATCTTATATATTTAATGAAAATTTTTTTTTATACCCTTCCACCATAAATTCCTTTTACTTGGAATTGGGAATTAAGTTATCATTAAATGATTTACTCAATTAAATATGGGTATTTTTTGAAAGAATTTTCATATTATTACATATTAATTATATTTAACTAATTTTAATTATTTTTCTTAATTTTGATTAAATAGTTAATTATCTCCTAAAAAAAAGACTAGAGGGAGTAAATATTAAGGGAAGTACAGGAGATAATATAATTATTATGGGTAAATGATGAAAAATATTAGAATTTTTTAACAAATTTAATGATTCAATTTTTTTTGTTAAGATATGTGAAATAGTTAAAAATATCTTATATTTAAAACATAAAAAAGTATATACATTACTGATCAAATTAACCTTGAGTTGATCAAATATATAAAAAAGTAACTGACATTGTTACTCATTGAAAGGAAAAAGTGAGGGAAGAAATAAATTCAAGAATTAATGTGGTAACTAAAGGAAAAAAGATGGTTCAAGTAGTATGGTAATGCAATGGATGACAATATCTATGAAACAGTAACAACCGTGAAACAACAATAGTAATTAATGTACTGGGTAATTTACCATATTGCCACTGCACTTTTGTTTTATTCCGCATCTGAGTGCCTTGGATGGTAATTAATTTTGACATCGTATCGTTGTTGTTTATTTGGTTGTTATGATATGCATGTGTGTCTGAAGCTGTTGGGCACTAGAAATTTCAAGGCTTTAGGTAAACTTATTGGAGATCCAGCATAATTTAATTTATCAATCCTCATATTATTCTTCTAATTTTCTTAATGTTAAAATCAATTATCAACGTTATATAATTATAATTGCTTATCAGTTATATTAAATATTGTTTTCTTCAGTTAGATTAGAGTTTTTACATACTACATAGTTGTGTGTAATCTATGGACAACTTACGTGCAATTTTTGTATAATCTATATGTAATTTATGTGCAATCTTCATACAATTTGTGCCAATGTATTGCAAATTTTGTACAATCTACATATAATTTCTTTGTAATATTTATCTAATCTATATGATATGTCATGCAGGGGATAATACTAGTTTCATGTTAGAAAAATTAAAGGACTATCTTAATTAATAAAGACAACTATGACATACATGGTTCAACCGCATTCCATCATTGTATTAAAAAACTAGTGTCTAGAATAATTCAATAGTTGATTTTTGTAGCATAAAAAATAAGTTCTTTTTTTTCACGCAGACAATTAAGAATTATACTCAGAATATCATGATGAAAAAACCTAGCTATCCGATAACTATGTTAAAATCTGGTTGGTGATTCAATAGCTGATTTGATTTTGATAACATTAGGGTATGTGTAATGTGTGTGTGTGTGTGTGTGTTTTTTTTTTTCCTTCCCGCAAATATTAATTTGGCACGCATGAAACTTGATAATATAGAAGAGAGATAGTGTGTGTGTGGTGGGCCTAAGGCAATGGCTTTAATCATATATTGCTTTCTCACGCTGTTTAATCATATATTGGTAATTGAACCAATTCTCACGTACGTCCCTTTTGTTCAATCTAATTCAACTTTCCAAATTCGCTTCGTCAATCTTGTGGAGGAGCTTGTTCATCATCTTTCTCAATGGATTAATCTATTGAGGATATTAATTATAAGCTTATATAGTTAATTCAGGCTAATTAATTGGTGTAGCTAAATCCCTAATCTACACACACACACACACACACACACACACATATATACACACAGGGTTATTTGGTATTAATTTGAGTTAGGAAGGTTCATTGAGTTAGTCACCTCACCTCACTTTACTCGTCACCCTTATTTTACCGGGGTTTGTCATTCTTGTTATTTTATCATCTTGTTGTATATATATTTCCAGAGTGGAAGTAATATCATCAATGTCACTGCATGTGTACAGATAGATTATCATCATCATCGTCACTTTATTATATCTCCATCGATCTTTCTGTGTCAAATCTTCATCATATTAATATATAGTAAAATCCAACATGATCATCTAAGTATATCATATTAAATTTATCAATGAAGCCATTACAAAATTGATTTAGATTGGTTTTCTTCTCTTCTCATGAGCCATTGCATTAATTCCTTCATCTAGAGAGTCTTCCAAATTGTATAATATTGGCCTCCATCATGAAAATTATTAAGTAGATTTTCACCGAAAAATTAATTACCATTGCTAATAATTAAAGTCCTGCCTGTTTCTATAATGACATAAATTAATTCCCCTCCAGTTTTACTTCATAACCTATCACGTCAAAGAATTTCGGCCATTTCCGTCCTCCCAAGGGAAGGATAGGAGCATGTGAGATTTCCCAAGGCAAATGGATGTTGTGTAATAGTACTCCTATCTGCATGAAAAGACGTGTGTGTGTGTAAACAAAACATTGTTGGTGTTGTGGTCGGTCGTTGCCTCGAAAACGATCATTTCCACATAACAGCGCACGTGAGACCCACTCTCCGATGCTGCCTTATCATCTCTTTGCCAGGGCCTACCATACATAATAGTAAACCTCAATCGCTCCCATACACACTTTCACACATGAACAAGCCCATCACTGCATTTAATTTAATTTGATAAAATTAAATCTTTCATTTCCATATTTTATACTCCCTCCGTTACTTAATATAAGGAATAAGAGATAAAATCATATAGACTAAAGAAAGCAATAAATTTGTCAGGAATATAAAGTAGTTTTCAAAAATACCCTCATTTAATGTTAATAACTTTTTCATTATGCAATTAATACAAATGAATTATATGAAAAATATACTATCTTAATTAGGGATATTTTGGGAAAAAGTCATTAAATACACCAGACAAAACTCATATGTCCCTTATATTTTGAAATACGGAAACTCCTCCAGTTATCCCTTATATTAAGGAATGGAGGAAGTATATTCAATACTCTAGCGGATATATATTTAATATTTGGCTATTTGATAGATATATATATATATATATACACTTGCATTAATTAATTGCATATATACTTATGTTTAACATGCATGTTTATAATTTGATAGCTCATGTTGTTGGTGTTCTCAATGAGGAGAGATATCTGAACATACCTTCATTAGATCCTTCAATTCCCTTATTTCTGCTGTGAAGGATATACTCCTATATTTACTTTCCAGAGATCAGATTCAGAGATTCAAATCCAATATGTTTCCCTTCCCGAGATGCCAATAAGACGTACGGATCCCTCCATTAATTTTAATTTGGATCGATGATGCTCCTTCAGACGTGGAGCTCTTGATTCATCGGCCGTGACTTGTTGGGAACCTACTTCCCCTTCTTTGTTTTGAACTTCTTTCTTTGTTCACCCAAACAAAAATGTTACGCAAAATTATATATAAAATGATACCATTTGAGATAGTGTCTCTTTTCTTACCCAAAAATCTTAACTATCTCATATCTTTCCATTTTTCCTATTCTTTCTTTGTCAGTGTTTTTTATAAGAAATAAAAATTTACGTGTTATAATATATTACTTCCTCCATTTTTTATTAACTGACATTTTGGAGAATTGATGTTTTCAAATTCCAATGAACAATTAAATCAATTAGGAGTAATAATTAAAGATAATTTAGTAAAATTGTAATATTTATTAAATTAAGTATTATGTTTCTTATTCTTTGTGTCAAAATTTTAAACGACAATCAAAATTGGAGGAAATTATATGTATTAATATCCTATACTTTATGATATATCCATATAATGATGATGATGATGAACTAGCACTTTCTGAGTGTCTAACTTTGTAAAACTGATCATAAGGTTTTATGAAAAAAAAAAAGGAAGAAGAAGAAGAAGATTATCCACATAATAATTAATTGCTTCAACATATAAATATGGTCGTTCGAATAAAATCACCTGGTATCACCTAGACATTTAAAATATTATTATATCAAATACAATGTATCTAGATATAATTTCTATCACTCAGCAACTTAAATATTAAAAATAAAAAAGATGATGCAAAAATTAAACTTTTATATATAAATATTTAAGCAGAAAGTTGGCGATAGTTGTCTTAACTCCGAAATAAAAATAGCCATAATAGTAATAATATACTAATTTCAAGATTATGACTGACAAATCTGATCCTCATGGTTAGTGCTTGGTGCTTAACTGAGGGTTGAGTTTGATTTCGTGCAATGATGGGGAATTAGTAGAAGAAGATAAAATTAAAGAGAATGACAATAACGTCTTTAGCGTTTATATATGATCTAAGTGTATAAAGGAAGTTAATTATATATATATATATTATGTCGAGTGCTTCTTAATTAGAATTTGCAAAATCTTTTAGAGAATAGATATATTAACTAATATTATGATTATGATTTCAGTGAGGTTATTTTGTTGATTATGTACGATAATCTGAATTAATCTCGGAGTCCCCGGATCAACCCTTTCCCTGTTCCTGTAATATGGAGGAAAATGAAAAGAACGGTAATCTTTTTCTTCATCATTTTGGGTAAGACTGCCTGATAAATTAAAATGCGAAAGAAAGATACAGCATATGCCCCTGCTGCTTCGATCATCTTGAAGCAATTACGAATATATGTACTTCTATTGAACCCAAATTAAAATTAAATTAACAAAAACCATTTCTACGTACATAATAAAAAAATCCCACAAAAAAGTCATGAATTTTTACACCCTAGCTGCCTCTTTTTCTGGAGCCAAGCACCTAGCTTTTTCAAATTCATCGATACTGATCAGAAAACTAGGATCAAAGACTTCAAGTATCAATTAAACGTAAAACAAGTTATGGAATAAGGAGAATTAACAGTGATTAAAAGAAAAATTTTGAAATCTTGAAACATTTGTAAAAAAGGACGAGAGGTTCCACCCCAATCTCATGATTGGCATGGTTTGAAAATATTCTGAGGCACTCCATGAAAATGAAGTAGTGATGTGTTAGGATCCGATACTAGTTGCTGCTGCTGCAGTTGCCCTACTCCGCCGCTCCCCGGGGGTGCCACCCCTGCTTCCTCCTCCTCCAATGGCAGCCTGTCATACGCTGCACTACCAAACGAAGCTGCCATGATAGCCACGGGTCCCGCAGCTAGCAGCGGCGCCACCGCACTGCCTCCCACCACCTGACCTTGATTGTCGGCCAAATATATCGTCAATGCAGAAGCTGCAGGTGGCGCCGGAGGTGGGAGGAACGAGCCGGACATGGATAGGATCTCGAATCTCCCATGTAAGGTCACCACTGCTCCGGGCGAAGCTGGCTGCCGGAGTGTGACATTTGCCACGGTGCCACTTCCATTCAGAATACAAACCCCTTGCTGTGTCCGCTTGGTGAAGGTGGCGAGGCTGTCCATGATATCATAGCCGTCGGCGATCTCCACAACGTGGGATCGGAGGGCGTTGGCACTGTCCCGAGTTATTACTATGGGAGACTTCGGCTTGTTCTTTGACCCCGCTGGTCTGCCCCGAGGTCTTCTACCTAACTCACTTCCCACTGCAGCGGCGGCGACAGTGTTTTCACTGCGTTCTTGCTTCTGGATGCCGTCTTTGCCACAACCGGTTCGCTCGTGATCCTGGAGGTCACTATGAGTATGACGATGGATGTCTCTACTAAGAAAAGGAGGCATGAGGGGGAGACCTTCCATTTTTGATTGTTGGTGGAGTTTCCTTGAACATACAGAAAGAGAAAAAGCAAAAATTGTATTTCGATGGTGTACGTTCTGGGTAGTCGTCTGTGGTGCTTTCTTTAATTTCTGTCTTTTGGTTGGTGCTTTAAAAAAAAAAAACTGAGGACTCTAGTTTTTCTTTTGTTTTTTTTTTTCCTTGTCGGGCTGGGGACTTTTTTCTCCTTCCACCCCGTCTTTCTTTTTCTTGCTGTGTGGGTACTTGCTGGCATTGTCGGGTTAGGGTTAGGTCCAAGGAATCGGATGGATGGATGATGGCCTTGATTTTGGTAATGACAGTCAAGTGAGCGTACGCATGGGGGGTCATGTGGGCCCCCACATTTTCTGTCTCTCTCTCTTTGGCTTTTTCTCTCTTTAGTTTCCTCATAAGCTGTCCACATGTAAAGCTTGCAAATAAAATTAACAGCATACATTGGTGTGGAACTCTCAATACCTCTGCCAAATGAAAAATGATATATATACACACACACACAGTCACTACAGAAAAGAGAAGCCTTTCATTTCATCTCCGTCTTATGCCTGCTCTGCTCTGCTCTTGCGACCTCCTACTCCCATCCCAATTATTTGAAATAACCATGTCCGCGAAATTCACATTCACATTCACACAGGACTTAAACTCTTTCTCTCCCTCTCGAACAAACGACCAAGACAAGGTGGCTCAAATTTCTTTCTGCTTTCGCGTTTCTTCTTCTGGATATGACTCCTCCCCACTCCTTTCGCTTCGTGGAATTATTGTTTGTTGATAATTTGATGCCGTTCATTGGCGCCAAAGCTGGTTACTTTGTAGAACATGTGGTTGGTTTCATTATATATTTGCCCAAATGTTGGTCAATTACAAAGTCTGCTGTGGGGGGAAGATTCTGGTTTGGATAATTTGATTGCTTTGGAAACTTTTACTAAATAGTAGTTAACGATTCAGGATAAATATTTCAGATCACCATATTATGTATCACTTTAATGATGGGGACCTGTTTGTATTGTTAGAAAATTTTATTTGTGGCCTCACTTAATTATTTTTATGTTTTCTAAAATGGGTTAATGATAATCTATTAAGATGTTAAAACTTAGTGTTATTTTATATTTATAAGGATTAATGAGCTAGACATACAATTTAATTATTAGTCTGGTTGACGACAAAAAGGTGTGAAATATGATTCTGTAATTTTTTTTGCCCTGTTTTTTATTTTGTTTCTACTCTGTTTTTTATTTTGTGACCCATGGACAATATTCTCAAGATTAAAATTATATTTATTTTTTACCTGTTTTCTGAAATATGATTTTGTCCCGATGGTTTCAGTAATTTTATTTCCGCCTTATAATTTTATTGAATTATATTTCTATTGTTGAAATGTTTATAATTATATATTGGCCTCAAAAACAATTGAAACTATGAAGTTTTATTGGGTTGAGCTATTTCAAAATTAAATTATGAGGAAAATTATTCATTGTTGGGTTACGAACCTAATATTTGGGATGCTACTAAATCAAAGGAATAAGTTTTTGTGAATGGACATATCAATTAGATTTTTTTGTTTATATTTTTTAATGATAATTTTGGTAAATGGTAAAATGGAAGCTCAAGTAATTTTCAATTGAAGTGTTTTTCCAAAAGTACATGTTTGATTTTATTTGTAGAAGCATGATATTATTATGCTATGGATGAGTGGGAGTTTTTATCCTCCATCAGAACTCATTCAAGGAACTCAAATCATCATTTAGAGGGCATAATGAGGTGCATTAGTATTGTATATATTTTTATATAAATATCAATTTATGTAACTTATTTGGTATTTGATTGATAGCCTATGGATGTCCTTGGAGTATTGCATAATTCTATTTCTTTATCCCATTAAGGTCTCTTCATAAAAAATAATAACAAAAAAATAAAATATATCTATTGGTTCATATGACATCTTGTTTTATAAGGAGGACATTTTGAGTTTTGCTTCTTAATGACATGCCTATATGATTGAAAAAATTAAATTGGTTAAAAAAATGTAAGAAAATATTTTGAGATGAGTTATCTTTTTTATAGCTATACTTGTAAACTATTTATTCATGCCCAAAGCTACATTTTTATACTTCACATTCATTACTAGATTTTATATTTGTTTGAATACTATGGCTCTAGTAATGGTTTATATATATATATATATGTTCATTGACTTTATGTAAGCAGAACAAAAGCTTATTTATGGTTAACTCACTACAAGAAAACATCAATTTTCTCATGGAAATTTCTCATGGCTTTGATCTTGGGAGAGAAATTCTCACAGTATTTCTCACGGAAAAATATTTTTAGGAAGACTCTAACGGATTTTCTCATGGAAAAAAGGTAGTGAGAACACTTCATGAGAAAAATGTGAGGAAAAGTGTGAGATGTCTTTGTGTAGCATGGTGGGAACGTGGCGGGAATTTTTCTCACGGAAAACATGCATGAGAACATAGGAAAAAAATTGGAAAAGAAAAAAAATAAAAGAAATATCTAAAAAAACATTTCTCACAACCTTAGGCCCGTGAGAAATTCTCACAGCCACTGGGCTGTGAGAATTTCTCACCACCATATACCCGTGAGAAAGTGTATTGTTCACGTGGTTCCTATTCTTTATTGTTTCTCACGATCTCTCTCCATGAGAATTTCTCACGGTTGCTCATGTGTGAGAAGTTCTCACAAAGACTTGGCCGTGAGAAAATAGGATATCAAGAATGCTCGGCTCTCATCCTTCAATTGTTCTCACGGGCTCTCTCCATGAGAATTTCTCACAAAGACTTGGCCGTGAGAAAATAGAATGTCAAAAAAAGTATAGTGTTCAGAGTGAGGATTCGAACTCCAACTTCTCTCGTTAGCTTGCCCACGCTTGACCATTAAGCCAGTTGTGTACACCTACTCTTCTTTGGCACTTATTTTTTATAAAACTTTAGTTTGTGTTGAAACTTTTTCCCACAATGTCTCTGAATCCATCGAATGTCTCTGAATCCATCGAACTTAAATCGGACAGAACTTCCATTAAACTCAGTAATCGCAGAACCAAAAACCCCTAAAGCCCAAAATTCTTTTCACACAGAACTTCGTCGTCGTCTCCGTTGCCTTCTTCGTTTAGCCACGCCACCCATTCTCTTTTCCCCTTCATTTCGGCACTCCCTCACTCTTCTTCTTTGCGGATTGTTCATGGGTCACTGGGTCGTTGGGTCATGCGTGGGTGTGTATCTCTGTTCTCGCGCGATTTGCTTGGTAGCTAGTCTCCGATGAAACTTGACCGTCAGTTGTACGTGTAGGTCGTTGAAGCTTCGTGGGTCTCTCTCTTCTGGATCTGCTTCATGGTTCTGCTCTTGGACCACAGTTTGTATTAGAGGCATTGGCTCGGTTGTACGTGTAGGTCACCGAAGCTTCGTGGGTCTCTCTCTTCTGGATCTGCTTCGTGGTTCTGCTCTTGGACCACAGTTTGTATTAGAGGCATTGGCTCCTGATAATCCTCCACTGAAGGTAATCAATGCTGGTTGCTCCTGATATGCTCTTATTATTGGGTAGTGGTGGTAATATGTTTTGAAATTTGGATTTCCATAATGAGCCTTGATTAGCTAGAATATTAGCCGTCGTTGGGGAATCTCTCTTCGTGAAGAACTTAGTAAATCTTAGAACATGAGTAGACTTTGTTAAAAGTCACTGGAGGCTTGCTTTGTCAAGAGTCGCTCCATCCTTCGGTCAGGTTATTGGATTGTTGCTTGTTATTGTTTCTGTATGCTATACCTTGTATATGGGACCTGATAAAGAGTTGGAATGATAGATTTAAGTGAACTATTTGTTAGGATTGCGTTTGATTTGCTACTGTCCTTTGTTGCATTCAAAGACTTAATGGACCTTGTCCTTTTTTATTTAAATGATTCATTTTTTTAATTTAGTCGATTTTGTAGCAATATTATGAGTACATTGATTTTTTTTTTAAAAATTTTTAATAATTCAGAAAATATTACAATCTAAATAACCTTACATGACCTCAAAGTATTATCGTTATGTATCTTTGAAGGAAGTCATTAAAATTGTGTCCCTTGAAAATGACTAGTCCATTGATATAACCGAAAGACTTCATTCCATTCAGGTATATAATTCTGACATCTACATCGATAGCAAATCAGAACAGATGGCACATCAAGTCCAGATGGCTTTCTTGCAATTGAGGAGCCCAATACAAACCATATTGTTCATATGATTTGTGAATCATAAATTAGAGAGAAATTACAATATTTGAGTTACTAGTAGTGTAAGTGCAATTTATATTAGTTATGTAAATGTGCCCACTAAATACCAAGAGCTAACAAGAAAGTAAACAAATTCAAGACGTAATATAATAATTTCTTTTAAAAAAAGAGAGTTAAATTTCTAGTCTTTAAAATAATTTTTACTATTATTTTGCTTGAGAAAATTGCAATGAGTGTTTTATTTGTCTTGTTTTAGTTTGAGTCTCATAAATGAATTGCATGCCAATGTTCTCTTCCATCTCAAGTGTGGCTTTAGTGATTGCATGTATCCATCCAGTTTGAAACACCTAAAATAGTTTTATGACCATGATTTTCCATGAAAAAACATTAGGTATCATTGCTTTACTTGTATGGTTTTGCTTAGCTTGAAGAAGGAAGGGATTTAAGGATTAAACATAAGAATGAATTGATTTACTGGTGTTATCGTTACAACTTACATAGGTCTTCCATTACCAAATTAGGTATTATCATTTAATGTGCTGAAATGCTGCTACATTCATTTAGATGGCTCCTCCCATGCATCGTCATTGGATTGATAATTGATGTGTGGGTAGAATGATCACTGATGAGTTCTTTGCGGGGGTGGATGAATTTGTTGAGTTTGCAATGCAACAAGAGATATTTAAACGCGAAAAGAAGTTGAGATGTCCATGCTTAAAGTGTAAATGTCAGAGGTTTAAAACACCTGATGAAGTCAAGATGGATTTGTACAAAAGTGGGTTTATGCCTAACTATTATTATTGGCATTTCCATGGAGAGGAATATCCCCAAGTAGCTCCAATTGATGAGAACATTCGCATGGCTTCTAATCCATATGAGCAAATGGTTATGGATGCTGCTGGCCCATCATTTGAGAGATTTGATATGCCTGAGGATCCCAATCCAAATTCTGTGAAGTTTTATGACATGCTTCGTGCTTCACAATCTCCATTATGGGATGTGTGTGAGAATCACACAGTATTGTCGTTGGCAACAAGATTATTGAGCATTAAGTCAGATTATAACATTCCTGAGGCATGTATGAATGAAATTATCACATTGATGTGTGAGATCTTACTGGCTAATCATCGTATGCCTGCAAACTTGTATCAAACAAAGAAATTGGTTTCACAACTTGGTTGTGGTTATCAAAAGATTGATTGTTGTAGTAATGGATGCATGTTGTACTATGGTGATACAATCAATGATAGGGAATGTCGATTTTGTAGAGATGCAAGATTTAAGGAGGCAAGAGTTGGAAAAGGGAGGTTCAAGGAGATCTCGAGGAAACAAATGTGGTATTTACCAATTATTCCAAGACTCCAGAGGTTGTTTACATCTAATGCCTCAGCCAAGTATATGTGCTGGCATCATGAAAATCATCGTGAAGAAGGTGTGTTGTCGCATCCTTCAGATGGAAAAACATGGAAGCATTTTGATCAAACTTATCCAGAATTTGCATCAGAACCAAGGAATGTGAGGTTAGGGTTTTGTGCTGATGGCTTTACACCATTTAACTTGGGTTCAAGGCTATACTCTTGTTGGCCTGTGATTCTTACTCCGTACAATCTTCCGCTGGGGATGTGTATGTGACGAGAATACTTGTTCTTGACAATTATAATACCGGGCCCTAGTAATCCAAAGAGTAGAATTGATGTTTTCTTACAACCTCTTGTTGATGACTTGAAGTTACTTTGGGAAAAGGGTGTGATGACCTATGACATTTCTTCAAAACAAAATTTCAATTTAAGGGTTGCCCTTTTATGGACTATAAATGATTTTCCAGCGTATGCCATGTTGAGTGGCTGGCAGGCATCAGGAAGATTGGCATGTCCAATTTGCATGGATCGTTCAAAGGCATTCTACTTACAGCATTGGGGTAAAATATGCTGGTTTGATTGTCATCATCAATTCTTACCTTTAAATCATCGGTTTAGGTGAAATAAACAAAATTTCAAAAAGAATAGAATAGAGGATTCACCTTAACCATCAAGGTATTCAGGAGAGGAGTTGTATGAGCAAATTAGGGGATTTCCTAGAATAATTGAATCACCAAACCTACATTTGAAGGGGTACGGTGAAAATCATAATTGGACTAAACGTAGTATATTTTGGGATCTTCCCTATTGGCGTGACTTGCTAAATCCACACAACATAGATGTAATGCATACGGAGGGGAATGTATTCCATAATGTGTTCAATACAGTGATGAATGTGAAAGGAAAGACAAAAGATGATGACAATGCAAGGTTAGATATAGCTAAATATTGTAAAAGGCCCTCCTTGCACTTGGAGAAGTCACACAATGGTAAAAGGACCAGACCAAAGGCTACATATATATTTACTATGGAGCAAAAGCGGGCAGTGTGTGAATGGGTTAAAACTTTGAAGCTTCTAGATGGTTATGCATCCAACTTGGGTCGGTGTATTGATATGAAAACTTGCACATTAGTTGGAATGAGAAGTCATGATTGTCATGTTTTTATGGAAAGGTTACTACCAATAGTATGCACTTGTTTGCCAACCCCGATATCTAATGCTTTGACAGAGTTAAATCATTTCTTTCGAGATCTCTGTGCTCCAACTTTACAGGTAAGTAGCCTTGAAGTAATGGAGCAGAACATTCCTATTATTCTTTGTCAACTTGAAAGGATATTTCCTCCAAGTTTTTTTGATGTCATGGAGCATTTACCTGTTCATTTAGTGTATGAAGCTATAGTTGGTGGGCCTGTGCAATACCGGTGGATGTATCCATTTGAAAGATTTTTGTACACATTAAAGAGGAAGGTAAAAAATAAAGCCCATGTTAAAGGTTCTATTTGTGAAGCATACATACTTGAAGAAACTTCAACTTTTTGCTCTTATTATTTTGAAACTCATGTTCAATGAAGAACTAGGAGAGTTCCTCGGAATGATGATGGTGGGGGATATGATGCTTATCCTCCTATCTCTATCTTCAATTATCCTGGGCAACCTTGTGGAAGAACATCTCAAAAAACTTCTTATCTTACAGAGAATGAGCATAGTGCAATAACATTGTATGTTCTTCTTAATTGCCCTGAAGTTAAGCCTTTTCTTAAGCATTTTGAGGAACTACTTCTGAATTTGTCAAATGAGGAGGTGGAAAAATGAATTTCTTCTAAATTTCCTAAGTGGTTTAAAAATTATGTAAGTTTATCTTACTTACTTCCTATATATACTTGTACATATTTTGCATCAATGCTGATGTTTTCACTTTGACCGGGTTCTAAACCCTCAAAATGGGATAACAGATGAATTGTTAATTTCTTTGGCTTGGGGTCCTCTAAGAGATGTTCAAAGGTTTGATCAATGATCTGTGAATGGCTATAAGTTTCATACAAATGATTGGGCAAAAGGGAGGAAGACAAACAATAGTGGAGTAAGTGTCAAAGGAATTAGTCATGGTCAAGTTGAATCATCTTATTATGGTATGTTGAAAGACATAATACGATTAAAATTCATTAGTAGTCCACTAAAGCGTTTGACGGTCTTCAATTGCAAGTGGTATGATCAAACTAATCGTGGGACTAGAATTTGTCCTAAATATGGAATTATGGAAGTCAATGAAAAAAGGACATACAAGGGAAATGATCCATTTATCTTTGCGCAACAAGCTGAACAAGTCTATTTTACACCGTATCCAAAATCAATCCCTAGTAAAAAAGATTGGCTTGTTGTTATTAGAACAAAAGTAAGGAATAGGATTGATGCTCCTAATGATGATGTTGACGATAATGAAGATGCACCGTTGCAAGATGAGGCAAATCCTCAACCTCAGTTAATTGATGCTCTTGATGATGATCTTGGTGAACATTATTTACGAGATAGTATGGTTCCAAGTGAAGAAGTAGATGATGCACATATTCGGTCAGTTATAGATGACATTGTTCATCAATCAACTGAGTCGAGTGATGAACAATTAGATGAGGAGCTATTGCATACTAAATCATCTGAAACTGAAGAAGACCCTCCTAGTGATTACAATTTGGAGAGTGATTGATGGGGGTAATTTAGTACCATTTTTTACTTCTTTTTATTCAAATTATTTACATATGCATATTTATAATGAAATTAATTATTTTTTATTTATTGAATATGCATGTTCATAACATTTTCTTATTTCAGGTGTCATCCTGTCAACCAAACATGGATGGAAGATTCAACAACAATAATAATAAGAGGAAGGATTAAAACAAGGTTATGGGAACATCACGCCCTTCACCACTAACAGCTACACCATCATTGTCCTAAGCAAACATGTTCATAAGTTTTTTTTTTTTAATTTCAGATGTCATCTTCTCAACCAAACGTGGATGGAAGATCCAACAATAATAAGAAGAAGAAGAAGGGCAAAAACAAGGTTATAAGAACATCACCCCCTTTGCCACTAGTAACTATACCATCATTGTCCCAACCATCATCTATCCAGCCATCACCAATACAACCATCATCAATAGCAAATAGATCCTTGTCTGCATCATGTTCCCTACCATCCCTACCCATTTAGTCTAGCCCAGGAATTTCTGCTACTGCTAGTTCAGAGAGATCTTCCCCACATGAGATGGGTACAAATATCTTTTCTCCCTAAAGTGAAATTACATATGATGCTGGATCGTGGTTAAGTGATGGTCGATTAGTGATTCAGCCTAATGGTACTGAAGCGTAAGTATATTCTATATTCATTTCAATTATTAATTCATAAATCATTGTGTTACTTTTCATTTTGCTAAGTATTATATATTTCACAGGTTTTTTCCTACTGATGAGCCTGTATCAATATTATCTAGCATCATGCGTAGCATCTTTGATTATGCATGGCCTAATTTTACTAGTATCCCTCAAGATGTTAAAGATGTATGGTATAAACAATTTAAGGTAAGCTAATATTCTAATCATTTGAAAGTATAAAAATATAGTTATCTTTTTATTTACCTAGTGTTTTGCTGTTTCTATTATAGTTGAAATGTTCATGGGAACCTTCTTTGGAAGGGCAGATATATAAGCTTTGGCACAAAAAATGCAGTGAAATAGTACATTCTACCATGAGGGATATTCGATGTGGAAAAACAAAAGCTACCTGGATGCCCAAAACAATCCAAGATAACTTGCGATTACAATGGGAGACTGCTGAGTTCAAGGATAAATCAGAGCATAATAAAGCCAATAGGGTAGCTAATGGTGATGCATGTGTACATAGGGGTGGGAGAACATCATTATCAAAATACAAAAGAAAGATGGTGAGCCTTATTTGAATTTATTATATTATTTAAGTTTTAATATTTTAAGTTGCATGAATTTTGTCCCAATAATGGAGGAAGTCGAGTTAGGACGAGAAGTGACGATGCCTGAAGTATTTAAGAAGGTCCAACATAATGAGCAAAAAGGAGGTTGGGTCCGACCAAAAGCCACCGACACTTACGTAAGTTAAGATTTTATTTATAACTCTCAAACTTCTTTTTTCATATTATGAATACATGGCTCACAACTCTATTTATTGTTGATGTAGAATCAATTTGAGCAGCTGAAAGAAAGTCAAGGTGAAGGCTCAAATGTTTCTGACAATGCTGTATGGCTTACAGTTGTTGGAGGAAAAAATAAGAAAGGGTGTGTGTATGGATTTGGATCACAAGCCAGCCTTATTAATTCTTATGGGATACCAAGCCATAACTCTGGTGAGCTTGCACAAATTAGAGAATCTTTTGAAAAGAAGTTGCAAGACAAACTCGCTGAACAAGCAAAGGTTTATGAGGAGAGTTTGGTTATAGTGTTTGACAAATTGAATAGGGAACACAAAGAGAGCATGGATGTAGTTGTTAACAAATTGAATGAGGAACACAAAGTAAGAGAACAAATGTGGGAAGAAAAATTCAAAATAACTGAGGACTTTATGAAGAAAATTATGGCACGAATAGACTTAGGAGGTATCAACCAAGTTGGTCCTTCTCAATCTTCACATGATGATGATGATGATAATGACGATGATGATGATGATGATGGAAATAGTGAGGGAGATGATGATGGAAGCGATGATAGAGATATAGATGGGGATGATGAAGAGTAGTATAGTTATTAAACAACTATAATACTTTTAATGAATTGTTGTATAGCTTGTTGGATGCTAAAGAAATTAAAACTATTGATTTTGGTTAGTTGTAAATTTTCATTTCGATGATAATGAAGAACTGTTATTTTTAACATGTATTGGATGCTGTAATGTTTAATGTTCATGGTGTGTGGTAAAATTTGAATGCTGGAATGTTTAATGTTCATGGTATGTGTTGTAAAATCTGAATGCAGATCAATATGCAAGGGAATCAAATTGACTTTTGCAAAACTCTGAAAGTTTCTCACGGAATTTTCTGTGAGAAAATCCATGAGAAAAGGGAGGCTTGCCCATTTCTCATGCATTTCTCACAGAATTAATCCATGAGAGTTTCTCATGGAGTGGTTACCTGTGAGAATGTCTCATGGAATATGTTCCATGAAAAATTCTCATGGAAACAAAATCCGTGAGAAGTTATCACGGTATGGTTTCCATGAGAATTTTTCTCACGGGTGTATTCCATGAGAAAATCTATGAGAAACAATTCTCACGGCTGTCATCCATGAGAATATTCTTCTTCGCACTGGCACATTTCTCATGAAGGCTTAGGCGTGAGAAATTCTGTGAGAACTTTATTTCTCACGAAATTTCTTCATGTTTCCTCACAGATTTTGTCTGTGAGAAAATTGATGTTTTCTTGTAGTGACTAATGCATGAAATCATTGTTAGACCAATATATGTTGTATATTTAATCATATTATCCTGTTTTGAAACTGATTGGATTGTAATCAACATGGATGTTTTTATCTAAATTGGAAAATCTTCTTTGTGGATTATGCTAGTCGATTAAAGAGACTGAAAAGTTTGACCTATTAACGTTTGGGCATTTAAATATGAAGGACATTATTATATATTTTAAGTTATCTTCTAGAGCAATTAAATTCAAATAATCATATTAGGTAATATATTTAAATGTCCTCTAGTTTCTTTAGTCTTCCGGTGGATTAATTATGTTTCACCAAAGTATCTTTTCTTGTGAAAATTTCACTCAAAAGGAATAATATATGTTTTGTGCATATATAATATCATGTGAGTATCTTAACTGACCCAAAGGAAGGTTGATATTTACCTTAATTATATTACACCTATAATGATAAATATGTTCTTAAGTTTAAAGTAATAAAGCTAATATTTAACGCATAATGGAAAATGTTGTTCACATTTTAATTGCAACTATGAATTAAATTTTCTAGTCTGGAAATTTTGTTTTACATACTTGATAATGTTTATCACCAAAGTGGTTCATTTATCAAGGTTTGTAAAACTATTTAATTCCTTGATGATAGGAAATGAGGTAATTCTTATTCCACTATGGCAATATTGTTTTGAAAATTGTTGTTGGTGCTTATTACCAAAGTGATAGCCTATCAAAATTTGCGAAACCATTCACTTCCTTTATTGATGGAATTGTTTGAATTTTTACACATAGTTACCTGCCCAATGGGGGTGTTTAAATGTATTAATTCTAATATTACATGAAACATATAGATGGAAAAATGTGGTTGAGAAGGTCCATTCACCCAAAGGGGATGGTTCCTTTGAAATCACAAGGTATGGAATTTGATTAATTTATCTGCGCAAAAGGGATAAATTTTTCAAATTAATTTTTGGTTAGTTTCATGCAAGAGAAACCAATTACATATTGTATTCTCTGCCCAAAAGGAAGTTCATGGTGATGGATATGGTACCCCTTGAAGATAACTTGTTTGGCATTTATTTTATCTTGAGTTATCTTTGAGATTACCTTGTATACTAACAATGTTGCATTTTCGTAAACATTTTCATTTGATGTGAACTACAATACTAGTGCCATAAAAGGTCAAGACTGATTCACATTTTTAGCTTGTGATAATATATCTATTCAATGGATTTTGCTTTTGCTTAAGATGTATGAGTAAAGAATTTTTTTGGGATGGTATTATTCGTGACCATTGGGAGTTTTTATTTCATTTTCTCATTGTCTTTACCAAGGACTTGGGCAATATAAAGTTGATTTTTGTGAGGGATTGCATATAAAGATGATAATCCTATTCATTCCCTTCTAGGAAGTATGTTCGTAGGCTCACACTTGAAGGGGAAATTGTTGAAAATCAAATGTGAGTTGAGAAAGTGAGGAGAAGTCTTATTATGGATTAATAAATATGAGCTTGAAAAGAATATATAAATAATAAAGACCCATTCATTCAATAACAAAATTTTGGTTAAGATATAATTTCAGATCTACTTATGCACTTTATCTCAGTTAAATGTCCATGACCTAGGTGAATCTCCCCAATGTTTGAAATTAATCTGTGTTGTAATTTGTTACTGATGTGGGATAAAGTTACTGGAGAGTATATTAGCATAAAATATCCGTTTGCACAAAGGGGATGGGCATTTGAACCTAATGTGTTCTTATTGATTAACTCATATAAGGATAGTTTGCAATTTTGAAAGTGGATTCAGTGGGAGCTACTAGCTTAGTTTTAGTAACTGGATATTAACTTATTTATTTTCTCTTGTGCTTTTCTAAAGGAGGAGTTTAATTCCAATTTTTTTATTTGGACAATTTTTGGCTTAAATTCTATTTTCAGTAGTAAAAAAAAATGGATGTTGAACTCATGATTTGTTGATCAAGATCTTTTGGGTATTTTGAGGTCTTTAGATCTTTTAGGTTAGTGGGAGTTTGGTATAATTTTCTCCTAGCTTTTTATGATTGTACTTTGAACCTTTTTATTTCCATTATATCATGTCATGTTATTGCACCATTAGTAAACTCCTTAATTTCAAACTTCCCTAATTAATTCTTATGGTTTCTTAATGGATGTTTAATGAAATGCTTGTGAGGAGTTTTTATGTTTAGATGGCAATTTATTTTTCTAGTTTTCATAATGTAAGCATGATAATGAGCTTGTGTTTATATTGAATTTGCTAGTGGATTAATAAATGGTTGGGGTAAAGTTTTTGTCCATCATATGGGTTCAAAGCATTGTTTCTTCTATTTTATGATGCTAAGCTAGCCATGATATTATGACCCCATTTTTGCCAATACTAATAAGACGTGCTCACATGATTTGTGATGATTCTAAATGAGTTAAATTTTGTAGTAAAGATATATTGCTAATTTTAATTTACAATATGGTATATATCTTAACTTATATTGGGCATATTTTGGATCTTAATTGTGTCATATGATCCAATTCTTATCATCTAAATTTTGGACTTGATGGATGCACGTATTGGTCTTGTTTAAAGCCTTTAATGGACCTTATGACCATAATGTGACTATTGCACATAAATATGTTGTTTGGATCTTGAAAAGGGGTCTAATGTCCATGAGTTTCAATAGAAAGGTCTTAGTTTGGTTACTACTAGTGTGTGATCTATCTTAAATACATAAAGTTGAACATAACTAAATTGCACCATTGGTTGAGCATGCTTTATTGATGATCAACATCTTATTAAATATTTGCATGGGCAAATATTGATGTTTTACATAGTTAAAGGTTGAGTTCTTTGTGTTGACGAATTCAACATGTATCTTAAAAGATAATAACCATCTTAAGATGACCATTGTATTTGTTGTAATATGTCTTAATGTGAAAGGAGTTCCGATCTCGAGATAAAGTTATTTGAGACATACAAGCCTATTTAAGCCAAGTGATTTCTCAAATTGTGATTATCCATAAGGAATATTGAGAAATTGAAGGACCAATAAAAAATAGCATATACATATAATAATTGATCACATAAAGATACTATTTCTTATCACACTTCCAGACTGACGATCTATGTTAACATAATTCTCAATATGAGTGACTATAGTTGAGAGTATGTTAATTAAGTGATGTACAATTGGTATAATCCCATATTGATAATCATGTTAGACCAGATAGATTTCATGTGTCATCTTATAGACTGTGTTTTAAAAGATGTGCACACATAAAGTTTTTTAGTTATTAACTTGAGAGTCATTTTACAAAATAAAGTGAATTTTCAAAATTAAATTAATGTGGTCTAAGTGGAAGAATGTTACAAAATTTTATAAAATTTTATTTGTGGACTCACATTAATTATTTTTGTGTTTTCTTAAACAAGTTAATAATAATCCATTAAGATGTTAAAGTCTAGTATTATTTTGTGATGATAAGAATTAATAGGTTAGACACACAGTTTAATTTTAAGTCTGGTTAGTGACAAAAAAGTGTGGGCCACTGTATTTTATTAAAACTCATTATGGATGGGTATGGTTAAACTATTATTTAAGGAAGGTTAAGTCTCCTCTCTAACCCTAACCTAGTGAGCTTTTCCATTTAAAGCTGCTGATAAAGGAAGACCTAGACGTATTAATTTCAAGATGTGGTGAAAAGGTATGCTTGCTTTCCATGATAATGCATAATGTTTTTGTTGTTTCATCCAAGGGGCTATGATGTTTATGATACCATCTATGTTGTCTATGTCTGATAGACTTTGTATGTTATTACGTGAAACATTTATAACCCTGCTTAGGAATATGGTTCCCACAACTTGACTGATCTGTTTTCCTTTCCCTTTTTTTTAATTTAGCAATGGGAAGGACTATTTTACAAATGTTGAAATTCTATGCCAATTAATTGCCAAAATGTGAATCATGGTGATATAAATTTGTAGTGGTGTATTTTAATTTTAGTTTTCAGCTAGAAGTTCCACATTACTTATGAAACCACTTGTATGTCAAAGGTTTTTTAATAAAATTGTGTTATGGGAACTTGAGGTTAGGAATACGACATTTAAGTTCTTCGGAGGACAATTAAAGGGGAATAATTCATTGTGTTAGTATGAAATAGATTTGATGGTAAAAGAAAGTTAACTGCTGTGGATTATTGGCTTGACTGAGTAGGCATATTCTATGCTCTTTTAGATTCTACTTTGCCTGTTTGATCTCATCATTTCAACTATAGATAGTTTAGTGGTTATCAACATTCATGGGTAGATAGAGATACAGGTTTGATGCTCTTCCGGTTGTGGCTTCCTCAATATGACATGGTTACTTGTTGAACATGCCTACTCACCTATCCATGTAGCCAATCATATAAATATATTTGGTAGAGGATTCCTTTCTCTAGATGTTATCTATCTTGGACTAGCCCTAACAGCTTTTTCAACTATATATGGTAGACCTTAACAACATAATATTAGCTCCTCCATATAGTTCTTACGCCTTGTCTGCATTTGGAAAGGATGCAAGTTTGGGATTTATTTATTTGTTGACTATGTGTTATTATCTTTAATTATATTTCTATGGGTAATGTAATGCCTTCCAAATTTTACTTTTGGAAAAAATGTCATGCATGTATTTACATTGGAATAAACAATCAGATCTACTTTCCTTGTAGTCTGAATTGAAATGTGGCATAGGTGGCAGAACATGCTCTTCTAGAAGAATCATTTGAAGCCAATGCTCGAGATTATACAAAGATAATCCACTGTTATGGCAATGCTGAAATCTCCTCACGGCCATGAAGCAAAGAGGCATCATTTGTGATCAAGTAACTCTGACTACCATGGTTTACATGCAGCAAAGCAGATCTTCTTGAGAAAGCCAAGGAATATTTTTAGGAGATCAGATTGCTTGGCAAACTTGTGGATCAAAGATGACATGGTTCAATGATAATGGTGTATATCAGAGCTGGCATACCTCAACAAGGGGAGAGTTTACTTGAAGAAATGGAAGCACAAGAGATTCATGTAGGCAATAAGGTTTACAAAGCATTACTAAGAGCCTACTCAAGGGTGGGCAAAGTGAAAAGGCTCGAATTGCATTTTTAAAATATGAGAATAGCAAGTATGAAATCCGCTGACGAGTACATAGCACTAGTATTGGCTGCATATGAAAAGGAAAGCAAACTTAATAAAGCTTTAGAGTTTTTGATAGATTTAGAGAGGGATGTCTTTTTGGTTCAGAAATAAGCTTCTTAAGTACTTGTTGGAACATAAGTGTGTGGTTTATGTGTGTGTGTTAAAAGAAGTCTCATATTGCCCAAATTAAAGAGAGTCTTAGTGTATAAATACTAAGATGTGTGAGTAGGCAAGTAAAAGAGCCAAGAGAAAAGGTGGGCTCACGAGTACACAATGACGGCCTAACATAGCTATAATCCATTGATTCCCCTCTACGCTTGAAGTATACATGGTGTTGGGTGCTTTTTTTGAAATAAAATTTTTTAAGGTTTTGGTTATGAGACATCAAGACTTCCAGTTTTGAACATTGAGTTTCAAGCCTTCTGTTTAAACTCTGGATTATTTCCATTTAGCCTTACAATTATTAGGTTTTACTTTTTTTTTATCGCTGTCTCCAATGTTCAAAACTGTCGCCTTCGAGTTTCAAGGCTTCTGGTGTGCTCTGAAGGTTTAGAGCAAACCGGCCTTCAAGTTTTCAGGTGCTCTCTTCTCTTTCTTTCTGGTCTCTGTGCTTTTTTAAGTTTTCTTCTTTTTTAAGAAGAATCTGTTTAATCCTAGGGAGTTGTTAACTTGTGGCAGAATAACTCTTAAGGACAGTGTCCTCAAGCATGACTCAGATTTATTTTTCTAACATTATTTTACCAGTTGAAGCTAACATTCTTAAGAGTTATAGAGTCACACGTGATGCTACTGTTAATCTTGATGCTATTGACATTATTGCTACTGTATTTGTTGGAGCCAGTGGTGGTGGTAGTAATGTTGCTACTGTCTTTGTGACCATTACATTGCCACTTCCTAAGTTGTTCCCAGACATATAAAAAATTAAGGTGTTCAATGGCAAGAACGTGTTTTCTTAGTGTTGGACATGCATGGGGTTGCTGTGGCTTTCACTCAAATCGAGCCTGCTGTAGATACTGAGAAGCCTAGAAAGATGTTTGGGCTTATGCCAACAAGGTATGTAGGCATACTATCATTAGCACATTGTCTAATGATTTGTTAGATGTATATTGTGTCTATAAGGAAGCCAGTAGGAGCTGGGAGTCACTGATCACAAAGTACATTGCTGAGGATGCTGGAAAGTATAAATTCATGATCAGAGAGATGTCCAAAGAGACAGATATCAAGCTGCAGGTCAATGAATACCATAAATTACTAGAAGAACTTTGTATTGAGAAAATCAACCTTCCAGATGAATTTGTAGTAGGGATCCTGATAGAGAAACTACCGAATTTGTGGAAAGACTACAAACAGCAACTCAAACACAAGTAGAAGCAACTACTACTATCTGACCTCATTACTCATATCATTATTGAAGACACCAACCGAAAGGAGATTCAAGTAGCAAAGGGCAAGGAGATGGCCTCAAAGGCAAACTTGGTGGAGACAAAGCCACACAACAAGAGATATGATTCTCACAAGAAACCTAATGACAAACCCAAGAATTATAACCCCAAGTTCAAAAAGAAATGTAGCTGCTTTGTTTGTGGCAAGTCAAGTCATCATGTTGCTCAGTGTAGGAAGAAGGCTATAAATGATAATCATCCCAAGTCAAATGTAAATTTGGTTCAACAAGATGACAATTTTCAACAAATTATTGCTACAACCATTTCTTAAGCTCTCCTTGTCTCTGATGTGAGAAAATGGGTGGTAGACTCAGGGGTTACCAAGCACATTTGTACAAATAGAAAGATGTTTGCTTCTTATGATCCTATAAAGGAAAGAGAAGACTGTATTTACCTTGCTGATTCCCAAACTGCAGAAGTTCTAGAAAAAGGAAAAGTGGTTCTCAAACTTATATCTAGAAAGATAGACATTGGCTCTCAATGATGTACTGCATGTGCCTGATATTAAAGCAAACTTAGTATCTGTAGCTCTGTTGGGAAAGGCTGCAGTTAGAGTATCATTTGAATATGGCAAGATTGTAATGACAAATAATAATGTTTTCATGGGAACTGGTTATTGTAACAAGGGATTATTTATTCTGAATGTTGCTGAAATGAATGAAAATGCATCTTCTTCTTGCTTGTCTAATTGTATGATTAATTCTTTTGATGTGTGGTATGCTAGATTGGGACATGTTAATAAGTCTTATATAAACAAAATGCAACAACTTGGTTTAATTTATGGAAATAAAAATAATAATTTAAATAAATATGAAGTGTATGCAGAAGCTAAAATAACTAAAAAACACATTTTTCTACACAAAGAGAAACTAAGGGCCTGTTTGGTTCTGTTTCTGAAAATAGTTTTTTTGTTTTTGGAAACAGAAAACTCAGAAAACTTGTTTGATAAACCTGTTTTTTATAAACTGTTCTAGAAAATAGAAAAATAAAAAAATAGAGAACTCAGAACACATTTAAGGTGTTTTGTAGTTTTTGTTCTAGAATACACAAGAAAAGGTGAGAAACATCCACCTCATTAATGGTAAAGTTATAAATTTTGAATAACTCATATATCACTCACTAGTTATGATTTTGAGAACAATTATTCAAACAGATTTTTTTATTTTCTTGTTTTCAAAACTTATTCTTGAAAACAGTTTTACAAAACTGTTCTCAAAACAATAAAATAGAAAACACTATCAAACAGGTCCTGAATTACTTGCTTTAATTCACACTGATTTGGGTGATTTAAAACAAACAATGACAAAAGGTGGCAAAAAATATTATAATTTTTATAGATGATCTTTCAAGATATACTAAAGTATATTTGTTGAGAAATAAAGATGAAACTTTTGAAAAATTTCTTTTGTATAAAGCAGAGGTAGAAAATTAACTAAATAAAAAGATTAAAAGAATAAGGTTTGATAGAAGAGGAGAATATGTTTTATTTAATAACTTTTGTGAAAAAGAAGGAATAATACATGAAGTAAGTCATCCATATTCACTTGATTCTAATGGAGTAGCTGAAAAGAAAAATAGAACTTTAAAAGAAACTTTAAAAGAAATGATGAATGTTTTACTTGTAAGTTCTTCTGCACCAGATAATTTATGGGGTGAAACTTTGTTGTTTGCTTGTTTTTTGCAAAACAGGATACCTTATAAGAAAACAAATAAAACACCTTATGAATTATGAAAAGATTATTTGCATAACCTAAAATATTTAAAAATGTGGGGGTGTCTTGCTAAAGTAATATTGTCCTATCCTAAGAAAAGGAAAATTGGGTATAAAACTTTGATTGTATGTTTATTGGATATGCTCAAAATAGTGTAATTATAGATTTCTGATTTTAAAAAGTGATATTTTAGATCATAACACTATTATAGAAACTAAAGATGCAGAATTTTTTGAGCATAAATTTACTTTGAAAATTGAACATAATCCTAAAAAATGGGAAATTTCTATTTCTTCTTCTGAACAAAATTCAAATGAAAATTTGATTCAAAATTTAAGAAGAAGTAAAAGGCAAAGGAAAGAAACTTCTTTTAGAAATGATTTTTATACTTATATGGTACAAAATGATCCTTTAAATTTTTATGAATCTGTTTCTTCTTCAAATGCTTATCTTTGGAAATAAGCAATTAAGGCTGAAATTGATTCTCTTAATCAAAATGAAACTTGTGTTTTAGTAGCCTTGCCTCTAGTAGCTAAGCTAATTGGTTGTAAATGGTTTTTTAAGAAGAAACTTAAACCTGATGGGTCCATTGATAAATATAAAATTAACCTTGTAGCTAAAGGTTATACTCAAAAACAAAATATTGATTATTTTGATAATTTTTTCTCCCGTTACTAAAATTTCTTCTATAAGAATTCTGGTTGCTTTATCTTCAGTTCACAAACTTTATATTCATCAAATGGATGTTAAAATAGCTTTCTTAAATTGTGATTTAAAAAAAAATGATTTATATGGTACAACCTAAAAGGTGTGTCAGTCCTGGACAAGAAAATATAATATGTAAATTTGTTAAATATTTATATGAATTAAAACAAGCACCTAAATAATGGCATGGAAAATTAGAACAAGTTTTAATGAGTGATGGTTTTTCAATTATTGAAGTGGAAATGTCTATTTATACAAAATTTATAAATGGTGATTGTGTGATTATTTGCTTATATGTGGATGATATGCTTATCTTTGGTACTAACATGAATGTTATGATTAAAACTAAACATTTTCTTGCTTCAAATTTTGATATGAAAGATATGGGTGAAACAAAAGTTATATTAGGTGTTAAGATTATAAGAAGTGAAAATGGTATTTTACTTTCTCAAAAACATTATGTTGAAAAAATTCTTAAAAAGTTTGGACATTTCGATGATACTCCTTTTAGCACTCCTTATGATACTAACACAAAATTAGTAAAACATAAAGGTGATTCAGTGGCTCAATATAAATATGCACAGATTATTGAAAGTCTATTGCATTTAATGAATTTTACTAGGCCTGATATAGCATATGTTGTATGTAGATTGAGCAGATATACCTATTGTCCAAGCAATGAGTATTGGATGGCTCTGATTAGATTGATGAGATATTTAGGAGGTACCATGAACTATAGTATATTTTATGATAGGTTTCCAGCTGTATTAAAATGATACAGTGATGCTAACTGGATCTCAAATTCAGATGAGATTAAATCCATTAGTGACTATGTATTTTTTTTTTGTAGAAGTGGCTATGTATTTACTCTTGGTGGTGGTGTAATATCCTAGAAATCAGCTAAAAAAAGTATTATTACAAAATTCTCAAGGGATTCAGAGTTTATTGCTATGGAACTGACTGGTACTAAAGCTGAGTCATTGAAAAATTTCTTAGCAAATATTTTATTAGGATAAAAAACAACACCATCAGTGTCTTTACATTGTGACAGCTAATCGACGATAGCTACAGCTAAAAAAAAAACCTTTAATGGCAAAAGTAGACATATTCAGTTGAGACATAATATTATAAGATAGTTTTAAAAGATAAGTAATCTCAATCGAATTTGTAAGGTCAAAAGTAAATCTAGCAGATCCTTTGACAAAACTCTTGGGGAAGAAACAAATTATTAACACATTGAGGGGAATAAGACTTAAGCCAATCTAAAATTAAATAATGATGGTAACCTAACCTCTGTGATTGGAGATCCCATGAAGGAGGTTCGTATGGGTAAGAATAAGTCATTTGTTAGTTCTGCTTGCACTAAAATTCTAATCAATTCCTATGGTATGAGAAAGTACAAGAATTTGCATTGTTGGTGAGGCTGAGCAAAACTCTTAATGATTTCATATTTCTTCTGGAAGGTGTATTCATTGCATATATACTTGATAAAATCACCTATATGAATGTGGAGTGGGGCCGCTTCTATGAAACTATGGCAAAGTCTGTAGAGCATTCATTGAATACTAGCCACGCACACGGTTGTTTAAAGCACAAAACCACTGTTAACATCAGGAACTGTGGAGGTATACTCTGACTAATAATGGCTTGTTTGGATTCACTACTCCAACCTTGGTTTGGGGCCAAAACCAAGGTTGATGAAAAATTGGGTATGTTTGGCATATTTTGGCTTTTTTGTTTGAGAATGAGTTTGGGTGCAAAATGGAGGTTTTGAAGAAGCAGTATGATAGCAGCTTTTCCATTATGATTCTTCATTTTTATCTGCATTTATTTTAAAGTCAGATAAAAATGAACCAATAAAAATGAGAAAAAATAGAAAAATTGGGAAATAAAATTTCCATAAAATTATTCCTATCTATTGACCAAAATGTTCCTTCAAAATTTTAATTTTCATAGATAATGACCTGTAAGAAAATATTATATCAAATATATTATGTTCTCAATTAAATCAATGCAGATTAAATTTTAGTCCAAGTAAATTAAATTAATCATGTGATAGAGTTTAAGCTCAATTTAGAGAAAAATTATGAGTTTTGTCAAAACCAATTTTCAAATAAATCATTCAAACATAAACATGTTAGTCCAAAACCTATTTTTATCATAACTACATTACAAAACCAATTTTACCAAAACTCATTTTTAACCAATTGAGAATCAAACGGGCCCTAAGGCCTCTAGCACTTAATAAAGACTTGTTGGTTCATAGAAACTCACGTTTCATTGACGTTTCTGTGTACTAAGAATTATTGGTCTGGGTCAGGTTCATAGTCGAAAGACACTAGATTCAAAATGTTTATACTCATATCGAAGCTTAGATGATAGTGATCCTTTTAACACATATGTGGGGGATCATTGGAACATAAGTATGTGGCTTATGTGTGTGTGTTAAAAGAAGTCTCACATTGCCCAAACTAAAGAGAGTCTTAATGTATAAATACAAAGATGTGTTAGTAGGCAAGTAAAAAGGCCAAGAGAAGAGGTAGGCTCATGCGCGCACAACAATGGCCTAACACAACTGTAATCTATTGATTCCCCCCTGCGCGCGAAGTAAATGTGGTGTTGGGTGCTTTTTCTGAGAGTTTTTTTTTTCAAAAATCCAAAATTTAATTTACATAAAATAGCTTACCAGAAAATCAAATTTTTTAAGGTTTCAGTTATGAGACATTAAGACTTCCGATTTTGATCGTTGAGTTTTAAGGCTTTTGTTTAAACTCTTGATTATTTCCATTTAATCTTATAATTATCAGGTTTTATTTGCTTTTATTATTGTCTCCAATGTTCAAAATGGATGCATTAATCATCCATTACTACAGTAACACTCAATGTTTATGAGGTCTCAACCTATAAAAGGCAGTGCCTGTTGAAGGTTCATAACATACTAGCCTTCAAGTTTTCAAGTGCTCTCTTCTCTCTCTCCTTCTACTCTCTGTGCTTTTTTGAATTTTCTTCTTTTTGCTATTTTGTTGCTTTACTCTGGTAAAAAGAATCCACTTAATTCTGTGGAGTTGCTAACTTGTAGTGGAATAACTTTTAAGGACAGTGTCCTTAGGCACCACTCGAATTTATTTTTTCTAACGTTATTTTACTTGTTGCAACAATCAGCACTAACCAGGTGGTTGCAAAAACTTGGGGAGGTGGAAGAGGTCGAGCTTGTCTTAAGAGATTACAGTTGTTGAGTGAATTTTGGCCAATCCAAGCATTCATTTGCCACAGCATCTCCATTTTCTTCCTAGTGCTTTGGTTCCATGCAATCTCCTCCATCTCTCACTGTCTATTGACTTTTATGTTTATGCTTGCTATTCATCGGTGGTCTACATGACGGATGGGAAGCACCATCATTCTCGTTCTGCTTTTTTTTTTTTCACCTGGTATTTGAACCTATCTCATTTCAACCTGAAAATTTATTAGAATACAAACTAATATAGACCGACCGGGATAGGATTCTTTCACTTGGTTTCTTCTTTATAATTTTTTTTGTGCGTTTTGTTTTTTGTTTTTTTTTTTCTGGTTCCATACTTCCGTTCATCTCTCTTTCTGGACCCACCTCACCTCTTATTTCTTTCTTTCTTTTTTTCTTTTTTTTGAATTTCTTTTGCTTCTTTCTCTTCTATCGCTCTTTTGGCTTATCTCATTCTTTTTTGTTTTCTTATCAGAAACTTTTCTCATATATATATATATATATATTATGTGTGTGTGTCTCATGTGTATTGGCCATATCATTCTCTTATTTCTATTATTTGTGCCTTTCTTTTTTAATGTTAATAAATTTTATTACATATCAAGTCAATACATACTTAATGCTAAGTTCATACTTTTGCTCCTCATTCTTTTAAACAATTTTATGCTAAACCTGAACATATTTTTCCTATTACAAAATATATGTAATACTTTTTAATTAAATTTATGAATTAACACATATGTTTGAACCGGACTGCATGTACCTATTTTATATCCCTACAATGGAGGGCTTTCTAAAATTTATATATAATGAGCTAGATTTTATTAAATATTGTAACGTCTAAATAAATTAATTAAAAGATCACTTTCCATTCACAAAATCACATTTATTTATTAAACAAAAATAATCTATTCTCTTCTTTCATTCTATGCCACTCTATGCACCAATCAGTCATAAGCATCGCGCTACAACCCACTGAATTTCCTAATGCAACCACGAAATATACTTGCAGGAGAACATGCCAAAACCATCCAGCTAGGAAGAGGTTTTGGATTTGATATGGCATGTGCATTGAACCAGTGTTTCGAAACCCGGACCGGACCGGACGGTCGGACCGCTACCCGGAGACTACATCGGCTCGGTTTGAAGGTTTGGACCGTTTTCGTGGTTGAACTGGATTGAACCGGCAATTGAGCCGGAAACCGGCTTTGAGCCGGAAACCGGAACGGTTCCATAAGAACCGGCCGGTTTTTTAATTATGATTTTTTTATTTTATAAATTAATTAAATATTATTATTTTACAATATTAAAAATATTTTTTTAAAAAAACCATTTTTATTCCTATTAAATATATTAATACTCCTTGTTTTTATTATTTAAACATAATCTACATTTTTAGATATTAAAAAAAAATTTATCCCTATTAAACATTATTAATATTCCTCATTTTCATTACTTAAAAAAATCCCTTTTAGACATTAAATTAATAAAAACGAAAAATGACAAATAAGTTCATATTACCTTATAATGTGAAATAAAAAGATTCTACTAATTACTTTATAGTATGGAATTGAAAGAGTATAAATTAATATAATATATTATAAACTTATGAAATGTTTGACAAATTTAATGTAATATATAAGTTTATACATTATGATTCCTTTATATATCAAATTTTTATATAATTTTAATCAATTGACGTTGTTATATAATTGAAGATATGATTTTATTTATTATATATATTTTTTATTACATATAATATGATTTTTCACATAATTATTACGTCACCGGTTCGACCGCCGGTCCAACCGGTTGAACCGTAAAAATCGTGACCCGGTGACATTTCCAGTTCAATGTCCGGTCTGGTTTTTAAAACATTGCACTGAACAGACCCATGACCGGAAACACCCGAGGCACAGGGCCACCAAGTAGAGCAACATCAGCGCAGTTTAAAGTCCCACCACCATAACAACACAATTAATTATCTTCATGCATAAGGATACTAGATTATCTAGTATCAAATCACCAACCTTCCTTCTTCTTTTCCATTGCAATTTAGTCTACTTCTGCCTATGGGGTAGCACGTCAGTCATATGCTATAAATGTATGCACTTGAAAGTTTGCAATCGTGGAGCATATTTCTCTAACTGAGCTTAATAAGCATCATGCTTCGTCGAATCATAATTGTCTTAAGGCCCTACATAGGCAGAGAAATAGACCTGTTACCATGACCAACTAACCGCCAAATGGTAACTGCAGGCCACAAACAATGCAGAACTTCTTTTAAGAGATATACAGATTACAAGAGTTAAAGGGTAAATTAGTCAGACAGCTTCCTCTTTTTTTTTCTTTTTGTGATCGTAACTCGTCTCTTCAAGATGAACGAGTGGGAGACCAGGCGGCCACCTGCTAACAATCACCAAGCAGACACAATGTGTTGATTAGTTTTTATTCCACATATCATCACTCTGTCAAGATCCATGCAACTTCAAATGTACTAGGCACAACAAATATCATCAAAGAATAAGTGATCTTGATGATTCAGGATAAATCACTATATCACTGTATCATACATATTCGAATGTATAGCTAAAACTAAAAGAATGCGTTAATTTAAATCATAGCTCATTCAAACAACACTATGGTTTTTCTGGTGCTTCAAATTTCCCACATCTGCCTTAATAGCCAAGAAAATATATTTATATAATGATTGTGAAATTTTAATAAGGTAATTGTCTTCAACATGAATAGAGCTAATCTATTTATATATAATATAAAAACTCTAACAAGTCACATTATTCATGAGCCAAAGCAGATCTCATTTCTCAGATTCCATGCAATGCATGGACTTACACTAGTTTAATCTAAAACTGTCAAATAGAAAAAGAACGAAAAAACAATCTTTAACAAACCAGTATGCATGCCAAAAATAGATAAAAAGAAGAAACTACCTAGTAAATTTATTGAGAAGTCAACAGTCTATCTCAAGTAAAAAAATATGAGAATATTAAATTTTATACTAATCCATTGGAATTACAGTATGAAAGGCCTGCCAAAATCCTACCTCATATCATTAGATGTGATAGAGGAAAAGGAATGGTCTTAAAATGTGTGCTATGCTGTGGCACAATGGTGAAACTGCAAAGTGCGCCAGATGGAACAGAGAAGAGAGGAGAGAAATACGAAAACAACCCATAAAATAAATAAGTATTTCCTATAAGTATCAGTAGGAGACTCACGTGAACAACAATATTGACACACTTACAAACTTTCATGCTTCTACTACTCGAAAAGAATTTCCCAAATCTGAGGATTGAAATGATACATTAAGACAAGAGTCCCATTTCCATGACCAGACAAATCAAACTTGTTCATCAACATGGATCTGGAGGCGGGATAACCAAAAGGTCTGGTTCCTATCTTCACATCAGTTTCACTAGCATCATCTTCATCTCTTGATTCAACTTCTTTTAAGTCATCAAGCATTCCTGCCATGGTGCCCAGAATGTAGCTCTAATACCCATCAGTCCAGATAAAATGGGAACACAATTCAATATATTCCCACCTCTTTATATCAGTTTATTCCTCATTTATAAGATGAGTGAAAGTCATCTAACTACTTCTAACAGAATCCTTTCTAACAGACCAATAGAATTCCTAACAACTTCTACTAACTACTATTATCATGTAACCCAAAGGCATTGATGAAAAAGCGAGCAAGTTACAAATTAAAAGCAATTCTTAGAAGAGAATAATCTAAAATGTTTTTCAGCCTTTCCAATATTCTCAATCCAGAAAGGAATCCATAATGTTAGGGAGATTTAAATCCAGAGAAAGTTAATCATATTACAGAAAATTCAGCACCAATAGATCAAATGAGAAGCCAGAATAAGATTTGAGCTGAATTTTCCTTCTTTCTTAATTCTGAAATTCTCTTTGTATACACTCTCACGCAACCTGAAAATGGTCAAATAAAGATGACAATGGGCAAAATAGCAAAGCTGAGCTTCCTCAACAAATGGAAAATATCCTTGTAAGTCAGCACATGCAGTTAAACAAAATAAGAATTCTACTTAAAAGAATGCAGATTGCATTTAACCATTAGAAAAAGCTGTCATCTGGCCTTTCAGCATAAACTGTGAATACACCATTGTCAGTTTCATCTGTACAAGATATTAAAGTTCAATTGGAGATCTTTATGGCATTTTTAAGTGAATCATTCATCAACACCTAAGGAAAAAAGTCGATGAACAAAAGAGTTTGTAAGTTTCTTAGTAGAAGAGTCTTCCAAACTTGTATAAAAGCATAAAAGCACACCAAAATCCACTGAAAAAATAAGGTACTCCAGAAGCTCTAATCCTTGATATACAATTAAATGAAAAGCAATTAGCAACATGAACAATTATCAACACACAGCAAATTGTAGAGTGAGCATTTATATTCAGAGTAATAAAATAAATGGAAGTGAAAATGATGAATAAACACCAGAATCCTCAAGAATCACAATGTGCTTATAAGGAGCAACAGCAGATCTAGGTGGACCTGAAGGTAACTATTAAAAATTCAAGGAGCCTGCAATCTACCATTTAGCATGAGCAAAATTGCGCACAAATGCATCAACATAAACTCTAATGCTGTAGAACAGCCCCGTAATGATATGGGGCACCATCTTACCCTTAAACATTTACAGTTCCAAAGTCAAACCAAAAGGGAAATGCTCAAAACATATCTGAGCATATAATAAATGGTTGAAATATGTATAGCAAATGAATAATAAGTATGATAGATACACACCCCAGAAGATACATGCACACACAGATAAAAACTGATGGCTCCTCATTAATACATACAAGAATCTCTGAGTTTCAAAAGGAATTACAGAAAATACTGAAGCGCATTATACAAGGACCAAGCTAGGAATTCTGAAGACCAAGATTTTGGTTAACAAATTTAGTCATAATGAAGGTATATGCAAGAGAAGCATGGTTGGTTATACTTTACAGAACCACACGCAGTAAATACGCCAAAAATTCCAGGCATGTGGCTCCAATCTTCTGTATACATAAATGTACAATCCCACTTCTATCTGTTTGAAGGGGAAATAGGCACAACAGAAATTGATCACTAAGTCAGAGTGGATTAACTTCTGATGTTCAAGGCTCTACAAAATCTCCTCATGACGGAATCCACTATCCCCACAATCTGCACCAGGATCCAAACCACATGGAGAATCATACCACTTAGAATTGTCCTGGTAGAAACTATCAACCTGTATACAGCCAAGACCAATATCAGACACTACAGCCTCATCTTGTTGGACTGGCTTCGTTAGTTTAGTTTCCTCACAATCAAGCATGCTCTTTTCATCAAAATCACTGCATTTCAACCACTTTTCAGGCTTACAAGGTTCACTTATTAGATCTTTCTGACTTCTACACTCTGTCCTCATCTGGTCCCAAGAGATAACTTCTCCTAGAGTGCGGCCAAAACTATCTTCATCTTCCTCAATCAATTCTGTATCTTTGCCATCCCCATAAATCCTTTCATGATGATGATTACTCCAATTTGCCAAATCATTATCTCCAACCAAGACATCATCTGCGTGTCCTTTATCTGAAAGCAATCCAATTGGCTTCAAACCCACCCCAAGATTTCTAATTCTATTAACAACATCAAACAATTCTTGAGAGACCAAACCCAATAACTCATGTGGCATTTTTGAAATCTTACCTTCCAACATCCCAACTTCAGCTCTCAATTCCTGCACCTGTTGCAAAACAGAATACTGTAAATCTCCTTTATCCTTCCCAATCAACCCAAAACTATCATTTTCAATGTCCTCGCTCACTCCAAATACTGTCTCTTGGTCCATATGATAACCTCCCTTGTGACCAACAACCCGATGCATAATCCTGGCATTACCATCTAATGGCCCTGGCTCATGTCCTGAATGCACTGCATACAACTTAAAGACTGCCTTCCCCTCTTCTTGATAAACAAAAGTTTTATCCTTCTCATTATAATTTGCAATGGGCACAATAGCCCTAATACGAAACCCACACCCACAGCGCTTTGATGCATATGGCTCCCTTTTCAAAAGCTTTGATTTCTTGGCAGCAGGCTCACCTGCTCTGTGACAAGCGTAATCCTTTACCTCAGCCATGAAAGGCTTATACCTAATGTACTTCTGCCGTATGCAAAGCACTACCTTATGCTTTGCAGCCAGCTGTTGAAGTTTATCAGGAACCTCTTTAGCAGGCACATCAAAAGATTCAGCATACTCAAACCTCCGCCGCTTACTTCTCGCTGCAGAGCCAGATGAAGCTGCGGAACACACCGGGCATGCAGCAACACAAACCCTAATGTAACTTTCAGGAATTCCATAAAATTTGGCGCCTACAGTCCAAACTTGCTTAATTCTCTCTATCGTTTCCTTAAGTCCTAAATGTTTTAAATCGGTATCGCCATGATAACTCATAACTATGTCTTGCCATTGGTTAATGTGTGATACGAATTGCTGGGAATTGTTCTTGAAACAAAGGAATTCGTTACCGTTCTCATCAAGGTGAGCCGTAAGCTTGTCCTGAATGCGCTTCCAAGCTGTCAGGTACGCCGTCTCCTCATTTCGATCCTTCCACACGGCACGCCATGACTTGAGGACTGCTCGAGGGGTGGCGGTTCGGATCTCCGCAGGAGTGGCAAGCCTGTGCTCTAGGATGCAGCGGATCATAAGGGCATGGGACTCAGGATTGAAGGTGTAAAATTGGGAGGAGATATGGGGTTCTGGGCTGATAAAGAGAGGTTGGTGTGATGGGTTTTTAGGAGAAGAAGAGCCCGGAGCGCGACCCGGTGAATGAGTGGGCGAGTCAGGGGAGGAATGACTCGGAGACTCGGAGCAAGAAGAGCGGAAGAGAACGATTTCGGGAAGAGAGAAAGACGGGTCATCGGAACGGTTGGAAATGGAAGGGTGAATGTGGTTTTGGTGTGAAAGAATCGAGGAAGAAGGGTCCAGATCATGGGGATGGTGATTGAGAAAGAGATCGTCCTCAGTTTTACTGGGATTCATGGAAGAAATAGTGGAGAAGAAGACGAAGACGAAGACGGGAGAGGAAGAAGAAAGTGAAAACGGAGATAGTGAGTCCTTCTCAGTATATTGTTGTCGACTTGTCGCTAAGTTTTGGGCAGTTTTTCTGACGTTTTGGAAGGGATGCCAGGGATTTTCCCTCTCCAGTCTTGTTTACCTTTTACTACCTTGTCGATTAAATTCGTTTTCTGATTGTTACTCCCTTCTTCTTCTGTTCTAGATATGAGGCCTTAATCCTAAGAACTTTCGAAATAGAATACAATAAAGTATTTATTTATTATACATTTAAAAAATTATTTTGATTTAATATATTTAAAAAAAGTTATATAAGGATAATTTTAAAATAATATCTTAATTTTTAGAAAAATAAAGATAATAAATTTAATTTTCATTCTTAATTTATGATTAAAATAATTTTATATTAAAAATATGAGTAAGTAAATAATAATAATAATAATAATAAACATCATTATCACCATTATAAATAATAATATATTTATTATTCTAATAAAAAATTAATATTCTCACCATTCCATATATAAGAAAAGTCTTTTAATATTTTAAATGTGTGAAAAAAGAATCAAAATTTTTATTTTTAACCCTTATTAAATGCTCAATCATCATGCTCATTAGGTATATGGATTAGGGAGTTATGATAAGGGTAAAAATAAAAAAATTATACATAACACTTTATAATGTGGTCTAAAAATTTGTTGTACAAAATATTCTATATATAGAGTCACCTTTTATATATATATATATATATATATATATGAGATTGGAGGGAGTATATTAAAAAAATAATATGTTTATTGCTTTCTAATATACTACTGTACTTGAGCATTACATAAATTTAAGCATTGCGAAAATCTAAATACAAGAGAAGTTTATAATGTGGGAAATAGGGAAGAAAAAGGATATATAATCCTCGATAGCCCATAATTTGACCACTTACATCATAAATAAATCCTCTTGGACATTCAATTGTCAGATTTATGTTGAAAAATGAGTTCTATTCTTAATTAGATTTCAGTCAAGTCAATTTTAGAAAAAAAAAAGAATAATTATATTTTAAGATCAAAATAATAAATTTATTATAAAATATAACCTATTACTATTTATTCTACCAATTTCACAATTTAGTATTATAAATTTTAACACTTTCTATCCGTTAAAATTTTTTTTTATAATTAATTTACTCTATTGATTCCTAACTAAAATTCAAAAATAAGGGGAATCGACTGCCAGATATCACACAACAGAATAGACATTTAACTACATGAAATCTTGGGGCCCACAATAAAAAAACACTACATGAAATCATAACTTCAGCCAAAACTGATACAACAGTATTAGCATTAGCATGTGAAAAAGGGCCATCCCATTTGTTTGAACAAAAAATATAACTTGCGTTTTCTATAATCATTTTAGAAAGAAAAACAAAGATCAAATTATGGGAGTATGAGTGCAAACACAAAAAGATTGTTGATTTAAAGATAAAGCTAAAATCGACACAGCCAAAAGTTTCAACTGGCCGGTAATTTTTATCAGCGTCAATAAGGCCCTGCCAATATCTGATATAGTGCAAGAAAATCCCTAGATATAACAATTTTTTTATCAACTTCTCATTTGTTAACTTCTCATGGTTAGAGAAGGTGAATGTTGGATCCAAGTTAATCAAAGAACAAACGGTGATCATGACTCTCACACATCTGGTGTATGTATTGATTGCCAGTTTCCAAGGGGAAAATTGTCAATTGAATTTGCTTGCAAATTGCAATTCTTCATGGATCAGTTCCAAGAATTGTGAATACAAGCTTGATGTTGATGACTATCCTCTGAAATCATGCAAACTCAAAAAGAAGATCCAATCAATAACAGATCTCTCCACCAGAAACTTCTTTTCCAAAAATTTAATTTCTGATATACGAATGCGTAACTTTGGATGAGGCATTGAAGCACGCTGAAAGTACTGGAAACTTCCAGATGGCAAGAGAGGTGACCCACTGGTTAATCATCTTCATCAGTGATGCTCCAAACCAACCTAAACCACATTAAGATGATAGAAATATTCACCACTTTTACTTTGAAAGATCACAGAAGTGAACAATTTATAAAAAGAATGAGTTTTCTCGTCACAATACCATAACACAGAAAAGAGAAATAGCAGAATCAGATATCCAACTTTGAAGAATCGCTTCCTTTTCTCCCACTTCAGCTGATTGTAGATTTCAGTAACGTCTACCAAGTGCTGTCTCCTCATGTACCTGATGATAAGCTTTGAAGTCATATTAAGGTAGTAATATGCTGGAAAATATATTCAATAAGGTTGTATAGATAACGCCTTCAAGCAATTGAAGAAATTGTTTTTCTCTTTAATTTTAAATCTTTAAGCAAGCAAGCTTATTGAGAACCCTGTAATTTCCTAGTATGGCTAGTAAGTAGTAAAAGCATGACACAAATGGGTATAAATTATAATTTCATATAATCAGGAGCCGAAATTAAAAATACAAGGAAAAAAAAGTGTGTAATTCCATAACTCAAACTTTGATCTAGAAAAAAGCTCAATATAGCATTACAAAGATCTTTTAAAAAATATCCGAGACCAAGCTAAAAACTGAGCGTGTGAGACTAGAAGGTAGTTGTGAGAAGATTGAACATGAGGTTAAGTTCTATGCTTAATGTATCATATAACCAGATGAATAGAAGTTGTTTTTAAACCATTGTCAACACAACAAATAAATACGGTGAAAAAGAAAGACTTCAAAGACACTTTTGAAACACCCAGCTCAGAATACAGAGCGTGATTATCCATTCAATGCAATTTATTTTCTTAATCAAACAAAACGAAACTGCAAAAACAAATGTTAATGCCAATAGGTCATGGTTGAATCCCACATTGCAATGTCATTGATCATTTAAGTGGCAAAACAGCATACAATGCAATTTATATCTATCTCCAAATCATTCCTCTGTTTCAGAAATTTAATATTCCTTATCATCGTACATCAAAGAGACAATTTTCAAAGGTAATGCTACCCAAGTTTCAAATAGTCTTATACCCCATTTGGTACACTAGAACTAAGGGGTATGAAAGTAGAACAAGAAACAGAATCCATCTCTGTGCCTGTTTGGTATGTTTGAAGCAGATTTCTAAGGAAGTCCAATTCCTTAAAAATAGCATGAAGTTGGTTCCTTCTTCAAACCAAGGGAAGTTGCTACACTTCCATGGAATTGGTATTTGATGACTATTTTACCCCCACTTAAAATATTTTGGACCATTGCATCCCTGATCTTCACCTTATTTGCAGAACCGTCTTCAACATTTCTGCCCACTGCTCCTCCACCCATAGAGGCGCCTCCTCCTCCTCTGCCCACTGCTCCATCCTCTCCGCCATTGTCGTGCTGTCTCTGCCACCCTCTCACCTCAACTACCTTTTCCCAACTCCAGCAAAGCCACCTCCTGAGATGAAATTGATTCTCGCAGCTGTGGCAATTATGGTGACGGTGGCAGCATGACCGAAGCTGACGGGCAAAATTCATTCTTGCATCCATTTGTTTATTGTATAATGGTTCTTTTCAGTATATAAATTGCTTTTGTTGCTTTTTAACAGGTTAAAGCACACTGGTTCAATGCCATCAAAACCAATTTCTGGGTTTGATTATTGTCTCTGTTTTTCTGGTTTAAGTTCTGGTCTCCAAAATTATCGGTTGCTAACGTCATCTTGACTTTCTATTTGATTTATACTTGATAGATTTCTGGTTGCTCACAATTTCATGTTCAATTCTCTGGGTTTAATTTGTGTTTGATTTCTAGGTTCGATTGTTGCTCTGTGTGAAAATGCTTCTGTTATGCGATGGAGGAAGATGGGGATTCTGATTATGGCTGTCGACAGCGGTGGTTCTGATTTATGGTGGTAGATGGTGGTTTTGGCTGGGTGTTTAGGGCTTAGTTTGACAGATAGACAGACATTTTTTTTTTAATTTATCAAGGGTATTCTGGTCTTTTCATATTATAAATATACATGCCAATTAAAAAGTATATACAATTTTCATTGGTATACCAAACATACTTTTAAACTCCACTTCTATTCCTTTTCCTGTTCCACTTCCATTTCTTGTTCCTATTTTTTAGGATACCAAACGGTGCATTAAGGTACGTTCAAGTTGAGGATGTTGAAGGGCAAGAGCAGGTTTCATTGAAACCCTTCCTTTGTTTGGCAGTCATATGGAGGGAACAATAATGAAGGGTTTTTAACTAACCTTCCAAAATCTCCAAAAGTTCATCACTTCATCTTCCTCTATATTATCAAGTTCCCCCATTTGTGGGACTTTGGCAGGCAGGGTTCCTCCTAACAAGGGGAAGAAGATTATCATTTAACCATTTCTTCTTCTTTGCTTCTCCCCTTCCATTTTTTCCCCATATTTCTTCCCTTCTTTTTCCTCAAATTCACAAACAGTGCAGGATTGTGTGGATGGGGAATGACAAAGGAGAATAAAAGGGAATGTCTTTTTGGAACCTTTACCTTGTTTGTGAGTTTAACAAGAAGGGGATGATAATGAGTGACTTTCAGCTAACCTTCCAAATCCTCCAAAATCCTGTCTTTTTATATTTTTAAGTTACCATAATATTAAAGATTTTGGAGGAGAAAATTTTCCCAAACAAGGGGAAAAGGAAATTATCTTTTAATTATCCCATCCTCTCACTTCTCTTCCCTTCTTTCCCCTTCATTTTTCCTTGAATTTCTATACTTAATTACAATTTTGGGCACTGTTTACAACAATTTAACAACCTCTTGAAACTCTCTTCTTCCATATTTGTGTCCCCAGTTAACATCCTCTACTGCACCATTCAAACCTTCAAATCTCTTTCACTATAAGCAATTAAACCACCCATCACGTGTTAGGTCACAGAATTCCAGCCATTGTAATTTGCTTTCCAACCCTAAACTTTATTTGCACCAGCTGATGTCCTCTCCAGCCACGTATTATTTATAAACCCTAAGTCAGTATGAAAACTCTTAAGCTTTCTTCTACATAAACCCACATATTATTTATAAACCCTAAACTTGCACCAGCTGATGTCCACTCCAGCCAACACCCCCTCCAAAGAAGAATAAGATGATGAGCATCTTATTCAAGTTCTTTCCACTTGAAAATAATGTTGTATTGGTCGCACAACTGCCTCAGCCAGAACCTCACATACAGACACTTCAAATATTCTGTAATTTTACACACACACGCGCAAAGAAAGAAAGAAAGAAAAATATTCTCTTCAATCATATAATCTCAGGATTATTGTGGTCCTAGTGCAGAGACTTAACCAGCAAGTTCCAAGGATAAATAGTTTCGTCAGAATTTCTTCTCTTTTTTTATTTCCTTACACATTCAACATATAGTGTACCAATCATAGAACTGCATCATTTACATATCATAATTGTATCATACAAATGCTCTCAATAAATCTAGTTAAGGCATGAGTACTTGAGTTGTATTAAAGCTCTTCCAATGTAAAGGAGTTAATTACAACTTACCTGCCACATATGGATACCTTCCAACAATATTCAAATCTAAACTTAAAAGTAAAGAACTTAATGAAACTATTCTAAAATTATGAAGCTGTCCAGTGTCTGGAAATACAGTTCCTATAACATCCAATAAAATTCATACATAAAAAACTGTTCACCAGGTAATTATATGACATCACATAATTAAAAATGATTAAATTGATAAAGCAAAGGAAGAAAAACTTACAATCTCACATTGTAATATAGGTAAGGGAGAGACATTAAGAACATAAACCAGCTCCCTGTTATAAGAAGGATGAAGCATAAGACTCCTTGGATGATAAACTCTGGCAAGATAACCCAGTTTATCCGAGATGCTGAATCATAAGGGTTGATATAATCAAACTCTAGATCCACTAACAATATAAGCTGCAAAGAAAAAAGCACGGGAATGTTAAACTTTCATAGGCAAAATGGTATATTAGAGGGAAAAAAAAAAGAAAAGAAATTGATCTCTTCCAACTATACATGCAATATAAAATTAGAAGTACCAATCCAAAGCTGACAATATGTAATGTTATTTCAAGTAATTAATCATAAGACCATTCCCAATAACCATAACTTTCAAATTTATAATGGAACACTTTCATCAATTTAACTTTAAGAAGATATATGCTGATATTAATTCAATTCATACATGCCCGATCTACATGAATATGCATAAACTGAAAAAAAAAAATTTCTTATGAGCTTGAGTTGCATGACAACGGGAAAAGAAAATTGAAGGAGAGGAAAAAATTTTTCCTTTCAACTGAAATTTTCCTGAGACTTGAATTAAGTACATTGCCGTCAAAATTATTCATATATGCACATACATAATACATGAATAGTCAAATAAAGAAAAAGAACCATCTATAACAATTAACTGACAAAAAATTCTAAAGTTAAGACAGTAGATCCCTTTATGAAGAAGTGAATTTTCTACAAGCAAGAACTAAAATATATGTCCTATAATGCTCTTTACATTATTTTATCCATCTGAAGAGGTTTCTTGTTTGGGGGAATTATTGAACCGCAAGAAATGCGTGATTGGAAAGAGCAAGAATCAATTAAGAAAGAAGAAGATTGAAATTCCATGGAAAAAGAAATAGTTTTTCAATTAATTGAAAAATAAATCATGTCCAGCACCAGATAGTTTTGTTCAAGGCGGTATATTCCTTAATTATGAACTGTATTTTCCACAATTGAGATCGAAATTTATGTCTTATTATCCAATCTATGGTTTTAGCTATCTTATAATAAAGGTTTCTTTTTTCTAGAAACTATTAAACTGCAACAATTAATGCCGGATTGGGGAATAGTACGAAGTAAAAGAAAATAAAAGGCCAAAGCATAGAAGAGGAAATTCATGAGAATCAAAGTTGAAAAACATGTTGTTGGTCAGAGAGTTAAATAAAACAAAGGGAATTCAGAAACGCTGATTGAGATGTGCCTGATAACCGAGAAGACAAAGCAAGGCCATAATCAGGAAAAAGGTCAAGAGCCACAGGAGTATCTCCGTCATAGCAACCACTGCAGCACCTCCCACCCTCTAACTGTCTCACTTCGTTGGATTTTGATGTTATGTCGGTTATCAATTGAATTCCTCAGGCTTCGTTTCCCAGTTTTCAGTTCGAGTCTCTTTTGGTGAAAGTTTCTCCTTCGATTTTGATTTGGGAAAAGTTATTCCCCTCATCCCAAGTCTCTCATTTAACTTTTTAAGTTAATTTTTTTTAGTTAAAAATTATATTATAATTATAAATATAATTAAATTAAATCTTTTAATCCCTTTCCTTTATTAATATTATTGGAGGAATTTTACTATTTATAAGCATTATTCACTCTCTCTTCCCTAGTTAGTCACTGAGATTTTGTATTTCATAATTTTGAAGACTCTTGATAAGTATTATTCTTTTTCTCTTTTTTCTCGTTGGTCATTAAGATTTTGTATTTCACTTTATGATTTAGCATTTTTTAAGTGAAAGTGCTTGTTAAATATGCTGACTTTTCAAGAGGAAGAGTAAATTAGGTAGACTAAAATTCTCTATAAAAGTGTAAGAGAGCAGTGAAAGTAAAAGTGAAAATAAAATAGAGTATAAAATATATTCAAGTAAAAAATAAGTTAAGGGAAGAGAAGACACAAATATTTGTCTTGGTTCGGTCTCTTTCTCTTGACTTACGTCCAGTTCTCAAACTACCACTTGAAATATTCCACTATTTTGCAAGAATTCTATGGGTTTCTTGCAATATCTCAGTACAGCTTAATGCTCTGTTCTAAGAGCTTATAATATTACTCTCTGCACTCTAACTAAGTGCTTCCCAAATCCCTTGTGAAATCATCTCACAAGAAAATTTTTCTTCCAGATGAAGATAAAATTGATTACAGCAAATAAACTCTCTAATTTAGAGTGTATATGAAAGTTGAAGTACAAGATATGAAGTGTGTGAGGGCAGAAGATGTTGACTCAAGAATTTTGCAGAGTTTCAGTATATACAATGTAAAATCGTTACCCACACTTTCAAATGAAATTCTATTTATAAATTTATGTCTTAACTATTCGTTAGAGACAAGATCTAGCCATTAGAGACGTTACCCTTACTCTATAAAACTATCCGTTCGCCAACCATATTTAATGCGTCTGACATCTAAAGTTTGAATTTTGGGGAGTTAACAGACAAATTTCGCAGAGACCGTAAGCTACAGATTTTAATGTTAAATTTTGAATTTTGTCTGTTGTAAATCAAAATTAGAATTTTCATTTTGACAAATGTTTTTATGTTGGAACATATAAATTTTCAAATCTAAAGCAGTTCAAGTAAGTGTGAACAATTGTTCCATATTGCTACAATGCCTTCGAAGTTAGAAATTTCAGTGCCCAAAATTCGTCTGTCAATGAGCAACTCAATATGGTACAAAAGTTCTTCTTTTTGAAATTTGAATGTTCAAATACCAAAGTTTGTCTGTTAGAGAGATCTCTTATCAGACTTAATTCAAAATTTGAATTTCTGAAGACTGAAATTCGTCTATCAGATGAGCATTTGAACAGACTTATAAACTATCTTTTCAAAGTTTGAATGTTTCAAAATCAAAGTTCGTCTGCCATAGGATTGACTTGGAACTCTTTTCAAACTTTACTTTCATATGAACTTTGACATATCTTCAGACGAATTTTTCATTTTTCATAGTTTGTGTTTTATCCAAAATTCAAATTTTCAAAGATGAAATTCGTCTGTCAGAGGACCTCTTTTCAGACTAACATTTTTTTTTAATCCGGAGTTCAAATTTTAGATATCAAAATTCAAATTTTCAAAGTAACAAATCAAATTTAACACTTCAAAATTCGTTTGATAGTGAGAATTTTTTAAATACTTCATGAGTTATTATAAAAACACATTTTTAAAACATTTGTGGGCAAAATCAAAACTTTTTACTTATGTAAATACAATAAGAAATCCTACATCTAATCTTAAACTCATTTTTCATGGATTTCTTCACTTGAAATCTTTTGTACATCTTTGATATCTTCCTTCCAAGCTCCAGTTGGTTTGGAATCATCAAAACACTTGATTCAACATCCTCCCCCTTTTTTATGATGACAAAACAACTTTAAACTGAATTAGTACTTGGGTTTTGTTACATTCTAGAATGCTTCTAGAATTATCCTCTCTTTATGTACATTATTCTCCCATTATTTTGTAAATCTTCTATATTTATTAGTCATTATTAGGTAGGTTCATTATTTCGTGTATATATTGTAATCTCTTTTCTGAGTAATACACACACTTTTTCTTTCCAATATATTTTATTATTTTACAGCATTGAGCATGGTATCAGAGCCCCTTTTTTACCCCTTTTCAGTTGCCTTACAACGTCTTTGTCTTAGATCTGCCACCCTTCGTTGCTCCACTGCACACATGCGCTGCACCACCATCCTCAACAGCTGAAGATCGGCCGGACCACCAAATCTGGCGACCCTCCTCCTCCACACGTGCCCCCACGTGCTGCACGTGGATCTCCTTCCAACTTGCTCTCGCCGGCATGTGAAGGCACATCTGGTCTCCTTTCTCACCGTCATTTGCTCCACCGTGCTTGTCTTGACTCTGTGCTTTTGTCCCTGTGGTCTATTATCTGAACTTCCACCTTTCTACAAACTCCTATTTTGCTGTCCTTTTCATTTTTGCATAGTATGGAAAAAATAGAGGCTGCCTAACATATATTTATCATTTTGAATGGGTCCAACTATTGACTTTGGTTGGAAAACATGCGAGGCTTTTTGAAAGGTCGGAAATTACGGAGATACGTTACTGGTGACATTAAATTCCCTACTCGCGAAGCTGTAGAAACTAATTTGAAAATTAATGAACGACTAGATGAATGAGATAGTAAAAGTAATCAAATTATTACATGGTTCCGGAATAATTCCACTCCCAGTATCCATCAACAATTTGGGCATTTTGACACTGCTAAAGAGGTATGGGATCATCTTTCTAGTCGCTATACCTCTTCTGACTTGTCTAACCAGTTTCAGTTACAGAAGGACCTTAGTATTCTGAGACAAGAGAAGGGTCAACCACTGTTTGAGTTTCTTGCCAAGATTGAATCTATTTGGGATCAGCTGGCATACTCGGAGCCCACTTTCAAATGTGAAGAAGATGCTCAAGCCTTCTTTAAATACAGAAATCAGCTTCATCTCATTTAGTTCTTGATGGCTCTTACTGATGATTTTGAGCATGTTCGGGCTTCTTTGCTGCACCAAAGCCTATTAGCTACTCTTGAAGATGCTCTTCCTCATCTCCAGTCTGAGGAAACCCATTTGGGTCTGCTTCAGCGAACTCCCGAGATGGCCTTTGCTACTTCTGGATGAAATTTTAAAGCTTGTCATCGTTGTCCTCAATCTACTCATACTTTTGATCAATGCCCATTTATTGAGTGCCGCACTTGCCAAAAGAAGGGTCACATTGCTACAAATTGTCCAACCTTGTTCTGTCAATACAGCAAGAAGACCAGGCATCTTATTGATTAGTGCCCCACTCGTCCTCCTAGATCTGATCAAGGAAAGCCAACTAGATCTAGTTCCTTCTCATCCAAGCTTGCTTTATCTACCTCTGATGAGGCACCTGCCACTGCTTCTGTTTCGGGATCCTCTACTGTTGACCTTGAGGCCTTACTTCTCAAGCTTATCACCAATACATCTAGTTAACATGCTGCTTTAGCCACTCCTTCAGGTACATCATCTTGGTTCTTTGATTCTGCTTGTTGCAAACATATGACTAGTTAGGCAAACTGTTTCTCTTCTATGTCACCTAATACCACTGCTCACCCTATACATACTGCTGATAACTCCCAAATGCCTGTTAACCATGTTGGTACTGTTTCTTTGCCCTCTCTGTCCCTTTATGACACCTACTTTGTCCCTGCTATTAGTTTTAACCTTATTTCTGTCAGACAAATTGTTGATATGGGTTATGAAGTATTGTTTAACAAACATGGTTGTACTATATTTGATTCTCATACAGGATAGATTGTAGGGACTGGGTGTAAGGTTGGGCGTATGTTCGAGCTCCAATTGATGCATCTTCCTAAAGTCACTTCTCCTAGATTGTGTGTCGCTTCTATAACTTCATCTCTCGAATTGTGGCATCACTGTCTTGCTCAGCCCTCTTTAACTACTTTGCGTCCTTTACTTTGTAGTGGTATTTTAGGTCCTGTTGATGTTCAGTCTTTGGATTGCATCTCTTATCAACTTGCTAAATAGCCTGCTTTATCATTTAATAAAAATGACTCTATTGTCAATTCGCCTTTTAACTTAATTCATTCTGATGTTTGGGGCCCCGCACCTATGAGCGGTTTACGATATTTTGTAATTTTTGTTGATGATTTTTCCATCTTCACTTGGCTTTATATGATGAAAAATCGATCTAAGTTACTTGATGTCTATATTAAATTTGCCACTATGATTCATACGCAATTCTCAAAAGTTATCAAAATTTTTCATTGTGATAATACCTTGGAATATCGTGATTCTAAATTGCTCAGTTTTCTTGATACTTAGGGCACCCTCTCTCAGTACTCTTGTCCCTATACCTCTCAACAAAATGGTCGGGTTGAACAAAAACACCGTCACATTCTTAATTCTATTAGAGCCTGCTCATTTCATCTTCCTGTCCTGAGCGCTTCTGGGGAGAAGCAGCTTTGATTGATACTTACTGCATTAATATAGTTCCTACCTCTGTTTTGGGTAACATTTATCCATTTGAGCGTCTTCATGGTACCCCTCCTGACTATAATCTTCTAAAAGTTTTTGCTTATGTTTACTTTGTTCTTCTTCATTCTCATGAGATTTCTAAACTGCACGCTTGTGCTTGTGTCTGTTGCTTCCTTGGTTATGACCCTGAGCATAAGGGTTATCATTGTTGGGACCCTCTCCCTCACTGCATTCGCATTTCTCGTCATGTTGTCTTTTGGGAGCATGTCTAGTTTTCATCTTTGACTGACATTTCCTATGTTCCTCCTCCTTCGCCTTCTATTTTTACCAATACTTTTGTTGACCTTTTTCCTAGTGACTCAGGTACAACTTCAACCACTGAGCCGGATCACACGCCTGACTTCACGCCCTCTCAAGATGATCCTACTGTCTCTGAACCTCCAATACAAGCTACTGAGCCCACATCGTCCGATGACCCTCGGCCCACCCATGTAAGATGTCCTCCTCCTTCCCTTAGTGATTACCATTATTTTGCTACTATTCTTCAGTTTTAGGAACCCCAATCCTTTAAGGAAGCCTCTCGTGATCCCCTTTGGCAACAAGCTATGGATGATGAATTGCAGGCCTTAGAGAAAATGTACAATTGGGATCTTGTTGATCTTCCTCCTGGTAAGACTCTAGTTGGCTGCAAATGGATCTATAAAAATAAAACTAATGCTGATGGATCTTTGAAGCAACACAAGGCCTACTTGGTGGCCCCAGGATTTACACAAGAGTATGGTATTGATTATGAGGAGACGTTTTCTCTTGTTGCTCGGATTACCTCTGTCCATAGCTTCCTTGCCATTACTGTCGTTAAGCATTGGTCTCCTCATTAGATGGATGTTAAAAATGCCTTTCTGAATGGTGATTTAGAGGAAGAAGTCTACATGAAGCCTCCTCCTAAGTATCAACATCCGACTGGCAAGGTTTGCCATCTCCGTCAAGCTCTGTATGGCCTTAAGCAGGCACTTCGTGCCTGCTTTGCTAAGTTCAGCACCACTATGAGCCAATTAGGCTTTACTTGTAGCCCTCACGATTTTGCTCTATTTGTTCGCACTACAGCTCAGGGCCTTGTTCTACTACTATTATATGTAGATGACATGATTGTCACAGGTAGTGATGTTACGGGTGTCCAGGAACTTAAGACTTATTTGGGACATCAGTTTGAAATAAAGGTTCTTGGTCAACTTAACTACTTTCTTGGTCTTGAGGTACATCATGGGCAGGATGGTATTACTCTTTCTTAGGCTAAATACGCATTTGATTTGATCTCTCAGGCATATCTTTCTGACGAGGAGGTTGACAATACTCCTATTGAGCCTAATGTTCACTTTACTCCTATTGACGGCACCCCACTGGAGAATCCCACTCATTTTTGTCAACTAGTTGGGGGACTCATCTATCTTACAGTGACTCATCCAGACATTACCTATGCAGTTCACATAGTCGGCCAGTTTATGTCTACACCTCGGACTACCCTCTATGCAGCTGTTCTTAGAATTATTCGTTATGTTCGAGGTACCCTGTATCATGGCCTTCACTTCTCTGCTAGCTCTTCTCTTGCTCTCCAAGCATATTCTGATGCTGTTTGGGGTGGTGACCATGCTGATCGATGGTCTATGTTCACCACCAGGATATACCGCAAGTGTACGGGCCGAGGTCTAGTAAAGTGATGAGTGAGTATCGTTTCCACAGGGACTTAGATCACAAAGTGGTCAAACATTGGACATTGCATTTTTGATCAATGTGAGCAACATAAATTAAAAGTTTGCTATTCAATTAATATCAACTATGCATAACAAGCGTATAAAATTAGTAGCAAGGACAATTAGGACTTGTGAAATTCAAAGAGATCTAGGATTATTCATTCCCCTTGTATTTCATGAATACCCGCTTAAGCTCTTTTTATAATTGTTCTTAATGCAAAATTATGTTAGTCAGGATGCTAGTTTAACTATCTGTGCTCTCTCGAATCTCCAAATAGCTGTTCAGTTTAATTAATTAAGTAATCTCTTACTAGTTAATTAAACTCTCACATTCACTTCAAATCCTAATTCACTATATGAGGTTAGTGAGTATATCTCTACCCCACTAACAAAACTCGTCACTTAACTAAGCAAGATTCAAGTTATCACATGACCCAACTCAAGTTCTCTATGTAAGTTAACTCTCTCAAGCATAACTTAAATAAACTAGACAATCTTATTGATGGCCAAGCAATAAGAGGCATTAAGATTAGAGTTAAATCACCATAAAGATTGCATTAATCACAATTATCATAGAGAAATGAATATTCAATCCATACAAGAGTTCAGAATAATCCTAGTGATGGAGTACTAGCCACTCATGCTCAACAACATCATAACCATACGTATCCCAATCAAGATCATTATTGAATAAAGCTGAGACAAAAAGGAAGGAGATGCAAGAGAACCAAGAGGGAAGCTTGAATCTCTTCAAACTCCAAACCTTAGCTTCAATCTCCTTCAAGATGTAAGCCCTAGCACACCCAAGCTTCTCCAAGAAGAGTTCTCCAAGTCTCCCTCGTGCCCTAGCTTCCCTCTCGAATCTCTTCAATCCCTCCTTAAGAATACAACGTTCGAGTGAAGCTTTGCGTTTTGCTGACGAGGGGTTCTCGCCGTGGCTATAGGATTCTGGCCGCGGCCTCATATCATGTGGATGTGCTGTTTCGTGTCTTGCTTGTCTTGAGGCCGCGGCCTCATATCTTGTAGCCGCGGCGTGGTGAGCTTGGCTTAGCCATTTTTCTTCTCTGTCTGCATGAGGCCGCGGCTATATTCTTTCAGCCGCGGCGTGGACTCTCCAGAAGCTCATTCCCTCCTTTTTTTTTTCTGTGATCTCCAAACGTACTCCAATGTTCTCCCATGCTTACCTATTATGCCTACAATAAATGAAAGAATTTAAAAATCTTTCATGGGGATAAAATAATGCATAATAAGATAAAAATATACTGTCATGCATAATTAGGATTACACTTCATATTCTCCTATCCTGAGCATCAAGTATGTACATATATGAATGTGTAACAAAAGAAAAAGGTGCTGAAATGATGTAATTTGGTATGATTAACAGTCTACCACTAGCTTCTATATTTTCCTTGGTAATTTCCTTGTTTCTTATAGAAATAAGAAGCAAACCTTAACTTCTCGTTCCAGTGTTGAATCCAAATATCGTGCACTAGCTGACATGACCTCTAAAGTTCTCTGGCTTTGTTGGCTGCTTGATGTGATGGGGGTATCCTAGACAACCTCCACAGACATCTATTGTGATAGTCAAGTTGCTATCAAGATTGCTCACAATGATGTGTTCCATGAGCGAACCAAGCATATTGAGATTGATTGTCATTTTAGTTAGTAACATGTTGTTCGTGGAACCATCCGAGTTGTTCCTATTCAGATGAAGCACTAGCCGACTGACTTGTTCACTAAGTCCTTTCATCTAGGGGGGTTCCAGTTTCTAGTAGAAACACAAGCTACTTCCTGTTAAGCCATCTTGAGTTTGAGAGGGGGATGTTACATTCTAGAATGCTTCTAAAATTATCCTCTCTTTATGTACATTATTTTCTCATTATTTTGTATATCTTCTATATTTATTAGTCATTATTAGGCAGGGTCATTATTTCGTGTATATATTGTAATCTCTTTTCTGAGTAATACAAACGCTTTTCCTCTCCAATGTATTCTATTATTTTACAGCATTAAACAGGTTTGCTTCTAAGAGCTCCCCCTCAACATATGCATTAAAATTTGAAGATAAGTGCAACATGTACAACAAATCAAAATGGAGAATCTCATTGATTCATTCAAAGTTTTAGTATAAAGATATGACATTGCAAACACAGAATTCAAAGGCAAGAATATCATTCATTTTAAATGAGATACAAAAGAAGACTAAGCAATCCTAAGATCTAATCACTTTTTCTTGGGCTTGGACTTCTTACTGTAGGTCTTACCAGATGTTTCTGCAGTAGATTTCCTAGTTTGTTCAGATGACTTCTCCCTCTTTTTGGCATCATCAGAAATTTGAACATGTATAGCAGGAGGAGGTATCTAGGATACTGGAATTGCTCGAAGAGGCACAGGAGGAGAGGTTACAGGCAGATCATCTTCAAGTTGATCATCCTCAGCATCTTTAATTATTTCCTGAACTTCCTTCTGAAGATTGGCAAATCTAAACCTTTGTGCTAAGATCATGCCATATTGAGGAGATAAGAGTTGACGAGTAGGAGGAGGAAACATCTCATCAAGCCTTTGTTTTTGAGCTTGCACAATAGCATCATGTGTAATAGCTGTAAGATCCACGTAAGGTACAATACTTTTCTCCTCATTTAGGGCAGCTTGTATGAATGGTGCGGTAGAGATGACTGCCACCAGTTTCTCCACTTGCTTAGATTCTTAAATAGAAAGAATTAAATCCTGAGTGTCTTCAGCAATAGGCTTAGGGGAACCTGCTTCTTGAAGAGCTTCTTCCTTCATGCCATAGCCCAAGGGTGGACTAGGGCTTGCTTTATTGCTGGAGGCCTGTGGTATGGACAAAGTGCTAGCAGCCTCAATAGCATGTACATCATCATCTGGTTCAGGGGAGGCTAGCATAAAAGGACTTGGAGGTTCAGGAGTAGCATACTTGACAAGCTCATAGAATCTTGGCTGAGGTGGAGCTGATGTGGAGAGAATGGCACTCCTGATGTCCTCATAAGTATCAGCAACCACTTTCATATTCTTTGCCAACTAATGAATCTGATCTTATAGATAAGTAAATTTGGCATTTTGCTCATCCATAATGCCCAGCATGAGTGCAGACTCAGTGATCTTGGTTGCTTTAGCCTAGGTGGAAGGAGTAGATAGCCCCGGTGTTTGAGTAGGCTAAGATGGAGTAGATACAGATTGAGTGGGCTGAGGAGAGGATTGTGAAGGTAGAGCAGCCCCAGAGGTTCCTGCTTGTTGTTGTTAGGAGCCATCTTCTTCAAGGAAAAGATCTTCTGTCTTCCCAGCTCCCTTATCAATCCATCTACCATCCTTCCTTTCTATCCCTATCCTTTGTAGTTTTTCCTCTTTAAAGATTTTAGTAGGCTTGCCCTTTCCTTTTTCCAGGTGTTGGATCCTGGCATACTGAAGTATCTTGGAGATGATTGAGAAATATGGTAAGGTGAAATCTTTCCTTTAATCTCTTACCTTGATCATGCATTGAAGGATGATATGCCTCATATTGATCAGCTTGCCACGCATAAGTGCTGTCATCACATGTGCTTCAGCCTTTGTGATCAGATTGAAACTGCCTCATTTGTTGAATATAATCCTAGACACAATGTAGTGGAGGATTCTGACTTAGGCACTGAGGTCAGTTGGTTTCAGCAAACTCAGAAGTGGCATGTTCTCTTTTCTTCTGAACAATGTGTTCAGTACAATGCTTTTTTTGTAATTTAGAAAAGGACCTACTTTCTCATCTGCAACCTCATCTTTATTCATGTAATTTGAGGTAGAAATGTCAATTTTCAATTAATCCTGCCCAGGAATCTCCAGTACCTCATTGAAGGTCTCATCTGTTAGCCAGATGGTCCTAGATCTTAGATTTTCTTCCCATTTTTCTTTCTTGCCATTGTGCTTTAGGGAGACATACCAGGTCTTAACAACCTCATCATCATATTTTCCAATATTTCTAACAAATTCTTATACTTAAAAGTTGTTAGAAATAAGGAATTTTTCCATATTTACACAGTGAGGCTTAATTACCTTTTTGCTGGCAAACTTGATAGTATTTTCTCCCAGAATATAGGTATTGCTTCACAATGGCAGCGTAGTTAACTGGTATTCTCCAGACTCAGTGCTAGAGGAGAAAGAAGAAGAGGCAGGAGCAACAAGAACAACATGTATAGGTTTTTTCGAGGGAGTTGGAGCAGATTTCTTTAAGTCTGCCCAAGGAGATGTTTTCTGCTTCTTGGAAGGAGTTCCCCTGCTAGATTTGCCCTTCCTTTTTTGAGTTTCATCCTCCTTGGAGGCGTATTAAGATTTAACAACTCTCTTTGGTTGTAACTCTCCTTTTCCAACTTCTGAATTTTTAACTCTCGCCATTCTCGTAGAAGAATGATACAAAAAGATGCCAGGAATGGGTTTATAAGGTACGAAAAGAAGTTTAATCGGTAAGAAATGAAGATTCACAAATGGAGTTAATAGTAATTAAAGAGAGAATTTGAACAGACTTGAGAAAAAGATGAATAGGGTTGCGTCTGTTCAAAGGGGGACCTTTGGTTTTAATGATTGTAACCATTCAACAGATGAATTTTGAGGGGTCAAAGTTTGAACTTCAAGCAATTACAAGTTAACCCATAAGGAAAGGCTTACTGATAGATGAATTTTCATCTTGAAGTTCTTCTATCATAAGCTTAGTTCAGAGAACAAGAGACAAACAGATGAACTTTGATTCAACAAAGTTAGAATTTCATGAATTCACACAATAGCCAAACATGAGCAAAACAAGCAACAGACGAATTTTACCCATGAAAGTCCATCTTAAAGAGACTTATCACAAAAGCAAATTTCAACAAATGAATTTGGATTCAAAAATTCGAATTTCAAAATTTTTGTAAAAGAGTTTCTAAAATATGAATTTTGAGATATGGAAATTTGTATGATAAGCATTTTTAATAGAGTCAGTATTCCCATTTTATTTCTAAAATTTGAATTTCTACTATCCAATAGACGAATTTCGAGGGTTATGAAAGTACTATTGCAGTGTGCCATCAATTGAAATTTGTCCGATAAGCATCTAAGTTCGAATGTTGAGCATGTTAATTCATTCAAAAATGCGATTCAACGTGGAAATTCATCTAATAATCATTTAAAATGTGAATTTCAAATTTCTAAACTTACAGATATGGTTTAGAAGTTCGAATTTTCAGCTTCTTTCAGCATCTTTTGATTGTGCAGGTCTGATTTGCTCCATTATACATATCTATTATCATTTAAACTCATGTGGAGTACCTGCAACATATCTCAAACATACTCCAATGCTAAAGATAGTATTAATCCAATGTTAGAAATTTTAAATAGGTGTATATAAGGGCTTACTTACAGTTCATTGGGATTTACTATACCTAATTCCCTTCTAATTTTGCAGTGTCTATCTTCTGCAAGAGGCTTAGTCAAAACATCTGCAAGTTGATTTTTAGTAGGGATATATTCCAATCTGTTATCTCCTTTCAAAACATGATCCCTTATAAAGTGATGCCTTACTTCAATATGTTTTATTCTTGAATGCATGACATAATTCTTTGTGATAACAGATAGTACTTTAATTATCACACATTATTGATATTTCCTTTATCTTAATCTCAAGATCTTCAAGTTGCTGCTTCATCCAAAGGACTTGAGTACAATAGCTGCTAACTACAACATGTTCAGCTTCTGTAGTGGAGAGAGCCACACTATTCTACTTCTTGCTAAACCATGAAACCAAGGATCCTCCAAGGAATTGACATGTTCCACTTGTATTTTTTCTGTTAGTTTTGGATCCAGTAAAGTCAGCATCAATATATCCCATTAGTTCCTCTCCATTTCCCTTTGGATACCAAAGTTTTATCTATGATGTTCCAATTAGATATCTGAAAATTCTTTTCACAGCCATTGCATGGGATTCTTTGGGACATGATTGGAACATTGCACACATACAGATATTGAACATAATGTCAGGTCTACTAGCTGTTAGATATAGTAAAGAGCTAATCATTTTTCTATATTGAGTTATGTCAAAGGTCTTTCCTCCTTTATCCATATCAAGTTTTGTTGTAGTAGCCATATGAGTCCCCATTGACTTGGCGTTTTCCATGCCAAACTTTTTCAACAACTCTTTCAGATATTTTGATTGATTGAGGAAGATGCCATCATCACATTGCTTAATTTGCAATCCAAGGAAGAAGTTAAGCTCACCCAACATTGACATTTCGAATTCACCCTGCATTAGCTTAGAGAAATTCTTGCAGTGAGATTCATTAGTAGAACCAAATATAATATCAACATAAATTTGAACAATAAGTAAGTCTTTATTTTCTTTCTTGGTGAATAGAGTTGTATACACTTTTTCTTTATTGAATCCCTGTTCATATAGAAAATTACTTGACTTTTCATACCATGCTTTATGAGCTTGTTTTAAGCCATAAAGGGCTTTCTTCAGTCTATAAACATGATTTGGTTTTGTTGAGTCCTTAAAGCCTGGAGGTTGATCAACATAAACTTTTTCCATGATATATCCATTTAGAAAAGTATTTTTTACATCCATTTGATATAACATTATGTTTTTCATGCATGCATAGGCTAAGAGGATTCTTATAGCTTCCAATCTTGCAACTGGAGCAAAAGTTTCCACATAATCAATACCTTCTTCTTGATTGTATCATTTAGCAACTAATCTTGCTTTATTTCTAATGATTGTTCCTGATTCATCAAGTTTATTTCTAAAAACCCATAGTGCCAATAATAGGGTAGACTTTAGGTCTAGGCACTAAATCTTAAACTTGATTTCTTTCAAACTAATTTAATTTATCTTGCATAGCTAGTATCCAGTATTCATCAGTTAAGGCTTTTTCAGTACACTTAGATTCAATTTTGGAGACAAAAGCACAATTGTTCATTTGATCCTTAAGTTGTCTTCTAGTTTTAACTTTTTCTTGAACATTCCCAATCACTTGATCAACTGGATGATTCCTTTGATATCTCCAAGCTCTAGGGAGTTCTTGAGACATTTCCTCATTATGTTCAAATTCAAGATCTTTTCCTAAATGTCTTCCTCTACGTTAGTAGATTCAAATATTTTTAGAGGTTCAATTTTATCTTCTTCAGAAAAATTCAAGTTCTTAAAGTTAGAGATAAGATCATCTTTATCAAAGACATGCTTGGAAACAATTTCATTCTCAATAAACATAATATGCACAGATTCTTCTATACTTCTAGTCTTTTTGTTGAAAACTCTATAAGCTTTACTCCTACTAGAATAACCTAGAAATATACCTTCATCAGATTTGGCGTCAAACTTACCCAGATTCTCCTTTCTGTTGTTGTGGATGAAACATTTACAGCCGAATACATGTAAGTGTGATAGATTTGTCTTCCTTTCTTTGTATAGCTCATAAGGTGTCTTCTCCAGAATTGGTTTGATGTAGGCTCAGTTAATGATATAGCTTGTTATGTTTACTGCATCAGCCTAGAAAATTTGAGGTAGCTCCTTTTCGTTCAGCATTGCTCTTGCCATTTCTCCAATTATTTTGTTCTTCCTCTCCACCACTCCATTTTGCTGAGGAGTCCTTGGTGCTGAAAAGTTGTGATCAATTCCATGCTCTTCATAGTACTCCATAAAGCTTGAATTTTCAAATTCTCCTCCATGATTAAACCTAATAGACACAATAGAAATACCTTTCTCATTTTGCATTTTCTTGGCTAAGGTTACAAATGCATCAAATGTTTCACTTTTGGAAGAAAGAAACAAAGTCCAGGTAAATTTAGAGTAATTATCTATAATCATAAGTATATACAGGTTTCCACTAATGCTTTTTACTCTAGATGGACATATGAAGTCCATATGCAATAGTTGCAATAGTTTAGATGTGGTGATTACATTTTTAGATTTGAAAAATGATTTGGTTTGTTTTTCTTTGAGGCATGCATCACATTCTTTATCTTTTTTAAAAGAGATTTTCGGTAAACCAGTGACTAAATCATTCTTAATCAATTTTGATAGCTGGTTTATGTTAAAATCCCCCATTCTTCTATGCCACTACCAACTATCATTATTTTTACTAATTAAATAGACAGAATCTAAGGAAGAAGTTTATCAAGATTAATGGTATAGCAGTCACCATCCCTTTGAGCCTTGAGGATTACTTTACGATCACTTTTTTGGATGACCAGGCAGAACTTTGAGTTAAACAGTACCTAGTTCCCTTTGTCACATATCTGACTCACACTCAGCAGGTTGTGATTGAGTCCAACTACAAACATCATCTCTTCTATAGATGTTTCTGGATTTTTGCCCATAATACCAATGCTAACTATTCTGTCATATTGGTCACCTCCAAAGGTCACCTTTCCTCCTTTCTTATCTCTAAGGGTGATGAACTTCTCCTTATCACTAGTCATATGGCTTTAGCAAGCACTATCCATATACCATTTGTTGCTTTTTCTTACTCCAAGACAAATATGCAAAACAAGGTTCAAATTTTCCTTTCAGGTACCCAAATCTGCTTGGGTCCTTTTCTGTCAGTGGCATTTTTCCTAAATATAAATGTACTTTTGGGATTCCATTATATCTTCCTGTCAAGTCCATTTTTCTTCAATAAACATGAACTGACAATGTGTCCCTCTTTGTTACAAAAGTGATAAGTGGTAAAGAGACTGCTAGATTGTAATGCAAGAAGAAAGCAATGCAGATAATATTTTTATTTCATATATTTTGGTTGGACATAGGATTCAATATATTTTGAAGTGTGATTTTTCTTTTCATGTCAATCAGCATGCACAAAATGCCTCATATACAGATTTTGATTTTTCTTTTTATTCTTTTCTTTAATTGCATAAGGATCATAGCCAAGTCCAACTTTTCCTTTTGCAATTCTTTGACTTCCCATTAAAGCAAATAACATATATTTACCTCTAATAAGCCTAACCATAATCTTCAAAAGATATTCATTAGTCTGCTTCAGTTCAATACATGATGTATAACAAGCAGATTCAGCTTTATGCAGAGATGTAATGTCAGAGATTTTGCAATTAGATTATAACTTGCTAATCTTTTTCTTAGCCTGTTTTAGTTCTTTAGAAGTTTTAATAAACTCATCATACACATCATGAAATGCATTAAGCAATTTAGAATAGGAAGGTTCAGATTCATATACCTCATTTTCATGATCACTATTAGATGAGCTTGGAATCTCTATAGATACAAGTGCCATTAGGCAGATATTGGCAATTTCTTCCTCATCATCATCTTCTTCATCTGAGCTGTTGCCCCAGATTAATGAAATGTATGCCCTCTTCTTCTTGCCCTTGTCAGCGGCTTTCTTTTCCTTCTCTTGCTTCTTTAGGAATTATGAACAATTACATTTGATGTGCCCTTATTTTTTGCATTCATAGCATGTGACAGGCTCTTTGCCTTCTTTCTTGTTATCTCCAGCTGCTTCTTTTTTGAAGAATCATTTATTTCTTTTCTTATTATGGAACCTTCTGAATTTTCTTACCATCATAGCCAGAGTTTCTTCATCTAATTCTTCACCATCATCAGATTCCTCTTCCTTTTCTTCTGCAGCTTTTAAAAGCAAGGCCCTTTTTCTTCCTGTCTTGACCTGCTTCCTTGAGAACTTTCATTTTTCCCTCATACTCTTCAAGACTACCAAAGAGTGTAGTGACAGAAGCCATGACTCTGCTCTGGCTTCTTCTATTGCTGTTACTTTAGGTTAACATTCTAGAGGAAGAGCTCTAAGGATTTTTCTGACTTTCTCTGGTTGAGTGTACTCCTTGCCAAGACTCTTCAGTTGATTCACAATGAGGGTAAATCTCTTTTGTAGCTCTTTGATACTCTTATCTTCTACCATTCTGAAACTTTCATACTCACCAATGTAAGAGTTCAATTTGTTCTCCTTTACTCCAGTGATTCCTTCATGAGCAATTTCTAGAATGTCCCATATATCCTTGGCTGTGAAATATTGTGACACCCTATACAATTCGTCCTGGTTTAATGCATTGATCAGGCAGTGTTTTGCCTTAAAGTTCAGCAGGACTCTTCTTTTATCTTCCTCATTTCACTCGTCTTCTAGTTTCTCCTTATATTTCCAATCATCCTGCTACTTCATTGGGATGAAATCTGCCTTTTAGATGACAGAGATGTCCAGATCAATGGACTGGAGATAGATTTGCATTCTCATCTTCTAGTATCTATAGTGCTCTCCACTGAAACCAGGAGGTCTATTTGTTTTGTTTCCTTCTGGTAGAATACTCTCTCCAAAATCAACCATTGATTTTCCCGAATTGTTAGATTCTTTGCTTGGGAAATCGGGCTTTGATATCACTTGTTAGATATGTTGACTTTCCAATAGGGGGTGAATTGAGAAGATTAAAATTCTCTGCAAAAGTGTAGGAGAGCAGTGAAAGCAAAAGTGAAAATAAAACAGAGTATAAAATATATCCAAGTGAAAAACAAGATAAGGGAAGAGAAGACATAAATATTTGTTCTGATTCGGTCTCTTTCTTTTGACCTACGTCCAGACCTTAAGCTACCACTTGAGATTTTTCACTATCTTGCAAAAATTCGGTGGGCTTCTTGCAATGCCTCAGTACAGCTTGATGCTCTATTTCCAAGAGCTTATAATCTCACTCTCTGCACTCTAGCTAAGTGCTTCCCAAATCCTTTATGAAATAACCTCACAAGAAAATCTTTCTTCCATATGAAGATTGATTACATCAAATGAACTCTCTAATTTAGAGTGTATATGAAAGTTGAAGTACAAGATATGAAGTGTGTGAGGGCAAAAGACTTTGACTCAAGAATTTTGCAAAGTTTCAGTATATACAATGTAAAATCATTACCCACACTTTCAAATGAAATTCTATTTATAAATTTATGTCTTAACTATTCGTTAGAGACAAGATCTAGCCGTTAGGGATGTTACCCAACAGTTACTATATAAACTATTCGTTCACCAACCACATTTAATGCTTCTGATATCCAAAGTTTGAATTTTAGGGAGTCAACAGACGAATTTCATAAAGACCGTAAGCTAAAGACTTTAACGTTAAACTTCAAAGTTCGTCTGTTCTAAAGCAAAATTCAAATTTTCATTTTTGACAAATATTTTTATGTTGGAATATACGAATTTTCAAGTCTAAAGTACTTCAGGTAAGTGTAAACAGTTGTTCCATATTGCTACAATGCCTTCGAAGTTCAAATTTTGGTGCCCAAAATTCGTCTGTCAGTGAGCAACTCAATATGGTACAAAAGTTCTTCTTTTCGAAATTCGAATGTGCAAATATCAAAGTTCATCTGTTAGAGAGATCTCTTATCAGACTTAATTCAAAATTTGAATTTCTGAAGATTGAAGTTCGTCTGTCAGAAGAGCATTTGAATAGACTTATAAACTATCTTTCCAAAGTTCGAATGTTTCAAAATTAAAGTTCGTCTGTCATAGGATTGACTTGGAACTCTTTTCAAACTTTACTTTCAGATGAACTTTGACATATCTTCAGACGAATTTTTCATTTTTCATAGTTTGTGTTTTATCCAAAATTCAAATTTTCAAAGATGAAATTCGTCTATCAGAGGACCTTTTTTCAGACTAACATTTTTTTTTAATCCGAAGTTCAAATTTTAGATATCAAAATTCAAATTTTCAAAGTAACATATCAAGTTTAACACTTCAAAATTCATTTGATAGTGGATATTTTTCAAATACTTCATGAGTTATTGTAAAAACATATTTTTAAAACATTTGTGTGCAAGATCAAAGCATTTTACTTATGTGAATATAATAAGAAATCCTACATCTAATCTTAAACTCATTTTTCTTGGATTTCTTCACTTGAGATCTTTTGTACACCTTTGATATCTTTCTTCCAAGCTCCAGTTGGTTTGGAATAATCAAAACACTTGATTCAATAGTTCTAACATAAGAAAGGGAAAGCAATTGAAAAATTGAATGCTCCGATGTTGGAATTATACATTGTAGCTTATATCTTATTTATAGAATTGCCAGAAGTAATAATATTTTGAGATTTGTAATATCACATTATTCAACATGTTTGAATTTTAATTTTTTAATGAGAAATCAATTTTATTCAAAAGAAAAGCTTGATAGCAGGGGAGCCAATCATACAAGTTATGATAAAACAATAAACTACTAGAAGAACAACAAATGGAAATAAAACTAAAGCATTTATAAATAGTCATCTTGTATGAGTTCTTAGGCGATCATGAAATGCTTCTTGAAACAAGATTTGAAGTTATTCATTAGGCCTCATTTGAGAGATCCAAAGAAAAATGAGTCCTATAGAAGCTCTGAGTCTCGTTGGGCTGTTTATAGCCAGACTTGACTACCATTTGGGCTTAAGGAAATCCTGATTATTAAAGCCGATTCTAAATAAGAAATATCTTCTATTCCTAACCTTTTTTACCTAGGCTAGATTAACAAACCTCTAAGGTTGGATGCCTCATAGTCCATCCTAGGAAGGGCTTTTGCGGGTGGATGAGGCCAACTAGTAAGATAAGTAAAATTGATGCACCATAGTATGCAGTTGATTTCGGTGATGAGCTGGGGAGGTGTGGTTATTTTTCCTTTGTGAATTAAGTCATTACGACCACCCCAAATCCAATAGATAGAAAGTGACAAGAATGCATTCCAAGATATGTTGTTTACTATCTCCATGAAGATATGTAAGGGCCTAATTAATCTAAGAAATTAAATCTCCTCTATCCATGTATGAAAATTTGAAGGATAGATACCAAATCAAACTTCCTGAGCATAGTTACAGTGAATGAAGGGATGAGATGAAGTTTCTGATTCATTGCAATCAAAAGCACAAAGTTGGCGGCTATCTAAGTGATGTTATTGTAAGATGTCACCAATGGGGATGTAGTAATTGAGACTTTTCTAGGAAAAAAGGAGGTATTTGTAAGGCAAATTAATTTCCAAGCAGCAATCAGCTTTTGCTACCCCAGCTAGATGATCTTAACTATTCAAGAGGGAAACAGGAGAATAAAGAATGAATTGTGCAGCCTCCTTAGTATAAAAAGCTTTGACAAGATTAACATCCCATTTATTAGTAATAGGTGAGATAAGATCCATCATAGATTCAAAGTGCTAAACCTCTACTTAAGGGGTTTGTCTCATTACCAACCAAAAAGGATTGTTGATTTGGATGGATTTTCTTTGGCCAACCCTCCATTGATGATAAGACTTTTAGTTTTCGCAATTCCAATCCTTCCACATCCAAGTGGCATCTAAATTTGTTTTGCTGAGAGGGAGTCATTGATAGGGCCAATAGGTCTAATGTTGAGACCCCCCTCCTATATAAGTTTGCAAAGTTCATGCCATTGAGCAAGGTGTATTCTAGGGAGACCATCTTTAGAGCCCTAAAAGAAATTACAGGAAAGAGAATCAAGTTTTGTCCTAGTGTTAGCCGAGATACTAAAGTATGAGAGAAGATAGACACAAGAAAGGGAGAGGACATATTTGATTAAGGTTAGTCTGGAGGCTTGGGAAAGCATGTTCCCTTTCCAATCTTGGAGCCTACGCTCCAAGATATTTCCCTAGCCTAGGAGAGTGCTCGATACCTGTGAGGGAGAAAAATGTATCCTTCTATTGTAAGGAGGCATTTAGGCTAAAAATGAGGCTAGATTTCTGCTTGTCATCCTCTTGTCTTGACCACTTGTAGAAGGTTTATAAGAAGTCAAAGGCAGTTTTGATGCCCTTCTTCGATCCTTTAAAAAAGAGAATGATGTCATTTGCATACATAAAATGAGTGATACGAGTTGCCTTTTGGGAATTTTAATTCCTTTCCAATTATTGTTTAAGGGTGTGTTTGAGACCATGTTGGGAACCTCCTCAATGTGGTCCTAAACACACCCTTATTCCTCTTTATTAATGAGACAGGAAAGGATATTAGGAAGATAATGTAAAGGTAAGGAGAAACATGATCTTCTTGTTGAATTCCACAAAGAGGAAAGATGGGCCATATAGGAGAACCATTAATTAGGAATTGATAAGAGAAAGTAGTGATGCATTGATAGATAAGATTAACCCATTTTGAAGGAAAGCCCATTTTTTCCAATGTCACCTGCAAAAATTCCCAAGAAGTTCTATCAAAAGTTTTAGCAAAGTATTAAAAAAAAAGGCTTTAGCAAAGTAAATTTCAAAGACACCTTAGGGGGTTCTAGATCATATGGCTTTTTGTACCTAATGCATTACTTCATCTATCAAAAGAATGTTATCTATAATAAGTCTGCCTTTGGCAAAGGCACATTGATTGGGATCAATGAGTTTATCAAGGACAAGTTTAATCCCATTATAAAGAACTTTGGACAAAAGTTTGTAGATGACAATACAAAGACTAATAGGCCATTAGTCCTTGTAAAATTGAGAGGACCCTCCGTTAGGAATGAGGGTGATGAAAGATCTATTGAAAGACTTTAGAATGTGTTCAAATTCCCATAAGGAGGTGATTGAATTGATAACATCATCTTTCACTAAAGCCCAATTTTTTCAAGAAAAAGAAGGGAGGAATGGTAACCATCAAGGTTAGGAGAAATGTCTTTGGATAAGCTAAAGACCACATAAATAATTTCTTGAGAGGAAAAGAAAGCCATGAGCAAAGTTTTGTTATAACTACAAAGAACAAGATCATTAATAGAGTCAAGATCTAAGAGAATAATATGATGAGTAAAGGCTTGGCTTGTGAAAAAATATAAGAAAAATGGTTGTAAGCTAGGTCACTAACTTTTGTTTCATTTTTTGTAACTCATCTTCTTTCAACAAGTAACAAGTGGAGTTCCTAGCTTTCCTTTTGTTGGCCATAGTGTGGAAAAGTTTGGTATTTATATCCCCTTCCACAACCCACTTAGTTTTAAAATGCTAGGCCCAAAAGTTTGTTTTCACAATCGTAGAGGAATTCTTGATGGTCTTTAAGATAGGATGGATCAACAATTGAGATATCATCAAAGAGCAAAGCTTGCTCAAGATCAAGGATTCATTTGGATAGGTTGCCAATGTAACTCTTGTTCCATGATTTAAGACGATAGAGAGTGCTTAGAGTTTACATTGGATTTGGAAACTAAGGGAACCAAGAAAAGAATGAGTCTAGCATATGTCAAATAATGTCATGACAACCTTTGAAATTCTACTGGAAGTTTTCAAAGCACTAAGGTCTTTTATTGTGGGGTAAAAAGTGAGTGGAAAAGATGATCGGGGCATGGTTAGAGGCTACAATGGCAAGGTTGATTATATTAGCTACAAGAAATGAATTAAGCTAATCTTGGTTGACAGAAGCATGGTGCAAATGAACTCTAGTTTTATTCAGGCCTTTTGATTATTTATCCATGTGTACCAAAGGCTTGCAAGCCAAATTTCATGAAGCCCAGCAAATGAAATGCAATAGCAGAAACATTAGCACCAGTGAGGTGAGAAGATGGCCAAATCTATCCAAATAGGAAGATACCTGATTAAAAATGCCAATAAGGGCCTATAGAGCATTAGTATGAACAGAAGTTTGCACGGTCCACTCTCAAAGAACACATCTATCTTGTGTACAAGGGAAACCATAAACACACAATGCAAAATACAAAAAAAAAAAAGGAAAAGTACATTTTAGATGGCACCAGTTGGGTATGTTGTCAACTATATCAACAACAAAAATATTTTTCCATGCAATAGTAGGGCTATAACATCCCAATACTTTATTTACATGATTTCAAAGATAGATTGGGAGTTTTCAGGTTCTATTACAAAAAAGTGTGATTCATGCTTGGTTTTGGGTAAAAGAGGAGTTATCATTTGAATGAGGAAGCCATCTATATTTCGATTCCTTGACCCTAATCTCTTTAAAATTATCTAAGGACTTTTAGTCAATCATGTGTTTAATGTTTTGATTAATTGACTTATGTTGATTAATTAATCCATTCTTAATTTAATTTCCTAAACCAGACTTCGAATATGTTGCCTCTCTATTTGCAATTTATTGATCAATTCCTTCTCAAGCTGATCAATTAAATTAGTTTTGGACTTGAAAGCTCCTAGTTATTGTGATAATCAATTGACCTCTTCTAGAGTCAATCAATCAAGTCATTTAATTGATCAACTCCTTCATTGTCTAATCAATTAAATCTAACTTTTGAGTTGTAATCCTTTTGTCCAAAATTCAATCGATCAATTTCTCTTTATTCAATTGATCAATTTCATCTTGCTTCTAAGGCAAAGGAATATAAATTCCATCTTAAATGTCATAGAATCCAGCTTACTCACTTATGCTTTGCAAATGATCTTATGATGTTTTGTAAGGGCGATCAGGGCTTCGTTAGGGTGGTCAAGAACACTCTCAACAACTTTTCTTTTGTCTTTGGTCTTCACATTAATGTAAACAAAAGTACAATTTTTCTAGCCAAAATGCCAGATGATGTTAAAGAGGATATTTTAAAGAGTGTTGGCTTTACTAAAGGTAAACTACCTGTCAAACATTTAGGTGTGCCTTTAAGTTCCAAGAAATTAGTAGCAAATGATTTTGAGCCTCTTATCTCCAAGTTGTTACAGCATATTAGACACTAGATAGCTAGATCCATAAGTTATACAAGGTGAATCCAACTTGTTACTTCGGTGTTGCTTAGCATAGAAAGATTTTGGAGCTCAATTTTTCCAATTACATTAAATGTACTCCAGAGAAGACAGGTCATTTACAAGCAATATCTCTGGTCAAGGAAAGATCAAGGTAAGAAGAGCCCCATTTCTTGGGACACCATTTGTCAACCCAAAGAAAATGGAGGATTTGGCTTTAAGGAGCTACTTTCTTGGAACAAGGTAATACTTTGTAGATGAGCATTTGATTGTGCGGATGAGACCTCTAAATCTATTTGGTGTAGATGGGTGAAGGATTATAGATTAAAACGAATTTTAGTGTGGCTAATTGAGCCTAAATGGTTAAACTCCTGGTGGTGGTTGAATTTGCTAAATATTCGAGATGAACTAGTAGAAAAGAGTGCCCCTATTGATTATGACAGAATTGGGAGGTTGCCAAAAAATTGTATTCTTAATATTACAGGATCTTTCATCCTACTATAGTTGAAGTGCCCCAGTACTCTATTGTGTGGAATAGGTATGTTTGTCAAAACATTTAGTGATTGCATGGCTAGCTTTCCATGACAAACTTGCAACCAAGGATAGTTTAAAGTGCTTTAATTTATTACATGATGTTTTGTGTAAATCTTGTCATACTCACCCTGAAACACTTGATCATTTATTCTTTGAATGCTCTACATATGCTGAAATTCTAAAAATATTAATGGCATATGTTGATTTTAACATTAATTCTTGTAGACTTTCTAGGTGGCAACATATTCTTGTGCAAGCTATAAGGAAGCAAAGGCCATCCTATAAGGTAAGAATACCTATATTTTGTGATGCAATTTATGTTGTTTAACAGGATAAAAATGCTCTAATTTTTTAAGCAATAACTCCTATATATTGCTCGAATTTGTCATAGAATTGTTAATGACTCGAAAGTTAAATGGAAAGTAATGCTCGTTGGTAGGAATAGATATACTAATAGGTTAGGTAGAAGATTTAACATCTTTTAGTTCAAGGACTTTTTTTTTGTTAATGCTCTTTTTTGGATAATAGCTTTTGTATAGGGTGTTTGCCCCTCCTGATGTATTTTGTTTGTTGAGCTAATATATTCTTTTCACCTTTCTTAAAAAAAAAAATCCAATTCTGCCTTAACTTTAATCAATCAAATCATTCTTGTCTTAATCGATCAACATCATTTGAACTTGATTAAAGAAACCTTTTTCACTTTCAATTGAATCCATACCTTAACTTTTTAATCTATCATTCTTTTCAATTAGTTAAAGGAGCCTAGATTCAAAATCAATGGAAAGGGAAATAAGTCAATCAATCAACATGAGAAGGAATCAATGATTGAAAATGAGACTTCGTCGTGATGAAGAAAAGATGGTCACAACAAAGAATGGATTTGGTCTTGATGAAGAAAAGTTGATCACGACAAAGGTAGAAGCAAAAAAAAAACTTCGTCACAATGAAAAGTAGTAGTCTTGAAGATAAGTGAGGAAAAAATGGGCATTAGTTGATTGATATTCTATTACATCAATCAATCAATTGGATGTGGTAGCTTTAGGAGGAAGAAATTAAGGAAAGGTGGTTCATAATCAATTGAGTCATGAAGAACTCAACAGATTGGAGCCTTGAAAATGGCATTTTTATTGCATACATTATGTTAAGTGATCAAGCCATGAATAGTTTGATCAATTAACTCGATCTATAAATATGTTTGGAATCGAGAACCAAGCAAAAGGTAAGGGTTTTTTGTGGCTACTAAGGAGCTTTGCTAAGGTTTTTGTATAAGCAATTAAGACCACTTTTTTTTTTATACTAGATCGAGTTAAAATATTTGAGGTAATGATTCAAAAACCTTGCTTCTATCTTCTACTCCTTGATTCTTAGAAGGATCTTAGATTTGCAATTTGGTTTGGCATAGGGTTGCAAGTGATCGTAAACAATTGGTATGGGTACTCAAAATACCATTGAGAATCATGGTGTCACACCCGGAGATGCGACGCGGATGGCGCGGAAAAAGAAAAAATGGGAAATCGGCCCACACGATGAAGGCCGGAAAAAAACGGTGAAACCAGCCCTCACGACGTGAGCCGATTTCGGAGGAGTCGCCACCAAAATTTTGAGGGAAATTTTGGAAAACCGAAACAAAAACAAAAAAGGGATAAGGATGGTCTGCGAATCAGAGTTGGGTTCGGGAATATGATTGTGAGTGGGGAAGGTGTTAGGCACCCCCACAACACCCGTTCCGAAGAACGGTTACCGTAGGTTGATCATGCAATTTTTATGGCTTTGAAAAATTATTTTGGTTGCCCTTTTACCATTCACATGCAAAAATAAATATAAAAACAAGAAAAAAGTAAAAATGAAAATAAAGAATAAAATGAAAATATGAAAAGTCGGGAAAAATAAATTAAGAGAAAAATATTATTTATTTACAAAAGTGGACTTGAAAAATAAATTGGTAAATATTTATTAAATGAAGAGAAAAAAAACCAAATAAATAAGAAAATATTTATTTATTTACAAAGGCGGACTTGACCCAGAATTAGAGTCTGGGGCCTACGTACCCTACGATAGGGATCAAAGTCGACGTAGTTCGGATTAAAAGTGCGTGTTATTGGGTTAGTATTTTTATTATATATTTTCTTTGAAAAGATAGGTTTATAGAAAATAATTTATCTTTCCACAAAGAAAACAATTTTTAGAATTGGTTGGTGTGTTTTAATTTGTAAAAGACAGATTAATTTCCATTGTTGACTCTTTTCATTTATTTATACATTTTTTGGTTTAATCAATTTCTAAAAGAGAATATATATTTTTCCTCAATTTAGAAAATATGATTAAAATTATGTGTGATTTTAACGTTTTATTTTGATTTGAAAAAAGAAATATTTGAAAACAATTTTATTTTCACAAAATAAAACCAATTGGCTAATGTGGTGACTTTATCACTCACATTTACCCATTGATACCTAAATGTCCACGGTAGTTTTACTCGAGACAAAAAGGCACAAAAAGTTCAAAAGAAGACAAATAATTATCTGTACAAATTATAAGAATCATTTTAGTGCCTATTTCTTTATTAAAAAAAAGAATTAAAGAATGTGATCATTACGTATGTTTTGAAAAATAATAATCAGCATATGTGGTGACTTAATCACTCACAAGTTACTGATTTACGTTTACATGCTCGCGGTGTTACCACTCGGAGTAGAAAATACTAGAAGAAAAATTTTAAATGAAAATCAAACAGCATATATGGTGACTTAATCACTCATAATTTGCTGATTTATGCTTATATGCTCATGGTGATGCCACTCGTGACAAAAGACAAAAAAAAAACTTAAAGGATAAAATTAAAAAAAATGAAATCATTTTTATATTAAATTATAAAAATAAATATGATTATGATTGTTTTATAAAAAAAACGGTAAAAGAAATTAAAAAAACATGACTTTTGTGTATATATTCATAGATTACTTATTTTTATTTGTTTATTTCTTTTATTTTATTTTATTTATCCTTTTTTTTAGAAAAAGAGTCAATTAGGAACTTTGGTGACTTTATCACTCACAGCTCGCTAATTAACACTTAAATGCCCACGGTGTTACCACTCGGAACATAAAGGTAAAAATTAAAATTTGAAATAAACGGCTCTCATTGAATCATTTATTTTTACTTTTTTTAAAAATAATAATAAAAAAAACCATTAATACTCATTAATATTAAAAAAAATAAAAAAATAAAAAAAGATTTAGACCATGGCAACTCCTCACTCATGGTATAATTGACTCACACTCTATAGGCACACAGAGAATTGGTCCCTCGTGGCAAACTCTAAAGGCGAGAAGAAGAAAAATACATGATCAAATAAAAACCCAAAATCAGAAATAAAGAAAACAAAAGTCAACTACAATTTATCAATGTGTGTGTTAGTTGTGCAAATTCAAGTAATTTAAACATAGTCATAAGATGAAAAGATGCAAACTCTAGTATCCTTCTTTCCTCCTCCTTTGCTTCAAAGTTGATTACTCAATTTTAAGCTTGATCCATGATCCCGTGGCACTTCAAGAGATATTCTTATTTATTCCCCATACTTCCTTAGTTTGATAATGAGGACCTTGACCTCTACTTAATTTGATCCATGCTCCCGGGAAGCTCGCAAGGAAATAAAAGGCGTAGGGATCAGTAGTCACCTTAAAATCTAACTAAAACATCAAGAATAATATTCTTTTATTACGGACAGAAACCATTATCACTCAAGAAATCCAAATCATTATTCCACCATACAGATATTGCCACGGATTGCATTTTCAAGCCAAAGCCAGAGTCAGCAAGCTTATAACCACCAAAACGCATAATTTTGAGCCTAAACATGTAGTAACCAAAACATTGTTCAGGCATAAAAAAAAACCTACAACTATAAGCTCATTTTCAAAGCCTGAGCTTATGACTGAACAGAGATGTACAATGATGGAAAGAAGGCTTCCCCATGGAAGACCATAGTCACATGATCACCTTAAATACTTAAAACCAAATGGATGTGTGCCATAGCCATAATGACGCCTGGACCACACCTAAATAATTAACTAAGCTCGCACAAATTCTGCATCCAAAGCACTCCACAGAGGCCAACACTAAGGCTAATAGATTTCATACATTTTAACAGAAAAGCAACCTTCTGATTAAAAAGACAAAAATTAAATGATTATTATCTTGGGCTAAAGCCAAAGCAATTTTTCAAATAAAAACAGAAGTTGCTAATACAGATAAACAAAGAGGTATTTACAAACTTAACTAATCAATTCCAACACCCTCACGTCCAACCCATCATTGCACAGACGAGAAGCAACCACGAACTCAATTTGGTTTGGAAATTCATAAACTATAGCAACCAGATAATGCCAGACAAATCAACTGACGCAAAAAATCATGGACAAAAGGTAAGAAGATCATGACCAAAGTCTTGTATCAAGGCAATACTATCTCCTAATCACATAAATCTCTCATAAGCATTTTATCGAACACATGGCTAGCAAACTTTAAAGATATAAAGAACAAGATCATCAAATCACCATAGCACCCAAACACATATGGCACAAGCTACAACACTTGACTGGCCTCAGGAGAGTGTAAGAACCATCATTACCTGTGTGAGTACCGAAATGTTGATCCATTCCAATACTCGTGGCCTCCTCTGTTCTCCCGTGCTTTCTCGGTTATTGCGGCTCCTCTGTTTCTTTCCTCTCGGCTGCCTCTGTTCGTCTTCACCTGCGTCTTTTCCCCCGCGGCCTCCCTCTGTTTTTTCTTTTTCTTAAAACCTCAGCCGTGGCTCCCTCTCAGCTTTCCTTCAGTTTCCTGCTCATTTCCTTTTGTCTTTCAGCTCTCTCGGTTGTCTCCGTGCTCAGCCGTGGCTCTCTCGGCCTTCTCTGCCTTTATCCGAGCTCCTTCCTCTCCTCAGGATCCTAGCTCCCTCTTGGATCTTCTTTCTCGGTCTCTCGCAGCTCTCACGCTCACAGAGTTCCTCCTCCTTCCTCACTCGGTCTCATCCAAGGCTCCCTCTGTTTCAGATCTCTCACGTCTCGGCTTGTTTCACCCGCGGCTCCTCCCTCAGTTTTCTCCCTGGTGAAACTCCGTTCCTAGATCTCTTTCTCCTTTCTCTCATTCTCATCTTTCCTCAGGCTCGCCTCCCAACTCTGCGGCCATCACGCTCACCGAGTTCCTCCTCTTTCCTCACTCGGTTTTCCTTTTCCTCTGCTTCCGTCCCCAGCTTTATCCCTGTTTGCTTCCCCTTTCTTCTTTCGTCTCGTGGCTCCCCATCAGTTCATGCGTGCCTGACTCCCTCTCAGCTTTTCTCTGTCAGTCTCCCCTTTTCCCTAGTGCTTGCATGACTGGTCTCTCCTTTGCTTTTCTGTCAGTCTCCAGTTCCCTCTCTGCTTCTTTTCTTTTGGTTCACGCGTGCTCTGCCCAGGCTCTTTGCCTCACGCATGTTGCCCTAAACATTTAGGGCATAGTCTTTGAATCCAAGCCCACGAGCCCTCAATTGGGCTCGTGGTATCTTAGCCCAAAAATACAACCCTCCTTTTATATATATATATATATATATATTTTTCATTTCTTTTTTTTATTTTTATTTTCTTTTGTTTCCTTTTTTTTTTGGGTCTATATATATATTTTGTTTTATTTTTTTTTTCATTCCTTTTTTTTATTTTTACTTTCTTTGGTTTCCTTTCTCTCTCTCTTTTTTTTATTACTTTGTGTGTTTTTTCTATTTTTTTATATTATTATTTATTATTTACTTTATTTTATTTTTTGTTTTTGGTTGGTTTTTTTTTTAAATGCCCGGACAAAATGAGGTGTTCACACATGGTTTTGAGTTGGAAATAACCATTATTTGAGTTTGGAATAGAGGATTTTTTGTAGTATGTGTTAAACCCAAAGTCTTATGTTTTAGGAACACCTTGTAACTTTGTTAATCCTTGTTGTAGCTAAATGAACTTGTTCGGAAGGCTTGGTTACATGGTTTGGAAGCTATTTGGAATTGTTAAAACTTGTGCACAATAAGCATTTGGTTTGGATTCTTTTTTTTTTTTTTTATGGTGATGTTAAAAAGTGGATTTCATGTAAAAGTGAAGGGAGAAATTTCTCCTTAGTATAACCTTATTTGTTGGTTTAGAGTATCTCTTTGGAACATGTTTTTGGGAATATTAGAGTGGTTCTTGGCGCTTACCCAATATCTCTCATTTTTTCTTTGTAACTTGGACCACTTGAATATCTTGTGTTAGTCTTGTATTTTGGATTGGTTCAAGTAACCAAGGAGTATTTTTTTTTTCTATATAATGCACTTGAAACTTTATGTAACATGTTATGGTTCCTAGTTGCAGCAACTATGAATGTGGTTATGTTAATATTAATAGCATATACACAACGATAATAATGGCATGTGTTAAATTTAACTAATATGCATTCCTATGTAAATGACATGTTAATAATGGTACTAACCTATTAAAAGGTATCTAGTATGTGTATTACAAAGAGGCTAATAGTAATGATGACAATGTGAATAATTATTATATATTGATATGATAGATATAATATATCTAAATCTCGTTAAAATGCACTAATATGAATATGGCATTATTGATTTTGGCCACAGATAATGATGTTTAGGACATGCAAATAAGAATGGTAGGTTGCTATGGATTCCCATGATATTATTGATAATTATGATCCATTGATATTGAATCATTGGCTTTTAATTATTGTGCACCCCCATGTATATGTTATGGTGGTATTGATGATTATGATTATTGTTGTTGATGACCATGGCATATTGGTATTATTGTTCATGGCATTTATGACACCATCAGTCATGGCATATTGGTATTGATGGACATGGTGATTATTGGGTGATGATGATTTGGTATCATGTGGTCTACAACTCTACCAAGCCATTAATTGCACATGGGGCCTTTTACTTAAGCTGGTGATGTTTGCAATGCCATTGTCATTACAGGTTGTCCTTTAGTTGGAAGACCTAAAATGGTTGTGGATTTGGGGATGCACCTCTCATAGAGATATAACCGGTTTTGCACTTGCCAAAATTGGTGAGAAACCATAGTCCAACCATCATAAGTTGACCTTGGCGAAGGTTTGGCATGGTAGAAGATGAGCTTACTGACTTCCTGGAACTTAGTCTTGACTGCTTGCTAGAAGGGGAACCACTTGTTGGGTCATCCATTCATGGAGATGAGCCAATGGTTTTGGCTTTAACTTTGGGGATCCATGCATCATGCATGTGCATTTTGCATTCTCATAATTTAATTGTCATGATTATAACATATTTGTTATGATTGTATGTGTGTACATAGATTAGAAATCTTTTCTATTTATTGAGATTTATATCTCACCCCTTATATAGTTTACATTTTTATGTGAAGGCTCTAGCTCCAGGAAAGAGAAGATTAAGGAGAATTAGTTCTTCTTAATGATTTGAAAATGATTATCTAGTCACCTAATGTTTTGGTGTTGAACCTAGTACAATACAACTCTTGGTTGTTTATGTGTAATTGCCAAGTAAGGGATCTTGCCTTGAACATATTTGACAACATCATAGATGGTTGTTATGTTTTTTGTCTTCATGTTTCTTGTGTTGCATTAATGTAACACCTAAGTTTTAGATCTGAGGATTTATTCTTCATTTTCTAGGTACCTAAAATAGGGTATGTTTAGGTAATAATGATATTTGTTGAAATAATCATGATATTAGTTGAAATCTTTGTGAGATGCATGAGTTACATACTTAATGTATTCTAGATCCATGTTAGGTTGCATGGGATTCATGCTTGGAATGTTTCAAATGATTTTCTTTTAAGTCATGTTCTTCATATTATGTTTGCATGGAGTCTTGTTATGTTTTTGCATTGATTGATTAAGGCCTTCATGTGTTGATTGATTTGTGCATTAATTGATCAACTCATTTAATGATTGATTGATTGGAAGTTGATAGAAAAAATTTTAGGATATTTAAAATATCTTTTATATTTAATTAGATTTCATCATATTTTTTTACTATATTTAAGATTTATATTATTTTTTATTTATTTCATATTTTATGATTTCTTTTTCTTTTATGTTATAATATTCTAGAGTATTTTAGTCTTTAAGAAATTTCTAAATAATTGAGATTCTTACTATCTCTTTAAATTGAGTCTTTAAGTATAGTAATTTCCTATTTCATTATATTGTGCTAATTTTCTAGAAAGTTCTATTAAGTCATATAAATAGCTATCATTATTATTCAAATTTAAGACAAAATTGAGTTGAACCGAGTTGAGTTTCAATTATCTCTTTTCTCCATAAGTTCTTCTTCTCCCTAAGTTATCCCTCTTCTCTTTCTTTTTTGGTCTACTCCCTCTTCCTCCTCTTCTTATATCAATGGGTGTTGGTCCTAATAGAAGGGATAGATTCTGCTTAAGTATGATATTTCGAGTTCAACATTGTCTGTATGCAAAAGATGTTTCTAGAAAGAATTATCCCTCATTTGGAACCTGAATCGACTCAATTCAAATCGGCTGAAATCTAATGCGGCTCTGCATACCTAATGGTTTGCTAAAACAAAAATAAAATTAAATATATAGTGACCAAAATAAGGATAATTATTTTATTGTACTAAGAATTAGAGTTAGAATGAACAAAATTTATACCTTTTAGCATGGAATAGATAATATTCAAATATTCTCACAAACAAGTAATGTTAAAATAAAAATTTTAGAAAATATTTGTACCAAATATAGTATTATTTCAAATGGAATTTAAGTGATACTTTAATTTTTTTTTACCAACAATCATATTTTAACTTTACTCTAAAATGAATTACAAAAATTCATCAAATTATTGATGGGCTAGAAATGGCCCGAAAAACAATGGGCTCGGACAACTACACAACAAGCGCATACGAGGAAACCACGAAAGCGCGCTCTTTGACACGACGTCGTTTACTTCTGAGATTAGTTTCTTGAACGCGAAGACAGATCTGAAGCACGGAAGAAAAGCCTAGCTTGTCTTGCTCCTTCCTTATCTTCCTCACGCCTTTGCCCTATTTCCTCTTCTCACTGTTATCTACACCCTGAATACCATGACCAAGCAACAAGCTAACTGGTCTCCGTACGACAACAATGGAGGGTACTCTCTTTCTTTTATTGTGCTTGGGGTAATTAATGTTGATTTTGGATCATTAATAATTTCTTATCATTAATCGTTTTTTTTTTTCTTTTAAGATCGTGTGTTGCAATTGCTGGAGCTGACTATTGCGTTATCGCTGCTGATACGAGGATGTCGACGGGTTACAATATCCTTACACGAGATTATTCAAAAATCTGCAAACTGTGCGTTAAATGAAGTTAGCTGTATATTTGCTTTATGCTTTAAGTTTAAGATCTAAGTATTCTCTTACGGTGGATGGGTTGATTAAATCTTCAATGCTGGAATTTCATTTTCTTGATGATAATTTTGAAAATTGGAAGGGTTCCAGTGGTTTAGGATACACACGCATTCCATCGTGCTGTATTACGCTGTTCTATTTGAACTATGAATTGGAATTAGGGAGGGGATTTCTGTCCCGAAATAGATTATTTCACTTATAAAATTTTGATTGGTGTGTCTGGGATACTTTTTGGATGACTTAAATTTACCCCCCAACTGTTATACTTTGTTTCTTAGTGATTTGATATATATTTGCAAAATGCAAATGATCCAAAATGCGGGCATTTTTTTTAAAAATATAAATATTTACCCTTCTACGCTTATCATTTGCTTATGCGATTAATTTTAGGTTCATATTTGATATATTGCTTTTATATAGAAAGAGTCTAGTTTCAAGAATGGTTGAGGGTTTGTTCACTACAGGAATTCTTCCCCTTAGTGTGTTCAACAAGCGTGACTTGATAATTCAGATCCTATTCCCTTCATATTATTAATAACTTGCGTAGTAGCTACCACTAATATATGTCTTATTCCTAGCTAAGAGCTTAAGACCCACATTGTTTGGTTTTTATTTAAATTATGTGCAACAAGTAAGAAAAAATTGACAATCTCTTCAGTATCTTCTTTATTTTTTGATAGAAAAAGAATTTATTGATGAGAAAAAGAAAGACATCCATGGAGGCCTAGAGCTAAAGGGGATTACTTGTCGTCCATGAATGTCTTTCTTTTTCTCATCAATAAATTCATTTTCTATCAAAAAATTTAGCTCTAGGCCTATAAACAAACATTAGCTTGAAATTAGCTTAGAAGAGCTGTATGTGGAAATCCTTATGCTTTTTCATTTCTCTTTTTTACTTTTATTTTTTTGGAGTTTATTGGAAATAACCTCACTCTTAGAGGTACTACTGTAAATTCCCTTTAGCTCTAGGCCTATAAATAGCAGTGCCCTTTACTTGTAAGATGTATTCTTTCAAATAAATGAACACTATTATTTGTGTAATCTTGAAATTCCCTGCTCATTCTTCAATTTCCAATGCTTTTTAAATCCAGAAGTAACTTCACTTAAAAAGCCATTTGCGGAAATCCAAAGGGTGACTCAGAGAAAAAAATATTCTTTATCACAGGAGACTTGATGGAAGAAACTTCTGGATGGAAAATCTTGCATTTTGTTCTAACTTCTAAACATAGACACTGTAGTGTGAAAAATGCATTCTGCCAAATGAATTTTTGCCTCCTATCACTTCCTAAAACCTTGAGCTGGCTAAGAAGAGGTCTAAGTGATCACTTGAGGCAGGCTTAAGTGGTTGGTGGGAGGTTTGGATAAATGGTCACAAGTTCAATCCTACTTATGTACTACAAAAAAGCTCCAAGTCTGCTGCTGCTGTTAACACACCCGCTATTCCTTAAAGTGGCCAAACTTCCATGCCACATTGCAAGGCAGGAAAAGATGACTATTTGTCTTTATAATCCAAAAACACATTCTACAAAGATAAGATGAAATATCCTTATTGGGTGTGCAAGTCTAAAGCATATTACTTGTATTGATATTGTTAGACTGCAGTCCAAACAAAAACCTTCATCCTAGAGGATCTTATTGTTCCAACTCCCAAAGAGATTTAGACACAGAAAAGCTCTGGGCAGTATAATTTTCTGTCCAAAAATTGGAAAGGGAAGTACAAGTATATAGTCTCAATTCTAAATGCTTGGCAAAGTAGATAGAGATTAATGCTTTTAACTTTTGAAAATATTGAAATCAGAGCTTCGTATAAAGATGATAATTGATAAAGATGGGGAAAAATGAACTTTGACCTCTTAGCTCTTGTTGCAAGTGGATATTTACTATATGGATATGGAGATGTTTCATGCTCTTTCTGACAAGATCTGTTTAATTTGGTTTCTTTTATTTGACACACAGAGCGGACAAATGTGTGATGGCCTCTTCTGGGTTTCAAGCCGATGTGAAAGCTTTACAAAAGAATTTATCTGCTAAGCACTTGGTGAGTCATGATATAGCTAAATACTGTTTCACATGCTAATTTTTGGAGACAGATGTAAAGTCTTACGTTTTTTAAACTCTCTGTTATGTGATGTGTCTTGAATGATTTTGATTATTTATTCCTTCTGTGCATCCATCTTGGAAATTAATCATGCTTTAACCTTCTTTAGAGAGTAACTTTCTTTAATACAAAAGGGTTGCAGTACTTTATTCTATCAAGTTAAAGTTTTCAGACTTTGTACATTCCGTTCTCATGAAAATTACTTAGCATTGGTGATCTTTGTAAATATGCATTCCCATTTGCAATTATGATGCATGGTGAATTTAGTTTCTATCAGAACAACAAGCTTAAATTGATTTAGTGTTACTAATTAAATGCAAGGTTTCTCATTTTCATTGTTCTCATTTCTCATTTGGGTGAAGATATATCAACATCAACACAACAAACAAATGAGCTGCCCTGCAATGGCTCAGTTGCTTTCCAACACTCTTTATTATAAGCGCTTCTTTCCTTATTATTCTTTCAATGTTTTGGGTGGCCTTGATAATGAAGGTATGGTATTTCTAGTTTTCTAGTTTTCTGTTCTTGTTTATGCCTGTAACTTTATTTGCTGATGTTATCTTAAACCTAAATCAATAGGAAAGGGATGTGTTTTTACATATGATGCTGTTGGTTCATATGAGAGGGTTGGGTATAGCTCCCAAGGATCCGGTTCCACACTCATTACGCCATTTCTAGATAACCAACTGAAGTCTCCTAGCCCACTCCTATTACCTGCTAAGGTGAAATTTTCATATTGGTGCTTTTCTTGAAATATTTGCTTGTTCAACTTTACTTCTGAAACGGTCTTTAAAAATATGACACTGTGCAGGATGCTGTTACTCCTCTGTCTGAAATCGAAGCCGTTGAGCTGGTCAAGACTGTTTTTGCATCTGCAACTGAGAGAGATATATACACTGTAAGTTTGTCTTGCAGTTATGCTTACATAGCTTCAATCATACACTTGTATATAGTCAGTATTTTACGCACTTACATATAGTCACTATTTTACGGCAGTTTAAACTAGTGATTTATCATGGATGTTTTACAGGGTGATCAACTTGAAATAATTGTCTTAAATGCCTCTGGTATTCGCCGTGAGTACATGGACCTTAGGAGAGACTGATGCTTTACACCAGTGTATGTTGGAGGTACCAGACATGGATTCTGAAAATGTATCACTTGCTTTGAGGATTGAAAATGTTATGTGGGTTATTCTTCTGCGAGGAAAATTCAGAGAAACTAATTAGTTCCATTCTGTATCCAGATTGTGCTGACTTCAAATTTATAATGTTATCGATGTCTATGCAGTCTTTATGATTAATTCTTTCCGTGTTTGCTTAAACTAGGGATGTAAATAAATTAGCTATTCATCTTGGGTTTGTCTTGAATAACCTCGCATATTAATTAAATAACCAATCACAAGAATTCAAATTTTATGCTTGTTAATTTGCTTACAGTTAGGTTATTAATGAACATAAACAAAAACATGAACACGATATTTTTTAAATATGAACTATTTCTGTCAAGTTTCTAGTATATAGTAATTATGATGAACAAAATAATCACATGTGAAAGAGGAGATTGCAAGTTCTGATGTGAACGATTGATTTTTAATTTTCACAATGTGACGCATGTACATGATTTTCTGAAACAAAATTTGTGTTTTCATTTGTCCTCAAGTAGATTAGCAAAATAGGTTGATTCAAAAGGGTTAACAACCTTCCTTTTCGTTAGAGAGATGGTCTGCCTTACGGAGAAGTGTTTCCATGGCTGTTTCACCTTTCTTCCCTCCCCATTTTTCAGTCATAGTTTCCCCTTTCTTTACATGTATATAATGCATCATATATACCTATACGCGCGCGTTTAATGCAGCGAAGCCACGAGGCATTACGTTGTATTTAATGGTGTTTGCTTTTCAAATTTCAGACTACACATAATCCGGTGCACTAAGCGATGTATAGGGCCAAGTTTATAGATTATGTAACCATATACATGTCTACCTTGGCTTGTTTATATTCATTACATGTGACTGTCAATATTGTTCTTTTGTATAATCAATCGTTACATGCAGAGTGCAAACATATCCCTATGGAATACATGTTCACTTCGAATTTTATATCTTAAAAGCATTCGATCCGGGGCTAGTACTATTTTAATATATGTTCTTTTATTTGTACTTTTCAATACGTCAAAAATCAATTTCTTAGTCCAATAATTATTTTTTATTAATTGAATATATTTTTCTTTCAATTTGTGATTAATGTTTTATTTGTGTGTTTAATTCTGTTTTCTTCCTTGCCTGACCTGAGTTTTTTTTGGGTACACAAAGGGGTTCAAGAGACCCACGGAAGAAAGACAAAATCAGCAAACAAAAAAAAAACTTATAGCAGAGCTACATGCGTGGCACACCCCCACCCGTAATATCCATTTCCATGAGCTCAGACAACTCAGGAATTGGGGTAGCCATAAAATTAAATCCTAATTGACCACTAGTACTGAAACCAGCAAGTTTCTGCACTCTTGATGATGGGCTACGATTAGAATTTTCTATCAAGCAAGAAAAAGGGAGAATCAAATTGACTAGATAACTAAACATTCTCACAAAAAAAAAAAAACAACTAAACATTCAGGGTTTGTGAAATTTGGGATAATGAATGGAATAATTTGCTTATAAAATAGAAATATACCGATCAGTCTCCACAAAAGTCACATTTGGTTTATACTTAATTAGATGAATTAATTTATAACACAAAAGACTATGGTTAATTTAATTAGAAAGGTTTTATGACATTGATAAATGTGTGCGGTGCATAAAAGTGAAATTGAACCTTGGACTGACATATATTTTCAATAAAAGCACGTTGGAGGAGTTATTTTTTCTTCACTTTACTTTTGTTGATAGCATCTCCGTTCCCACATTAAGTTTTATTTGATCAATTTAAATTAACATACAACATTTGGTACTTGATTTCTTTTCACCACAAATGTGGAAACAATTTTATACTTTATTACGACCTGTGTACTTACAGTGTGTGTTGCCCAATAGACACCATCATAATTAGCTTTCCCTCCGAATATATATGAGGATTTATGCTTGTGATTGTTAAAGCCATTGCTCTCTCTAGTTACTTAAGCTATCATTGAAGATGTATAGTTCAGTTCTTTCTCATTCACACCTTTTCAGAATTCTTACCCTCAAAAAGTTTTTGGTAATGTGCAATTCACGTGCCACTTTTATAGCGAGCCCTAAAATCTGTCAGGTGATGACTTTTTGTGTGTCACAATCATTTTTATATGTCATCTTGAAGGATTTGAATGATTTGAAGTTGAAATTTTCTGAAATTAGTTAAGTTGAATATGAAGTATTAGTATTTTACATTTATCTTATATATATATATTAAACAATTTATATAGTGCAAAGTATTAGTACTTTGCGTTTAAGTTCGCCAACTACAGACAGTATCAACTTCAAAGGGTCTAGATTCAATTTTGACACCTTTGAGGGTTGCTTTCTATGAAAAAAGAAGATATGCAACTTGTAGAATTGAGGAAGTTGTTTCAGTTAAACTCCTTTGAGTATGTTCATTGTTTTCTCTTCAATAGGTTATACCTGTGACCAGCTGAACCCCGTACAATCTCATCGTCCTAAAAAGAATGTGTTTGAGAAACCAATCAATGTACAACTCCTAAAGGATTGGGAGTTTGTTATTGCAAGTTATATAGTTATCTTTTTCAATCATCATGAGAAGGTTATACTACTAATCTCTACTTTCTAATTATTATTAATAAAGATGACAACGTGAGTATTTATGCATCCATTTGATTTTATAGAGTGACGATGAAATTGATAAAAATGTTTGTGATCGAAAAATACCTACAAGTTTAAAAAAAAATTTTATTCAATGTTGAATTTTGAAGGAATAATGAGATCATATGATGGGAATATCAAAGATGAAAATTTTATGAAGAATATGTGGTCATAAAAAAATAGATAAAATATCAACTAATTGTATAAGAAAAAAAGTTGAAATAACACATATTAAGGAGAAAATGATAAAAAAAAAGTGTTTAAAGTGATTTGGAGATGTATAAAAAAAAGTACAAGTGAAATTAGTGAGAAAAATTGATTAAATAACTTAGCTCTGTAAAAAGATGTAGAGAGAGTAAAAAGGACATTGAGAATAATTATAAGATGGATTCTCTTAATAAATAATTTATCTAACAAAATAATTATAATTTTTAATAGAACCTAATAAAATATATAATCCATTTAGTTGATTCCATTTAATGAAATAAAACTAATATTTTTATTGTATAATTGGACAACGTATTCTTATTTCATTGCTTTATGAATTAGTTTTCTTCCAAAAAAAAAAAATAACAGCATGGTCACAGTCATGGCCCTTACACCAATCCTTCCCATAATATTAAATTGGCAAATTAATCCTATCAAACAGCTGAAACAGCTCAAAATTCTTTTTAAATACACATGACATTTAATTCTCTTGTTCTGTGCATTCCAGTTGAATATGTGAGTGACAAAACTCCTTTTTTGTCCCGTTCTGCAGAGCCAACATATATAATATAGGATACTGCATGGATTTTTCAGCAGCGGAAGAAAAATACAAGAACTGTTGCAAACTCTCCCATGGATTATTCAATGAGACTGAATAAAAATCTCCCCCTCTGCAACCTCGGTATTGCAGATTCATCAAGGAATGGGGAGTCTATTAAAGTAAGAATCAAAAGACAGCTGATTATCATCATTTTGATATCTTTGCAGTCAGTTCTCTCACCAGTTTGGCAGCTACCATGGCAGTCATTCCATCAACAGTGTCACGTTGTGGATTGAACTCAACTACATCCGCTGCAACAATATCACCTTGAAGACCATGCAGAATGTTGAGAACATCACGGAATGAAAGACCTCCTGGCTCTATGTGAGACACTCCCGGAGCAAAGGCAGGATCAAGACAATCAACATCTATTGAAATATATACACCTTTAACACCTTCCCCTAATTTCTGCAAAGCATAACAATGATAATTAATATCTACAAAGCTGTATATAAACCATGGAATCATGACTCATGAGCTATGAAGACCATTTCTAAAGTATAACAATGTTAAGACCGTTGATATCTAAGTTCATATATTTAATAAGCCAGTGGAGGTTTCGAAACAGCATTAACTTACATCACATACTCAGCAATAGAAGAGAAATCAGAATTTCACCATCTAGATGAAAAAAATGACGAAACAAGCGCTATTATGATGGAGTTGAAGCATTAGGTATTTCAAGCAAGGGAATACTTAGAAAATGACGTAAACTGGTATTCTTTGTGCGCCAGATGTCTGATTGTAGTATATGAAGGAAAAATTTAACTTATAATTATAATTGTATTTCAAGCATAGATGTCTATTCCTCAATCAAGTAACCACAACAGATAACATATCAATATGTGAGAGGTATCAAAGCATCTATGCCTGATTGTGTGCATGCTGTGAAGGAGAATGACATCATCAGAGAGAGAGAGAGAGCGAGTGAGGGAAGGAGTAAGGGAGGGAGAATACCAAGTTTTCTAATTGATCACGATCCCTAGAAAATGTACGCATTTCATACTGCTCTACCCCAAATCTTTTGCCCTGTTCACGTCCTTCAATTGTTATTGATCTTATACCAACCTGCAACAGAAAAATGTCCAAATGATATGTGACAAATCAGGGATATCAGTGGGGACAGATTGAAGCATTTACTATCATCACTGAAGAGAAAGCACACACAAACCATAAGAGGAACCTGTAACAATTTAGCAACCAAAAGAATCACATGTCAAAAATAGTCTGAAGACTACAAAGAAATTTCCGTTCAACTTTCTATCAAATTCTCACTGTTCTATATGATTTCTTCAACACATTGAAATCACAGAATCATTTTGATATGCTAGTTGAATCAAGTAAAATAACTCTTACAGAACCACCTATGCTTTGCAACAGAGACTGTAATAGTTAGTTTTATTAGGAGTTTAACTCATGGGACTTAACCCTGTTGTCGATGAGATATTCTACATTGTTTCAGACGGTCAATAATAGTTCACATGATTGTGCCAGAAGAAATCATGATATGACCATAGGTACAATGGTTCAGCCTAATGGGCATTGAACTCCTCCAATTGTTTAATCAAATATTTAGAAGCAACATGATTGTCTTCTTTTAACAATTCTATGAGATCAATTCTTGATCCAGCTTGTATTTTATACCCTAATACTACCAATTCTACTGTGCCTACAATTTATCAATGTGCTCCAGAATCTTAAATTAGCATCATAATACAAAAGCCTAATGAGCAGAAAACGATGCAGTACTATCATGGGAGACAACCATGTGGCTGTGTTAAACGCCTTATCTCAAGAATATAAAAGCTACAAGTATATTGGGATTTCAAAATTGCCTGCAATAGCCGTCGAACATAGCCACCCTCCATGATTCGAGCGAAAGAAGATGCATGTGAGTACTTGTTTCCTTCAAAGCAATGATAGATATCAGGATGTGCATCCAAATGAAGAATATCAACTGGTCCTCCCAGCTTCTCAGAGACAGCTCTAACAACTGGAAATGATATGGAGTGATCACCACCTAAAACTAATGGACGTAACGGATCCTAGAAACATTAAGACATCATAAAATTTGAGATATATCTAGCTGAAATAGGAGGGTAACAGAAAATGAAATTATAATTCACGTGATAGTATACTTGTACCTTAAAAATCAAATTATTTCTATAAGATAGCAATTCAAATTGAACATAACATTGGTAGAAACAAATCCAGTGCATGAAAAACAATGACTGTCAAACATTTAGCCTCATCATGTCACACATGAATTCATTCCTGTTCATGTTAAAGCTATATCTAAGAAAGCATAATTATTGTAAAGTAAAATGTATTTACTTGATAGTCTAAGAAATGAATCAAAATTCAAGACCTCCAGATCAAGTTCAATCAAAGATAGGCCTAAACAGAAGTAATTTTCTATGACCAACTACCAAGTAGTCATTACATTGTTAATGACACTGCTTTTCAAAATAAATGTCAGTTTTAAAGTTAAGAACTAAGTCTAATGGTGCACATCTGATCTAGTTACTTCTGGATCATGCAATCAATGATCAACATGTAGAACTAGCAGTGGAGCAGGCAGTGGCAGTTGTCCTCAATTGTGGTCTTCCTTTCTAGCATTTGATCTATAAAGAGCAGTCCAACACACCAAATAATAAAAAAAAGAAAAAATAGGAGGGTATAGAAAACCATACTTTTGCCAAAAAAAAAAAAAATGCTATCTGATAGAAATAACCCTGGACTGAACTAGTACTAGAAAAGAAGAGCACTCAAGATAAATTTTCTAAAATAGATATGAATGTATACATGTCTGTGTGTGTGTATAATAACACATACTGCATTGAAAAGAGTAGAAATAAATTATTTGATTGGATCAAAACAAAGTTACTATGCATGCTGTGGATGGTACAATAAAAAAAAAATTCAAAACTCCAAGTATTGTGATATTTTTGAGGGAGACACTTGGTGAATGACAGTTTACCTCTTCCATCACTAGCTTAACAGACTCACTAATGACATTCATCAATCTGTCATCATCTACTCCACAATCTCGAATTTCTTGGACAGGGACATCACCAACATCAGTTAGCACCCGTGGGTCATGTAATTCCTTTCCTACAAAGTCAGCTCACGCAACTATAAGTTTGCATTAATATGACAGTAAAAAATTGGGTTCCTGAATCGTTCTGCCACCAGCACTTGATGCAAAGAACTTGTAGAATAGCCAAACAGAGGAAAAGAGCTCACTATTAGTCATAATGAAACCCATATGCTTACCTTCTTCAGTTGTTGAGTTTGTGCTACCACACCAAATGGCTTCCCTAATGCGAGGAGGTGCGAATGCAGGACCCTGAAGGAATGATGAATTATGTCCCAAAGGAACTCCAAGAAGAGATGGACAAGCTTCAGCACCTCCTAAAGCACGCACAAGTTCTCCCTGGGGGGAAAAGACTTTTTAAATTATTTTTCCTTTCTTGCAATTCTTATAATCAAAATCACTCATAAAATATGGAATTAATAGAAAAAAGGCCATGAAAAAAAAAAGAATAAGTAACATCAATCAAAAGGCAATAAAAGTATTTTAAATAAAATGACGACATGCCTTGAGCTTTGCTCTTTCACGAATAAGTGTTAGTGAAGCATCTATCACACGACTTTGGCCTTTCTCTAGCAAAGCAGTAGGAAGGTTCACAGCATTTAGTTTCTGCAGGTAATGGATGCCTTTTCTTGCAATTGTTGACATCTGTGTTAAAAAAAAATAAAACAATTAAATTATTCTATGCGAAGGTTGTTTACATTGCTGACAACTGAATCGGATGTCAGAGTAGATCAAACAGGGGGAAAAGCCCCATATTCAGCAATACAATTAGTCCCGTGAAGCAGAGTTCTTAATTTTGTGGTTTGATGAAAAAGAAAAGAAGTAGAAAAGCAAAAACAAAATCATAAATGATTTGTACACGCAGATGGAGGATTGCTCAAAGCTTAAAACATTAATATCACAAGCGACCGATTCCTTGTTCCTCTTATTTTTCTCAGCATCCAAACAAAACAACGAAGTGAAATGAGCCAGGCCTAGAACCACGAGCACCTTGGCAAGGTTGGAGGGATTCGAAGAAGCTGACAAAGGGAGAGAATCGAAACAGCAGAATCTCGTCCGAGTAGAGGGAGATTTGGTAAAGCACTTATGATGATGGAGGTGGAAGTGAATTGGATAATTTATTATATGACAAGAATTAGGGCTACAATACCTTATAAAAAAAAAAAGGAATTAGGACTAACTAAATAAAATGAAAACGGAGATTACGACGAGTTGGGTAGCAGTAGTACTTTACAAGAGGTGATGATGACGACCACAGTTGATTTGAGGCTTAGAACCTGTTTTGAAAACTACATTTTGTCTCATAGTGCCAGTTTGGTTTATTTTTATAAAAAGAAAGTATGATTTTTAATCATAATTTTTTTAAATAATATATTTGATCAAATATAAATTATTTTTTTAAAAAATAAAAAATAAGTTAAACTACAACTAAAAAAAGAAAAAAATTATTTTTTTTAACAAAATATAAATTTTGGAATAAGAAAAGTAAATTTATTTTATAGTATATATCTAAAAGTATTTTTAACATTTATCATCCAAACAGATTTTTTATCAAACTTATTTTTATAAAAAAAATATTTAAACATAACAACTTACAATAAATTTACTTTATTTAAATTTTATTTTTATAAATTTTATTTATCTTAACTTAATTTTACAAAATTAAGAACCAAACGGACCATTAAAAGGTGATACAAACTCTAAACTTTTAACCTATAGATTAAAAAAACTATTTTATTTCAGAATTATTTCATTAAATTTATTTTTTAATAAAAAACAATCAAATATAAATTATATTATAATAAATTTATTTTATATAAATTTTATTTTATTCTAATTTTAAGTTTGCAAATTAAAAACTAAGCATGCTCTTAATCAATGTTCCAAAAACCGGACCGAACCGACTGGTTAGGCTGGTTATCGGTGTCAGGTCTAGTCAGATTATAGATCTCGACTGCCCCTTTTCAGAACCAATGAGAACCAGAGGAAAACCGGTCAAACCGGTTTATTTTTTAATTATTTTAATTTTTTTTTAAAATTTAATTTTTTTATTTTTTAAAAATAAAATAATATTAATTTTAATACTAAATAATATTATTTTTTGTATAATTTTTTATATTATAATATTGTATAAACATTATTATAATACATGATTATTAATAATGATAAATTTATTTAACAAATAATATGTAAAAAAAATTAATTGACTATTTTAAATTCTAAATATATTTATAAATAAATATTAACTTATTTAAATTTTAATATTAGGTTGTGAAACTTATTAGTAATATATTTTTATTTTTTATATAATATATAAAATTAAAAAATTATTAAATTTATTATCACCGATTTAATTCCGGTTAAACCATACTTAAACTATTGAATCTTAAATTCGTACCTTAACCGATCTAATGTCCGATCTGATTTTTTAAACCTTGCTTGCTGATAACTAACAAATCCTAGAACGAAGGAACTGCAAACATTGGGACAAGGATTGATTACGTCGCTGATTGCTATGAATAATGTCAATTTGGATTACATGTTGTTGGACATGTTTGATTTAGATTGTCATTTAAGTTTTATTTATTTTGTTATATTTTAAATATTTTAATATTTTTACCAATATAGAACATAAAATAAAATCTATTTTTAATTAAAATTTTAAAAAATGAAGTTTCGGAGTAAGAAATAAAAATAAAAATAAAGTACAAATAATTCAAATTAAATTAAATTTAAATATAATGCACCATTTTTTTTTTGCCAAAAGTGTTAATGCAAATTCGAATTAAAAAATGCACAGCCGACTGAATCATCACGCATTCCTAGGCTGCTTTGGAGGTATTGCGTCTGCACTGAATTTTTTGATCCATCCATATCAAAATTAAATGGTTAAAATTTAATTTAATTTAATTATTATATTTTAAATATATCTAATAAAATAAAATAAAATAAAAATAATTTTATAGTTGTCACTTAAAAAAAATAATTTTATTATTAAAAAATTAAAATAAAAAACTGTAAATCTGGACCGTTAAAAGAAACTTTGGACGATCCAGATTTTACCGGGCACCCTGGTGAACACAGAAACCGGACGCGGAGGTATTCCGGGCGGGACAGTGATCTTACGTTCGGATGAAATCAGGCCTTCCACAAAATAATTGCAGAGTATGGCGGGACCTGATGTGATTTTGTGTTTCCCTGTCTCCTGGGATATTAGTAGTAGACTGGAAGACAGACTAAATCTGTTAAGACTTTAGACGGACCTCCAAATCAATTGAATGGATGGTGATGATAAGGTATTGCTACTGATCTTCATATGATGGGAAGTTCACTGTCAACTCTACCTATACTAGAAGAGTTGGGTAACCAAAGGCAACATTCTTGTTGAGAATAAAAAGATTTGGAGGTGGTGAAAGAATGAGAAAATTAAGCACTTTTTTTCTAGAGAATGGCAATGTCAATGAACAATTAATGGTGTGCGTGCCTCCAGAATTTCCATGGCAGATAGTAACTGCCTGTTTGACTGGTGTTTCGGAAACTCCAATACACGCTGTTCCAAATTGCATGAGTTTGCAAGGTATGGTATGGGAGAAACTAATTGGATTCGCCTCAAGAGGGATGGTTCGCTAAATTTTGAGGGGAGCTGCTTGTGGTGGGTCAGTACGTCATTCTTAGAGAAACTGATTTTTATTATGTTAGTTTTTCATACTTCATCTCTTGATGTTCCAAATTCACCCTTACATTAATATTTTATTTAAATTTCTAAAAATCAACAAAAAAAATTTATGTTAAGGATAAATCTAGAAAATAATTCATTAATACTTCATTAAACTTTTAAAATACCTTATATAAAGGATGAAATTTTACTTCAAAATTCTACCTTATAAACAAATTAAAGGAAATATTTTATAAGTGAAATTAAACTAGGTTTTTTGCATTTATTATAATTTTTAAATCTTATTTTTTTATTCTAAAAATCCTATTTGAATTAAAAAACACACGTTCATAACTCAAAAAAAAAATTTGGATTCCAATTTTTTAAAGGAAAAAAAAAACAGTACGTAAGGAGGCATTGATAATATTGTTTTCATTTTTTCACCTTAGCTTTTAGAAGACAATTCTAAGAAAAGAACATAAACACCTAGTCATCAGATTTATTTATTTAATTTTTTGTTTTCAATTTTTGAATTTTTAAATAATTTAAATACAAAGAGATGAATTGATATTAAATGCTAACCGCTAGATCACAATAAATTAAACACAAAAGACTGCAAAGGATTTACTACAATTTAATTATTATTTTTATTTTATTATTAAAATTCTCAGACAAAATTTGCCATTCACAAGATTATAATTTCAGAAACTACATTCATTTACAGTCAAAATGTTCCGGTATGTATTATCTCCCAGTTGTCTTCGTTTGGGTTTGCCTCCCCTATTTAATGATATTTTTTAATCCTTTCTATTTTTAATATAAGTCACTTTTAATTATTTTACATAAATTAGGAAAAATAATTAAAAATAGTTAAAGTCATTAATTTTTTTTAAAAAATAATTACTTTACAAAACTGCCCCTAATTAAATTGAGTTAGTTGTGATCTTATATTAATTGTAGAGTGCAATTTGTAACACCCTAAGACTTGAGGCCTTAAAACAAATTCAAGAAGACAATTTAATTTAATTTAGGCCAATGCATAAATGAAAAACACCTTAAAGGAAACACCAAAGGTGAGAAAACAGGAGGAGAGACTTGAAAATGAGGTTAAACATGATCAAAGAACTTCAAACTATAGCTGGACAACAGAAAAAACGAGGGAAACCAATCTCCCCTATAGCACCATGGCTCAGGGATATGGCATTGTGGCGTCATTCGGATGAACTTTGAGCACATAGAACCTCTTACCTAGACTTTTGATTAACACTATTCTAAGGCCTATAGGTCACTTTACACCTTCTCTAACTACAGGCATAGATTGTACCCCAAAATTTCTTCATTTGGAGATTTAGGACACTCAAAATCAAAATAGTCATTTTAGGCCAAAACTTGACCTTTGCCATGCCTAGACTCAAATCACCAATCCTTTAACCATCAGATCTATTCCCACAAGTCACAATCGTTGCAAAGACACTTTCCAAAGGGATCACACCTCAAAGAAACCATACCATTAAGATTTGACCTTCTTGAACTCCAAACCTAACTACAGAGTTACATACCCATTTTCTTCAAGAAAAAATAAATATTAAAAATCAAACTCATAAATTAATCTAACTTGTCAACATACACATGAGCAATCCAATGTTCGGCCTCAAATATGCAACAAACATAATACACTCCTCAATATATACCACAATCACATCTTGAACATCACAAACACAATCAGTGGCTTAGACCACCTAAGCAAGACACTCACATCCTTCCAAAACACATCACACCTATCCTTCCACATCAAAGGCTCGAGGAGTCTCAGGATCCCAAGTCATACTACACATACATTAAGGGTAAGAACTTAGGGGCAAACCCAAAGGATTCACAAAGCACATTACATATGGCATCAAATCATGATCCTACACTTGGTACAATAATACAACATAACATGTGTTCTCAAATAAACATATACTACATAGGTACTCAGATATCCTATATGGCCCCAAGAGGACTCATCCGTCCTTACTTTCTCCTTGTTAGAACTAGATATCATTCCTATAAATATTTTTCCATGAGGGGTGAGACAAAAGTTGCAGTAACCAAGGAGTAACCAAATAAACACAAGTAGGGATTTAAATATAAGAGGTACAATATGATAGTTAATCACAAAACATGATAGATATATATATACACTATGTACACAAATTATGCTATGCATGATGAAATACTCATGATATGTAATGGAACCCCACATCAATGATGGCAAGAACCATGGGCTAGTTACCGTCACAAGGTAATCTCAACAAGTAGCCCCCTTCCAACATCCGGTGAGAGATGATTCTAGGGCAACCACTACGCTCACCTCCCACTAGTCATAACTCGCCCAAAGCCTATTTTACTAATGGTTGGACCATGGTTCTCATTTCCTTGAATCATCCGAATTGGTGGTTATTTAGAGAAAGTGTATCCCTAATTCACTGGCACCTAAATCTCCTAGCCGAGGATGACTATTTAGTGGTAAGGATATCATAAGCCGCACCGCCTGAAAACAAGGTCTCGTGTGTTGTAACATCCATAAATTTCCATATATAATTTTTAATATGGTTTATGTTTAGATTATGAGAAATAAAGATATACATTAAATTCTGATGAGCATACACTGAATGAAGATATACAATAGATTGTGGTTTTAATAAGTTACATTGAATTCTAATGAGCATACACTGAATGAAGGTATACAATGAATTGTGGTTTCAATAAGTTACATTAAATCATGATAAGCATACATTAAATGAAAGTACACAGTGAATTGATGTCACTTGCTGGTTAAGACATCAACACTATAAATACCCCTCTCATTTCTTCATTTTAGCAAACCACCATTTGTGAGTGAGAGAAAGAGAGAGCCAAGGGAGAGAAAGAGAGTGTGAGTGAAAGAGAAGAAAAAGGAAGGAAGACTAGCTTCAAGTAAGGTACTTAAAAAATTCAAGAAGGAAGGCAAGCTGCTTAGCTCAGGATATTTTTTGGTTGAGGTAGTATATTATTTATTTCATGCATTTTCTGTGAATTAATTATGGATGTTATGTGATATTATTGGATGGGTTGTTTCAATATAAATGTTTTGAAATGCTATGGATGTCTAGTATTAAGAGAAAACTTTACTGAAATTTTTATAAATGCATGAAATATGAGTTATTTGGTTGTTTGCATAACTACCTGATTATGAGTATGATTTGTATGAATAAATATATATACTACTGAGATTTCCCAAAATCTCACACCCAATGACTAACAATATTAGAGCCAAGCACAAGTAAAGGCAAAGGTAAGGAAGTGGTTAACTAAGAGGAAGCAGACATGAATATATTATTTTATATTAGAATAAATGTAATTAAATTATGGTGATATGTTTTAGTTATGATTTCTACTTACTGGCTTTACTTTAGATGTTTTGGAACAATAGTCAAATAATTACAGTATGGTTGACTTGATTATTATTAATTAAAGTAAACTTTCAGTTAAGTTATTATCTTTTGATCAACCTAATCTTGAAAAGTTTAAAAGTTTAATTATTCTAGGTTTTTAATTCTTTCCGCTAGATATATAAGATATGATTAAAAGCATAGTAAACTAAGCTATTACATATGCTATTTAGAAGATTAGCATACCATGTAATATTAATGCATTATCATTCAACAATATCATGCCCTCATAATGTATGACCCATGACAATGCCCAATATACGCTAACATGTCGTAGCATGCCATATGTATGTGACATTGCTCGCTTGCCATGGCGATCCTGCTTCTTGCCATGGCATGGAGCTCATTTTTCTCCACTTTAATTGTTTCCTTCATCCTGGCCCTCCGGTTCTGCACACAATGCCAATTACACTTGGTTAGCCAGAGACAAAGTTAGGGATGATGTAATGAGAGTTGTTACATAAAGGAACACTACATATTATGTTAACTCCTATTGATATTATGTTGGTTAATTTTTATTTTCTTTGATTATAACTCTTCTGGCATAATTATAATTGAAAGTTAAAAGTGATTTGTGTACTATCATATTTGTAGTCTTATTATAAAGCACTTGAGTTGATTATAACCCATTTACTTGCATGACTATTTATCTATTTGACAACTAGTCCTGTGTGGGTATATATATAGTAGCTTTTATTTTCAGCTTTGTCATTGAGTTAGCCAGTTAGGTATGTCCTAATGTGTAACAACCCTCAATATACGTACTATCCTGGATTTAGTCTTGAACTAACGGGAAATATGCTTGATGATGTGTGCAGAACCGGAGAAAGCATGATCAAAGAAAAGACAAGAGAGCAAATTGGAAGAAATGAAGACAAAAGCTCCCACATCGAGGCGAGAACTAGTGCCACAGCAAATTAGCTAGAACTTCGTTAAATTTTTTAGGCAAAAGAGTCTTATACTGCATGGACTTACCTCTTGTTACGACACCAAACACTGGATCTTTATAAAATGGAAGTCATTTTAGTCGGCCGAGATAGGAAGAATCAAGGGAGAAATGGAGAGGCTTAACTAAGGTTCCATTTCTTCGGCCTTTGGGGATGATTTTTGGCCTTGAGGAGCTTTAATTTTGATTGGTAAGTGATTTCTAACCTCCCATTCTCTCTTTTCTCTTTGGTTTTGGGTTGAAATCCATGGGACTATGTTGGATTTATGTTGGGTGGTATTTTCCACCAATTAAAATACTTGATTTGGTGTTATAGAAGTGTTATATAGTGTTAGGAAGGTTTGTGTATAAGTTTTGAGGGGATTACAATGAGTTTGAGTGGAACTCTATGTTGGAAATTGTAGAAGGAGTGTGAAATCTGAGATGTATAAGGAAGATTGTAATGTGGATGGTTAATTAGAGCTCACTAGTGTATAATTATGCCACGGGAACTATGGGTTAAGCATGAATGGCTAAATTGTAGATTCTGGTCGTTATGAGTATTATGTTAATTAAAGGTATTGTGATGTTGTAGTGGTTGATTGGTTAATTGGAAGTGTATAGTTTGTGATTGGGTGCTCCAGAGGCTTGCTAAGTTCCCTTGTGTACATGGTATTGGTAACTCGAGATAACCAGGTGTTTGTAATATATGTGTTATATGTATATATATATATGCATGTCTCTTGTTCAAATCACGATATCGTTATGTGTACGTGTATAGTTTTTCTATATATCGTGGTATGCACATGCTAGATCAGGTATTTGCATATGATGATGGTGAGTATGATATTGTATATGTGCATATGTGATTATAGCATCCACACATGATTGCATGCTAACATGACCATGATGATGACTGTGATAATAATTATATATATTGTTAGAGGCATGTTAGCATGGTATGTACATCACCACCCCATGAGCATTGTGAGATATGGTGGGTTGGGAGGTAGTGGTGGGATGAGATGTGATGATATATGATATGATGATATGATGAAAGAGTCCTGCCACTAAATCCTGTCCTATGATCTGGAGAATTAGGTGACAGTGGACTATGATATGATATGATGATGATATGGTTTTGTGATAAGATGGAACATACCTGCTTCTTAATCATCTTCTATGGCCAAGAAAGCCAGGTGGCAGTGGATTGTAACTTTCCTAAATCACCACTAATTTGGGTGGTCGAGGGGAAGAAGAACTATGGTCAAAACATTAGTATGACCTTTAGCCGGGTGCACTAGTGTGAGGTGAGTTTATTGATATCCCAGAATCAGTCTTCACCGACTGTTGGAAGGGAATCACCTATTTGAAATGTCTTGTGATGATGTCAGCTCATGGTTGTAGTTGTGTTTGAGGGAGATATGCATTCCATGGCAGTCGGCATTGCACGACATCATTTGTATATATGCGTGATATTGATGATATTATTGTATATGTATGTTTAGCCTAGTTACTGAGACATTGTCTCACACCCCCTCCCATAACTAACATTTCAGGTGAAAGCTCTGGTACTAGTCTGAAGAAGACCAAGAAGTCACATGCCTCTCTGCATTAAGGAATTTCAAGTATAACTGTTAGTTTGTAATTTATTTATGTAATATCATGCCAAGTAAGTTGTTGTGGCTTGATGTCTATACGAGTATCCTGGGCATATTATTTGTACGCTATATAACGATAGGATGATTGTGACAATGATGTATGGATGATATAGATGATTATATGATGATATTGATGTTAATGGATGATATGTGAGGTGTGGATATGTGTCATGGATGATTTAAATATATGTGTGATGATGATTTGGACCCCGGTATGGGTCAGTGTTATTGGAGTATGTATTATGAGCCAAAATGGTCATATTTGGAAGCCTAAAGGTGGTTTTGGCCCTTGTATGTATGTTTTGGGTATGTAGCCCATTGTGTGATTTTAGTGTTCAAGGGGGTCAGTTATAGACAAAGCAGTTTCTTAGGGGTAAAACCTCGTTAGACAAGTTGGTTGAGTCAAATAAGATCTGTGTGAATGGTTCCAGAGTACTAAATTGTCTTTGGTGACAAATGGAGGTGGTAAATTGTGAATTTTGGCCAAAACGATGTTGGACATCCAGAATATCTATATGGAATTGGATTCAAGTGAAATTGGTGTCTATGGTTAGATTGGAATGAGAGTGACTTGCAAGAGATGAAATTAGGTTAGTCGGAAATCGAAGTATAAAGTTATGCACGTCAGAAGTTCGCCTGAAAAATCAGCAATTTGCTTATACAAGATCTAATACGGGCATCGCGGTGCCAAGTGGTTCTATATCTCCTAGGCTGCAACTACACTTTAGCTCGCCGCAACCCAACACTATTCTGACCTGATTCGGAGTTTTTCTGCTTGGTGTTTTGGGATGAATTGGAGGTAGGTTGTTACATAATGTGGATTTTTTTTTTTTTATGATTTTAAAATCATGTTACTTATATATTGTTTCACTTCCATGTCTATCTCAAATTACATCAATAAGGCCAATAAGTTTGCACCCTGATTTTTCTATTCTTCTCCGGAAGATAATTGACAAATGGAGTGCTTCCTTTGAGTATTGTTTGTGGGTGTTTGATGGTTATTAATTAAATTATTTCACCCTGGTAATTTTTTTCTGGCCAAGGTAATTTTTTTTACCTACTATTGATTATGTATTTTCGTTTTTTGTATTGTAAAAATCATTTCACTTTTATATTGTATGTGACTGTGGATAGATTTGACGCGGGCTGCGAGTCGGGACCATTCCATCTAAATCTCGCCCTAAATACTGAATTAAATATAGATTTAACAGACTCAAATAGGACATGCAAGGTAGCTCAAGTCTTCGTCGGGTTTGAATTATCATCCCTATCTCTAGCGCAATACTAGCTTCCTACATATAATCTATTTGTGGCGATCCATAGCTCCCTACATAATTTTCATTCAAAGATATGATTTTTTTTTGTGAACATATATTATATGATTTTTAATTAGCCTAGATATATTACAGATTAAGTAATTCTCTTGACATGCAAACAAAAGTAAAAATATATTGATGTTTACGTAAAGCGTAAATAATGGATTACATTGTCTTTAATTTGGTTAATGTTTTAGAAAGACTTGTCTCAATTTTAATTATTAGTGGACCCTTAACTAACAAATATTGGCGTAGGTGATATGAATCCATCATTATCACTAAAAAAATACACAATGGAAAGAAAAGGTTTTGTCCCGATGAATGATAACAAATTATTTAAACAAACCCAATATATATATATACTGAAGATGCTTTCCAAAACAATGACATATATATAGACTAAATTATACATATTTTTCTGAAATTTTGTTACAATTGTGGGGGGTTTTCTCTCTATTTTCAAAATTTATAAATATCTCCTAAAATAAGAAATAATACAAAATCAATAACATCCTCACACACAGTTCATAAATAGTTTAGTTTTCTTAAATATATTATTCTGGATTTAATCTTTAGTCGTATGTATGGATAATGATACACTTTTGAGAGGAGCGAAACTCATCTCAGTAATCTTTAGACCTCAAAAAAATTAATCTTTGACTATTAGTTAAATAATACATTTGGTATTAAAAAAAGTACAAATTCCCTTAAATTTTGTTAATTACACAACTTTCTATTATTTTTAAAGACCTATACACACATCTTCTAAGAATTAATTAAAAAAATAAATTTTACAAAAAACGAGTTTAGTTGTGAGATTACGTACATATTTTCCTTCTATTTTCTTCATTTTTATGTTTTCTTAAAATTATACGAACTTTTCTGTTTTAAGCTTTGTTAACAACTCATCTTATGCGAAAATCACGTTGATAGCTAAATTTCAACTAACGCACAATAATTGATAATGTATTTGCAGCATAGAGTTTTTATTACTTAATTTACCTTAGTCCAAACATTTAATCAACTCCTCACTTGGTCTATTACAAAAGTTAATTAACAAATTAAATAAATACTCTACTAATATTTACTATTTATTTTCAGGAAAAGTTTTATACACTGGGAGAATCTATATGTACTGCAGACGCTTCTTGAAACAAAGACGTATATCTGAATTCATGCTAATAAATTATACATATCCAATCATAAAAATAATAACTAACAATTCATAAATCCTTTAGCCACCAATCCAAAAAAGAAAAGAAAAGAAAACAAAACAAAACAAAAGAAAGGGTTGTGTAATTAATTAATGTTAAGGCAATATAAAAATAGATAGGAGCGGGAGGCCGTGAGGAGGACGTAATATACTAAATGACGAAAGAACAGCTCCATTGGGGGGATGATGAATAATGATATTCACTTTGAGAGGTGATATAAATATGTTTTGTACAGCTATTAGCCTACATCACAGCAACATGTCAATTAAGAAAATTAATTCAACTAAAATATATAGCTGGAATGGCCTGTAAGAAATGTGGGGACCCCTAGTTGGCACCAAGGAATGTGGTATTTATGAAGCTTTTTATTCAGCCTTTAATTTCATCGTAAAAAACACACATTAATTGTACAACTCTTAGCTACCAGATCGATAGCTTCAAAAATTAAGAGAGGAGAGGTAGAGAGATATGGAGGATGATAAAGGTGCAGTTTGTGTTACCGGAGGTGATGGGTTTATTGGTTCATGGTTAGTTATGAGGCTTCTTCGACATGGTTATTCCGTTCATGTCACTGTTAGATCCAATCCAGGTATTCGATTATTGACAAAAGTACTATTCTTTGTTTTCTTTTTCAGCAATATTTGCGTTCGCATATATATGCTATGTTTTGAAGTAGCATATAGCTTCAAATACAATATATGATATGAAAATGGATCCTCTGAATTAGTTTTATGTGGAGTGGGAAGAGAAAGAAAGAGAAGTAGGACTAATATATCTTTGTAATTGGGAGACCAAGAAAGAATTCCGCTTCTCCCTTTCTTTTTCTGTTGTTAATTGAGATCGATGAAGTATAATTCAGATGATTTGAATTCAATACTTAGCATAATCAACCACAATATATGATAATTTTGTGTATTACAAACTTTGAAGTATGACCATCATGTCTAGATCACTGAAGACTCAGGTCTATTTGATTTATATTTTTATAAATCAAATCATGGTTTCTAACTATTATTTTTCTCTTTTTCATTTAAATAGATTTATAATAAATTTCTTTACTTTCATCTAAACTTCATTTTTATAAACTGTATTATTTTAACAGACCTTTTACGAAAAAATAATCCAAACGAGTACTCACTTTGTGATTCAATTTCATTTAAATGAGATATCTCTATTTTCTTTCAGTTGAACAAAACTCTAAGTTTGAAATTGGTCTTGGTTTTCTTCCTCTTTTTGTTTCTTTCTGGAGAGAGTGAGCATGAACATGTGCAACTTTATACTTAATGTATTTTAGGGAGAAAGCGTGTCTAACATCTATATATATATATATAAAATAAATCATAAAATCCTGACACAATTGATAGATGGTTGAGTTTCTTAAATATACTATTGAGTATATAGAAAAATTTTTGCTAGAAATTACTTTTAATACTCACAAAAAAACTATATATATAGTAACTTTCCGTCATCATCATTTTGCTTAATTTTAAAATTTACATTTAAGTCACTGGAGTTTCAATAACTTTTAACTTTAATATCGTATCTATCATTATGTTTTTGCCAATATTTTGTCAAATATGCGATTAATCTTAATTACTTTATTATCTATGTTTTAGTCTCTTTTATTAATATATATGAATTGTGTGTCTATATTTTTTTAGAATACCAATACGATATATATATATTTAATTACACTAACAAAGTTTAATAAAATATTGTTAAAATTTTAATAAAAATGTCTAAACTAAAAAGTTCACAAACTTTATGAACTCAATTATAAACTTTTAAATTATAGGGGTCACATTAAAAAATTATCTAAAACTAAAATGATCGAAATTGCATTTTTCTCAAAACAAAATGAAATTCATACAAAATAATTATTTTGGATATCCATCTCTATCATTCTAATATTCTTCTAATTCTAGTCCCATGTATAATCGTAAGTTTAACCCACCAAAACCTATTATGATATCAGAAAGCAGCAAAGACCTCAGCTATCTCACAGACCTACCAGGAGCATCAGAGAGGCTCCAAATCTTCAAAGCAGACCTGAACGAACCAGACAGCTTCAAGGCAGCCATTGAAGGATGTGTGGGACTCTTCCATGTCGCCCACCCAATGGACCTTCAAGGTGAAGAGCCTGACGAAGTTGTGACAAAGCGAGCCATGGAAGGAACCCTAGGGATTCTCAGGACATGCTTGAGTTCAAACACAGTGAAGAAAGTAATTTACACTTCAAGTGCAGCCACAGCAATGTTTAATAACCTTAAAGGTCTAGAAATGGTGGACGAATCGACATGGAGCAACCTCGAAGTTTGTCGTTCAATCACTTCTGTGAGGTCGTCGTATTTGGTTTCCAAGATTGTGACAGAGAAGGCTGTGTTAGAATTTGGGGAGGAAAATGAGATGAAGTTGAAGGTTGTGAGCTTTGTTCTTCCTTTGGTCGTTGGTCCTTTTCTTGGCCCCAAGATTCCAGCCTCTGTAGGCATTGCACTTTCCATGATCTTAGGTATGACCATTATTTTGGCCTTCTCTCTGTTTTTTAATCTCTATCGTCGTTAATGGGTAGTAATATTAGTAACTAAAAAACTTCATTGCATTGAATGTGTACAATGCATGCTTTCTTTGAATTTCATTAAAATTAAACACATTTTTTTATACTGCATGAAGTTTGAGAAATAAGTTATACTATTGATAGATATAAATATATATATATATATAGTATGTTGGACTATATATACTTATCTGTATATATATCTTCATTAATAGTCCGGTGAAATTTCATTTAAATATATATTATCAACGTAAATCAATATGTATAATAAAATCTATATATAAAAAGATGTACTGTTTATTAGCTATTAATAATGTGGCCACTTCAAACTCTGTATTAATGCGTCATTTAAGAAAAGAATAGAGAATTGGCGCAGAGAGAACCTGAATTGAAACATGTCATGTATATATATATATATGTATGTATGTATGTATTGGATGATAGCTAATGAAGCAACACTGAATTTGTCTTGCATGTTCGGGAGACGAGAGCATATGCCAGACTCCCAAAAACATATACATGGTGCACGTAGATGATGTGGCAAGGGGTTTTATATTTCTATTCGAAAATAGTAATGCAATGGGACGCTTTATTTGTGCTTCTCACCATGTCACATTCCATCAGTTACATGAGATGGTTTCCCAAAGATACCCTCACTATCACATAGCAATGCCAGAGTATATCTCTCTACTTTTTCTTCTTCATTTTTAATTTCCATTTCTTATGAACCAGCTTAATTTCCTTTTTGTATATTTGAGAAAACTTACATAAGAACACATTTCACCAACTTTTAATTTTTGTTGAAATTATATAAATATTTTTTAACACAAATTAATCTCCCATGTATTTTGTTAAAATTCTACAGACTTTTTTCGTAATTTTTCATTTTCAAAACCAACAGAAACCTCCATTGAAAAATACATTAAATAATATATAGAACTTTTTCGTAAATTTCTTGAAATCACCCAAAATTTTCCTTCTATTTTAAAAATATATACAAATTTATCTTGAAAAATATAGAAAGATTAATTTGTGCAATTTTTGAAAAAAAAAAGAAGAGATTTGTGTATTTAGTCTTTATTTTTCCAAAATAAAGAAAAACTTATGCAATTTTTGGTTGTGCGTGTCGGAGGTTTTTTTTTTTTGGGGGGGGGGGGGGGGTTTACTTGTTGCTTTTAACGGAACTATGCGAAAATTTAAAAAAAAAAATGTTGATGTAATTTTGGCAAAAAATAGAGAAGGTTTTTATGTTACTCATTTTTCTATTTTAAGGAGAGATATGTTTAATTTTTAAATATTGAAAACAAAAACAAAAGAAATTTATGTAATTTAGTATATATGAAGTTCAAAAACTATATGATTTTTTATTAAAAAAAATCTGTGTGCATGTCAAAAATAAATGAGAAGTATTTATAAACTTAATGAAATTCTCAATGGATCCGAATTATATTCAAAAAACAACAATTTAATTAACAGACTAGTTTTATTTTGCAGTAATTTTGTAGGAGCAAAGGATAATGATAAGAAGTATCCATGCCTATCATCCAAAAAGCTCCTGGACACAGGGTTCGAATTAATGTACGGACTCGAAGAAATATATGATGACGCTATCAAGACCTGCAAAGAAAAGGGTTTTCTTTAGTTAATCCAAGTCATTAGCATCAAGCAAGCAAAATAAATGTAAAGTCACCATAACTTATCATTGTGTATGTTAGACATGGAGCTTCCGTTTCAGTAATGTGAGATTTTCCCTCTCATTTTTATTTGCTATGCTTTTATTTACAAATACATCATATTATGGTTGTTGGATGTTCAAATGCTGCAAAACAATGCCTCGTTTGGGATGCAGAAAGTAGGAGTAAGCAGAAAGTAGGAGTAAGGAACTGGAAAGGAAATTGGATTCCATATTAATGTATGTTTGGTGTGTTGGAAGGTGGATTCACTAGGGATGCCACTTCCTTCAAAATATATAGCTAGAATTGACTTCTAAATAGGTGGGAGGGTGCCTAGAATTGTTGGATCTTCCATGGAAGTGAGACTTTGTGACATTTATGCCCCCAAAATGAAATTTTTTCTACCAAATTGGCCTCCTAATCTTCAGCCACAGTGACCAATGACAACTTCCACATATAACTACCTAACAACAATGGCAACAACGGTCTTCAACCTCCATCTCCCTCTCCAAATAACTTCAACGTCTCCATCACTATTCAAGCCCATGTAGAGATCGACGATGAGACCTAATAGGAGAGACCACTTCAAAATCCAAATGGACCAACAAAGATCAATGCCAACATAAACACCGTCTGTATCCTTTTTTCTGTCACTAATGAAGAGATCAAAATCATCTAACTGACTTCACAGATTTGCGATAGTTGATTTTGTAGCAATGGACTTTGTAGCAACGGGGTCATCACCTGATGACAGAGCAGCGACCGTGACAACAACGATGGCTGACGGTGATGATGGGGTTGAAGCTCAGTTATAACAACTGGTCTTCCTTCCGCAGAGTTCCATTTTTGACAGGAGATTAGGGATTATTTAAAAAAAAAAATTGGTAAGGATATTATGGACATTTCATATTATAAATTTGCATGTTTCATAAAAAAAATATACAAAAATTCTATCTACATATTAAACTCACTTTTAAACCCTACTTCTATTCCATTCACCTTTACTCCCTTATTTCACTTCCTTTAAAAACTCTGTCAGAATGCCAACCGGGGCATTATTAATCGTACATTGCCCTTACGGATTGTTTTTTTGGTAGCTAGTTTGAAAAAAGTATGGAGATTGGAGAACTCCCGATTTAGCTTTTTAAAAATTTAATTAATGCTAAATGGTTAGCTTTCAGTTGCATCATTGATTTGGGGCCTTGTTTGGTACGTGGGAATGGACTAGTGGAAATGGGAATGTGAATGGGTGGAGATTGAATGATTCCATGTACTTGGTGTATAGTAATGCTGATTGCCAAGAATGGTTGAATCCCTTAAACAAGGGAATGGGGAAAGTGATTGACCCCATGAAATTACCTTGGGACTAGTGGGTGGAAGAGAATGTCAATTTTCTTTAAATTGCCATATTGAAAATCTTTATATTTGAAGCACTTTCTTGATGTCATGCATATAGAAGAAAATGTATGTGAAAACATCATTGGTACATTACACTACTACAGAAATGGACTTTCTAAGCGGTTATTTTAACTTTTCTTGGCGGTTATGAACCGCCTACTATTTGAGCGCCATAAAAGTGGGTGACATTTGTATGCGGTTATAACCGCCTACAAAAGTGGATTTTTATAGGCGGTTATACTGATAACCGCCTACAAAAGCCACTTTTGTAGGCGGTTATATTAAGAACCGCCTACAAAAGTATAATTTTGTAGGCGGTTATCTTAATAACCGCCTACTAAAGTTACTTTTGTAGGCGGTTTTTAATATAACTGCCTACATTTTTTTTTTCTTACTCTCGTTACTTTCAAGTATTCCCCAATATTTTTACAACCTGCATGACCCAAAACAGCAGAAATTGTACAGCACTACTAGAAATATGTTTGGACAAATTATAACTTTGCACAACAGATCTAAAAAAACTGCATATATATTGCCTTTGGAACTTGTGGCTTGTTGGTTAGAGCACATATATAGCTATCACTTGTGAGGATATAAGTTCGAATAGGCAGAATCAAACAAACCCTTCAAAACTACATATATTATCAAAAATGTCTACGAGGAACCAATTCACTATGACAAAGTTTGAGTTGAGAATAAAAAGAAGCTACATATATATATTCCCTAATATGACATTGCTTAAACTATGTTCCCTGGTCAAATCTAAGAAAAGAGAATAAATCAATTACTCTGATCCCTCCTCCTCCTCCTCTCTAGTTAGGTAGATTTCAGCCACATAATCACTCCACTCTGCGATGACTTCATTGATTTGATTTTTGGAGTACACATCACAGTAGGTATCCGGGAAGTACTATGCAAGTTAAAATATCATGAAGAAATTAATAAAATGACATTACTAAAAATTGGTCAAAAGTTATAAGCATTAATGTAATTGCATAAAATGGAATTACATACCGTGACCGGGATAGAGCTTTGGCCATGCATTATGATATCTTTCATGAATTTTAGTACATAATATGCACAATCGATACCATTAGCTTGCTTCGGACACTAAACAAAAATATATACATACATATTATATATGAAGATTAATGTCAATTCCAATATATAATTGCTTAAATATTATTCTATAAATACCTTTATTGATGTCCATTTATATGATTGTTGCTTCTTGTCATTAAGCCCTCGGTCTGCTCGAAACATCTTCACAGCACTATTAACCATGAGAGAAGAAAATTAATATAAGCATAACTTTGAATTACCACGGAGACATATACAAAAGTAAAAAAAAAAAAAACTTATTCTTGTTGAACATTTCTATCATTTGGATGCGGTTCTCTGGCCCTGATTGTTTTCCGGAGTCTAAATAATATATTTTTGGCTTCACTGGGTTGATGACAATCAACATCCAATGTTCTCTGACGAAACAATAATTAACATCAACAAATTATAACTGGGTAGTTCACAACAACTAAAGTCAGCATTTAATATTTTAGCAACAAGTTACTCACCCTTGATGAAAAGGTGCCAAAAATAATACTTCCTTATCGGCTCTTGCCTTGAACACATCCGCAATTTCTTGAGATTGTTCTATGATCTTCTTTTGGGGCATCAAACCTTTAGAAAAAGATGATATTTCTTGGGGGTGGAGGAACACAAATTTGCTAGTAAGATTGGTAGAGACCAAAAATTTTTCATACAAGTACCTAAAATGAAAAAAAAAAACGTGTATTAATATCACACTCAAATGAAAGGTTAGTTGGAAAGTAGTTCATTTATGTTAGTTTGAGTACCTGATGTATATGTTAATATTCGCAGCCCCAAGCCATTGATGATCCACCATGAATAGGATAACTTCTTCGGTGATCATTTCAGTTACCCTTTTATTATAGATCCCTATATCATACTCAATTTCTATAATCTACCATTGCCCTATGCTCACTAATCCTTTCAAGTACTTGCGGCTTTTCCTTAAATTAACATTAGGTTCGGGTAGTCTATTCATCGGTGCAATGAATGACTCTTTGGATTGCCCGGACCCTAGAACACGTTTTCCTTTTGCCTATGCAACAAAGTTGGTCAATTTGGGATGAACTAGTGATTACATAGTAGCAAATTATAATAAAGTGTCACTTCACATACCTGTACAGATGGAGTAAGGGTAATGAGGATCATTGGCCATGCTACATAACTACCCACTGCTTGTCCTACCTTATCCGCATCTTGGGTAGGAATTGGCAATACAGCATTCTCCTCTCTGGGGACATCAATCGATACTCTCACATGGCCTTCAGGTAGGGCTTGATTAAGAATGACGCCTCCTGTGTTATCCACATGCCCCTCTGCAACCACATGTCTAGTAGGGCGATCCAACCATAATTGATAGTATGATATGCCCTATACCAATAGCAAAAAATAATTTATACATGTCGAAAAAAACTATGAACTTGATTGGAAAAGCAATTACCTCAGGGAGATGTTGAAATGGAAGAGGGCAGCTATCCTTGACACTAGGGCTTGTTGATGCGACCTGTGATGACTGTATTTGCTTCAGTACTGCAGCTTGTGATTGCACCAAATCTATCAACATGGCTAATTTTCTCTCCATCTCAAATTGAGTTGCCTCTAATTGAGCAACCTTAGCTGCAGAGTATGACGATGAGCGGCGTTGAGTCCCAAAATATGCTTTCTTAGTAATGCCAAACCCGGCACCCCTAACACGACCAGGGTGCTCAGGGAGCCCTAATGCCTTGCCTAGCACATCAAGCCCTGTGTCTTCCTCAATGCCTTCAGGCATGGACTCTGCAAGGGTATCCTGTTAAAGCAAAAAAATAATAACAAATATATTATTTTATAGAAATATATTATAAATGATTGAAAATGCAAATGATAATGTAAGACTTAAAATTTTATCACAAACTTTTTTGACGTTTTCATTGTCAACAATCCCTTCCTTGTTCTTTCTTGATTCTGCCCATAGCACATGACGCTTGGTTAAAGGGCCACCTTCAGATCCCTCTTGAGAATGCTGTGTAATAACATAAATAACTGATTTGTAAGTATTTATAAGAAAAATATATTCATATAAATAAGATCTATAGACACGTACCATCTTATCCTCTATACCCGAGTATCCAAGACGGCCAGCTCTATAAGGGTATTGTTGACACTTGGCCCTTTCACTATTTTGCTGGCTTAATAACTGTCAAAAACCAAAATCTAAAATGAAATAGCTAGACACATATAGCATTAGAATAGAATTAACAACTAACATGTAAAATAAGGATTACTTTAAAAGATTGCTCACGGAGGATACCCGTAAAAACATCCCAGTCTTTTTGCTTAATGTAGACTTCAAATAATGGAGGTGGATGCTCAAGGATGTTACCATCTGGATCTCTCAAAAATCTTTTCGTAAGGATATAACGAAAAGCTCGCATCGATACTCCAGCCTTCTTATATATGAAATCTCTATGGCACTCATCGATGTCAAATCCCAACTACAAAACAAAGTACCTAGATTAATTATAATAAATATAACTACATAGGAAAAAACATTATAAGATAATTATAATAAGCTGTTTACCGCTATATCCTTGAAAATCAAGTCTTTCATAGCCTCAGGGACTTTCCTCCAATCCTTCCATTGGCTACTTGCTATAGGCACATTCATCTTTGCAGCTATCCCGATATAGCTACTTAATTTTTTTCCACCATCTTTTATTGGGTGGCCTCTACGATTCCACACCACATGGATCTTCTAACCACTATCTCTTGCCCGTGCGACCTCTTTCAAGATGGTCAACCCACGATGATGCTTGTCTAACTCTCTCTCAACCCGTTTGTTAACATTACTGGGATCCACATTCATCGTATCACTATCATAATCAGAAGAGGAAGACATTTACCTGTAATATAAGTCAAACAAACAAGACATTAATACATAGAAAGGCAAATAACAAGATTTAGGCAAAAGTTATTAGAAAATTCAAAGTCACAAATAACAAGAATAACAGAACTAGTAAAAATTTCAAACACACAAAATTCAAACTCAAACCTTTTCCACTTTCTGGTTTGTCTTCTCTTTATGATCCAAATACTCTCTTGATGATCATCTCTCACATACAAGGCATCATCTCCAGTATAATCAATATCAATTGATGTCCCTACAAAAGGATCATCCTCAATATCTGCATCTTGATAACTTTCAATATCTTTTTGGTTGTCAATTATTTTGTTTGTTAACATAACAACAGACAACTTCTTATTAGCAGGATCGGAGACAAAAAACACCTGTTGAGCTTAGGATGCTAAAATAAAAGTTTCATCTCTATACCCCACCTTGTTAAGATCCACTTGAATGAACCCTGATTGATCAACTCGAAGACCATTTTTGTTGTCAACCCACTTACAACTAAAGACTGCTACCCGAAACAAGATATAATCCAATTCTCATATGCGATCAATTACCCCAAAGTATGTCATATTTGCAAAAATAGGGTTTTTGTCTTTGACACTAGAAATATGCATTGATTGAACTATAAGAGTTACCCCACTATTTTGCATTGTGCTCCGATCATCCTGCTCTTTCGTATAGAATGTGTAGCCGTTAATAAGATAACCGTTGTAAGATAGGACTCGCATGCTTGGATCGTTAGCTAACCATCATAACCTTTCTGAAACTGAACCAGGATTTCTCTCCACCTCCAAAATAATGTGATGTCTCAACCAATTTATAAAAACCCAATTGTGTTCCTTTGATATCCAACTCTCATTCTTGTAGGGGTTTAAACTTCTAAGTTTCTCCTTGTGCATTTCCACATATAGCTCAACCTCATCGGAGTTATGCAAAACATACAAATGAGCTTGCTCCCACTGTGTCCTGGAGATGCTAACTATATCATTTCCAAGAATCCCTTCCCTATTTGTTCTCCCTATGTGATGAGACTTTGGAAGCCCAATATGATCAACATTGGATAAGTATTCAGTACATAATTCAACAGCTTCTTCAGCTATGTACCGTTCAACAATACAACCCTCTAGTCTACTTCGGTTTTTCACATATCCTTTTAATACCTTCATGTAACGCTCAATAGGGTACATCCATCTCATATAAGCTAGGCCACACAATTGTGTCTCTCTAACCAAGTGAACTGTTAGGTGAATCATCATGTCAAAAAATGAAGGCGGGAAATACATCTCAAGTTCGCACAAAGTCACAACAATTTGTCTTTGCAACATTGGCAACTTAACGGGGTCAATCACTTTGTTACAAATGGATTTGAAGAAGAAACATAATTTTGTGATTGTGCCTCGAACCTTTTTGGGTAAAATAGATCGGATAGCCACCGGCATCAAATTCTCCAATAGAACATGGCAATCATGATACTTTAAGCCCTTCAACTTCAAGTCTTTCATAGATACAAGGTTCCTAATGTTTGAGGAGTATCCCTCTGGGACCTTAACTCCATTAAGAAACTCACAAAAAGTGATTTTCTCCTTTCTAGAGAGAGTATAGGCTGCAGGAGGTAGATAAGTACGACGTTTCTCGTTCACTGACGCCAATTCTCCTCTTATTCCCATTGCAACCAAGTCCAACCTTGCCTTCATGCCATCTTTGGTCTTTCCCGGCACATAAAGCAACGTACCAATGATGCTATCACATACATTTTTCTCTATATGCATGACATCAAGGAAGTGTCTCACATATAAAGACTTCCAATATGGCAATTCAAAGAAAATTGACTTTTTCTTCCACCCACTAGTCCCAAGGTGTTTTGCAAAAGGCTTCCCAAAATTGTTATTCAAATCCTTCACCTTGTCAAATATATCCTCACCACTTAATGGCAAAGGTTCACTCTCTTCTTCTGCATTCCCATTAAAGGCTTTTTTCCACCACCTGTAACGATGTCCTAGAGGCAAAAATCTGCAATGTCCCAGGAAGACAAATTTCCCACCATGTTCCAACCGTATGGTATGTGTGCCTTCTTCGCATATAGGACATCCAAACTCTCCTTTGATACTGTAGCCTGATAAATTACCATATGCCGGAAAATCATTAATTGTACCAAATAGCATAGCTCTCAACTTAAATGTTTCTTCCTTATATTTGTCATACATCTCCATACCCTTCTCCCATAATAGTTTCAAATCTTCAATTAATGGAGCCAAATATACGTCTATATCATTTCTAGGTTGTTTGGGTCCAGAAATTAACATAGACAACATCATAAACTTCGGCTTCATGCATAGCCATGGTGGGATGTTATAAATCAACAAAATAACGGGCCATGTACTATGGGTACTACTTTGCATGCCATGCGGATTCATTCCATCAGTAGATAAAGCAAGGCGCAAGTTTCTATCTTCTTCCCCGAAATCTTCATATTCACGATCAATTCTTTTCCATTATGGAGAATCTGCAGGATGTCAAAGTTTTCCATCTTGAATTCTTTCATCTGCATGCCATGTCAAGAGCTTTGCAATTTCTGCGTTACTATACATGCGTCTAAATCTAGGTATGATGGGAAAATACCATACCACCTTCGTTGGACTCGATTCTTTTTTTTTTGTACCGTGGGGCATTGCATTTAGGACACTTGTTTAATGATGCATATTCTTTTCGGAATAAAACACAGTCATTAGGACAAGCATGTATCCTCTCATAGCTCATTCCAATAGAGCATAACATTCGTTTAGCCTCATATGTTCGGCTTGGAAGCTCATTATCTTGTGGCAGCATATCTTTCAAAAATGCAAGTAATTCTGTGAAGCTCTTATCACTCCATCCATTCCCTGCTTTCAAGTTGTATAACTTTAACACGGCTGATAATATCATGAATTTAGTACAACCAGGATATAATGGTTTTTCTGCATCGGCTTTCAACCTCTCAAACATCTCAGGACAATCTTGAAGCTCATCTTCAATCGCATTTGTCATCTCTTGAAGACGGTCATCATCAAATGTACTTGTATCAAAATCATTAGATCTACAGCTCCTACTTGTCCCTAAATCACTATACCCATCATTTGTCTCACCATGTTTTGTCCAATGTGTATAACTTCAATCGATTCCATTACACACTAAATGTTCTTCCAACTTCTCTGAACTAACTAGCCTTCCAAAACAACACTTTAAGCAAGGGCATATAATTTTATCGGGATTATTAGCATGCTCAACTGCAAACGTAACAAACTCTTTCACTCCATCCCAATATTCCTTACTCAAACGATTTGCATGCATCCAATTCCAATCCATACTATTATGTTGTGTACAAATTTTGGCAGAGCCTCCCCTAGAAGTTGATGGTTCCAATAATTCTACAGCAATAACTCACAAAAAGTTAGACTCATCAATTATAAGCACTAGCATCTTCCAACCAATCCCAGATAAACTAAGCTATCTTCAAACATAAGGACTATCTTTATTCTAGGAGATTAAAGTAATACATGATTCAACCATGGACTATTTCTGGCAACCATAAACTAATTTTTAAAGAAAATTCAGTAGCATAACGACATAAAAATGAGAGTTTCTCAAGCCTTAAGCCCTTTATTCATTCAAAAAGTAGTAAATTTCAACCAATCATAGCAGCAACCATGTACCCAATCATTTCCAATAATCAAATTACTTCTAATTAATAAAGTAATTATATTTCATGCTATTAGATATTAATACATGGCATTATAATGATATAGTTCTAAAGGAAATCGGCAACATAACGACTTGGAAAAGAAAGTTTCTTGGGCTTGTTGAAATTTAATCAAACTATGACTATCAAATTTCATTCAATCATTTCCAATCAAAACTTCACCATATGACTTCCTTTGAAGATATTAACATGCAAATCAAACATAGGTCAATTAGTACAACAATCATTCAACACCACAATTTTCAACAACTTTGAAAGCAAGATTAACGTACCTTATAACCTTGTACTATACTATCCCCTTTAGTTTAACCCCTTATTTTGCTGCCTCAAAGCTTCTAAATTAAAAAGCTAATTGAAATAGCTAATATGTAACAAACACAATGACATGTTCCACATGTATTACATAAGAGTATAAAGTTAAGAAAAATTTCTAAACTAGTTTAATATATGAAAGTGTTAAAATTTGACTCAACAAAGATTTAGGGGGCTAAGGGAAGTTTAGATCATGACATGAATATGATGAATTCAATGAGTTAATAATGGTTCTAAATGCTTCATGATGTCTTACAAATGACATTAAGATGATGAGAATGTAAGAACTCAAGTTATATAGTAAAGTAGTAAATTGAAACCTAAAATGTGATTTTTAGCTTACTATTTGTCACTTATTTGTATATAAAATCCATTATTCTTTTGAGATAATCCCAGTTACATCCCATTTAGGACAAGAGGGGAATGATATTTCATTTTCCTTTTCTAAGTCTATTATATATATATTAATGTGATTATATTCTAATAAATTTATATTTTTTATGTCTAAAATAAAGACACTAATTATTTTTCTTAAAATTACTTTTAACAATTTAATTTTTACTGCATTTTTTTTATATTTTGTATATCAAATGAGCTAAAACTAGAGTCAACTTCATGTATTTGCGTGAAACCCAAAATAAGCTGTTGGTGAAAAGTGCCTTTTATATTGATAATGAACTAGCATGGTTTAAAAACAAACTATATATTCTCTGAGTTGTAAAATACAACAAATCATATAAGAAAGATCTTGTAATCTCTCTTACTCCAATACCATGTTTGGTATGATAAAATATGTACTTAGGAAAGAGAAATGAAAAAGAAAAAGCTTGATACATGTTTGTTACATTGAAAGGTTCAAGATAGCAGATTTCATTTTGGAAAAAGTTGGGAGCAAAAGAAAATAAATGAAGCAGATATATCAGAAATGTTTGGGAGGTAAAGATATGTCAGAAAGAAATGCAAGAACAACTAGCCTTGACACATGCCCATTCCTACCTCTCATTCTCTCTCCCCCACGCCCTCCATATTTATCTTTATAAATTTAGGCTTAGCAATTCAAGTGAGCCAAGAAGTCCTCCACCAGTATATATCATTTGCCACTCTCACAATAATCTTACTAACAGACACATCCATTGCAGAAAATACAAACTATTCAATGACTTCCCTTCTTTATCCCTACATTGTACCAAATGATAGCTCTGTATCAGTTGTACAGCTACAAACCTATCTGGACATTACCATCCCATCTGAGGACATATCTACTAAGCCAACAGAAAGCAGCAAAGGTTCTCAGAGAGTGGATGAGGGAGTTTTCATGACATGGGAGGACTTGTGGGTGACTGTTCTAAGTGGAAAGAACAGAAAACCAATACTGCAGGACCTAACTGGGTATGCCAAGCCTGGACAGCTTTTGGCTATAATGGGCCCTTCTGGCTGCGGCAAAACCACTCTCCTTGATGCCTTAGCAGGTTCCAATTTTATAAGACATCGCTATATGAATCTCAAAGCAACCTGTATGTTGGGAGATACTATAAGATTATCTTTTCTTTTCTTTTTTTCATAACAGCAAGGACCAGATTTTCTTTTCTTGTCTTTTCTTTTTCATAAGAGCAAGGACCAGATTTTCAGTGTTTCTATAAATTCATCATTTCTCAGAGAGTGTCTGGAATATAAAAATGACTATGCTTGTCTCGAGAATAAAATTAGATGCTATCAGCGGGAGAGTGCAGATGATGTCAATGGTGCTTGCATCGTCCCAAACTCACCCTCCTGTTCACCATTCAATTCGAATTTCACGCCCTAATCTACAACCCATCCCCAAAAACCCTTTCAACAGAGCAGCTACAAATCCTAATCAATAATAATGATTTGGATTTACGAAGAATAGAGCAGTTACAAGAAATTTAGGAACACATCTCATATAGGCATTTTAGCAAACACCTAGAAGGCATACGTCGAATCATGAGCAGGGATGACGAATGGAAGGAGAAATTGATGGGAAACAGAAAAGTAGAGGTGAGGTGCTGACCTGTAGGAATTCAAAATAGTTGTGTTCTCTGGTAACCCGGGATTGGAGGCACGAACGAACTTGGACTAGCCATCGACACAGAGCACGAAAGCTACAAAACTCGAACAAGTACACGGACACAAACACGAACACGAACACAAAGATGGAGAGCACGAACACGAAGTTTGACAAGCCACCAACACAGTGAGCAAGCAAGCACATAACCGGAAGATGGAGGTTGGAGAGAGCGAATATGGACACGATCTTGAAGAAGCCGCAAAATGGTGACACGAACTTGAAGAAGCCGCAGAATGCTAAAGGGAGAGAACTTCTGTGGAGTCAGTAAGGAGCTTGGAAAGAGTTGTGTATGTGGAGGCCGATGGGAATTGCTCAAAATTGAAGTTTTAGGGACCAAAGTAGGCGGTTATAACAAATAACTGCATACTTTTGGTATTATTAATTTAATTTTTATTATTATAATTAACATAAAAGTAAGCGGTTCTTAAAATAACTGCCTACTATGTTATTTTAATTTTTTTTTAATTAAATATTGGATTTGTAGGCGGTTATGTACTAAACCGCCTACAAATGTTAACTTTTTGTAGGCGGTTATTTAGATAACCACCTACAAATCCCAGACTTATTTTTTTTAAACATTTTTTTATATAACTGCCTACTATTAGGCATCTATTATTTTCATATCTGGCGTAGTGTTACTTAATATTTTGGAAAAAACTAAAGATGGCGTGAATGCAAGGTTGGACTTAGTTGCTATGGGAACAAGAGGAGAATTAGCAGTAGTAAAAGAGAAACGTTGTACTTATCTACCTCCGGTGGCATATACTCTATCTAGAAAAGAGAAAATTACTTTTTGTGAGTTTCTTGATGAAGTTAAAGTTCCAAAGGCGTACTCTTCAAACATTAGAAACCTTATGTCTATGAAAGACTTGAAGTTAAAGGGTATGAAGGCTCATGATTGCTATGTTTTGATGGAGAATTTCATGCCAATAGCCATACAATCCATTTTGCCCAAAAAGGTTTGAGGGACAATTACTAAACTATGTTTCTTCTTCAAGTATATTTGCAGCAAAATGATTGACCCTGCTAAGTTACTAGCATTGTAGAGAGACATTATCGTTACTTTATGTGAGCTTGAGATGTATTTCCCGCATTCTTTCTTTGATATGATAGTTTACCTAATGGTTCACCTGGTTAGGGAGACACAGTTATGTAGCCTAGCATATATAAGGAGGATGTACCCAATTGAGTATTACATGAAGATATTAAAAGGGCATGTGAAAAACGAAAGTAGACTAGAGGTTATATTGTTGAATGGTATATAGCAGAAGAAGCAGTTGAATTTTGAACCAAATACTTATCTAATGTTGATAACATTGGCCTTCCTAAGTCTCGTCACATGGGAAAAACATTTGGGGAAGGGATTATGGGAAAGGAAATTTTTAGTATCTCTAGGACACAATGGGAGCAAGCTCACTTGTACATTTTGCACAACTTTGATGAGGTTCTTCCATATTTGGAAATGCACAAAGAGAAACTAAGAAGCCTAAACCACAATAAGAGTGAGAGATGGATATCAAACGAACAATTTCAGCTTTTTATAGATTGGTTGAGAGATTACATTATTTCGGAGTCAGAAAAGAATCCTGCTTTAATTTCAAATAGGTTGAGCTAACAGTTCATCCATGCAAGTCTTCTCTTACATCAGTTATCTTATCAATAACTACATGTTCTATACCAAAGAGTAGGATGATCAAAACATAATGCAAAAATAGCAGGATATCCCTTATAACTCAATCAATGCATATTTCTTGTGTTAAAGACAGAAACCTTATTCTTGAAAATGTCATACTTCATGGTAATTGAGCACATATGGGAGTTGAAGTACAACTTGTTTAGAGCACCGGTTTTCAATTGTAAGTGGGTTAATAACAATAATGGCCTTCAAGTTGATGAGTCAGGGTTTGTTCTGATTGATCTTAATAAGTCAGGGTATAAAGATAAGTGTTTTATTTTAGTTTCTTAAGCTTAACAGGTGTTTTATATTCCCAATCTTGCCAACAAGAGGTGATCCATTATAATATTAACCAATAAAATAATTGATCATCACAATGATGGTGGAGACCAACAGGATGAAGATATTGAGGATGATTTATTTTCTGGAGCATAATTTGATATTAATTCCACTGCAGAGATGATCATGAAGAGAGGATTTTGATAATGAAAAGGAGGGGACGAATCATTCAAGGTACAACAAGAAAAAGGAAAATGTTTTACTTAAATATATTTATATTGCCTTTGATTTCTTTTCTTTTTTTAATATAATAATCTTCTTATTTTGTAATATAATTACTTTTTCATTATTTGATTATTTGAATATTATTACAGGTAAATATGGTTAAGGGTGTGATATTACAAGGAGAGATGGCAAAGCACCGATGTGGTTTGACAATAATGAAAGAGGTTTGCCATGCAAGAAATACTAGAAACAAGATCCATGTAGAATGGAATTACAAAAATAATCCAGTGAATGAAGGAGGGAAAAAGTTAAGTAGCTATATCAGAGTGGTTGTAAAGTTGAAAGTGCATATCAACCATCCAGAATGGGATGATTGGAGGAAAATCCCCTTTCCTATGAAGGACTTAGTTTTTCAAAACATAGCGGTAATTAATTTTAGTATTTAAATGTATTTTTTTTATAGATGCACGCAAACTTATTATAATTAATTTGAGTATTTTGTTTTGTAGTCCTCTTTTGACATTGATAAAAACCATAGAGTGCATATATATATATATATCAAAAGACAAGAGTTTCGATGCGTAATTTCCAATATATCTTGACAAAGTTCTTTATGGAAAGATGAAGCTGGCAACATCATTGAGTATCCACCTGCAGAATTTGGAATCTACATAAAACATGAACACTAGGATGGTTTTGTCAATCAGCGGTGTCAGGAGAAGTTCAAGATAAAACATTTTTTTCTATTAATAATTAAATCTATTCTAATACTCTTTGTTTATAATTATTTGATTTAAGTACTGAAATTTTTTTAGAAATTAAACAAAGCAAATAGTCAAAGGGCAAAGAGTCAACCATACCCTTATAGAGCCAGCCATCTGGGATACTCTAGAGTAGAGAAGAAGTTAGTAAGTACATGTATATCTTATGTCTGTTAATACTTAAATTTATTCGAATGCTCATTTGTTATTTGTGTGAATGCACAACTATCAAAGGAGGGATGTACGTGAAAAAAAAAAATACCCTGTCATGAGCTAGGATCAGAATCTAGGAAAATAAAAAGGGGATTATTGAGAATGAAAACGTACAGAGAGTTGTTAAAAAATAGTAAGTATTATTTTATCCTCTACATTTTCAATAATTTGTTATATATTTTTTATATAAAATAATTTATTGCTTGTTATATTTTATAGAACAATTTTCAAATGAGACATCTAAAGGTAAGAAAGGCTCAGGGGTAGATGTACTTAGCCATGTATTGGAGCTCCCTAAGCACCCTAGACGTGTCAAAGGTGTTGGGTTTGGTGTCACCAACAATGCTTATTTTGGAACCAAACACCATTGCTTAGATGCTGCAACTCGAGTTATCAAATTAGAGGCAATTGTCTAGCAATAACATGAAACACAATCTGATATGAACAGACAATTAGCCCAGCTAGAGTTGTTTGTCAAACAAGCTACATTGTAGGGTACCCAAATGGTTGTAATCAGCGCTTGTGCGAAAAATAATTGCACTCCTCCATGTGAGCATCTCCCTCAGGTAATTGCTTTCCTTATTAACTAAATTCATAGTTAAATTTTTTATACATGTTAATAATTTATGATGTTACGATTATTATAGGGTACATCACATTGTCTATTATGGTTGGATAACCCTCGGTATGTGGTTGCAAAAAGACAGGTGCATAACATCCCTGGGGATATGCTTCACAATGCACCCTTGCCTACAAACCATGTAAAAGTATCTATTACACTACCTAAAGAGCAAAATGCATAGTTTCTTATGCCTACCTAGGGGGTAGAAACGGTAGCACAAGCCATGGGTGGATTTGTAGCATGGCATGTCAACCTCATTACTATAGCTCCATCGAAAGAGGCATGTTAGTTGACATTTCATTAATTACAATTTGTTCTTATGTTATAAATTGACCAGATGTGCTGCACAGTCCATAGGAAATACTGAAGGGAAGCAAGATGTTGTATCGGGGCAATTGAAGGAGTCAATCATTGCACCACCGAAGGGACTACCTCAGCCTCAAGTTTCAAATTCACCAAGTTACAAATTGCTTAGAAATATATTAACCATGGGGTTGTAACAATTGGTGCACATTCCTTATGACGCAATGGTTTATGGTAAGGAAGTATTTGAAGTGATTAATGAAGATGTGATCTCCTTCATATACGATCATGGATGGCTTGTGGTATAGAATATTAACATATACATCAGGTATTTAAATTAACATATTGTTTTCCAATTGATCTTTCATTTGAGTATGTGATATTAATCTATTAATTTTTTTCATTTTAAATTTTTGTATGAGAAAATTCTAATCCATACTGAGATGACAAACAGATTTTCTTTCATCCACCCACAAAATATATTAGCTTATACGATGAGTTTGATGCTACAGAGGAAGATCACAGAATAGTTACAAGATGTTGCGAATGCATTGAATGCAAGGGGGTGATAGGGTGTTATTCTTGGCACCATTTCTACATGGGTGAGTCACTTATCGCTAAACTTTTGAATGATAATTTATTTCATGTTGGACAGCTTAATTATAAGTTTCTTTATTAAAACTAGTAAATTTTTCTCCTAAGAATCATTGGAGGTTGATTTGTATTGAACTAATGAAACCAAAAATTTATTTTTTGGATCCTAAAGGAAATCCATTAGACTACCTCCCGCAAATGCTGGAGATAATCAATCAATAAGTATATGCAATTATATTATGTGTCTTTGTATATTTCTCTTTATTGACCTCAATTTTTCCTATATTAATTTCCTTTTGTAATGCTTAACAAAGGCATAAGTATGTTTCGTGTAGCATGCGGGCTAAGCAATAATAGTAAGTCCAACAACCATAAGATTCCACCAGATCTGGTTTTATTGTATATATGGACTCATATTCATGTATTTATAATTTAATATTCAATCAATTATTGAGATTGATATTCTTTGTAATCTAATATTTATATAATTTTATTCAGTGTTCGATACAACATAATGATAATGAATGCAGGTACTATGTGATGACATACATGAAAGATATCATCTTACATAAACACATCTTAATCCCTGCTAAGGTATGCAATTCATTTTTATGATATTTACATGAAATTTTAATAATGTAACATGTTTCTGTAATAATTAATATTTTTATTTCAGTATTTCTTGGATACCAACTATGAGGCATGCTCTAAAGTTGAAATAGAAGACCTCATAGAGGAGTAGAGTCAAAAGGTGGATATAAGTGATTATGACCATAATGTTATTTGTAGTTGTTTGGTTTAGGTTATATCATGCAATGACACTAAATTGGTAGTTCTAATATGTTTTGGATAGCTTATGGATTGAAAATTGGTCATGTTATAGGCAGTACAAAGAAAGAACCTTAAATGATCACTTCTAGAGTCTAGAAGATTCTTTTTTTCTTCTTGGTCATCATAGTAGTTTGGTATATAACTTTTGGTCATGAATATATATATATATTTATTGTTGGTGCAAAAGCTATAGATTGGCCTGGTATGAAACTTTTGGAAATCTAGTGACTAGATAATGTTAATTAGGTCTGATATATTAGATTTTGTTCTTGTCAATTGGATATAACTGGTTATTGTTGTCTATGTCACTCAATTTCATAATTGTTTGGATAGCCTTTTTTTTTTGTCACATGCATGGTTGTTTGGATAGGTTAGAGATGCTAAGTATTGTTCTTTGTAAGTTTTATTGAAACATGTTTTAGTTTAGATATCATTTTAAATTTGATTTACAGGTTCTTTTTAAGTAGGAAGTGAACCAAAGTAGAACAAGTGTGTTTGTGTAATATTATAGCACAAAATACGCATGCATTCATTTTAAATGTGATTTTTGACTCACAAAGATATCCTCTTGACACAACTTTATTTGCATGTCTCATATTCATTACAAGTCAAGAGAAATAGGCCTAAACAAATATTGTGAAGCTAGTTATATGGTCGTAATTTTGTGACATCGAATTCTGTACATAATTTTCATAGGTGATGTTTTTTCTTGGTGGTGTTTCATTGTTGGGTTGGTGTAATTGTTTGATGAAATGAAATCAACTACGTATTTTGCCATAATCCACGTTATCATATATAATACAACTTTTGGTTTTGGATAACTATTTGGTTTTGTTTACCTTTTAACTATTTGGTTTTGGATATTTGGTTTTGTATGTTAGTATTAAAATAGGTTAGTGAGATTGAAAAAATGATAAAATATATTAAAAAAATTAAATATTTTCGTTGGTGACCGCCAATGTAAATGATCTTCGTTGGTAGTTTCTCAAGGAACTGCCAACGAATAGTAAAAATTCCAATTTAATTATAATATATATATATACATGCATATATATACTTTCATGGCCAGCTTCTCAAGGAACTACCAATGAATAGTAAAAAATTTCAATTTAATTAAAAAATATAAATATATATTCTAGTTGGCAGTTTTTTAATGTAACTACCAATGAAAATGAACAAAATAAAAAATTATTTTAAATGGAAAATAAAATTAGTGTGTTTTTCTTATATAACTCTCATGAATGTTTACTTTTGTTGACGGTTATTAATCGTCAACGTAAAGTCTCAACTTTTCTCAGCGTTGGCATTCTTGATGATTTATAACTACCAAGAAAAGCTAAAATAATAACCAAGAAAGGCCTATTTCGGCATACTGAATTAGTGTTCTAATGTCCAAAGAAATTGTAGTAAAAGGCCTTGGAGACCCCCTTTCTGTTTGACTTTAGAAGCTAGGATTAGCGCATACTTAATTTTCTTTTGAGGTTCCACTAATCTCTAGTACACCTACATATATGTTCTAGATTTTTTGTGAGCACCTAACTAAATTTCTCCTGAACAATAATATATATATCACATATTTACCATCATCAATGCATATATTATATAAACTATCAGCACATACATTTAGGATATTTAATTGATTATAGGCTATAGCTTTCTTAAGTTGTCATTTAATCAGAAATTACTATTTTTAATTAGTAGTTCAAGAATGCAATTTCAACTTCAACGTGCTTTAATTTTTTATATATATACACACACGCCCACATACACATATATAGACTTATTAATATTTTATATTTTCTGGTCTCACATGATACTTTCTATTATTTTGCAATATTATAGTTTTTTTTTTTTGTATGAACAATGAGAGTCAAAGCTCAGAACTTACACAAAGTTACAAATAGTGGGGTACTGAACCCCAAAACATCATTTTCCAGCATCTGCCAAACCTTAGGAGGAGCTAGGCCAAAAAACTAAAGGGTAAACTACCCTTATGAGTTATCGCATTAGCCATTTCGCTAGCTTCTCTAGGGGCAAAAGAAAATTCCATGATCCAATCTTTTGTTAACCATTCCCTAATTGCCAAAATAGTGTTACCACATAGAGAAGCACTTGCGTATTCATTAATAGCCTTAATAACTCTTTTGGCATTTGATTCAACAATCTCTTTCCTCAAACCAAAATCCTATATCATCTTCAGACCCACAAGAATTCCCCACGCTTTTTGCTTCTAAGCTGGAACATATTCCAAATAAACTGAAGAAGCCTCCTACCCAGCAGTCCTCATAATTACGTAGGACTCCTCCGCAAGTAGAAACATCGATCCCCTTGAGAGTTGTTGCTCCATCTATATCCACTTAGTCCAATCAATTGGTGGGGGCAACTACTTGGACTTTATCTTCCTTGGTGTGATGCCAATTGAGAGAACCATGACCTTCATCATACTTGAGTAACTCATACACTCTCTAAGAAGGAAATATTCGGGCTTTGGTGGACTCACAAAATTCTAATCCATAACTACTTTATTTCTCCAGTTTCATAATTGTCATATCCCAAGTGCCCAAGTGGTACTCCAAGGGATGCTCCTTGCTAGGCCCATTCCAGTCCTCAAGTTGTATTTAAACCAAGCCTCTATCCAGATTTACCTATGTTTAGATAGAGAGAAAAGTAGGGGAAACAGAAAACTAGAGGAGAAAATAGGGGGGAAATATATTTTTCTCCTATTTGGATAACAAGAGAAAAAAAGGAAGGAATAAAAAGTGAGGAAGGAAAAAAAATACACATGGGGCTCTTGTGTTTTCTCCTTAAAGTTTTCTCACTAAAAGTAGAGAGATTTTTTTACAGTAAATACTTTTTCTTCAAAATTGCCCATTTGAATTGCTTTGTATATATTGATGCTATCTTCCACCACAGGCAACCACCTTTTGTCATTGGCCACCGCCACCCTCTAGGCCTCCATTGATGACCCTTAGCCTCCACCGCCGCCTATCACCCTCTACCATCATTTCTTTGCTGCCATCTTTTGGCGCCACTGGTTGTCAATTGCCCCTTTTGCTACTAGTCACCAATCACCACCCTCAATCACCATGGCTAGTTGCTTACTACTGCCCTCCTTTGTTCACCATTAGTAGTTGCCTCCTCAACTGGTCATTGGCTGCACTTATCACCACCAACTGTTGGCCATCTTCTCTACCATTGGTCTTCAACTACCACCTTTTGTAATGGCTACTACTTTCTTCCATTGGTCGCCACTCACCACCGCTAGTCATTGGCTATCACCTTTATCGCAGGTCGTTGGAAACCGACCACCAATTTGGCACCAGTGCAACTAATAATCATTGTATCACATTGTAAAATCTATTATTGTCATTATAAAATAAGTAGATTTTCTCTATTCTTTGTTTTTTTGTTCATTCAAACATAAGGAGGAAAATATTTTCTCTCCATTCTTCTTTTCCCTTCATTTTTTCTATTCTCTATTTTTTCTCCTCATCAAAACAAAGCATAAAGAAAATAACCTACTTACTAGGTTTGACAAGTTTAATTACACCAAATATCACTTGCTAGTTTGCAGTCCTTAATGACATAAAGAGAGTCTTCATCCACCCCAGGGCACCAATGACACCATGGAGTCGAGGCACCCCATTTACTATGTCGGAGGTTGGTCAATAGTTTGTCTTGTATTGCTAGCCACATGAGGCCTCATTTTGAATTATCCACTAAGGCTTTATTTGGTTTAACTGAGAGGATTGGAAAGGAAGGGATTTGAGAAATTTTAAAATTATCTTATTTGGTGGAATTGGAGGGGGAAGGAATTGAAAGGGATTTTAATAAAATCTTGTTTGATTCAGAAGGGAATTGAGTAAACTCAATCCCCTAAAAACACCTCAATTTAGGGTATTTTAAAATGGGGATGGGGATCCCCTCTAATTTTTAGCCAAATAAGGGAAGGAGATTTAATCCCCTCCCCTCCCTTCCCCTTAAAAAACTTCATACCAATCAGAGGCAAAGAGTACCATTTAATCTTTTAATAATAGGAGCAAGGACAACTCACGAAGTTGAGACATGTCCTACTGTCCATCTTCATTCAACCAATAGGCTATAGAGCTATCCATATTCAATTGATTATTGTCAATCATTTTCAAACACACTGTTGAGGTTTGGAAATTTCAAACACACTTTTTTTCCCTTAATATATGGGAAAAAGACAATTTAGTACCCCTATCCATAAATAATGACAATTTAGTACCTCCAATTTAACAAATCACTAACAAATACCAAGGTATCTCATTGGGATTAAAATAAAACCCAATGAACAACATTACCCTTGGAGTTAAGTCATAAAAAATGCATGCACAATAGGCAAGCCGCGCGGGAACTCTTCCTGGATAGAGGTCCATAAAGGGCAGCTCCCAAGGTGTGAAAATCTTCTCCCGCAGAGGCTGGTGTCGTCGTTAGATGGTGTTGGGTAAGACAATGCTATTCTTCTCATCTACCTCTATCATGATTCCTTCAGCCTTGTTCTTGTATTGTGCCCCTCTGGTGAAAAATACATCATTCATGTTATCTTGTTCTTCTATTGTGCCTCTGTGGTGAAAAATACATCAATCATTTCATATTGTTATTCTGTGTCCTTATTACATCATTCGTTTCTTCTTTGCTCATAAAACATTGGTTTGTTCTAGGTAAAACATTGGGTAAAATACTGTCATTTGTTTTGTACAGCTTAATATTTTGTTAATACTACATATGATCATACTTTAGATGGTTTAGGAACTCATGAACGGTGTATGATGTTTTTTACTAAACTTAAATTTTTTTTCTAAATTACAGTATGAATGAGTACTGAAAATTGATATGAGAGGTATGAAATTATGCAAGTGCCAGTTAGAAATTTTTCTTATGTACATGAAAACTTTACTGAAAACTAAACTTTCTTGTAAACTGAAATTTTGTTGTTGTTGTAGTCCGTAACAACTATTGGCTTATATTATTAATAAATATTATAATCCACTCTTGCTTAGTTAGTATAGTTGAAGATGATTGGAATTTTTAGTTGGGAATTGTGGGTTAATAAATAGTTGTTATGATAAATGATTTCATCTTGGCAAAATTAGTTATAACAAATAGATAGTTACTTCTTGTAGGGTTGATTCAGAGATGGCAAGTAGTTCATTAAAAGTAGTATTTTGTTATTTTCACTTTGGGGGACAATTTGTGAAAGATATGTAAGGTAGGATCTAATATGAGGAAGGGAGAACAAATGCTGAGTTGTTAAGAGAAGGTATGACGCATCACAAGTTGTTGAGAATGATAGCATTAACAACGGGTAATAAATGTAACGAAGTTGAGGTGAAGTATACAGTGAAGTTTGATTATAAAACATTTATAGATCTTACAAACAATGAAGGAGTTCAAAAATTGATAAGGTTCAATGATGAATTTGCACATGTATACACTGATGGGAACATAAATGAAAGTGTAGAGGTGCTAATGGAACATTCAGAAGGGTAAATTATCTTGGTTAGATGTTTAGTCATATTTGAGTTGTGGAATAAAATGACAATAATGAATAATATTTAGACTACTGAAAATAGGTAGAACCAATTGGAAATTCTGAATTCCTCAGTTGGGAATTCATTCAATTCAACTTCGAACATTTTTTCAATGTTGATTAAATAAGACATGAAATACTGAAAATAGTTATATAGAGTTGGGACTTCTGAATGTCTATCATGGGAATTTAGTTGTATGAAATTAGAATTTTTTTGAAGCTGAATCCAATCAATAATTTGTTGTAGTGTACTGTGATTGTTTGTGAATGCAGGATGGAGGCTATAACAGGATTCTCATTAGATGATTCTCTTTCTTGGGAGCCAAGGAATACTTTTGTAGAGGATGGGAATCCTTGTTGGGAGGAAGTCAATACTTTACCTTGTGCAACACAAAGTGTGCTTGTACCATGGCCAATGTTAGGACTTGGGAGGAAGTCAATTTTTTGGAGATGGGCACTGCATATAGATAGGTGATAAGAATATTTTTTGGGGACATGAGTACTAAACATGTATGAATGATAACTTGTAAATTGGTAGGACTACCTTTGATGTAGGAATGTTGTCTTTGTAAGTAACATATATATACGAATGATACACATGCAAGTTGAATACATACAAGTTGAAGAAGTGTAAGTCATTTGTCATAATTCAATGTGCATACATGTGTTGACTGATGTCTACACTTACATAAACTTGCCTTGCAAACTGACAATTATTCCCTAGTGGTTAAAATTGAACTCCCATGTGGATAAAACTATAATCCCAAGTGGTAAGAACAAAATTCCTAATTGATCAAGTCTGAATTCCCAGGTAGAACTATATTGAGTGGTGAGAAATAAATTCTTTGGTGCTTCGAACTAAATTCCCAATTGGGCATAACTGGATTCCTAAATAGACAATTGTGAATTCTGTGGTACTTCAAACCACATTTCCAACTGGGCATACCTCTATTCCCAAGTGGTCAAAACAAAATTCCCAGGTGCTCTGAACTAAATTTCCAAGTGAGCATAATTGGATTCCCAGGTGGACAATTATGAATTATGTGGTGCTTCGAACTTCATTCCCAAGTGGTCTAAACTAAATTTCCACTTGCTCGGAACTACATTCCCAACTAGGCATATCTCCATTCCCAAGTGGTCAAAACAAAATTTTTAGGTACTCCGAACTAAATTCCCAAGTGAGCATAACTGGATTCCCAGGTGGACAATTTTGAATTCCGTGGTGCTTCGAACTTCATTCCCAATTGGGCATACCTCCATTCCCAAGTGGTCTAAACTAAATTCCCACTTGCTTGGAATTACATTCCCAATTGGGCATACCTCCATTCCCAAGTAATCAAAACAAATTCCCAGATGCTCCGAACTAAATTCCCAAGTAGGAGTAATTGGATTCCCAGGTGGACAGTTCTGAATTCCGTGGTGCTTCAAATTTCATTCCCAACCGGGCATACCTCCATTCCCAAGTGGTCTAAACTAAATTCCCACTTGCTTGGAACTATATTCCCAATTGAGCATACTTCTATTCCTAAGTGGTCAAAATAAAATTCTCAGGTGCTTCGAACTAAATTCCCAAGTGGGTGTAACTGAATTCCTAGGTGGACAATTTTGAATTCTATGGTGCTTCGAACTACATTCCCAACTGGGCATACCTCCATTCCTAAGTGATCAAAATTAAATTCCCACTTGCTCGCAACTACATTTCTAGCTGGGCATACCTCTATCGCCCACTTGGAAATGTAGTTAAGAGCATCTGGAAATTTAGTTTTAACCACTTGGAAATAGAGGTATGCCTAACTGGGAATAAAGTTCGAAGCACCATAGGATTTACAATTGTCCACTTGGGAATCTAATTACACCCACTTGGGAATTTAGTTCGAACCACCTGGGAATTTAGTTTTGATCACTTGGGAATAGAGGTATACCCAATTGGGAATGTAGTTTGAAGCACCATGGGATTTACAATTGTCCACCTAGGAATCCAGTTACACCCACTTGGGAATTTAGTTCGGAGCACCTAGGAATTTAGTTTTGACTACTTGGGAATGGAGGTATGCCCAGTTGGGAATGTAGTTTGAAGCACCATGGAATTTAGAATTGTCCACCTGAGAATCTAGTTACACCCACTTGGGAATGTAGTTGAGAGCACCTGGGAATTTAGTTTAGACCACTTGGGAATTGAGGTATGCCCAGTAGGGAATGAAGTTCGAAACACCACGGAATTAACAATTGTCCCCTTGGGAATCTAGTTACGTCACTTGGAAATTTAATTTGGAGTACATGGGAATTTAGTTTTGACCTCTTGGAAATGGAGATATGCCCAGTTAGGAATATAGTTCGAAGCACCACAGAATTCACAATTGTCTACTTGGGAATCCAGTTATGCCCACTTGGGAATGTAATTGGGAGCACCTGGGAATTTAGTTTAGACCACTTGGGAATGGAGGTATGCCCAGTTGAGAATGAAGTTCGAAGCACCACGGAATTCAGAATTGTCCACCTGGGAATCCAGTTACGCCCACTTGGGATTTTAGTTCAGAGCACTTGAGAATTTTATTTTGACCACTTGAGAATAGAGGTATGCCTATTGTGTGTGCGTTTTTTATGACTTAACTCCAAGGGTAATGTTATCCATTGAGTTTGAGTTTTATTTTTATCCCAATGGGGTACCTAGGTATTTGTTGGTGATTTGTTAAATTGGGGGTATTAAACTGCCATTATTTATGGAAAGGGTACTAAATTGTCTTTTTCCCCTAATATATTGCGTCTTTTATCCTGTTGCACTTGCAAGGCATTTATTAAAAAAAATCGTAATACTTTTAATTTATTAAATTTTTTGTTTCATTTATATATTTATATCCTTATAATTTTGGAAAAATTACACTTGAGGACCTTGCTACACAGTTAATGTTATAGAGGGATCAAGATGGAATCTTTACTGTTTGCCGATTAACCCACCGTCCTTATCTTCACTAGCATCTCGAAATCCTTACCGTTCAACCACTGTTCAGTTTTGCTGTCGAATTTATCATGGGAATTGGGGGACTAGAGGAGAGGTAGAGAGGCTGCGATGAGGTTAAATTGTAAAGGGACAAAATAGTTAAAAAAAGAATTATCTAAATGAGGGGTAGATTAATCCCAAACTTCCACGTCAATGAAAGCCCAACCACTTTCATGGGCGAGCGAGAGGAAAGAATTGGGTCCTGGACTTTGGTTATCTGATGGTAGTAGACTTTCTTTATTAGGTCTAGTTCTATGATATTAAACAAACCAACATATGGATTCTACTTCCACTTTCACTGCAGGTTAGGATTAATCATTTAAACATTTATGGATTAAAAAAATTGATTATCCTATCAGTTACCAAACGTATTTTAGATCAAAATAATCATTTATGGTTATTTAAATGATTATTTACATAAGTCATTTTTTTCTATTTATAATAATTACTTATCCTCTCATAATCATTTATTTCACTTTTCCTTCTCCTTATCCACATAATAATCACTTTAATCTCTAATATCTAAATGCATTTTTTTTTTGTCAAAATCACTTATAGGGTAAAAATATCCAAATATAAATTATATTTGACATAATCACTTATTCTTATAATCTATTATAAATAAATACTTATCTTCATAATTAATTATGTATAATCTAATACAAATACACCGTCAATCTCATGGCCAGAGTTCTAGTGTCTCAAATGGAGCATTATTCACCAGCTTGCAATTTTTACCACTAAAAGGCTCTCGTGTGACATCAATTGTGTAGTTAGATCCTATAGTGTCATTGTCCTTATAATTTTATCTTGATATCAAGCACAGCATGAATACAATTCTAATTTTTGTTTTATTTTGGTCCAAAAACATAATTTTGTTATATTATTTATTTATATAATAAATAATAGCTTCTTCTTGTGACCTAGAAAAAAAAACAATGAAAACAAGACAAGACAAAAAGAATTTTAATCTTTTTTTTTTCTTTTTTAATCTTTGAAATCCATATAATTAGGCGAAAGGGTCGGATGCCTCGCCCTGTCGCTCCAAATGCAGCGTTAAAACGACAGCGTAGAAGGCATTCATTCCAGAGCGCAAAACGTAACCGAAACTTGAGTTCCAAATTACACGTCCCCACACTCATATAACGACTTTTTTCAGAAGAGCTCTTTCGATTCTTCTTCTCCGTAAAAACTTTCAAGCTTCGTCTCTTTCTCTTTCCTTCTATCTTGACGATCAGCTGCTGCAACAATGTCGTTGTCGGATTCCGAGACATCTCAGGGCGGATCATCAGAATATAAACCCTTCCGCCAAATCAGCCATGACCGTAAGCGCCATTTTCTTTCGTTCTGCGGAGGAATTTGTTTTCTATTATTTTCCGTTAATTTCTCAAGAAATGTAGGTTGAGAGAAGGATTTGAGTTAGGAAAATGTAAATGCAGAGTGGCTCTTTTGAGGGCTTGATTTTGTTTAATTTGTTTTTTTAGATATTGAACTACGAAGCTGAGCTTGGTGTAGACGTATTCCTTTGAAATTTCCTGTTTGCTTAGTCTTTATTTAGAAACTGATTGGATTTTTCTAGTTTTCCGTATATTTCTTTTACCTGGGATATATTTAACCTTCGGGATTCTGGAAAACGAACTGCTATGGCACCTTGGTAGCGTTTGCTTTAGGAGACACTTGGTTTCCAGAAAATGCATCAGCAGAAATAAACTATTTCAGTTTTTCCGACTTATAAAAAGAGAAAAAAATAAAAGAAAGAAATAAAGTATTTCAAAACTTTGACTCTCTAAACCATTTCAATGTTTTTTTAGCTTCAAACCTTTTTCCCTCCTTGTTTTACACAAAAGTATTTAACTCTTATAACTCAAAACACACGAAACATAAAATCAGTTACTTCTCTTCATATAGGGTTATTGTTTGAAATGCTTGGAGCAGCAAAGTCGGGAGATTCTAAGTCGTGGAAGGTGAGTAATTGAAGTGGTTTTGTAGTTTGTTAATTTTCCCTTTACTTACATACTATATTTGCTTCCTAAAGAAATTTGCTTTCGTTGACTTTATATGTATTTCATTTTAATTTTGCATTTATAGTGATGTTTAACGAACTTCTGTAGTATTGTGACCCATTCAGCTGTGTAGATATTTGCTTCATTTTTTCTTGTAAGATATATGATTTAAATAATGCAGTTGACTTATTTTTGTCTGTTGCTTAGATGGTTTTAAAGACTATAATGAAGAGCATAGGTAAAGGAGGATTTTACAGATAGTCATGAAGTCTGAGCCAAATCCTTTCAATTCATTAATAACATGTCATTTGTCACAGATTCACTATATATGCTTGCAAACTAATCCTTTTAGTTATCTTCTATATTTAAAATTATCAGATTATTAGTTAAAGCAAGATTTTTTTCTAGGCATAAAGTCTATATAAGAGCCTAATTTTGTGTATTGAGATCCATGGTCGTGAGAAAATCTGTAGTTGTTATGTTGTACTGTAGTTGTTGCTTCAATTAAAAAAAAAAAATTGTTTTGAGTATTGGTTGTTGTTCAATGCTCGCTCTTTATGAAGAGAATATAGTTGGTTGTGCATTGTGTAACTTCACCTCTTTTTGTAAGATAGATAATTAAAATTTGATATCAACTTGAAGAGGGGGAGTATCATATATTTATAAGGAATGCCATATATCTGATATTTTTTTTTTCAAATTTCTCTGGCACTATTTTGTATAAGTCAAAAGGCCTCTTGTTTTTCTATATTTGAAATTTGAATAATGTTTATATGGACATACTAATCCAAACTTGGAAATTACTTTACTGGACCATGGAAAATATTGAAACATTTTCCACACTCATGCTTTTTTACATCTTATGACAAACAAATTTTCACTTTATTTGGTGAACAAGAATGGGAGATGAATTTCATATATTATTCACAGATCAAAGGGACGGTACATATAAGGGAGAGATAGCAACAATCCTACTATTCAATCCCAAGAATACCGGCAGAAAATATGGTACAGAATCCTATCAGTATAAAAGCTAATAATATTTACAAATAACGCTATTAATGCTAATAATAACTAATTATATATAAAATCCTAGCTAATGGGGTCCGACAACATTTGGGGTTATTCAAGTTACTATGTCTCTGGTGAAAACTTGACATTTAATAAAATTATGTGTGGCTTTCCTTAATTTTGATTCTGTACTTCATAATTGAACAATTTCTTTTTTTTAAAACAGTATGGTGACATTGTTTTAAGGAATTAATATTTTCTTCTTACATAGTTTTTAAATGTTGGGTAGAGGAAATGCCCACCATTTCTGTAGTGATCAGTAGATTTTTAGCTCAAGTAGTTGATTAGAAAACTTCAATTGAATTATCTTAGATATTAAATAAATTTTTAAATTTTAAGTCAATGCTCCATAGCTGGGATATTCTTTATGTTCTTGCCAAGATATAATACTAAAGTACCCAAATCAGTCCTATTGAAAAAAATTCAATAAATTCATGAAAGAATAATGAGGAAAAAGAAATAGATAGAAAACCTTTATCTTCAGAAACTGATTATGTACAAACTCAAAAAATGTCTATAGAAATTGTTTCACTCATCTTGTGTTGTCATTGCTAAAATGTTCTTTCGTTGAAGGTATTGTTACATGTGTGAAAGGATTGGCAAATTTGCAGGCTTTTATGAGTAGAAGTTTTTCTTTTCCTTTCTTTAGCTTTATTAACTGTTTTAGGTGCATCACTCGTTGTCCGCTTATATACTCCTCCTTTCTTTCAATTTTTTCCTTTTCAATGAGAAAGATGAAACAACTTTAAATGAATGCATGGTATTATCATGTCTATAATGTTTTAGTATGAAAAATATATATGCCTCTTGTGACAGCACTGTCATTTCTTAAAGCACAATTTTCAGATTGCAATTCCCAGTGTTTGAGTTACTTGTGAATTTCAATCAAAATGGTCTGCAAGAAGAGAGAGGGATAAATGGAGATTTAGGTTAGATAAATTCTTTTAAATCTGTTTCGTAAGTTTCGGTGACTTTATATATAGTTTGATGCAATTTACAAGGTTCTGTATGTATGGCATTTTTGGACTCCATTATAAGATTTTGGAGCTATGCATCCAGAAAAATTTTACAGGCACATGAGGCTCATATCATTACATGTTGAGATAGTATCCTGCACAGCTTTCTCTGGACAGATTTAATTGCTTAACTTTCTACATGCATCCATAATAAATATTTTGTTCTCCTCCATATAGTAAATCATTAGATCTTAATTTACCTTCTTTTTATTATTCCGTAGAGTTGACTATTACTGAATTGAAGGTGATAGTCATCCATGTTAGCAAATCTGTTTTCCCAGGTACTCATAATGGATAAAGTCACAGTGAAAGTTATGTCACATTCATGTAAGATGGCAGATATCACAGACCAAGAAGTTTCGTGTAAGCATTTTGTGCTTTTTAATTTAATTAATTTTTTTCTTTTATTCTATTGGAACCCATTCACTCTAGCCGGTGATACTAAATAATTTCAATGAAATGGATATGGATCTCAGGCTTTCTTAGAAATAATTGACACTCATAAAATGGTAAATTCAACTTTTTGAAGCTTTTTTTATTGGTTATAGGTTAATATAGAATACATAGAAGAAAATCTTTTATCAGAACGAGTTAGGATCTTATCCCATATTCGAACAAAGACATGCGGAATCTCCAAAATAAATTAATATTCACTTCATTGGTAGATTCCAATAAGCATCTATACCTTCTATAGTCTAGATTTTATATGTTGTGTTGTCAATATTTTATTTGTTGATGGTTTAGTTATCCAGGTGTCACTAATTTGTGTATTGTTTGTCCATGTGTCTGTTATTTAGGAGTTCATTGTTAAGATTAAGGTTATGTGTCTTGTAATGCTCTGGCAATTATCCTAACATCATTTCTAGGCATAACTAACTCCTTACTAGAATAATTATCCATCTAGCCTTCTTCTTCTTTCTTTGATAAGTGATAATAGGTGGTGGTAACCTATCACTTTTCTGGAAGCAATCACTTCAAAATTAATTATTACAGCCTGATGACTTTGAAGTGCTTATTGTTATGCTACCTTGCTTGACCCCGGAAAACTCTTCGGCACTGACTTTCTTCTTCATTAGGCTGTATTGTAAGTTCATTCTTTAGTTAATTTTTGAAGTAGTTGTATGATAAACTGCTTGACTTCTTATTGCAGTGGTGGAAGACATTTTCAGGAGAAGGCAGCCATTACCATCTATGGATGCTATTTATTTCATGCAGCCAATAAAAGAGAAGTAAATTTTCTTTTATCAAGAACTATACGATTTTCTTTACTCTGAATTCTAAAATAGATATATAGAAATTATGCAAAACTTAATAAACCAATTTACTTGATGTGTAACCATAGCTGTAGAGATCAGTTAGTACGAGGTTGATGAGGCTATTTATGGGAAGTAGATTAGAGAATTCTAGGAGCTATTGTTTATCTAGGAAGGTATCTTGGGAGGTGCAAGTTGCTTAAGTTTCAAAGCTGATGAATATGTGTTGGTTATTGTTCTTTGCTTTTGTGTAGCATTGGGTTTCATTTGTAACAAAATGCAAGATTTTAGTGAAGGAGAGCCTGAAGCAGTATCAAGAATTTAGTACAGTCTTATCGACTCAGAAAAGTGGTGTTATTATTAGCAGGCATTAAGAATTAAGGAAGATCTTGTAGGGTGAGGAAATAGTAACTTGTAGTGCATGCAAAGTAAAACCTATGAATGTTATGTATGTTTATAGCATTAGTATAGATAAGGTTGAGACACAATATAATACATATCATGATTGATTGGTTTAATAATATGTTTTTCTTGAATGAATTAAAACTATTAGGTAAATCTATTTATAAGCCAACAACCAAGAAAGAGAAAAATAAATCTCCTTGACACATGGCCAAAAAAGGAGAAGGATAAGAACTAACGATCTTTACAACAACAAAAATATCCTATAATAAAATAAGAAATACCCCATACCAAGCTTGAAATAATTTTGGCCAAAAAAAAGCTTGAAATAATTAAGGAAAAAATGAAAAATTCACAAAAACAAATCTCTTTTAAGTTAGTTTCTTTTTTTTTTCCTGCCAACAAGGAAATTAGTTTCTTGACTTCATTCCTAGGAAACTAGGATAACAAATGGCATTGAAGAGTCATAAAACTCAAAACATTAACAACAAAATATTATTATTGTAAAACTAGGCATGTTTCTTTGCGCATTGCTTGGAGTCTAAGGTGAGTCGCATTGTTCACGGATTATAAATAGTGTAACTTAATAATATAAATTTTATATTATATATTGATGTGTTAACTTTAATATTTAAGAATGCATTGATATGAATTTTAAAGAGGACATAGATGACTATTCCCTTTGTTTCTTTTTATCTGTCACTTTTGAAGAAAATTTTTGTTTTCATTTATCTATTATTATATCAAATTTCATGAGGAAAAATGAATCTCTTTATTCTGACTTGTATTTTACAAAGGTAGGAAGCAATGGATATATACACCCCAAAATGAATCTCACTAATAAATGCCTAATCACCCTAATAATTACAGATCTGATCCCATGACTTACCATATCAAACCTAATATTTACAATAAAGAAAAGAAATTAAACTGGATATTTCTACACTTCTCCTCAAGTTGGATCATAGATGTTAATCATGTCCAACTTGCCAATAAGCCCTTCAAAAGTGTGATATGGCAGACCCTTTGTAAGAATATCTGTTATTTGTTCTTTGGTTGTGATATAAGACAAACAAATGATCCCTTCTTCCACCTTTTCTTTGATAAAATGCCTGTCAACTTCCACATGTTTTGTTCGATCGTGTTGTACAGGGTTTAGGGAAATACTAATAGCAGCCTTGTTGTCACAATATAGTTGGACAAGAGTATTGATATCAACATGTAATTCCTCCAATAGCTTTCGGAGCCATAACCCTTCGCAGATACCTTGAGTAAGAGCTTTTAATTCTGCTTTTGCACTACTGCAAGCAACAACATTTTGTTTTTTACTCCTCTATGTTACTAGATTTCCCCAAACAAAAGTACAGTATCCACTAGTAGACCTTCTATCATCAGTTGAGCCAGCCCAGTCAGCATCAGTAAAGATCTCTATATGAGCTTGCCCCTTTTTGAACAAAAGTCCTTTTCCCGGTGATCCCTTCAAATACCTTAGGATTCTACATACAGCTTCTGAATGAGCTTCCCTGGGAGCATGCATATATTGAGTAACTACACTAATAACAAAAGCAATATCTGGTCTTGTATGGGACAAGTATATTAGTTTTCCCACAAGTTTTTGATATCCTTCTTTATTAACTGGTTCTCTAGCTTCTCCAAATTTCCTTTTATGATCATTGGGAGTATCACAAGGCTTGCATCCTAGCATTCCAGTTTCAGTGAGAAGATCAAGAGTATACTTTCTTTGAGATACTTGATCCCACTTTTAGATCTAGCAATCTCCATTCCCAAGAAGTATCTCATTTGCCCCAGGTCCTTTACATCAAATCTTGCAGCAAGAATATTCTTCAATCTCTCTATTTCGACAGTATTATCCCCAGTAAGGATAATGTCATCAACATACACAATGAGAATGGTTCTCCTTACTCCTTCATGTTTGATGAACATCGTGTGGTCTGAATGCCCTTGTTTATAATCTTCTTTCTTCAAAAATTTTGTGAATCTCTCAAACCAAGCTCTTGGAGATTATTTTAGACCATATAAAGACTTCTTGAGTCGGCAAACACGATTCTCATGTTCTTGAAATCCTGGAGGAAGAGACATATAAACTTCTTCAGCTAATTCTCCATTTAAGAATGCATTCTTAATGTCAAGCTGCTGTAGAAGCCAATCAAGATTAATAGCCAATGATAACAGTACTCGAATTGTATTCAATTTTGCTACAGGAGCAAATGTCTCTGTAAAGTCTACACCATATGTTTGAGTGAATCCTTTTGCAACAAGACGAGCCTTATAGCATTCAATTGTTCCATCAACTTTATACTTTACAGTAAACATCCACTTGCAGCCTACAGTTGTTTTTCAAGAGGTAAATTCACCAATTCCCATGTATCATTTTTCTCTAGAGCATTCATCTCTTCCATAACTGCTGCTTTCCAGTTAGGATCTTTTAGAGCTTCATGGATATTATTGGGTGTTTTTATCCTGTCAAGATTAGTTACAAAGGCACGATAGGTAGGAGAACAAGCATGATAAGAGACAAATTTTTCAATGGGATGCAAGGTACAGGAACGAACAGGCTTTCTCAGAGCAATGGGTAAATTTAAGTCAGAAGTTTCATTATGAGTTACCTGTTCAGTATTGGTGAAGGACTCAAGATCTACCATCGGGTTTGATTCAGGCAGTGCTTCAAAACCAGCTGTGTTTGACTCTCCTTTGTTCCCTCGTGAGTAAACTAAAATTTCTCTATCTACCTATTTTTCCCTTTTTCCCTCAGTTTTAGAGTCTCCTGCTTCTGGCACAATGTTAGTGGGATTAGGAGAATTTGAATGGTGGACATCTAAAGGGTCATCTGGAATGTTGGTAGTTTGGTCATGTGTAGGCCAAGAATGCCAAGTCTGGAATTCCCTCATATGTTCCCCCTGAATGGAAGACTTAGAGAAGAAAGGAGAATCCTCAAGAAAGGTAACATCCATACTCACAAAAATTTTCTTAGTGATAGGATCATAGCATTTGTATCCTTTTTGATTAGGTGAGTACCCCAAAAACATACATTTGGTGACTCAAGGATCAAATTTCCCCCTTTGATGGGAGTGAACATGGACAAAAGTAGTGCAACCAAAGACTTTAAGAGGAAGATCACTATATAAACGGGTAGAAGGATAGGTTCCCTTGAGTTTTTGAAGAGGAATGATGAAAGAGAGTGCATGACTGGGCATTCTATTTATAAGATAAGTAGCCGTAAGAATAGCATCCCCCCAGTAGTTTTGTGGTACATTTGATGCAAACATTAAGGCACGGGCTACTTCTAATATATGTCTATTTTTTCTTTCTGCCACTCCATTTTGCTGAGGGGTATTACTACATGAACTTTGGTGCACAATACCCTTGGAACTCAAGAAAAAGTTCATGTCATGGTTAAAATATTTTGTACCATTGTCAGTTTGGAGGATTTGAATATTGGTAGTAAATTGATTTGTAATCATGGTATGAAACTGGGTAAACACAGAGGGAACCTCAGACTTGTCTTTTAACAGATAAACCCAACAGAAACGAGTATGGTCATCAATGAAAGAAACAAACCACTTTGCTTGGGTTCAATTAGGTATCCTGGATGGACCCTATACATCACTGTGTATAAGAGCAAATGGTTGTGATGGTTTATATTCAGATTTAGGATATGGACTACGATGATGTTTGGCTAGTTCACAACTATCACAATGAAAATCATAATTTTTATTCATGCAAAATTCAGGAAACAAATGACACAAATATTTGATATTTGGGTCTCCCAAACGCATGTGCCATAACATAAGATCATTATTTTTGGAGGATAAAGCAGAATTACAAATGATAGTAGAACTTAGATTTCTCATCCAGGCAACTTCAATATAGTAGAGCCCATCAAATTATTTAGCACTACCAATCATCTTCCCGGATAATAGGTCTTGAAATATACAACGAAAAGAATAGAAATTAACAGAACAATTGGAATCTCTGGTAATGCAACTAACAGAAAGCACATGACAGTCAAGTTCAGGAACATAAAGGACATTTTTTAGGATGATAAAGTCAGAAATTTGGACGTCTCCTATTCCTGCCACAGGAAGAAAAGTTCCATATGCAATTTTGACCTTTAAATTCCCACTACATGGAGTATAAGAAATGAAAAAATCTCTAGAATTAGTCATATGATCAGAAGCCCCAGAGTCAATGACCCATGGGTCACAGGATTTTGAGGATTTAAGAGCACGAATAACTTTACCCTTATGAGCCAAAGTAGCAGTAGGAGTATGCCTTTGTAACTGACCAGAGGATTTCAAATCTGAGAGCATTTCCATGATTTTGCTCAGTTGATCATTACTGGTTGTAGCAGTGGTGTCTGGATGATTTTGCTCACTAACCACTTGATATCCACGGGCTCGTGAATTCTTTCTGGGTTTCCAATCTACAAGCTTGCCATGTAAATCCTAGAATGTGTCTTTAGTGTGGCCATGTTTTTTGCAGTGATCACACCAGGGGCGACTTTTCTTAGGTCTACCTTGAAATTCAAATGCTAAATTTTTTACGATTATAGCAAAACTTTCAGATCCACTAGCAACTTCTTCTTTCATCATGACTTTCCTCCTTGCCTCTTCACACCTTACTTCAGAGAATGCTTCCTTTATAGATGGAAGTGGACTACAAGCTAGGATTCGGCTTCTAATATCATCCAAACTTTTGTTCAGGCCTGCAAGGAACTCAAACAATCTTTCTTTTTCAACTCTCCTTTTAGAAAGAAAACAATCCTCAGTACATTTCCATTCGTCTTCACAATAAGAGTCTAATTCTTGCCAAAGAGATACCATTTCAATATAATACTCATTTACCTCCCTATTTCCTTGCTTGGTTTGCCACAAGCGAGTTTTAATTTCAAATATTTGAGCATTATTCTCACCATCAAAGTAAGCTTCACGTGCAACATCCCATACCTCTTTTGACGTGTTGAGAAACAAAAAGGTACGCCGGATAGATAAAGCCACTGTACTGGTCAGCCAAGAAATCACCATGCAATTATCATTCTTCCATTGTTGATAGGCTGTAACATTATTAGCAGAGGGGGCTTTAGTGTCACCGGTGAGATAGCCTCCCTTTCCACGACCCTCAATTGCCAGTTTGACTGATCTTGCCCATTCACGATAGTTACTTCTAGTAAGTTTTTCCACAATGAACACAAACGAAGACCCATCAGTGCTTCCTTCAGAAATAGGCTGAGTTGCATCATTTCCAGACCCATCCGTGATAGCCTTATTGGTCTCTGTGTTGGTCATTTTTTGTTTAACTGTTGGACCCAGTAATGAGACACCCAGTATAGTGGAATGGCCGGAAATGTGCCGATGTAGCAGGAGTAAAGAAATGGAGATGATTGGCCGTGACACGCGCTCTTACGCGCCGGCGCGTGGGATAGATCCAAAACTGTCGGACGGCGCATGTGGCTCACGCGTTGCTCAGACGGTGACCGGACTTTAGGGGTTTGCTGGTCGAACAAGTCTGATGACCCTCAGATAGCGCGTGTAGTCACCGGGAACGCAGATATACTGACCCTCACTCACTCACTCACTTTGACGGAAAAGAACAAATGTCAGACGAGAACCAGAACCAAGGTGGCTCTGATACCATGAGGAAAAATGAATCTCTTTATTCTGACTTGTATTTTACAAAGGTAGGAAGCAATGGATATATACATCCCAAAAAGAATCTCACTAATAAATGTCTAATCACCCTAATAATTACAGATCTGATCCCATGACTCACTATATCAAACATAATATTTACAATAAAGGAAAGAAATTAAACTGGATATTTCTACATTTCAAGATAACATTAATTACTATTTTTCCAATTATACCCTTATCTATCATTTTAAAAGTAAAAAATGACATTAATTAATCTTTTTTACCTATTTATTTATTGATGGACATATTAGAAAATTTAAAATAAATTCTAATACATTAATTATATTTCTTAATTTGTATGCTAAAACCTTAAATGACACAAAAAAAGAAGTGGAGATACTATTTATAGTGAGCATCTTAATAAATGAAGCTAATTACCAACCATTAGCTATTATTATATTACATGAAGAACCCTGGCTTAAATTAATTGCACCTTTTAATGTTCACCTACAACTTGTCTACTATTTCTTACTCATAATAAACCTGAAATTCTCTAACACTTTCCCTCAAATTGTGGAGTAAATGTCTATCTCTAGCATACCCAGCTTGCTAGTAGCGATGACCTACTCAATGTTGTGTAGGGACAATCATCAAGACTAAGCACTAGCTTGGTGAACCTAGTAAAACTAAACGAACTTCATCACATCGAGCTTGGTTAGACTGAGTAATTAATAGTTAAAAAACCAGCTCAACCCAATGTTGAGGCCAATTTTAGTCACCGAGTTGAGCTTGGTTCTAGATAGACTTCACATGTGTAGTCTAACCCAAATTAGCCAGTTTAATATTATTTAATACATTATCATATATATAACAAAAAAACATAAAATATAACCCTATTTCCATCATCTTCTCAAGATCCCATTGTCACCCTCAATAGTTACATCTCTCTCTTTCTTCCCACCCTTCTCCATCTCTTCTCTCATCCCACACTCCATTCTCTCGTATCTTCTCCATATTGCCTCATATCTTATTCCCACTTCCGCCCATCTTTCTTCTCCCTCTTGCCTTTACTTCTCTCATTCCTAATCATACTTGCTGTTCTTCTCCCTCTTGCCCTTGCATATCTCAATCCCAATCCCATCCATCCATCTTCTCCCTTTTGCTCTTAAGTCTACCATAAAAGAGCAATTGAAGAAGGCACAAGGTAAATATGAGCAACTCGGCAGCTCGTCATCTTCTCAACCTCTTCATCTTTGCGATATGAGCTTTTAAGTTTTACTTTCCTCTTCATAGATCTAGTACTGTAGTTTTTTTCCTTTTAATATATTCTATACTATTAAGAGATGTGTTGTGAAAAGTCCTTGAAAAGAAATGTGTTTTTATGGCTTATATTTTAACTATAAAGGATATGTAAGGGGGGATAAGAACCCTTGGAGAAGGGATAATGGACTTTCTTATAAAGATAGGTCTATATCAATGATCACCCTTGAGTCCCAACTTGTTTGATATGATTTTGGATGTCTTGACCAAGCATATACAAGAGAAAATCTCTAAATGTATACTCTTCACAGATGATATAGTCTTAATAAAAGAGTAGAGAGAAAAAAGTTAACTCTAAACTTGAGCTATGGAGATGGATATTGGAATTAAAGGATTTTCATTTGAGTATGTGCAAGACGGAATATAAGTATTGCAAATTTAATGAGAGGAAAGTTAAAAATAATTTAGAGGTAAAAATTAGAAAACAGACTATATCATAAGTGTCAAAGTTTAAATATCTTGGATCAATATTACAAATTGATGGTGAAATTAATAGAAATGTCATGCATAGGATACAAATTGGGTGGTTAAAGTGGAGAAAAATATCAAGAGTCATTTGTGATCACGAAGTACCTACCAGGTTTTATTTGACTTCTGTAAGACTAGTGATGCTATAATGGTACTAAATGTTAGGTATTAAAGGGACAATTAACGAGAGCAAAAGATAGGGGTAGTAGAAATGATAATGTTAGGATGGATGTGTGGCTTTACAAGAAAGGACAAGATCATAAATGATTGCATTTGCGAAAAAAGTTGGTATAGTATCTATTAAGGAGAAAATGATAGAAAATCGATTAAAGTAGTTTAGACACATACAAAGAAGGTTGCCAAATGAGCCAGTAAGGAAAATTGATAAGATAGTCTTTAGTTATATGAAAAGATGTAGAGGAAAGGCCCAATAAAGGTATGGGTAAAAATCATCTTAGAAGATTTGAAGATTAAGTGGGAAGACCCAATGATGCTCTATTGTGACAAGTCAGCTATCAACATTGCTCATATTCCTGTGCACCAGGATTGAACAAGGCACATTGAAGTTGACTGGCACTTTATTAAAGAGAAACTATATCGTGGCTTAATTTGTACACCTGTTGTCCCTAAAATCAATCAACTTGCAAATATTCTCACAAAGGGATTATCGCATAGTCATTTCAGAGTTTGATCACCAAGCTAGGAATGGATGATATCCACTCACTAGTTTGAAGGGGAGTGTTAGATATTTTTGGCATTTTAGATATTTTACAATTATTAGTTGATTATTTTATAACTATTATTATTCTATATTTGTGAGATAGGCATAGAATTAGGAATATAATCCCATTAGTTTAGGAAATTATTTATTACCTCTTTTGTATGTATACCTCATGTAAACTCATTATGAGTCATCAGAAAAACTCCCATTGATCTTTGTCAGTATTGTCTCCTTTCTATTGGTATTGGATGTTGAAAATTATTTTCTATTTAAATTTATTTTATTTTCAAATTCATGAAATTGTTTTGCCTGCACCATCTATCATCCCTTCATTTTGCTTCTTCATGGGAAGTTTTTTTTTTTGCTTCTCCTTTGTGATGCATTATTTTAACCGCACTCATTTATGGGCAACTGTTTTTTTTTTTTTGGTAATTTCAACCTGCAAAGTTTTACACACACATTAACCTTATTTTTTTCTAGCATGCAGTATTATCATGTTATTGTCTGACATGTCTGGAAGAGAGCCCTTATACAGGAAGTATGTGGAAAATTCTGGTGTTCCCCAAATTTATATTGTTTATATCTTTTGTAAGCTCAATTGAGGGGTATCCTTAATTTCCTTCTTTCTCTTTTTTCTTTTTTTTTATTCAGAGCATTTATATTTTTTAGCTCACCGGTCCCAAAGGAATTTATAAACCACATTAAGTGTGACACAAGCATCTTACCCCGCATAGGTGCAATGAGAGAGGTCAATATTTCATTTCCTTTTGATGGAGATATCAGGACATAATAGTCTTCCAAATTGTTTTCCTAAAAATAATTTTGCTTTTATTTTGTAGATGAATTTGGAATACTTTCCAGTAGATAGCCAGGTATGTAATTACAAAATCTGTCCATTTGTTTCAGTTGATGGCAATGCTTTGGTTACGTCATATTGAACCATATGTCTCACAGTGATTAACAGAGTGGTGCTTAACTGTCTAGTCTCAAATCTCCAAAACTGTAAATCTTTCTGTTATAAAATGTTCATGCTGCTGCATACCGTGGAAGTATATACTATACAAACAATAATAGTGAGTTGTAAGATAAATTCATATGTGCATGTTTTATCATGTAAATATGAAGTTTTAAGCTAACACTATCAACAACAACAATAACAACAATAGCCTTATCCCACTATGTGGGGTCAGCTACATGGATCAAACGACGCCAATGAGCTCTATCAAACGCCATCTCCTCAGATAGATCATTTCTCAAAAGGTCATTCCTTATAGCTTCCCTTAATGTCCCTTTTGGTCTTCCTCTACGCCTTTTGATCGGGCTCCAGGCCATTTGATCAACTCTCTTCACTGGCTCCTCTTGCCCTCTTCTTTGTACATGCCCAAACCACCTTAAACGATGTTCCACCATTTTCTCCTCAATAGGTGCTACCCCAACTTTCCTTTGTATACATTCATTTCGTATCTTATCCAATTTTATATGACCGCACATCCATCTCAACATTCTCATCTTTGCTACTCCCATCTTATACTCTTGTTGTCCTTTCAAAGCCCAATATTCACTACCATATAGCATTGCTGGCCTTATAGCTGTTCTGTAAAATTTTCCTTTAAGCTTAGTGGGCAACTTGCGGTCACAAATAACTCTTGTTGCTTTCCTCCACTTTAACCACTCAGCTTGTATCCTATGCGTAACATCCCCATCAATTTCACCATTATTCTGTAAAATCGACCCCAAATATTTAAACTTTGACACCTCAAGGATGATTTGCTCTCCAATTTTTACCTCTGAATCATCTATAATTGGCCTCTTATTAAATTTGCAATGCATATATTCCGTCTTACTCATACTCAGACGGAAACCTTTTGATTCCAAAGTATGTCTCCATAATTCAAGTTTAGAGTTGACCTCTTCTCTTGAGTCCTCAATTAAAACTATATCATCCGCAAAGAGCATACACTTTGGAATTTCTTCTTGTATATGTTCTGTAAGAACATCCAAAACCAGATCAAATAGGTATGGACTCAAAGAAGATCCTTGATGTAAGCCTATTGTTATAGGGAAGTCCTTTATCACACCTCCAGGGGTCCTCACACTTGTTGTTGCCCCCTCATACATATACTTTATGGCTTGAATATAAGCCACCGGGAGACATTTCTTCTCCATTGCTTTCCACAATACATCTCTTGGTACCCTATCATAGGCTTTTTCCAAATCAATGAAAACTATATGCAAGTCCCTCTCTTTACTCCGGTATCTTTCAATCAAACCCCTTAATAAATAAATAGCCTCTGTTGTAGACCGTCCTGGCATAAATCCAAACTGGTTTTCTGAAATACGAGACTCCTTCCTGAGTCTATACTCAATCACTCTTTCCCAGAGTTTCATGGTGTGACTCATGAGTTTTATCCCCCGATAATTAGTACAATTTTGAATATCCCCCTTGTTTTTGTATATGGGCACTAGAGTGCTCTTCCTCCATTCCTCTAGCATTTTCTTGAACCTTAAAATCTCGCTAAATAACTTAGTGAGCAACTAAATCCGCTTCTCTCCTAAGCACTTCCAAACTTCGATAGGAATACCATCAGAACCAATGGCTTTACCATTATCTATTCTCTTAAAAGCTTCTTTCACCTCTCCAACCCGAATCCTACGATAGAAATTCAAATTAAGATCATCTTCATGGGTTGTTAGTCCTTCAGTATCAATAGTCATGTGTCTAGCTAAAATTTGAGTTTTAAGTAAGGTTTTTCTTGAATTATTGTGCTGGTACCAAAAAAAAAATTGTCTACATACTCAAACTAGAAATAATGAGGATAAATTTGAACTTTAAAAGAGTTAGAATTAGCTACAACCATTTTGGAGTTAACTAAAACTCATGGCCTTCTCTACAATTATTTACAACTGAGTTGACTTTGAATGGTCATTTGTGACTCATTGCTCTAACATTGCTAAGTTAGAGCTTTCATATACCTGAATCAATATAGTGAGGGTGGAAATCGCAGCCATAAATCTAGGAGGTTCAAGGGATACTTTAACTGTATTGAACTTGTGCTCCTCGAATGACACACACACAACGTTAGGAGAATGACCTAGGGAAAACTTGCGTAGAATCTTATGTAGGTGTTGCGGATATAAACTAACAGAGACACAAAAACTCTTTTTTCCCCCGCCGCGGGGCGGGAGGGGGTGTGGGTGGGGCACAGCCTATGTGCTGTAACACTTAGAATTATTTAACAATTATATAAAATAAATCAGAGCTTTAATGTAGAATAATTTTATTTTTATAAAACACCCTTAAATAAATAAATATGAAAAAATCATAGTGCTAACGCTGGCAAAAAAAATCATAGTAATAATTAATGATATAAAATTAATTGAAACTATCCAGAGCAACTTAAAGTCATACTAAACTATTACACAATCTTCTTTTAATTATTCTTGATAATATATTTAGATCTCATATTTTATCTCCTAATTTTATTTTCATTTTAAGTTTAGTCAGAAAATAATTAGATATAAATTACTTAAAGAAATATTAGTTCTTTTAATTAGTTAAAACTTGTATACACAATAACTGGCCAGATAGCTGACTTTATATTAAAGGGAAAGAATTATAGTTAGATTATTAATATCTCTTTCCACCAGGTTTAACCATGAGGACTAGATTTGCCAATGTTATTGTGTTAGACTGTTAATATCTATTAGTAACAAGTCTAGTCTGTAACTCTTACGCTTTTAAAGCTGTCAAGTGCCGTTAGAGCCACACTGCCTCTCGGCCAATAAGGTAGAATCCTATTGTAGCGGATGTGAAGTAATAAGAAGTGTATTGAGATTTTAATTCTAATCCTCTAATGTAATCTTAACATGTCTATCTATCTTGTCAAGCTAATCCAAGAGTCCACAACAATTGTACCACATGCACATCCACAAAATGTAATTTACAAATTCAATTCGCCATAAATCATGACTTACTAATTATAGAATATCTGACCCAACTTGTAGTTGAGGCAGCAGTCTCCTTTAGTCCTTTTAGTGCTGGTCAAAATTAACACCCCACATTTCCAAAAGACACAAATTTTCATTAATCAATTTGTTCATCTAAAGTGAATATATATATAGAGGAGAAAGAGAGAGAGATTGTCAAGTAAATGAGGCTACCTACCAACTAAAAGAATATATCTACTATCTACCACTATCTATAAATAAATACAAGGCTATATTGACAACATCTAATTAATATTCTAACACTCCCCTCAAGTTGGAGCATATAAATGATAAAAAATTGTTTTCTTATTCCATAAAGCTGTTGTACATCTTTATATATAAGAAAACCTAACCCTAGGATTAGAAGTTGAATCCCAAAAATCAGGACTCAATCCTGATAGATTTTGAACTTATGAAAAGAAGATAAAAAACTAATCAAATAAAATCAGATAACCGAAAAATAAGAAAGATGGTTATGGGCCTAAATAATGGGTTTTTTGGGTTAGAACTCGTTCTTCAACATTCCCCCTCAAGCTAGTGAATAGATATTCATCATTCCCAACTTGCATGAGAGTTCTTCAAATTTGACTCTGTTGAGTGCTTTGGTGAACACATCTGCAATCTAATTGCTAGACTTCATGTAAGCAAGGTCAATGACCCCTTCAATTTTCTCCTTAATGAAGTGTCTATCAATCTTAATATGTTTAGTACAATCATGATGTATGGGATTTTTAGCTATTCCCACATCTATAAGATTATTGCACCAAACCTTCATAGGTGTCTCAAATTGTATGTTTAGCTCATGTAATAATCTCTAAATCTGCATTCCTTCACATATTCCATGTGCCAAGGCTCTGTATTCAGCCTCTGCTGAGCTTCTGGTCATAACAGACTGCTTCTTACTTCTCCATGTGACCAAATTTCCCTAAACAAATGTATAATATCCAGATATGGGTCTCTTATCTTCTACTGAACCGGCCCAATCTACATCTATATAGACTTTGAGGCCTTGATTTGCCCCCTCTCTGAAGAATAGCCCCTTCCGAAATGTTAGCTTAAGATACCTGAGAATACAGTACATTGCTTCCATGTGCTATTCTTGTGGGTTATTTATGAATTGACTCACCACACATACAGGGAAGCTAATATCTGGTTTTGTATGAGACAAATAAATCAGCTTACCAACAAGTCTTTGGTATCTACCTATGTCAACAGGTGTTCCATCAGGTTTCACCTCTAGTTTCCTAGATGTCTCCATTGGTGTATCAACTAGCCTTGCACCTAACATTCCAGTTTCCTTGAGCAAATCTAGTGTATATTTCCTTTGGGACACATTGATTTCCTTACTTGTCCTTACAACCTCCATCCCTAGGAAATATCTCAGCTTCCCTAAGTCTTTTATCTCAAATTCAGCTGCTAAAGCTCTCTTCAAATTTTGTATTTCCTCTAGATTATCACCTTTAAGAATTTTATCATCTACATAAATAGCTAAAATTGCCAATTTGCCTCCTGCATGTTTTACGAATATTATATGATCTGATTGTCCCTAGACATATCGTAATTTTATCACTGCTCTGGTGAATCCATCAAACCATGCATGAGATGATTGCTTTAACCCATAGAGAGACTTAAGCAACTTACAATCATTTCTGGTAGTACTACTATTGCATACTCCTGGGGGAATCTCCATATACACTTCTTCTTCCAAGTCTCCATTCAAAAAGGCAATTTTTACATCAAATTGATGCATTAGCCAATCAAGATTTGCTGCTAAGGGGAGAAGAACTTTTATGGTATTAAATTTAGCCACACATGTATTAATTATATTGGTAGCTTCTGGTCCAGTGTTGGGGTTGCAGTGCTCAAGAGAATGGTCCTGGAAATTTTCCAGTAAGGTCTAAGATTGTGTTTCAGGTCTGGGTTGGTCATGAGGTTCAGTATTTGACTATGTTTCAGGTCTGGGTTGGTCATAAGGTACAGTATTTGGTTGAATTTCTGATGCATTTGCTGGTGTAGTAGCTGGAATAATATCAGACACAGAATTTCCAGGTTCTGTAACTTCTGGAATTAGCCATTCTCCCGCGTCATCCTCCCCCTAAATGGTTGATTTAGGATAGTAAGATTGATCCTCAAAGAATTTCATATCCATCATCACATAGGTTTTGTGTGATGTAGGGGAATAACACTTATAGCCCTTTTGAGTGGGTGAGTACCCAAGAAAAATGCACTTCTCCGCCCTTGAATCAAATTTTGCCACCACCCTCATTGTGTACAAAAACCACACATCCAAAAACTCTTAGGGGAAGGTTTGAAAAAAAAGGTGAGTTGGGATAGTCTCAAGGAATTTTTGGACGGGAGAAAGAAACCTTAAGGTTTTAGAGGGCATCCTGTTTATGAGATAGGCTAAGGTCAGTATGGCCTAGAATATTATTAGTCATCATAATTGCTCTTGCTACCTTCGACAAGTGCCTATTCTTCCTTTCCGCTACTCCGTTTTGTTGTGGAGTATTGACACATGATGTTTGATGATGAATTCCATGCTTTTTTAGATATTCCAGAAATGAGGCGCTTAAATATTCCTTAGCATTGTCACTTCTCAAGACTTTAATGGTGGTTTGAAACTGGTTTGATATAAAGGTTTGAAATTCTTGAAAATTGGGTAGACTTCAGATTTATTTTTCATCAGAAATACCCACATTAGTCTTGTATGACCATCAATAAATGTTACAAACTATTTAGCTTTAGAAAGAGTTGCCTCCAAGATGGTCCCCATACATTACTATGAATGAGGGAGAAGGGTTGAGTTGATTGGTAAGGTTGAGGATGATAGGTACTTCTGGTATTTTGGCAAACTGATAGGTTTCACACTGAAAATGAGAAAATTTTTTATTGATCAAATGAGTAAATACATGCTTCATATAATTAATACTAGGGTGGCCTAACCTAAGATGCCATATCAACAAATCTTTATTCATAGTTTTAGCAGAAAAAGATGATCTTCCTCCTTCAGGTTCCCTAATTCGTTCTAGATAATAGAGTCCATCCCGTTCTCTAGCACTATCAATCTTCCTCCCCAAGTCCAAATCCTATAAAATATAGATGGACACTTCAATTATTACACGACAATTGCCAAATTTTTTAATCTTGTTGACAGATAATAGATCACACTTCAATTCGGGGACATAAAGTACATTCGTCAATACTAAGTCTTTAGTTACTCTTATGGTGCCAATTCCATAAACCTTAGTATAAATACCATTAGTAACTTTCACTGTTAAATCCTCTTCACATGGTTCAAGAGATCAAATAAATCTCGGTTACCCGTCATGTGATCACTTGCTCTTGAATTAACCAACTAGGTTTTCTCAATTAAGCTTTTTGCATTTGAAGCAACTATACCATTACCTATTTGGGCCAAATTTACCGATGAAGGCTTCTCAACAACAGCTGCATGTTTGTCAAGGGTTTTCTGAAGAAACAACGGCTCTTCCTTGCTTAATCTTCCCTCATCGGATTATTTCTTTTCTTCTACAGTAAACATGAGACCACAATTCTCTGTTTTTTATTTTTGCATCAAGTTAGGTGGTTTCCCATGCAACTTCCAACAATTATCCTTGGTATGACTACTTCGACTATAATGGTCACACCACCCCTTTGAAGCCTTTTTTCCCTTCTGTTTTGTTGCGTCGTGAGCTACCATTGTTAAACTTTCTATCTGTACAGTGATTTGTACAGTTGTTCCTTATGTCAGCAACTTATGGCTTTCTTCACACTTGACCATGTTAAAAGCTTCATCAAGCTGTGGTAATGGCTTCATTCCCATGATGCGCCCTCTAACTTCTTCATAAGCATTTGTTAGTCCTAATAAGAACTCGTAAGTTCTTTCTATCAATAATCTGCCTGTATAGAATAGCATCCTCAGTGCACTTCTACTCATGGGTGTCAAACAAGTCCATTTACTGCCATAACTTTATAGTGAGCTGTAGTACTATGAGATGTTAGACTTCCCCTGAATAATGAATCTCAGTGATCTCTTTAACTGAAATAACACTATTGTATTTTCCATGGTGGAATACATGCGTTTTGCAGTGTCCCATATTTGCTTTGATGTCTTTACTAGCAAATACCCGTCACTAATATCAAGATTCATGGAATCGCAAAGCCAACTCTTTATCATGTTGTTTGCTGCAAACCAAATGTCAAAACTAGGGTCTTCAGGCGGTGGCTATTTGGCTTTATCATTGATGTACTTCTCCTTGCCTTTTCTTCGAATATATATCAACATGCTCTGTGACCATTGAAGGTAATTACTACATTCAACTTGTGTCCGATCACCATTTGAGGAAGAAAATTGCTTGTAGCACCTCCTGTGGTTCCCATAGCCATAGCACCTAGGTTCGACACAAGGGGTGTACCGGCCTGCTTGTGTGAGTCCTCTCCATTATATGTGATTTGATTTTTGGGTACATCTATGGTGAGAGCTCTAGCAGTACTGAGGAGATGACCCTTGTAATTCATGGATCATTTATTGCTCTGATACCATGATAAAAAAGGGTTTGTTTTCTTATTCTATAAAGCTGCTATACTTTGTTATATATAAGAAAACCTAACCCTAGGAATCAGAATTTGAATCCCACAAAATTAGGACTCAATCTAGATAGATTTTGAATAGATGAAAAGAAGATAAAAAACTAAGCAAATGAAATCTGTAAAAATAAAATCAGATAACTGAAAAATAAGAAAGATGGTTATGGGCCCAAATAATGGGCTCTTATGGTTAGAACCCTTTCTCCAACAATAAATCATGTGTATCAAGTTTGTTACATATATAGTGTAGCCCTTGGCAATTGAGTGAGCCTTCAAATGATCAATTTATCCATTGGAGCCAACCTTCATCATATATACTCATCAAAACCAATCATAGATTTGCCTAGAGGTAAAAGGACTAAATCCCAAATACCACTAGAATGCAAGGTGTCAATTTCTATTGGTGATATTAAAGGATAAAATATCTATTATAATAACTGTCAATATTTTCTATTATCTCTCATTTATTCAATCAACCCTAGATATTATTGCTAACTATGATTTGATTGTATTTTATCTTTCTTGATTGTATTTTATTTTTCCATTATTCTAGGCGAGATTCTTGGGATGAATAGCTAGTCCTTTTGTAGCTATCTCCCTCTATAAATTCTATATAATATTATGTGAATATCGCAATTGATTTTAGCACAAAACCATAGTCGGCTCTCAAGATAGGATCCAATTTGGGATGTTGCAAGGTTTAAACATCAAGACAGAAGAAAATTCATAAGGCTCGATGAACATGACTTTAAAAAGCTCATTCGACAACAATAGTAGAAAATTCTCCTATCTTTGTCTAGTTCTGATGCCCCACTGCCACTGGTAATTGTTAACTGCCAACTTAATAGTAACAATTACTTGCAATGGTTGTATAATATCCTTATATACGTAAGGGGGAGAGGCAAAGAAAAATATTTAATAGGGGAAGTAGTTTGCCTAGAAAAGATAGACCTTAAATTCGAGACTTGGATGGCTGAAAACATGGTCATGAGTTGGTTAATCAATTCAATGGATCTAGATATCTGTGAAGACTTTGTTCTGGCCATAATAGCATGGGAAATCAGGGAAAATGCATGCCTAACATTTTCAACCATTGAGAATATTGCTGCAATTTTCCGAATCAAAACTGCAATTAAAGAAATTTAGCAATGAGAGAAAAACATAACCCTTTATTGCTCCTCGTTGAGCAAGTTGTGGCAGCAACTCGATCTTTATGATCCACAACAGTAGGACTGCATAAAGGATCTCCACAATTACAAGAAGCTAATTTAGAGGGAACATGTGTACGAATTTCTTTTGGGATTAAATCCTTTCTTTGAAGAGTTTGTTGTTGTATGACTGCAACAAGTCCACTACCTAGTGTTTGTGAAGCTCTCAACATGGTTAAATGTGAGGAGAGTTGGAAGCAACAAGTCCACTACCTAGTGTTTGTGAAAAGAGTTTTGTTGTTCTTGCTATAGAAAGGTCTTGACCTCTCGAAAGTTAGGGAAGTCATTTACTGTTCATCTTTTGCCTTTTCTCTAGTTTTGGTGACTTTGACTATGCTAGAGTGGCTTAGTAATTTTGGTTATGTGATTATCATTGTAACTAAGTCATTGTTAGAAGTTATTGCTATTTATTAGGGTTTTTTTTTCAGAATTAATTAGTTGTTATTCTATTATCTTTTTGTTATTATTTTCTATTAGGCAGAATCTCTTTTATTAGTCTGTTTAATTAGAATAGATTGCACTAAATAAAATCTCTAGGATTTCTCCTAAGACTTAGGCTATGATAGGCAGGCTTGTTGCCTATTTCTCACTATTGAAACCCTAAGGAATAAGTGAGCTTATACGGCTGTATTTTCTAATCTAAATAGCTTCATGGTATCAGAGCCATGAGTGATCTAGACCCTCCTATTCAGTTATCATGCCCTAGCCACCGATTCTCATAGTAGAACTGGTGCACCATCGTCCCACCCACAAATGACCTCTCATCACTCTTAATCACTGGTTATCATCTCGATGGAGATAACTATCTCCAATGGTCCCAAAGCTTCCTCATGTTTATTTGAGGAAGAGGAAAAGAAGACTACATCAATGGGAAATTGCTACCACCTAAACCAAAAGATCCGAAATCCACCTCCTGGATTGCCGAAAACAGCCAAGTGATGTCTTGGCTGGTCAATTCTATGACTCTTGAGATTGGGAGAGGATTCATGCTATATAAAACAACAAAAGACATATAGGAGGCAGCAAGAGATCTCTACTCTTCAGTGTCAAACACGTCTGTGTTGATTGAAATCAAAGGGCAGTTGAATGACCTAATGCAAGGTACCTCAAATATTAATACTTATTATAACTCACTAACCTATTTATGGGAGCAGCTTGATCTATATGAGGTTTACAACTGGTCATGCCCTCAAGATGCTCAGTTATATCTAAAGATCGTGAAAACTGAATGAGTTTACAAATTTTTGACTGGCCTTAATCCACCATGAGAAAAGCTTTTTCAACAGTAAAAAGAGAAGATAGCAGGAAAAGGCTAAATGCTGGAGGCCCTCAAACAATTCCTAATACTGGCAGTTCAGCCACGGCAATGCGTTCAGGTGGTGACAATCGACAAAGAAAAAATGGACAGCCTTGGTGTGACCACTATAGTAAGGCTGGACACACTCGGGATATGTGCTGGAAACTACATGGTAAATCCAGCAACCTGAAGCAAAAATAGAGTAGAACAAATGTAGCCAACAATCTTGAAAGTGGTAAACTAGACATAAATCAGATTAAAGAACAACTCAAAAGACTATGAAGGTTGATCATTGAATAGGCAAAAAATCAACCACCACGAGTTGGGACTAGTTTAGTAGTCCAATCAAGTAAATTCTCTATGGCACTCAATATTATGAAAAAAGACCGAAAGTCTTGGATTACAGATTTTGGTGCTTCCAATCACATGATAGATGATATCTCAAATTTAGAAAATATCAAACCATGTTCAAAGAATTTAGTTGTAACTATTGCAAACGGGTCATTTGTAAAAGTTACATATGTAGGTACTGTTACTATTTCTACTACACTAATATTAACCAATGTCCTATATGTACCTAATCTTGCATGCAACTTGATATCAGTGCACCAATTGACCAAAAACAGCAAGTGTATGGCTCAATTTATGGAGACTTTCTATGTGTTCCAGGATTTGAAGACGGGGAGGATGATTGGCAAATGTGAAGAGTCAGAAGCCACATGTTCATCATGTTATTCTTCATCCTCTACTATATTGACAGCTTCTGGTTCATGTGCAACTGTTGTAACTGCTGTATTTTGATCATTCTAGACATATTTGGGTCCCCCTGTAGGTTCAGGTTCAAGGTAATCAGGGGAAGTCATGGTATTAGGGAGTGGTAATAGTTGAGGAATAGTGTTTGGGGAAGAATTTGATTGCTGTCCATGTGAACCATAGAACATCCATTCTTGTGTGGTCTGATTCTCCCCCAGAATGGAGGTTCTGGGAAAGAAAGATTGATCTTCATGGAAGGTCACATCTCTTGAGGAAGGGGAAAAGAACGTGTACAAAACATCCAATTGGTAATTATGTTTCTTATGAGCGACTATCACCTAAACTGCAATGTTTTGCTGTTAATATTTCAAAAGAAAAGTTTCCTAAGGATATTTATTAAGCACTAGAAATACATGAGTGTAAGTCTGCAATTATAGAGGAAATAAAAGCCTTGGACCAAAATCAGACATGGAAACTCACTGACTTACCAGAAGGAAATCTACTATGGGATACAAGTGGGTATTTACCATCAAATATAACTCTGATGGTAGCATTAATAGATATAAAGCCCGATTGGTGGCCAAGGGGTTCACACAAACTCAAGGAATTGATTTTTAGGAGACATTTGCACTAGTGGTGAAATTCAATACAATCAAGGTACTTTTATCCCTTGCTGTAAATCTTGATTGGCCATTATCTCAATTGGATGGAAGAATGCATTTTTAAATGGTGATCTAGAAGAAGAGGTTTACATAGATGTCCCTCCGGGTTTTAACTCACAAACTAATCAGGGAAAGGTTTGTAGATTATACAAATCTCTATATGGGCTCAAGCAGTCACCAAGAGACTGGTTTGATAGATTTACCAAAGCTGTGAAAGCTGCAAGTTACAATCAGTGTCAAACAGACCACACTCTCTTTGTGAAGAATGCTTCTAATGGCAAAATCACAATATTAATTATTTGTGTAGATGATATAATCATTACAGGTGATAATGTTGAAGAAATAATGAAGTTAAAGAAGCTCCTTGCTTCTCAATTTGAAGTGAAGGATTTGGGAAACTTAAAGTACTTCTTGGTTATGGAAGTAGCTTGATCTAAGAAGGGAATATTAGTGTCACAAAGAAATTATACTTTGAATTTGCTTATAGAAACTAGCTACCTAGGCTGTAAACCTTCAGATACACCTATGGAAGCAAATTACAAAGTAGGATTGAAGGATCAAGGGAGTCCTATTAATAAAGAGAGATGCCAAAAGTTAGTGGGCAAATTAATTTACCTCTCTCATACCAAACCTGATATTGCATTTCCAATGAGCATTGTAAGTCAATATATGAACAATCCACGAGAAGAGCACCTAACAGCAGTATATAGAATTCTACAATATTTGAAATTTACTCCAAGAAAGGGTTTGTATTTCAAAAAATGTATAGAAATGGGAGTGCAAGTGTACTCAGATGCTGATTCGGCAAGTTCTATCATCGACAGGCACTCAACTACAGGTTATTGTACTTATGTATGGGGGAATTTGGTGACTTGGCATGGTAAAAAACAGCCTGTAGTTGCTCGCAGCAATGCTGAAGCAGAATTTCAGGCATTGGCCTTAGGAATATGTGAAGGCGTTTGGTTAGACAGATTGCTCAAGGAACTTGAAATCAGCAAAAAAAAGGCCGTTAAAGGTATTTTGTGATAACATGGAGACTATTGGGATTGTTAACAATCCTATACATCATGAAAGGACAAAGCATGTGAAGATTGATAGGCACTTTATTAAAGAAAAAATTGACTCAGGACAAGTGGAAGTTTCCTATGTTCCTACCAAGTCTCAAGTTGCTGATCTATTTACAAAAGCTATACCTAGATTGAAGTTTGATGAGTTATGTGGCAAGATGGGTAGGATCAACATATACCTTCCCAGTTTAAGGGAGAGTGTAGGAAGTTATCTCTATTTATTAAGGTTGTTTATTTTTTTTTCAGAATTAATTAGTTGTTATTCTGTTATCTTTTTGTTATTATTTTCTGTTAGGCAGAATCTCCTTTATCATTCTGTTTAATTAGAATAGATTGCACTAAATAAAATGCCTAGGATTTCTCCTTAGACTTCAGCTATGATAGGCAGGCTTGTTGCCTGTTTCTCACTATTTAAACCCTAAGGAATAAGTGAGCCTATATGGTAGTATTTTCTAATCTAAACAGCTTCAGTCATTATTTTTGAGATAATGATGGGTTACATCAATTATACAATCTCCATCTTCAAGGTCAATCTCACTCTCCTCTTCCAATTTCATCTGGTGATCTTCCTTTTGCTAACTAGAGCCTAGGCCTTGGGTCTTGGCTTCTCCTTGAATCTTGAATTTTCTGACAATTCTCTCGCTTCTTACTTTTTCATCTTCCCTTCCTTGCTTCTTCTAGTCATATCTTTCTTGAAGATCAAAGAGACATATGGCATTGGAGAGAGTGCTTAGATTGAATTGTCGAATGATTTCTTGAATTGCCTATTAAATTCTACTAATAAAGCAAATGATCTAGGTGGATTCTAGATATGTTCCTGTAGAATTGCTTCAAACTTTTTTTACTAATCATATGCTATTGTTTCTTGCTTCAATCTTGCAATCTCTATCTAATTACATTGCTTTTCTGGTGACAATGTTGGGAAGCTGAAAATCCAGCTTCGATACCAAATGGTACATGAGAAATGTAAAACGGTGTTTATTCAATCAACAAACACCTCTTACATTCTCTAATCTCCTATTTATACTAGTAGAAATGTTTAGAGTATCCTAACCAACTAATAAATTTCCTTAACTATTGTTTCCCCAATCACCATGTAACATTCATGAGGGAAATGTTTCAGATATCCTTTCCATGAATACAAAACTCATATGATTATAATACTATTATTGTAAAACCAACGCCAGGGCACTTCTAAATAAAGCACTTATATCTACAATTATTATTTTGTATGAATGAGACCAAATTTATTGCAGCAAAAAGTGACTCCACACAAAGAAGTTTTCCATCCAGATAATTCTTTCAATCAAAGTAATTAATTTAATTAGAACAAGCATTAAAGTTGCATGATTGTACCACATACCAAAGCATTGATTGCTTTACTTTGAGCTAGAGAATATGTTGCATGAGGACATGCTTTTGAGGGCAAAAAGATACACATAAACAGGCCCCTCCAACAACATAATTACAAGAAACAAACTAGGTCATTATTTTCCAATAAGCTACAAGGAAAATACATATTTATTATGAGAAACCTTAGTTTCATATGAAGGATGAATAAAGCATGAATATATAAAGTAGTAGGAAATGACCAAAAGTTCAAAACACTATAAGTTATGCTTGAATTTGTGTAGTATATATGTATGTGTTTTGTTTGTACGCTGGCACAGTTCTATTTGTGTATGTTCATGTGTGTGTGCGCATATGTGCACTAGCTTGCACGCATCTGTGTTTCTTTCTTTGGATAAAGTAAAGACTAATATATATGTATATATTGTCAAGAGCTTAGGCGGAAAAATCTGTTTTATTCAATAATAGTAGCGACACATATAATGCCTTCTAGGGCAAATCAGATCAAATCAAGAATCCCAAAAAATAAGAACAAAATCAAATTAAATATGATCTTAAGAATAAAAGGATAAAAAGAGATACACTATCAGTGATAGTAATAACAATTATTCAAGATAATCAATAATAAAGTAACGGGCTCAGGGCCCACATCCAATACTCCCCCTCAAACTGGAGAATAGATGTTAATCGTTCCCCACTGGCTACTCAATCCTTCAAATCTTACCCTTGTGAGGGCCTTAGTCATCACATCTACAATTTGATGCCCAGTAGAAACATATTTGAGATCAATTACCCCAGAATCTATTTTCTCTTTGATAAAGTGTTAATCGATCTCAACATGTTTTGTTCAATCATAATGAATGGGAATTTTAGCTATCCCAGTGGTGGCCATCTTATCACACCATACCTGAATAAGGGGTGAAAAATCAATCTTGAGTTCCTTTAAAAGTCGCGTGATCCACATTCCTTCACAAATTCCAAGGGCCAATGCCCTATATTCTGCTTCTACAAAGCTTCTAGCAACTACTGGTTGCTTTTTACTTCTCCAAATGACAAAATTTCCCCACACATAGGTGCAATAACTAGTAGTTGACCTTTTATCTATTTTTGAACTGGCCCAATCAGTAGCTGTAAACACCTCTACACCCTTTTTTCCTCCTTTTGCAAACAAACCTACCAAGTGTCAACTTGAGGTATTTTAAAATTTGATATACTGCTACCATGTGTTCTTCCTGTGTGTTGCTCAAGAATTAAATAATCACACTCACTAGGAAGCATATATCAAGCCGAGTATAAGACAGATAAATCAGTTTGCCAACCAACCTTTGATAGCGTTCTTTATTCATTAGAGTACCATCTTGCCTTACTCCCAGCTTATTGTTAACCTTCATTGGAGTATCAACCAGTCTAGCCCTTAGCATCCTAGTCTCTTTTAGAAGATCAAGAGTATATTTCCGTTGTGAAACACTAATCCCAAAACTATTATGCTACCTTCATTCCAAGGAAATACCTCAGACTTCCATGGTCCTTCACTTCAAATTCAGCAGTAAGTTTCTTCTTTAAATTCTGTATTTCACAACTATCATCACCAGTAATTATAATGTCATCAACATAGACAATTAGTATAGTGATTTTGCCTTCATTATGTCTAACAAACAATGTATGATCTATTTGACACTATATATAACCATGGTGTTTCAACATGTAAGTGAACTTCTCAAACCAAGCCCGTGGTGATTGCTTGAGTCCATACAAGGATTTATAAAGCCTACACACTTTACTTGTATTCTTTGAGTTGTTTAACCCCAAGGGAATTTCCATATACTCTTCTTCTTTCAAGTCTTCATTTAAAAAGGCATTCTTCACATATAACTGAAACAAAGGCCATTTTAGGTTAGTTGCCAAAGACAATAGTACCTTTATAGTATTGAACTTTGCTACTGGTGCAAAAGTTTCTTGGTAGTCAATGCCATGAGTTTGAGTGAATCCCCTTGCCACAAGTCATGCCTTGTACCTATTAACTGTACCATCAGGATTATACTTCATTGTAAATACCCATTTACAACCCACAATTGTTTTTCCCTTAGGTAACTTTGTCAATTTCCAGGTTCCATTCTTTGCCAATACATTTAATTCTTCTTCAATAGCTTGCTTCCATCTCGGGTTAGCAATAGCTTCCTAAAAATTTTCTGGTGTATTCTCTTTTTCAACGTTAGCTACAAATGTTCTCAAATTAGGAGACAACTTCTCATATGATACATATCTATTAAAAGGATGCTGTGTACAAGACCTTTTACCTTTTCTTAGAGCAATTAGCCAATGTAGGTCATCAGAACTTGACTCAGTTATGAATTCTTGGCTTTGCATAGGAGTAGGATAAGGCCCTTCTTCACGAACAAGTTGCTCTTCATGTTTGGGTCTCCTTGAATAAGTCTTAATTTCCTGTTCAGTAGGTTGGTCCACCCTAATCTCAACTATATGTGGTCTTTCAAGCTCAATAAGCTGATGTTTTGGTGAGTTATCAGTGGAATTTTCACAGGTTTCTTGGCTGCTTTTTGTAGAATTAGTGGTAGGATGATGAAAGCTGGGCTCAGGGTCAATTGAAATGGGGTTAAAATCATATGTTTGTGGAAAACTAAGATCAGGTGGTATGATATTATGATCAAATGTAGGCTCACAAACCTGCCATTCATTTTCTACCCTCTCCCCTTAAATGGTGGGTTTAGGATAGTATGAAAAATGTTCAAAAAACTTGACATTCACAGTGACATAGGTCCTTTAGGTGAGAAGACAGTAGCACTTATACCCCTTTTGCAAAGAGGAATCACCTATAAATATACAATTTACAGCCCTTGGTTCCAACTTACCACCTTCCCTGTTATGAACAAAAGCAACACAATCAAAAACTTGAATGGGAATAGAAGATATGAGAGGAGAATTTGGGAATGATTCATTAAATTTCTGATTAGGTGTCACAAATTTCAACACTTTGGAGGGCATTCTATTAATCAAATAAGAAGCCGGTAGGACAGCATCCCCCAATAAACAATGGAGAACAATATGAGTAATCAGTAGAGCTCGAGCAACTTCTAGAAGATGTCTATTTTTCCTCTCAGCTATCCCACTTTGTTAAGATGTATTAGGACAAAAAGTTTGATGATGTATCCCATGTTCACTCAAATAGTTTTTGAAGTTTGTATTAATATACTCTCTCCCATTATCACTTCGTATGATTTTGATTGAGGCTTGAAACTGATTTTTAACAAAAATATGAAAGTCCTTGAAGATTTAAAATACTTCAAATTTCTCCCTCATCAAAAATACCCATGTCAACCTAGTATGATCATCAATGAAGATTACAAACCACCTAACATTAGAGTTAGCTACAACCCTTGTGGGACCCCAAACATCACTGTGTATAAGATCAAATGGGTGTGATAGAACATATGGTTGGGAGTAATAAGGGTTTTTGGCTTGTTTTGATAATTGGCAAACATCACAATAGAATTCAGAACTACTGAAATTTTTATTGATGAAATTTGGGAATAAATGTTTCATATAATCAAGACTAAGGTGGCCTAAACTATGATGCCACAACATAACATCTTTATTTGAGATAGTTGAGCAGGAAATAGGTGAAATAGACTTGGCTTTATTCTCCAGCAAATCTTCAAGGTAGTAGAGCCCATCCCACTACTTAGCATTGCCAATCCTCCTCCCCGATGCCAAGTCCTGAAAATCACAGCCAATGTCATAAAAAAAGAACAAAGCATTTCAACTGTCTCACTGTTACTCTCACAAATAACAAACTACATTTAATCTCATGTACATATAGTACATCTCTTAGGATTATAGTTTCAGTAACTATAACTGTTCCTTTTCCAAGGACTCTTGAATAAGTTCCATTTGCTACTTTTACCATAGTATGTTCTGACTAGGGAGAAAATTCACAGAACAGTTCTTTGAATCCAATAATGTGATCTGTTGCACCTAAAGCAACGACCCATATATTCTTATTTTTTACCATACTACTAAGAGTAATAATAAGAGATGTACCTGCCTGAGCAAGAGTAACAAAAAGAGTAGCTTTTTCACCCTTACTCTCAACAAGTGCAACACTGGTGTAAGTATGTTTGTCAATGATCTTCTTTAGAAAAGAGAGCTCTTCCATACTTAAAGTTGCTATCTCGTGTTCAAACCCTCTAACCATCATCCCTTGTGTCTCTACCTTGGCCTTGTATTTGAGGGCTTACCATGTAGTTTCCAGCAGGTTTCACAGGTGTGACCACTTTTACTGATCACCTCATTTTGATGCCTTTCTTCCCCTCTGATCATTACTCTGGTTCCCCCTTACCACCATGGCTAAGACTTCTACTGTAGGAGTATGAGACACACCCTGTATCAATTCTTTCCTACTCTCTTCATACTTCACCATGTTGAGAGAATCTTCCAAAGAAGGCAGTGGATTGGTATTCATGATTCAGGCTCTGACATCTTCGAATTTCTCCTGTAAATCAAGGAGAAGCTCATAAGTTTGTTCTTCGTCAATTATTTTCTTGTAATATACTTCATCCTGGTAACAAGTCGAGGTTCGTACTTCATAAAGATCAAGATGTTGCCAAAGCTTATTCAAAGGGTTGTAATACTGGGTCATGTTCTTCTCCCCCTGTCCCATGTCTTTGAGAGTTTGTTTGACATGTGCAATGGCTGCCTTGTTTGTTCTAACAAAATAAGATCCCTTAGCTGAATCCCATATTTCTTTAGCTATGGAGGCGAGTAAATAATTCTCACTGATCTCCAAATTCATCGAACATACGAGCCATGTCATTACTGTATTATTTTCAGCAAACAATGTGTCGTACTCGGCTTCACCTGGATCTGGCATCTTTGCCTCTCTTGTAATGTATTTCTCCTTTCCCCAGCCTCGAATGAACATTAACATGTTTCTGGACCACTGGAGATAATTGTTGCCATTAAGTTTATGTGGAATGATTAGTTGAGGGCTGTTTCAGTGGCGCCACCAAAGAATTATGGAGTGCTGCCACTATCGCTCCTTGTTGATGAAGGAATGGGTGAATTCCCAACCGCCTTTTGTGGGTTCCCTCCACTCGGTGGTCCAACTTGATTTTCATCACCACCAGTGGCAAAAACCCTTACCTGGCCAACGACAACCGCCTGCTTGTAGGACATTAATGAAGCTTTGATACCATGTCAAGAGCTTAGGCGAAAAAATCTGTTTTATTCAATAACAGTAGCGATACATATAATGTCTTCTAGGGCAAATCAAATCAAATCAATAATCCCTAAAAATAAGGACTAAATCAAATTAAATCTGATCCTAAGAATAAAAGGATAAAAAGAGATACACTATTATAAGAGATAATAATAACAATTACAACAAACACCAACAACAATATTAGTCTTATCTCACTAAGTGGGGTCGACTACACGACGTCAATGAATTCTATAAAATATCATCTCTTCAGATAAATCATTAATCAAGAGGTTACGTCTTATAACTTCTCTTAGTGTCATTCTTAGTCTTCCTCTACACCTTTTGATAGAGCTCCAAGCCATTTGATCAATTCTTCTTGCTGGCTCATCTTGTCCTCTTCTTTGTACATGCCCAAACCACCTTAAACGATTTTCCATCATTTTCTCTTCGATAGGTGCTAAGATAATAATAACAATTATTCAAGATAATTAATAAGAAAGCAATGGGCTTATGGCCCATATCCAACATATATATAGAGAGGGAGAGAGAGAGAGCATGTATGAATGTACATATATGTGTGCAATGAAACAAGTTCAGAAGTGCTAAAATCTATAGGCTCAATTCGTACCTACCCAAATGTATAATGATCCTTAGATTCTTGTGGATCATACGAAGTTAAAAGGTATCGAATCTCCTCAAGTGCTTAGCTATTTGGATTTGCTGTTACTATTCATTTATTCTTGAGCACACAGTGACTGTATACATGATTTTACATTCTACAAAAATAGATTTGCCTTCTGAGATCAATATGATGCAGGCATTTACCACTGATCAAGGAATGGCAATAGAGGAGCTTTTTGGCAATATTGAGGATACTCGAAGATTTAACACCTGCTTGAATGTTATGGCAACTCGAATGGCTACGGTTTTTGCTTCACTAAAGGTATTCTTATGGTTTTTCTTATTCTATGTATGATTAACTACTCAATGTCCAACCTGTGAAATTGTCCAATACTAGAGATTAGTATAATGATGACAAAGCAAATAGTGGAAGGTTAAAAGTTAGTTAGGAAAAGGAGTTAGAATATGTTATTACAACAGGATTTGTTATTACTACGGAATCGCTGATACTTCATTTTTTCTTTTACTAGTTAGTGAAGGTTATTATTCTAAATTATCTTTAGTTCTAGGCTTATAAATAGTTGTTCCCATTGCTAGTAAATGTATTCCGATGGCAATGCATTTTTAATCTGATCTTTCTTCATATCATTCTTAGCTCTTGCCACTTTTATTTCTCTTTCTTTTTCTGTGATCTTCATTCAAATTTTATGGCCTCTATTCCTGAGGTATCTCTTCATATGCCGTCCATTGTTTTTTCCTGTGTCGACCTGAACAATTAGAAATTCTCACAAACATTCGTGACTACTCCATTCCATTCTAAGATGTCATATCTTGACTGACGCCACACAAGCCATGATGAACTAATGTTTTTTTGATAACAATCTCTCATACGCCAATGCATGACAGTGTCTCTGCAGTTGTCATTAACCCAGATTGATTGTCAACCATTATACTATGAGCCTGGCATGCTCCTTCCCTTTTGGTGCTCTATTTGTGCTTTTGAGTTCATCTTTGGGATTACCATCCAAAGAATGAGTTGACTTGCAAAATCTTGGAAATACTTGTTCACTCAATTTAGTATTGCAGTGTTTGTCTTATACTAAACCTTTAGCTGCATGCCTCTAATGTAGAAACCATAAAAGTTCATGACATTGTTGGATTTTCTTATACATGACTACATTGTTGGAATTTCTTAAATGTGACTAAAATCGTAAAACCTCTACAAGTCCACTTCATTTTTGTCTTGATTAGATATCTCCAATCTAGCTCTTGTATCTTCTTCGTGCTAGGCTAAAGAAACATATATAAACTTGCTTACCACCTCTTTTTTGTTCATCTCCTCATAGTCTCTTCCTTGTTTTCCTGTCTATTATGGCCATAGAAACAAAGCAAAGGACATACTGGCTCCTCAAAAGGTTCATCCTCTACTTCCATTATTTCTGTCTTTTATAGCAAAGAAGAAGTAGAAATGTTTCAAGTTGATCAGTTAAGGTTCATCATCTACTTCCATTATTTTTGTCAATACCATAACATGGGAAGGTACTCTCTTAAATGTATTTCATGCAGAACTAGGAGATGCCATCTCTAAGATAGTTGATTCAGGTGCTTTAGATCATATGGCATGCCACTTTATTTTATGAATGCATGCATTCCCATAATAATTACAAAGTGAGGATTGCTTATGGGTCTCTATCCACAATAACATGGATTGAGAGAGGGAAAATTTCGATAACCTTGACATTTGAATCTGTTATCTTGGTTCCAAATTTATTTTGTTAGGCTATCAATAAGCTAACCTACTCATGATTTTAAATGTGTTTCTGAGTTCTCTTTTTTTGTATGTTTACTTCAAGAATTGGATTTATAGAGCTTGTTTGACAATGCTAAAGAGAATGGAAGTTTGTAATGAATCAAGGTGCAAAATAGAATCAGTAGCTAGAGTTTGGGAGAGTTGGCAAAAAAAAAAGGAAGAAGAAGCTAGACTTTGGGAAAGACTAATTACATAGGCCTTTAAATTTAGTGAGATTATAATAGTAAATGAAATTGACAATAGGGAGATGAAAGCCAACTAAAGCTAGCGACAAATCAGGGATTTAATTCTAATCTACCTCATATAAATCATCACTATAATTCTCTAACGGTCAATTACTAATCCTAATAATTACAATTGATTCTAGTGTAATTTAATTGAATCTTCAACAATGCCATGTTCATAGGAGAGAAAATAGGCACCTCATCTTGAGAGCAAGGGTCCAAGCACTAAGATTAATTTGTATTCCATAAAGTCTAGATGGAATAAGGGTGCCTGGGAAGTATAGAAAGGGGAATTCATTCTAATACCAAACTTGCTGCTTGTGAGGAGGGCTGAGCTGGAGGAGTGAGAAGGAGATGATTAAAGGAATATTTTAGGTCAATTTAGATATGTTGATGGGCGTGGAGAATTTCAGAAAAGAATATCAAGGGGAGGCCTAGCCTTTCAAAAGCTATATTTAATGGCTATTTAGCTGGGTGGTCTGATGGTGTTTTTTGTTATTTCTTGCACAGATTTATTGCTGGATGAAATAATTGTACTTTGAATCTATATCAAAAGAATTGTTCTCCTAAAATGATTATTGTTTTTTGATTGTAGGCGTACCAAAAATATTATAATTTCACCTTTGGTTAAAAATATGAGAAATGTCAAAACAATTGGATTAATTCTAATTGGTAGAAAATCAAGGAAAGAAAATTCCACTCATTTATTAAGGATCATTTAGTCTTTTATACTGCTCAAAGTGAAGGAAAATTCCTACTTACACTCCTGGTTAATCTCTCTCTTTTGGTTGCTATGGCTTTATTGTAGTATCCAGACTTTTGCATTGCTGTTGCAATATGTTATTAGTGATAATTTTTGTAGGATGCCATTTGGGAAAAATGGCTTAAGAATAGTTTGATTATGTGATTTATTTGGTTTGTATTGGACTGCTTATTTTGTTTTTTGTGGCATAACGTTTGAATTTTTTTTTTTAAATTTCAAAATTAGTGGGTCCTACTAGATGATTTCGTCACAAATATGTCTTACCATAAAGCGCATAGGATGGATTTCTAGTTATTGTTATAAGCCCACATGTCATTGGTTGTAGTAAATGAATCCTCGTAAAGTGTATAGTTAAATGTAGCCTATAAATGTGGATACATCGTAGGTTTAATAATGATGTTCAGTTATTGTGTTCTTTATTTATGAGAGGTAATATTTATTTGTTCCATGTTAATAGGAGTTACCTCATGTGTGGTATCGTGCTGCCAAGGAAAGTGACGAATCAACACCTCGTGATTTGGTTCCATCCAAGCTTGCTGACGCAGTTTGGGACATAGTTTCCAAATATAAAGCTACCATTCCAAACTTTCCACAGAGAGAAACATGCGAACTACTTATTGTGGATAGATCTATTGATCAGGTTAAGAGTATATTTTTTTGGTAATAGGTCAAGAGTATTTATACTCACTATGACTCACTGCTTAAATTACTACACTTTGAAATGTTTAATCTGAATGACAGATTGCTCCTGTTATTCATGAATGGACCTATGATGCTATGTGTCATGATTTGTTGGAAATGGAGGGAAATAAATATATATATGAGGTATATTTTGTTGTTGGTTTCATTTTCCTTCAATCTCGATTAAATTTTACAATTTGCAGCTTCTGATTTCTAGATAACAAGAATTACATTTCAGGTTCCCAGCAAAACAGGGGGTGATCCTGAAAGAAAAGAGGCCCTTCTAGAAGAACATGATTCAGTCTGGCTTGAGATTCGCCACGCACATATAGCAGATGTATGCCTCCTTTACCTTATTATTATCTCAAATTCAAATGTTTTTAGCGTGAAATGTCAATGCTCTTTTACCAATTGACATATCAGGCTAGTGAAAGACTGTCTGACAAGATGACCAACTTTGTATCGAAAAACAGAGCTGCACAAATCCATCAGAGTACAAGGTTTGCATTATCTTATTTTAACTTCACTTTTTAAATATGCAGGACATTTGATTTTAATTTATATCGCCAAATCCACATCAAGGTCTTGGGTTTGGACCACATTGTCATCATTCACTTTGCCAAGTCTATAATTTGCAAACCCTTTAAAACTAATTACATATTTTAACCAAAATCATCATGATTATAAAGAACAATGGATCATGAACCTTGTCTTTTTATAAGAAGTCTCTAGAATAATCTGGTTTTCATGGTCCAATGGTCATAACTTGAGTTTAGAAGCAATCTATCCGAAGCCAATTAATAATGAAGGCATCAACAATTGGAATTGAATTAAAGTGCAATAAATTTGTGTGTTCCTCTCTCTCTCTCTCTTTCTCTCTGTGAATCCTGAAGGATAGCTTGGGTGGTACTCTTAGTTTCTAGTTGTTGCCACAAACACATTATTATAAGTGAAGCTCTGGGTTACTAATAACTCAACAATGTTGCAGGGTTATAGAAGTATATATCCTTCACAGTCATCTAGATGTCATTCATAGTGTCATAGATGACAATGTCCTGCCCGATGCTAGTTTCCACGGTGGGGTATTGAAGTTGTGGGAGTGAGTGGAGGTAACCTGTGTCTCTCAAACACCAGGCTTTTTTTTTGGGGGGGTAGCGATTCCCCCCATTATATTTTTCTTGCTATTTTCTTTGCTTAAGAACTGTTTACTAGCTTTGTAATCCTGCTATAGCTACTGTGCCAGTTATCACCTCATTCTTGAGGGGTTGTTTCCAACAGAGTAGTATACCTAGTATCCAAAGCACCTAATAATCCATGATACTGGGGTACTCCAAAAATCCTTATTATTTTCTTTTAACGTTCTACTCTTTACTAGTGAAATGGATCCTCATTGTTCTTTATTGCTGCAATAACTGTTATGTTTGTTAGCAGCCGTAAAATAGAGACCACAATGTTTCTACCATATATGATTTTTTTTTTTTCAGGCTGTAGTATTAACCTCCACTGACGTTAGTATTGTACTAATCTTTAGCACAGAGAGGGAAAAGGGGAGAACCAATTCCAAGTTTATTCCAAGAGATTTTGATAAACTATGTGAGAGGATGATGCCCTGTTTTATGACTTACCTGATTATTTAAGCAATCCAGTTTAGTTACGTCATTTAAAATGAGAGCTTCGTTGATCAAGTGAGCAAGAGCTTATTCTAGAGATGCTTAAAAAAGCAATGTACTAGAAACATTGTTTTACTAGTCTTTGATCATATTGCCGCTGGGGTTTCATATGATTCTGTGTTTGAATCCCAATAAGACCTGTCTTGTTAATTTCAGTTCCTATTATAATTTCAATTCTCAACCATAAACTTACCTTTTTAAAGGTGTAGGTTTGATCACAACACAAATTTAGGGGACTCTGTTCACTGACCTATATGAATTTTGTAGAAGTAGCTTTCTATAAATGGAGATAGAAGAACCAAATGTTCAACTTTAACATGATTTTCCAGCATTTGCTTCTTGTATTGACTTAGAAATTGGAACACAACAGATTTCGTAATGCCCAGAAGCATAGCTTGTGCAGCATAAATTTTTGTACACTTCTATAGCAACACAGTTTTGCTGTATTGCTCTCACTTCCAAATCATCACCTATTTATTGGTAACAGCAAAAGTTTAACTAGCTGGCTACAGATTCAAACAAAATCTGAACCATTATCACATACATTTAGTCAGTTGTAGACTTCAAGAGAAAAGTGACAAAGAAATCAAGACTAAAACAACAAAAAATACACCTTTACATGAAATAGCTTAGGCTAACTCTCCTTTAAATTCCCTTCAAGTGATTCACAACTTATGGCTTTTTCTAGAATATAACAATATTTCAGCTGCTGGACAGTTACTCTGAGACCCAAATTTCGTTTTATCTTTCCTATTCTTTGGTTATAGGTCTTGGTTGCATTGAGATAGATAGCAGGTCCATCAAAGACCCTTAGATCAACAAAGACAATGTTGGACTTCTACTCCATAATATTTTTGCATGATTTGACTATATTCCTTTAGGATGAGTCTTATCTAGAAATTTGATTCTTTCCAGAGATGGTGGTGAATTGTCCACACGAGATTTGCAAAAAATGGTTCAAGCCTTGCCCGAATACACTGAGAAAATGGAAAAGATTTCTCTCCATGTGGAGGTGACTTTCTTTTGATTTTACTACCATGCTTGCTCAAAATTAATTTACAACAAAAGAAATGGTATTTTAATTTTGATCCTTCTGCTTTGATAACTGTTGGAATCATACTCTTTGGGCCTATCATTAAAAAAAGCCCATTGAAGTCTCTCTAATAGATTTAATCTTGCTGCAGCTGTTTTTATTTAAAATCTAGTTGTTATTTTATTGATATTTTCTCTCCATATTTCAATTAAAGATGTGATAGCTCTTGCAAGCCTAAGATTAAAGGATTTCATAGCATTATCTGTTAGCCCTTTGATCCTTTAAATCTCAGTACATTCTTCAATAGAAATAAGAAAAAATAGAGGTAAAAAGCTCTAGTTTCTATCATGGTATTTGAGCCATGAGTATCCCACCTTTTTCTATGATTAACCTTGGCGCCATGCAAGCTATAAATGCCAAAAGTCATGGTTCATCATCTAAGTCTCCTACCTTGCACAGCTATGCCTCCTCAGCACAAGGGATTGGCAATGCATCTACACTAATTACTGGTCACAAGCTGGTTGGTAATAATTACCTTCAATGGTCACAAAGCTTCCTCATGTTTATTCAAGGAAAGGGAAAGGAAGGATACATCAATGGCTGCACACCTCCACCTAACTCCAATGATGCCAAATTCAACAGCTGGGTTGCTAAAAACAATCAAGTGATGTCGTGGTTGATGAACTCAATGACAATTCAGGTTGGTCAAAGCTTCATGTTGTGTACGACAGCCAAGGAAATGGGAGAGGCTTACTAGGAGAGTTTGTCATCCATGGAGAACATAGCTGCTTTATTTGAAATAAAGAGCTAACTTCATGAATTAAAGCAAGGTAATCTGTCACACAATACTTTCATAGCCTAATTAGTTTGTGGTAACAAGTTGACCTCTGTGAAGCCCATTAGTAGGCTTGTACCAACGATATAACCTTATTCTAGAAAGTTGCGGAAAGGGTCTGCAAATTCCTCTTGGGCCTTAATCCTGTGTTTGAAGATGTGAGAGAAAGAATTATGGCTGTCCAAAGCATGACTTACTTGAGAGAAGCATTTGCAGTTGTTAAGAGGGAAGGAAACATGAAAAAATCAGTGCTGAGAGGCCAACAACAAGCCACTAAAACAATTGCCTTGGCTACTCAAAGTGCTCCACTCAACGACTGAAAAGCAGAAAAAGGCTGGACAAGCTTGGGTGACCTCTGTAACAAGCTGGCCACACAAGAGAGGTGTGCTGGAAGCTCCATGGCACACCCATCAACCAAAAACCCTAGGCCAAACCAGAGAAGAGATGCTATGTATCAAGCAGTGAAGAAAAACTAGACTTTAGCCTGCACCAAATCAAGGAGCAATTGGACCATTTACAAAGAGTAATTAGTGCACAAGGAAGCAACACTGGGACTGGCCTAATTGCTAAATAAGGTAAAATTTCTATGGGCTTTAACACCAAAAAAAAATTCTAGCTGAATGTGGATTATAAATTTAAGTGTAACTGACTACATCACAGGAGATGCCTCTATATTGAATGAAATCATATCAAGAACTGAAAATTTCATAGTAAGAATAGCAGGCGGCTCATTTCCAAAGTCTATGTGAGTGGAACAGTAAAATTATCTGTTGATTTAATCCTGAAAAACGTGCTTTGTGTGCCCGCAGTCACTTGCAATCTATTATCTGTTAGTAAACTCTCAAAGGATAATCATTGCATGACTAACTATCACTGAGATAAATGGCAATGCTTGGAAGTCTAAGATACTTCTTAGAGATGGAGGTAGCAAGATCTGAGGAGGGAATAACTATTTTCCAAAGGAAGTACACACTTGATTTACTTGAGGAAATAGGGATGCTAAAGTGCAAACCTACTAAAACTCCCATGAAAGCCAACCACAAAGTAGGCCTCAAAACTGATAGTGCACCTGTTGCTACAAGGATATACTAGACACTGGTAGGTTAATTAATTTATGTCTCTCACGCATGACTTGATATTTGCCCTGTCAGTGTGGTTAGCTAGTTTCTAAATAAACTTAATGAAGAGCATCCAGTGGCATTTCATAGAATATTAACATATATATAGTTAATGCTTGGAAAGGAGTTGTATTTTAAAAGGAGGGACATCTTGGAATTGAAGTCTATAATGCTGTTTGGGTAATATCAGTCATAGACAAGAAATCAACAATTGGTTACTATAAATTTGTCTAGGGTAATTTGGTCACTTAGAGAAGTGAGAAACAATCAATAGTGGCACGGAGTAGAACTGAAGGAGAATTACGAACACTAGCATTGGGAATTTATGAAGGCTTATGGTTGAGAAGGCTGCTTACAAAGTTGAAAGTGGAGTTGGAGACACCAATGGAAATCCTATGTGACAACATGGCAAACATTGGCATAGGTAAAAATTCCATACATCATGATAGGACCAAAGATGTAGAGATTGATTGCAATTTCATAAAGGAGCAGACAGAGGCAGAAATAATAGACTTGTCCTATACACCCACACAAGCTCAGGTTGCTGATCTTTTGACCAAAACCACTGAAAGAGTGAAGTTTGAAGAACTAAGTACCAAATTGGGAATGATCAAATACTTCCCAGCTTGAGGGGAGGGTTGGAGATCACACTCTTTGGGCCTGTCATACAATAAAGCCTATTGAAGCCTCTCAAACTGATTTTTTTTTTAATTACAGCTTCTCTCCCAGATTTAATCTTGCTGCAGTTGTAATTTTAATTTAAAATCTAGTTATTTTTCTGTTCCTATTTTCTCTTTGTATTTCAATTAAAGATTTGATAACTCTTGCAAGCTTAAGATTCTGGGCACATCCTTTAACTGAAAATAAGAGAAAAGAACAGAGATGAAAAGCTCTTATTTTTATCAATAACTTTATTGTAGATAGCTGGAAAGATCAACAGAATTATTAGAGATACAGGACTTCGCGAGCTTGGACAATTGGAGCAGGATCTTGTTTTCGGAGATGCAGGAGCCAAGGAAGTTATAAGCTTTCTAAGAACAGGACAGGTTTAATATTGAGGGCATGAGTCTGGATAGTCAATATTAATTGCTTTATTAACACAACTCACTTTTTTTTTTTTTACTAAAATATGTGCCAATTGCAGGATACACCAGTTGAATACAAGTTGCGTTTATTAATGATTTATGCAATCGTCTATCCTGAAAAGTTTGAGGGAGATAAAGCTACAAAGCTAATGCAGGTGATTACTAGCTTCTATGTATATTACATGACCGCAGATTTTTCTAATTTTCTTTCATTTCTCAACTTAAATATTGTTTTATATACATCCACAACTTTCAAATAGTTCTATCAAATAATATTTACTCTTTCAAAAGCCTATTGCCTATTGCCAGAGCAATGCTCAGCTTTTATCATAAATTTAAAATTCTAGCTTTTCAGTATTTTGATGATCAGATTGGCATTCTTTTGAAAAATTCACTGAAACTAAATTGCTACCATCTTAATTTGTCTCTTTATATTTTCACGTCTCCTTTAGAAGAGATTAATTTAAAATGTTCTTTCTCCTATATTCTGTGGTTTGGTTCATATTCATAACGTTGCTCCCACATATTTTTTTTTAAGAGAAAAGACAAAAAAGGTTGCCTCTTGTGTTACACGATATGTTCATTTTTTAAAACCAGCAGATTTTCCTAGCTTTTAGCATTTATTATCTATGGCAATCTTAACCTTTGTTATATTTACGAATAAAAACAAACCTATTGAGCGAGCATTATAAGTTTGCCTTTTTAAGAAACTTAATATTATATGTCAGAGTTGCGGCAAAAAGAGAAGTGGTTACATTGATGGCTATGTTTATCTAAGCAGTTGGCAAGACTATCACCTGATGACATGAAAGTCATCAGTAACATGCAATTGCTGGCAGGATCATCAGATAAGAAGTCATCATCTAGTAGTGATTTTTCACTCAAGTTCAGTAACCAGAAGGTAAAATGTGTGTGCGTGTGTGTGTTCATCCATGTTTATAGAACTCAAGTCCACATAAAATAGACAAAGTTTTATTCCTTTTCTTAAAAGCTTTTCAATTATTTAGCTAATAGTTTGTCACGTATTACACGATTCTCTCTTGTATACCCTTGTGTTCTAGCTTTTCTTTCTCATCAAGTTGTCAATTATATATATATATATTACATCAGAAAAAGAATGCAGCACGGAAAGATCGTACTGATGAGGAGGAAACATGGCAACTATTTCGATTTTACCCAATGATAGAGGTATGACAAAGGATCATGAATCCCTCTTTGTTGCATACAACAAGCCATCTTATATTATCTAATTTATTTTGGAGAGTGTAAAGTATGAAATTAATATACCCCATAGTAATTTTCCATCAATAATCAATATATTCAATATCCATATAATGTGTAAAATCTACACTTTCACAAGTTATGACTAATGAAACTCATTCCTCAAATTTTATGCATTGGATAGCGAAACAAGTCTATCAATATAAAATATAAACTCCACAGGGGTTTGCATCAATCACAAACTATGAATAGTGCAGCTCCTCTCATATAATTATTTCTTGAGCTCCTATCTTTTTTTTTTTAAATATTCATTCAATCTTTCCTTATACTTTTCGACAAAGCTTAAATATTAAAGAAATGGGTATGATCTTCAATAAATTTTCAATTTAATTTTGTATCACTACTTCTTTTGACTTATTATTGAGCACATTGCATGGGGAAAGATATCTAATTATTAAATACAAAATTTATAGTAAATTATATTGTTTACAAGCCATAAATAGTGTGCCTTATTTATCAAATTTTATGCAATGCATGAAAGACCAAACTAGTTTTGTCATATACAGCAATTCTGTCAAAATAAGCAGTCCACCTAATTAAATTAAGTTAGATTCCAAAACTATCTTCTAGAAGATTTAAATGCTAATAAATATTTTCTCCACATTTTCTAATTTGGAAGGTTTTTTTTTTTGTAACTTATACTAACTGTTTGAGAGCATCAAAATTGGTGTATTCAGGTAATATGCTCCCTTGCATATTGTACTTTCCTATAGTTTGACATATGACGAAAGTCTCCGAAAGGTATTGTGGCATACGAAATATTCACTCTAAGTTTGGCTTTTTGGACGAACTTTTGTGAACTGATATTTTCATTATATGGTGTAATGTTGAATATTGGATATATGACCAATATTGTTATGGCCTATTTTATATTATCCAAGATAGCTCCTTGGCATAATGCATGTTGGTAAATTAGACGACTCCCTGCTTCTCTTTATTTGCCTTTATTTATATAATGATTTTTTATCTTAATTACGCTTTTAACAATGTCATGGGAATGGGAAACCTAGACATAATACATGTTGATAAACTATGTGATGTTTGGTAAAAAGAAAATGGGTTTAAAGAAAGGGTGAAGGGGAGAGAAAATCTGTCTTAATATATTTATAATTTTTCCATAAAAAAATTTAATATATTTGGTAGTCAATAATAATTTTTTCATGAAAAATCAGATATATTAATATGGATTTTTTCTCTTATTTTTTCTTTCTTAAAACGCATTTTCTTTCTACTAAACATGACATTAGATGATGTCTATTTAATGCCAATAACTTTCCCTGTTTTGAAAAATACCTGCTAATTTTTATAATAAGATAGTCTATGAAGCCTGAGAAAAATGACATTTTAAATGCGATTTTCAGCATATAGCATAAAGCTTTAATACTATAAAAGCAATATTGATCTTCAGGTGATCTTTTATTGATTGAACCACAGAACCTTTAATACTATCCTATTTTACCCAGATAGTATGTCCTGATAAAATTTAAGCTTTTCCATCAAACGAGGATTATTTTTTTACTCGGGTTTACGTGGGGATTATTTTCATGTAATTATATGGAAGAAAATCTTAGTACTTTTTGCTTATTCATCTTTTAGTCTTGTTTAAACATGGCCAGATGAGATTCAATTTTTTTTTCTGCTTTAGTACTTTATATTATAAAACTGAAAGTAAAGTTGACTTTGCTTTGTTAGGAACTCATTGAAAATATCAGCAAGCGTGAGTTACCAAAAGGTGACTATTCATGTAAAAATGAACCAAGCCCTCCAACACAAGTGAGCTCTAAAGGTGGCTCTAGAGGAGGACAACGCCCACAGTTAACAGCATCTAATACTCCGCATTCAATGAGATCAAGACGGACAGCCAATTGGGGATGTCGTCATTCAGATGATGGACATTCAAGGTGACTCTTTGTTGTTTGACTAAAACTTTATTACACTTGTCATTATTTAAATTCCGGTCAGATGTATCTTCTAGCTTTCCCCAAACTAAATCCCCTTCCTAGGATGCTCGTTTGGTTCTTGGAAAGGTGGTCCATGAAAGGAACAGAAAGGAATCTTGTGAACCATGATTGTGTTTGAAATGCTAAAGAGCGATAAGAATGCTTTTGGCTTGTATATTTGGCCATATGAGAATAAAAATAGAAAACGTGTTGCAAAAGGATGAAAACAACCCTCAAAAGTAAGTGAAATAGAATATTAATTTATTTAAAAATTACAGAAGAGTTCAGGGTCAATTTTGTCTTTCACTACTCCATTCCTTCACCAAACAAACTTTTCCATCTGGCTGCTGAGGGAATCTACTTTAATGAGATGGAAGAAAGTCATTTCACTAATGCTCTATTTAGTTCAACTAAAGAAATTAAAAGAGAGGTGATTAGAGGGATTTTAAAGAAAAAGATTGAGAGATTTTAAAATTTCCTTGTTTGGTGGGATTGAAAAGATTTTAATGAAATTTTATTTAGTTCAAAAAAGAATTAATTATTCAATCCCCTCTAAAAAAATCCCAATTTAAGATGTTTTAAAATGGGGATGGGGAGGGGATTAAATTTCCCTCATTCCCTCCAATTTTTTAGCCAAACAAAAAAAATTTAATTCCTCAATTCACTCCCCTCCCCTTAAAAAACTCTGTGCCAAATAGAGAAATTTGAAATAACCCTTCCCAACAATCTAAGCAGCCTTGGCGAGGGATTCGAATCATCATTCCCTTTCTGTAGTGCTCATTTCTAGCAACCAAGCGGCCCTAGGACACTTCCTATGGATCTAATTTATTCAAGACTTTACTCGTGGTTGCTTTATATGAGGGATTTAATATCCTCCTACCTACCGAGCAAATTGAATTGTATTTTCAAATTTTTTTTTTCTGATCCTTTCCTTATTTCTGTCACTTTCTTTGTACAGTGACTCCATGCTGAAGAATGTCAATAATGATTTCAAGAAGATGGGGAAGCGTCTCTTTGTGTTTATCATTGGTGGGGCTACTCGATCCGAGGTAAACTTTTCCGTGAAGATACAGCTTGATATGTTACAATCAATATAAAATATAAAATTTATAATAAGCCAGTTATTTACAAACTATAAACAATGGTTTTCTAGACTCCACACGATGCAAATGCACAGGGAGCCCACATGGTTGGTATCAATACTAATACAGCAATCATGTCATTTTCAGCTTCGAGTTTGCCACAAAATGACATCAAAATTAAGGAGGGAGGTCATCCTCGGTTCTTCTTCCATTGATGATCCTCCCCAATATGTCACGGTAATAAATACTAGTTCTTCTATGCAGTGTTTTGATTACATTTGTCATTCATCACCCAGAATTTTTACATCATGAGGTCTTTTCTTCAATGAATGAAATCCTTTATTTTTCCAAATGAATGAGGTTGAACATATGGGTTCTGCAATCAGAAACTTATTTCTGGCCTACAAATAAGATTAAGCACTTTTATTATGGTAGCTGTAAATTTACATCGTCAAATTTTCCTGGATATATTTGTCAGTTCTTTTTTTTTATTTTTTGAAACTATCTTTTTATTTTTTGGTTTTTTTGGTGCTTTACATGTCTGAAGATAAGAGAGTCTAGGGACCATTTAAGAAACCTGAAGGAGCTAATTTGATTATTCCAAACATGAAGAGCTAGCAAAAAAGATCAAATGAGTAACATACATAATGAAAAGATTTTTTATGTATATATAAATTATAATTATAATGTAAAATAAAATATATAGCATGGTTAGTACTCAATATCATGTTGTGTTATGTACATAGCTTCAAGAGTTGGTTTGAGCTCATACCTAAAAGAAAGCATTTTGAAAACTCAGTTCTTTTTTTCTGGGCCAAGAAAAATCAGTGGTTGGCTGCTTCAATAGTTTAAAAACATTTTTAATGGAAATCATAATTAACAGAGACACTTTAGTTCTTGATAAGAAACATATTAGCAATAGTTTTATTAAAGCCTTTTTAAGTTATTGCGATTGTTTTAGATTCTCTTCCTTTTTTTTTTTTGAGAAATTGACTGAAATTCCTTGAGAAAAATAATACTGGATAAAATTACTAGAAGTCACCAATTGATTTGTGAATAATACTACTGTGTCTCTCTGCAATTTACATTATAAATTTCTTAGGAAACTGCAGAGAATTATATTCACCCTTTGATTTTTTTTTTCTTTTTTTGTTTATTGGTTGGTGGAATGCTGCAGAAGTTGAAAACATTGTGCGATCCAAGTGGCGTAGGACAGCCTCAGAAGCTTAATTTCTTCTGAAGAAATTTTGCCAACCATATTTCTGATAACAAGATAATAGAAATCAAGTGTTCTGTTCTTTTTTATATTAATAAGTTGTTCTTGACTACTCAGATAATCGAAAGCCGATGCCCTCTTGAAATGAGGAGAACACAGGACCCCTTTCTCCGTCTACATACTTTTCTTTTTTTTGCCAACTTCTCCGTCCATATACGTTAATAATTCTACAGCACATCGTTGCCTTATAAACAACAGTGATTTTCTCCGAGACTTATATATGGCTTTGTGCTGAGAATTCCCCATAAAGAAAGTATTCTGTTTCAACATAAAATCATGTCATGGTCATTTTTTAATCCTTTGGCATGTGTTATCGCTATTTAATGGAAATTAGAATGGGCATCTATGCATTGCACCAGACACTCGTATTTGACAAGGATGTAATTTATATGAAATATTTAAATTTGTTTTGATAAAATTGCATTTTGTAAAACTATATAAAAGTTAAAATAGACAATTTAGTTTTGAAATGACGAATAAAATAAATAATTAATTTTTAGGTGGAAAAATTATTAATTTAATATCGGAATATATCACAATATCCACTTTTCAAGATTGGCACACTTATGCCAATTGCCTAGTTTAGTATAATGAAATTAGAGACTTGGAATTAAAAGTGAAACCAAGATTTTAACATTTATATAACACAATTGGTAGATAATTATGTTTCTTTAAGTATGCTATTCTAAGTTCAATTCCTGGTTGTGTATATGGAAAATGCTTTGTTGGAAGAGACAAAACCCGCTTCAGTAATATTTATCCCTTGAAAGGGGATTAGTCTTCGACTATAAGTTGAAGAATATATTTAGTGCTCACATAAAAAAAGAATCGTGTAATGTTTTCAAGAAAAAAAATTGCATATGGTTTCTCTCCACATGTGGAATATGCAGTCTCGCATGTTGCAAATGCAACGCCCCATTTCACTAATTGAGATAACATCTAAGCCATCTATTTTAGTTAATCTCTACCATCCATTAACTGTATCTTTGAAAGTCTTTTTTAAGGGGAAAGTAGAATAGGTGGAATGGCTATATGAGATTGGCCATTATTTGGAAGATTATTTTATGAGACAATGGAATGGTAAGAGATAACCTCCCAAGTCATCTTTAGTCATCCTAAACCCTATTTTTTCTGTCCCCCAATTTAAGGTGTTAGGGATGGAATGACTAGGAGTAAGTTTGTCAATTACAAAATTATCCTTAGCCCTATCAAAACACAATTTCCTATTCGCAAGTTGCCACCAAAGTTATTCCCACCATTCTACTCCCTCAGTCTCTCACATTTTCTCCATCGCATCCAAGTCTGCAGTATGTGCACCTTCATCTGATAAGATAAAATTGGTGTTTAACATCTATATAATAATTGGTGAAATAGCAGCATTATATAATAGGTGAATTACTATATAAAATAGATAAATACCATTTATTTTAGTTTCATTAATTTTTAAAAGGATATCGTGAGATTGGTTGGGAAATTAATCTACATAGCTTTTTCTATAGAAGAAAAATGCAACCAATTATTATTATTATTATTATTATTATTAGATGTTCTTATTATAAAGTAAAATCAATAATAATTTATTCACACATTTTTTTCATCTAAATTTTCTTATAAGAATAATATTAGTGAACAAAATTTATAATTCATTCCATTCTATTCCATCTATTTTATAATAACTCTCAAACAATAGTTAAATAAGGCCACTCCTTATGTCTATAAAACTCCCAAACAATGATACGCTCCACTCCATTTTGTTTCCATTATGTTCTATTAATGATCATTCCATTCTTTTCCATCTCAAACTCACAAACATAGCCTAAGTGATATATTTCACTTGCTCCATTTTTGTTGCCACATTTGGTATGATAGAAGACATTTTGAAGGAATTGGGATTGGAATGGACATAAGAATTGAATTGGAAATGAGTTTTAAAAGTACCTTTGGTATTATACAGAATCATCATATGATTTTTATTTGATATATATATATAATATTAAAAGACTAAAATGCCCTTAAAATGGAGATGTCAACTTTGGCTTATACATAATTGTGTATTTTATATCCAAACTAGCCAATTATCTATGTATATTTGTTGTGGGTGGCATTTTTTTTCCTCATTATTATCAGCGGAGGCTTCCACATCTTTGTTTTATTTGTTTTCCGACTTGCCAAATTTGCATCCATATTTGCCTTTGATAAGCAAGAACTATAATATTACATTTCAATAAGCATCAATAGAACAATTCAAATTTCAAATTAACATTTCAAGCATAACTAGCATAACTATTGCCATTAGTAATTAGGAATAAGCAAACACTAATCCAAACATCACCAAGAATTGTCCTAAATTCACAATCCAAATTCTTAATCATGGCATAACCATATCCAATTCTAGCCTAATCATAAGCGAAACCAAAAGAGGCAAATTCAACTAAAGAAAATTAAGTACATCACACTTGGATTTTGAGGGAAAATATGTGAGGAAATGTTTTTGATTGAATTGCTTATTGTACACCTTACACAGCTAGGGTTATATAGAACCCAAATATATTTACAAGGGATACAAATAGAAAATAATAGAAAAATATAAATGGTCTGTACAAAGTGAGTGGTGGTATATCCACTACCATATGTCCAGATCACAATATATACAATACTGACAATGGATAAGCACAAGAGGTAAATGGTAAATAACCTTGAAAGATTAACAATTAACCTTAGTTAATATAAATGACCACTATGTCTTAACACCCCTCTCAAACAAGAGGATATGATGAACACCTGGAGTTTGCTTTGAAGTTTTGAGAACTGAGAATTTGAAAGAGGTTTTGTCATGTAGTTTGCTATCTAACTTGATGCAGGAACATATCTCACATCAAGTTCCTTGGCAAGAATCTGGCCATGAACGAAATGAATGTCAATTTCTATAAGTTTGGTTCTAGCATATTTGAAGCTAAAGCATTTGCACTAATATTATCACAGAAAATGATGGGTATTATGTTTGTTTCCAAGCCAGTTTCTCTCAAGAAAGAGGATATCCAACTTATTTCTATCACAAGATCTGCTAATGCTCGATATTCTAACTCTGTACTGGATTTAGACATAACTCTTTGTTTTCTAGAACTCCAAGACATAAGATTTCCTCTAAAAAATACACAAAATCCTACAACTAATATTCGATCATCAGCATCAACGGCCCAATCCGCATCACTAAACACAATTATGTCAAGTCTAGGAGTAGGTTTGATTAGAAGACTGTAATTGATTAATCCCTTGAGATATCGGAGTATACTTTTGGCTACCTGAAAATGAACATCTCGTGGATTACTCAAGAATTGACTCAATTTGTTCACTGAGTAGCATATGTCAAGGTGAGTTATATTGAGATACTATAATGCTCCTATAATCTTTCCATACAAAGTTTGATCTTTAAATGGCTGTCCATATGAAATAGAGTAATTTTTCCTAGTTGCCATAGGGGTTTCACAAGGTGTAACATTCAACATGTTAAATCTCTTCAAAACATCAACTATGTATTTGCTTTGACTAAGATAAAGACCCGTGTCATCTCTGTAGACTTCAATTCCAAGAAAGTAATGCAACTAACCTAAGTCCTCTAATGCAAACATTTTGTTCAGATTTTCAATAAATCGCATTAGACAATTTGAGTTGTTACCTATCACTATGATGTCATCAACATACAACAATATAAATAAAAGAATCTGGCATTGTCTGAAAATAAACATTGAGTTATCACTTTTCAAGCTTTTGAATTCCCACTACAGTAAGACTAACCTCAACCTGTCAAACCAAGCTCTTGGAGCTTGTTTCAAGCCATACAAAGCTTTGGAAAGTTTGCATACATAATCAGGTGTGTTAACATCTACAAAACCCATTGGTTGTTTCATCAACACAGGTTTGTCTAAAACACCATTCAAGAATGAGCTATGTATGTCCAGCTGCCTAATATCCTAGTTGTATGTCATGGCTACAATTAAGATGATTCTAATTGATGAAGCTCTAACAACAAGACAATAAGTTTCATTAAAGTCCAAGCTAGGGTCTTGTTGAAACCGTTTGCCACAAGGCGAGCTTTATGCCTATTGATTATGCCATCTGAGTTGTACTTATTCTTAAGAATCCACTTGCAATCAATTATATTTGACTTACCATTATAAGGTACCAGCTCCCATGTGTTGCTTTTCTTTAGTGCATCAAACTCAAGCTGCATTGCTTCCCTCCAATGAGAAATTTTGAGTGCTTCTTCTGCATTTCTTAGTTTTGATTGTTCTTCTAGTTCAATTGCTATTAACCCAACAAAGGCGTATTTAGGATTGTGAAAGCCACTTTTGTTTCTTGTGATCTTGGAGGTTTTCTAAGCTGTTCTGCCTCAATTGTAGTAAGTTGATCTCTTGGATTATCACTTGCCTCTTCCTGATGTGCTATTGGTTGTTGATCAACAATTTCAGCTTGCTGGTGACATTCCGCACTTGATGTATCTAATGATGTTTGAGAATTTTCATTGGTACTTAAGTTTTTTTCTCTTCAACAGCAGACTGAGATGTTTGCATGGATTTCTGTCATCCCTTGTCAATATATTGACATTATTATTAGATATAATTACATTAGCTGGTTGTTCTTTCTTGTTCAAGAAATCACTAGCAAAAGGATAATCATGTTCGTTAAAGATTACATGTCTTAAGGTATAAACTCTTCTAGTTGAGCTAAGACATTTGAAGCCCTTATGAACATCATTGCAACCCAAGAACACACATTTCTAGTTATGAAATTGAAGTTTATGGGTATTATAAGGTTTCAGATAGGGGTAGTATATGCAGCCAAAGGGTTTTAGAGCTTTATAAATAGGCTCTTTGTTGTAGATATGGTTGAAAGGTTTTTCACCATTTAGAACATCTGTAAGAAGCATGTTTATAAGAAATACAGCACTCTTAAATGCCTCAACCTAGGAGTATAATGGCATTTTTTCTTGAGCAAGCAATATGAGACCCATTTCTACTATGTGACGATGTTTTCTTTCAACTCTCCCATTTTGAGTCGAAGTGTGAGGACATGATTGGCTAAAAATTATTCCACTGGCCTAAGTGATTCCCAAGAAGGCTCTGAATTCACCTCCCTAGGCACTCTGTATCATCTTTTTTTTTTCCTATCAAAGCAGTTCTCAACCCAACTTTCAAGATCAACAAATGCATTTACAGCTTCTCCTTTGTTTTTCAGAGGGTATAACCATGAATATTTGTTCTAGTCATCTATGAAAACTATGTAACATTTGCATCCAACAGTAGAATTGATAGGGGCAAGTCCCCACAAATCTGTGTGAATTAAATCTAAGGATTAGAAGCATGAGACTCAGATGATTTGAATGGAAGCATAAATGACTTGCCTAATTGGCAAGCCTCATAGAAAAATTTTCTTTCATTACTATTCTAGATTAGCTTATTATAATGATTTAGATCTTGAAACAAAATCCTATTTGAAGGGTGTCCTAATTTCCTATGCCAAGCTTCCAATTTATTTTCTGCTGCAATACTAAGTTTTTCATATTCATAACTAAAGGATTTCATATTTTGTTGATACAACAAACCATCAACAGTTTTCTTTTCACTACTAATAGGCTTCGGAGTCTGTTGAAATAGCAAAACATCAACAGTTCTCTCTTCTCGTTCTTGATTAATAGGGTATAACCCTTCCTTGACCTTGGCCACAAATAGCAAATCCCTTGTTTCCTTGTCCTTCACCAAACAACTAAAGGATGAATTTCAACAATAACACGATTATCTGCAATTAATCTTGACATGCTTAATGGATTTTTAGGAGCTACTGGAACAAGTAGAACATCATTTAGGTATAATGGTTGTTTATTACAAATTATTTTAGATTTATCGATTGCTTCTATCACGGCTTTAGTCCCATTAGCAATTATAAGAATAGGATTACAAAAAATATTCCTAGAAGTCTCAAGATTCTTGGCGTTGTTTGTTATGTGGGCATTCATACCACTGTCTAGATACCAGCTTGGATTAGCTACAATACTTGGTCTAGCAAACTAGGCACCATAATTAGGCATCTCATTAGTGTTGGATTGTCCCCTGTTCTAAGTGTTTCCATAACTTTTATCAAACCTGAAGAAATAGTTCGCTGCAAGATGTCCGACTTTGTTGTAGACTTGACAAATAAGTTTGCTATTGCTTCTAGTATTTCTAACTCCTCTGAATGCTTTGCCTCCTCTAATGTTTCTAAAATTTCCATGTCGACCACCTCTCATTGATTTAATGTTTTGAACCATGAATTGATTTCCACTTCTATCTTGTTTTTGGCACATCATGCTAGCAACATTGGCAATTGGTTGTAGGCTTAGATTATTCAATTGATTTAGTTGCTCCATCTAAGTCTCATAAGTTAGGAGTGTTGCCTATACCCTATCCAATATAGATCAATTTTGTCTGCAAGTTGAACAATGATTGGATTTTATTCCATATCTAATATAGCCAAGGTCTAAGTTATAAGATGGTCATTTGACATAGAACTTCCGGCCATCTCTAAATTATCACCTATGCCTTTCATCTTAAGAAGGTACTCTTTCATCTTCATATTCCCCTTTTGAGTCCTTTGAAATTCACTCTTGTCGAGTATTACCTTTAACTAACTGTGAGCTCCAACTAGGTCCTTTGCAATTGTACACTAAATCATTTGGGACACTATTTCTATAGTCATTGTATTGAGAATCACTCCTAGCAATAATTGATCAGTCTTGTTCCATTCCACAAATTCTAGGTTGATTTTGACTTGTGAGCTGTCTATGATGAATTCTAGTGGCATATCGGTCGTTTCTGAGATGTGATCATCAAGGTTGTTTCCTTTGATAATTGGGAGAAGCATAGAACTCCAAAGCAAGTAGTTGCTGTGATCCAACTTGATCAAGCACACTAAATAACAGCTTTTGAAGATTAACAATGACATTAGGGCTAGGATCTAGACTTGTGGCTTTAGCTTCCTTGGTCAACTTCTACGATTGATTCATTTCCTGATTTGAGATATTTTCTTTAAGGTTGTTGTTATTGCTCTCCGGCGATGGTGGTGTTAGGTTATGCGACAGTGGCGAATCCTCCATGAGCGCTTTGATACCAACTTGGATTTTAAGGAAAATATGTGCGGAAATTTTTTGATTGAATTGTTTACTATAAACCTTGCACAGTTAGGGCTATATAGAACCCAAATATTTACAAGGGATGCAAATAGAAAATAATAGAAAAATACAAATGGTCTATACAAAGTGAGTAGTGATATGTTCACTACCATATTTCTAACTTACAATATGTATGATGCTGACAATGGATAAGCACAAGGGGTAAATAGTGAATAACTTTGAAAGATTAACAATTAACCTCAGTTAGTATAAATGACCACTATGTCTTAACAATCACAAACCAATTTGAACTTTAACAGAGAATTGTTCAAAATCAATGGCACATTGGTTTATCTTGATGAAGAAATGGATCATGGGATGCAAAATGGGAGAATAGAAAAAACAAGGGGAGGAAGCAAAATGTCTAAAAATGTAAAATTAAATCTATTGGGAAAGAAGAAAAATTAAGAGGAAAAAAATAAAGGGGCAAACCAATAAACACCATAGGGGGAAGAAGAAAAATGCAAGTGACGGCTACTTATTGATGGCGAAGCTCAACGTTCTGCTCTCCAACAATTGTGGAAACACCATTCACGGATGAGAAGATATGTGGAAAATTTGGCTTTGGGGCTGTGAACAATGGAGACTAAGGGAACACCATATTCAGCCTACAAAACATTGTCTCTTGCTTTCTCTCATCGTCAAAATGCTCTACTCATCAATGCCCCACCATAGATGGACCAACATTCCATCATGTAATAAAATGGTCATTAATGGAATGGAATGAAACAAAATAGAACGTTTCATCGTTTGGAAGTTTATAGGAAACAGATGGTTTTATTTTATTATTATTTGAAAGTTATTATAAAATGAATGATATATAATGGATTATAATATTGTTTCTCCAATATTACCCTTATAAGTTAATTTAGATGAAAAAAGCATAGTGACTATTAGCTTGAGAAAAAATAAATTTGTTTTTAAGTAATAATCAGATATATTTATCCCAATGAAAGAAAATTCATATATCAATTGAATTGGTGAACAAACATTAATTAAGAGAGTAAGCAAACTTGGATTGAAGAAAGAAATGGGATTATGTATATGATATATATGATTACGAAAATCATGACTCCATGTAGTAGAGAAAATGGGTGGCAATTTTGACGCAATTGAGAAGCATTAAGAAAGATATTAATATAGTGGAAAGATGAAAGGAGTGCTAAAGATGCAATACATGTTTCCAATTTTAGTACATAATTTTTTTTATTTTTAATTATATTTATCTTCCTTTTGTGTTGTGCGGGTTTTGTAAGTGACCATCATCAAATTTAGACCATTGTTTTGTAGGTGAAGAATGAGCCATACCTAAAATGATAGACTCAAGTAACTAGACCAACAAACAATGCTTCAAGAATTTAGAGAGTGAGGCTAGATTTGGTACATAGATATAAAAAGAATTTCATGAAAGGAAGAAAGAGAGAAAAATCTTTTGCTATATTTGATAGGAATGATCTATTTTGAGATAAATGAAAAGAGAGAAGGGAAATGAGAGAGGGGTTCCATAAAAAGACTATTTTATATTTATAGAAAATTTGAATTATGTATACCAAACAAATTTCATATGATTTTTTCTCTCATTCTCCCTTTCATGAAATCTCTTTCATGTGTACTACACCTAACCTTTATATAATATATTTGATATACATCATTCAAATTTCTTAGAGACAAAAATAGTCTTTTTATGGAAACATTCTCCCTTTCTTTCTCTATTTTCTATTTCCCTTCAAAATATCTATTCCCACCAAACATGACATTAGAATTGGCAGCTGGCCCAGGCAAAGACCATTAAGGTCCCAGCTAAGGATCTCAAAGCTCCAACCATCAAAGGCAAGGCCACAATGTTGATGCAAAGGATTAGCTAAAGATTAAGGTTTAACCTATACTTGTTGCACGCAACTATAGCACATGAAGCTGTGGCACCAACCCAAGAAGCATTGACATCGAAAACTAATGAGCTGTAGCTATTGTCGATTTCCGATCAATAATTAGATATGGAGGCAAAAAATTCAAATTCAACCTGGTTTTTCACACTTTTGAGAATACACTAAAGACAGTTTTGGGAGTTGGAGTGAGGAGATATAATTATGAGAAGATTGAGAATTGGAATAGCAACTAAGATTAGTAGAAAAGCATCACTCTCCAACCAATCAACTTAAGTGTTCTTCTTCTTTCTTTATTATTCCTTCTTATGGGATTAGTAGAACCTTGGATATTGTTGATGAGTATATCTCATTTGTTACTATATGTAGCCAATCAACTAGTTGGGGTAGGTTAGTTTCAATTTCAAGCTTTTGATTTGTGTTTTGAATTCATTATATGAATATGGTTTTATTTGGGAATTCTATTTTGTGTTTACTTTCTTTATGCAAGATGATTATGTGTTTGGTCAAAAAGTAGCCAAACTCTGGGTGATTATGAAGTACTGAAAGGAGAAGCATGAACTCAATCTAGAAGAATAGACAAAATGCACTTATGCCAGATATAGACCTAAGGAATTATGATAATGCATAGTTAGAGCTTAATGAATTTAATTAACAAGTCTATACAACTAATCTACACACTCGAATGGCTTCAATTGGAGGGATCTTCAGAAAATTAATTTGCCTCACAAATACCTCCTTTTTGCCTAGAAAACTCTCAATTACTACATCCCCACTGGTGACATTTTACAGCAACACCACCTAGATAACCGCTAACTTTGTGCTTTTGATTGCAATGAATCAAAAACTTTATCTCATCTCTTCATGCATTATAAGTATGATAGGGCAGTTTGATTTGGTATTTATCCTTCAAAATCTCAGACATAGATGGAGGAGATTTAACTTCTTGGATAAGCTAGGCCCTTACATATCTTCATGGAGATAATAAGCAACATATCTTGGAATTCATTCTTGTCACTCTCTACTGCATTTAGGGTGGTCATAATGACTCCACAAAAGAAAAGTCATCATATCTCTCCAACTCATCACTGAAATCAACTGCACACCAAGTCACATCAACTTTGCTTATCCTGCTAGTAGACCTTATCCACCCACTAATTGAAGCCCCTCCCAGGATGGACTATTTGAGGTATCCCACCTCAAAAGTTAGCCAATATATCTTGGAAAAATAAGGTTAGGAATAGAAGATATTTCTTATTTGGCTTTAATAATCAGGATTTCCATAAGCCCAAATGGTGGTTGAGTTTGGTTATACACAACCCAATGAGACTCAGAACTTCCCTTCTACCCCTTCTACTCATTCTTCTTTGGATCTCTCAAATTAGGCCTAATGAACAACTCCAAATCTTTTGTTTCAAGAAGCATTCCATCATTGCCCAAGATCTCATACAAGATAACTCTTCCGATGTGATTAAAAGAGATCTAAATACTATTTGTAAGTGCTTTAGTTTTATTTCCATTTGATGTTCTTCTAATAGTTTATTGTTTCATCATAATTTGTATGATAAGCCTCCAGCTGTCAAGTTTTTCTTTTGAATAAAATTGACTTTTCATTAAAAAAAAAAAGTCATGATAACATCATTCAAGAGTTACACATCCATGGTAGGATTCCAATCCACAAGTCAAACTATTAAAATTCTAAATTAACATGTTGAACAATGTGATATTACAATTCTCAAAATATCACTATCTACACTTGGGAAGTTCTATAAACATGATACAAGCTACGTACAATATGTATAATTCAAATTCCAATTTATACCAAAAGAGCAATCGTAGCTATATTTCTCATAAGATGGTAGGATTCAATTCTTTAGTTGCTTTCTATTTCTTATGTTAAAGCTTTCACTTAAAAATATTAAATCATGGAGTAGGATGCAAAATCTTAGTGATCGAGGAGAAAAAAAAAAGAAAGAACAATGCTTGTGAATAGTCCTCCAAAATTATGAAGCACAAAATCTTGGTGACTTATAAGGAGGGGAAAGAGAGAGAGAGAATAGTGCTTATCAATAGTAACATTCCTCCAAAAATATTAATACATAAGGGATTGACTATTATAGTTTTTTTAACCTCCAATTCACTATTATAGTTAATTAAGGTAGTCTAGCCATTATCGAGATTGAAATATATAAGTTCAAATACTTCATGCAGAATAGTCCCCATATCAAAATAATAAAAGATACATCAGAAACTAAGTAATATATTTAGAAAAATCATCATATGGCATCTTTTCCTAACTTAATTATCTACTCACATAATAACTTTAACTTATCCATGAAGGTAGGGAAAGTAATTATCAAGATGTTACAACGCAGACTAATATTAAAATTGATCTTCAATTAAAAAAAATTATCTAAACAACTCAGTTGAGGACCAATTCTTAATGTTTATCCTTTTGACTAGATCAATTACATATCATATCTAATTTTATATATTGTCTTCAGACTTTTGGTTTTCCCTTGGTTCTCTTTGCTTAAAATATTGTAAAAGAACAAGTGAAAAGTGAAAACTAAGCCTATTTGTGTTTGTCCATAAAATTAAAACTTTTGCATTTGCGAGCAAAATGAGATAAAGTAGCAGTAGATGAGCCATGTTGTTGAAGAGCATGAGTAGCATCAAGCCTAAGGGTGTTCATTCTATGGCGAATGGCTTCACCTTCTTTACCCTGCATCAAACTCTTCACAACCTTTGCAATTTCTTGCCTTCCCACAATGTCAATGCCTTGATGGTTACTTTTGGGCCTCAGTGCCACCTTGAGATTATCAGTTAACATGACCGCATTCATTTTCTGCTCTGCGAAGAGTGGCCACGCGATCAGTGGGACACCATGAGCCATACTTTCTAGAACCGAATTCCAACCACAATGACAAACAAAACCTCCTATTGCCACGTGGCTAAGCACATGTACCTGAGGGGCCCAAAAAGGAACCACCAAGCCTTGCTTTTTTGTCCTCCTCAAGAACCCACAAGGCAAGAATTGCAAAGGATCCTTGTTTTCATTACCAACATCAGCAACAATGCCAAACCTGCTTGGAGGCTTGAATACCCATAAGAAGTTTTGACCACTCAGCTCAAGTCCCAAAGCTAGCTCATTCAGCTGCTCATGGGACAGGGTCCCACCACTTCCAAAGCATATATAAACAACAGAGTTAGGTTGCTTCTTGTCCAACCATCTCAGGCAGTCATGACTTGATGATACACCATTTTGTATAATGGGCCCAATCGGATACACAACTGGGCTTTCTTTTTCTTGTAGAACCTGTATTGGCCCAGGTTCCAATTCTGTGAAGCTGTTAACTAATATACCATCTGCTAGATGGAATCGTTGTCCAGCTCGAAGAAAAACCTGGTACATTTCACTTCCTCGATCCTGAAGCGCGTCTGGGAGATCCCTACCATGAACAGGGATGCATCCTGAATTTTGATTAATATTAATGCTAATATTTATTTACACGAAGAGACAGATAAAAAGTTAAAAATTGAGACCCACAAGGAGTTGGTGGGTATTTGTTTGGCACCAAATTTAGGGGGGAAAATAGAGTATTATTTCATAAGCTAGTGAATTGTGGCATTTAAGGGGGGGGAAAAAGAACTTTGTTAACTTACCACTTGAGTTTAGACTCTAGTGTTAAGAGATAAGATACACTTGTAATAATTGAATTCATTTTCCATACACATAATATCGAATACTCAATACGCTTGTCATTTGTATTTTGCCTCACAATACTGTTTTCAGGGAAAATAAGTTAGTGACTTGTGGAATTTTAAGGAAAAAAGTAGCTTTGTGTTAATTTGTAATAAATAAGTAAACAAATATGTGTGTAACAAATAAATAAATGTTTGTGCACGCATAGGAATAATGTAGTTTTAATTTAACATATGGCAATTCGAAATATCATAATAATTGAATTCATTTGGGGCACACATGTAATACTTGCCCCACTCCCCACCCCAAAAAAAAAAAAGCCCGAAAAAAAAATATATACATGTTACATGTAATACTGAGTACTCAATCAACGCGCCTGTCATTTTGTATATCTTGTCACATAATTTAATCAATTAATGATATAGTTATTTTTGTAATTCACATGATCTGATTTTAAATCATATATAATTCAATTGAATCCTAATAAAAAAAATTAGAATAACTTTTTTATTAAAAAAAATAAAACAATATCTAACTACGTGTATATATATATATCCCTTATCTCGTGAATTAATTCCACTATAGGCCCGATACATATCATATCGGGTAGATGTACGCAGCACTCACCTGGAATCTCTATGGGCTCAGGCAGGTCTCTGAACTCAGAAGAAACTGCCTTATCGAGCTCTGAAGAATACAAGCAAAGCGAAAGCATCATGGCCGTGGAAGGGAAATAAACATACGACAACACGTTTCGATCCTTGAGAAATTCTACCACCTGATCCACTAAAGCATCAGCAATCACAGCAACAATGGGCGATGTTTCACTTACCAATAACTTGTTCAACTCTTGGTAAACGGAAGGCAAAGACCGAGAAATCGTGAGCTGAATGAGAATGGCAGGGTGAGTGTCTTGCGGAATCATGTCGTTCATGTTCGGAGGAGGAAGGAAAACGTATTGAATGGTGGAAGGAAGGGCTTCTAGAAGGGCTTTCTGGGCATTTCCATGAGATTTGAGGGTAGGGAGGATGCAGGTGCAGTGAAAGTCTTGGTGAAGACGAAGGAGCCGTTTGGAGAATTCGATAATGGAGAGTAAGTGGCTGTATATAGGGACTGAAACTAGGGCAATGTGAGTTTTTTTATAGGCCTCCATGAAGATTTAGGGAAGATCGATCACTTACAATGGCAACATGGAAAGAGCGATCGGCTTATATAGAAATATGAAAGATGTAACTGCATGTTGTTGTTTCTCTCAACCTCTTGTTGAAACTTCCACAACTTTAAATTGTACCATAAATCGCCATATGTTTTTGTTTTGGTTTTTAAATGGAGATGTGCAGTTTGTGTTGATTTAATAAGGAATCATAATATATGGATTTTTTAAAATTTATACTAATTATATAAATATTTGTAATTTATTTTCAAAATCTACACAGACTTTTTTTAAAATAAAAAAATAAATTGTAAAAATATTTCTTAAGTTCTATTTTTTTACCAGAATTTTTTAAGTTTCGTTAAATTGGATCAATTACAAAGAATTTTTTTGTACTAAAAATTTAGGTCAGTTTAAGTTTTGGGAGCTTATCAATGTTAGAATAGGGTTTTAATGACTAAAAAAAAAAACTTATAACTTGCGGATTCTAAGATATTTTTATCTTTAAGTCCTTTTAGTTGGATGAAAAAGAAAAATGAGGCAAAGAAAAGATGATTTAAAAAAAAATGTTTTGGTTAGCTAAGGAAATTAAGGATGTTTGATAGAAAAATATTTAGTTTGTAATAAAAGATAAAAAAGAAATAAGACTTAAAAGCTAAAATGTCCAAAATATCCCTCTCAAAATTAACCAGTGAAACTTGGTAAACCATCAATCATCTGAATACTTTCCTATGGTAGCAGGCAAAGGCCACATCCTTCAACAGTTTGGGAATCAAGTGAATAATTTTTCAGGGTACTTCAGTTATTTCACATCAAACAAGTCTATTAGTATAGCAAGTCCATATTTAAAGTTATACTAACAAACTAATGTTGGGAATGCCTTGAAATAGGCGACGGATTATTAAAAGAGCTAAATTTATTTTGCCTTATGACCTACATAAAAATTGATCTCATTTCTTGCATTTGTTGTTCATGCTCTTCTATCACACTATTTTGCTCCTCTCGTATTTCGTATTGTTTCATCCTACTGTCGTACCACAGTTTTTAATTCATCATCTTTGGCGGCCATGGCATTCCTAACAGAATGAGAATGGGATTTGGAAAAGAGTGAACCAACAATGAACACTTGGGTCGGGGTATCATCTTGTGCTTCACAAGTCGCATCATCAGTGGACCCCCACCTGGGTTTGCTTCTCAACAGTTGTATCTTACAATTTATTACCAAAAGAAAGTTTCAACATTAAAAAATCTTCAATCTAACGACTTTGTTAACAATCAATTTATATTATACCAAATACGAATACATACAATTATTGTTTGAGCTTCTAGATACTATAGTGCCATCTTTATGTTGATGTGGTGCAATTCACAGTTCATGAATCTTAATAGGCCTTTAATAGGTGGTCGCTTGCAAAGTGTAAAACTTCTATTAATTTAATATATGTAATTTCTTTTTCACATTAATTAACTAATGAGTTATTAAGTGTTCTCTCTTTTCTTTAATATAAATTACTTTTAACTATTTTATTATAATTAAGAAAAATTTGTTATATTATTAAAAGTGTCTTAAAAATGATGTGATTTTCATTTTTATTCCTAACAAATACCATAAATTTAAACAATATGCATTCCCTCTTATAATTAAATAAAAACATTTTAAAAATAAAATAATTAATATTTTAAAAACTCATAAAAGGTGATATATTTAAGATCACCAAAAGTTTTTAAAATATGACTAATAAAAAGAATTAGAGGGAGTAATAATCTCTTTTATCTTCCTAGTGTTAGTCTTTGATCCACATGTGTGGTTCATTTTTTGCTTTGCCCAGTTCTTCCTATTAGTTTCACACTTCTCCTAATAAGTTTATCAAATACACGTTATGTTGAAAGTATAACTGCATATAAATACTTATATTATAAAGATATAACAAATAGATTACCTTTGTTTTTGGATCCTCACAATAGTCAATGAATTTTGCCCAATTTGTAGGTTGACAACCGTTGGACCCTCTACTTCAAGCGCTCTATTGTCCCTGTTTCGTCTTGGGCCGAACGATATTTACTTGATCTTCTATTCTTCCATTTTGGGCACATAAATTGGTGGATATAAAAGTAAATATCAAGAAAAGTGAAGTAAAAATGTGGGTAAGATTTTTTTGTGGGTATTAAAAAATATAAAAAAATTTTAAAATTTTCTTTTGCAGTAGCCACAAAGAAAAATTAATTCAATTATAAAAAAAATAACTTTTTTGTGATTTTTTAAGTAATTGTAAGAGAAAATTAATCTAGTTTAAGAAAAAAAAAATTTTCCTTTGTGGTTAACCGTGAAGGAAAGTCTCTGCAATTATGAAAATAAAAATCAAACTTTTATATTTTTTTAGAGAGGACAGCCAAGTATGTTTTTCAATAATTTTATATTGAAAATTAAGGGTGTATTTAGATTGGGTTATGTATAAGTAATTACGAGGATAAGTAATTATTCATAATAGATTATGAAAATAAGTGATTATAGGCTCACTTGGTATGAGAAAAGTGAGGGAGAGAAGTAAAACTTCCCAAGAAGTGAACTAATTAATATTGCTTGGTTTAAAAAAAAAAATTAGAAGTTCCCAAGATCCCGGAAAGTTGACTTTAACTCGGGAAGTAGAATTTCCCAAGTAAAATCTAGATAAATTTTACTTCTCGAGTATTTTATAATATTTTTCTAAAAAAATCCTTATTCCTTAATTAATTTTTTAAATAAAAAGAGTATTTAAGTTTTTAAAATTAAAATATCATATATTTATTTAAAAAATTATTTAAACTTCTTGGGAAATAGAAAATAAAGCAAGTAGGATATATATGAACTTCTTGGGAAGTTAACTTCCCAACAAGTATACTTCCTGGAAAGCTACTTCCCGGGAATTATACCAAGCGAATCCTATGTAAAAAATAATTTATGTTTAGATATTTTTATCCCATAAATGATTTTAAGAAAAAAAAATATATTTAAATATTGAGGTTTAAGTGATTATTGAGTTGATAATAAAAAAAATAAAATAAGTAATTATAGAAAAATAAGTGATTCTCATAGCTAGAAAAAATTAATTTATTTTATATGTACTTATTTTAAGTATAAGTATTTATTGAGAAGTAATTTTGAAGTCACTTTTTTATATAATTTTTTATTTACTTTCATAAATGTTTATGAAGCAAATCCAATCACGCACTACAACTAACAAGGCACGGATCATTACAGATAACCGTTGATAAAAAAAAAAAATCAACGCTTCTATTGCTTCCTCTAATTTTAAGCCTATGTACTTCCAGTGCCTTCTGATTGTCTCGTCCTCATCACCAAACCCCTTTGCCCTTTCGCCTCTTCACGCGCTTGAAGCCAAAATCTGTGTCGGCGAGGTCGTTGAGGAATTTCCCTTTCGCCTTTGGATTCCTCGAAAATAGATGGAAAGTGATCTCAATCTTATCTTGTCTTCTTCAATTTTGGGATCGATTTTATGAGTTTATTTTTCATCAGAATTTCTGGATGCATGAGTGTTGCTGAGTTATTCTAAAACTCCACTCTTGTACTCTACTTCATCTAAATATAACGTTCCATTAAGTTAGGTATTTCTTTCTTCTACCATATGTTGTTTACTAGCTTCTCGGGGCTTATTTGGTTTAGTCTTTGAAAAATTAAATTATAAATTTTAATTTTAATTTTTTTTATTTAAATAAATTTATGATAAACTTCTCTACTTTTATTCAAATTTTATTTTTATAAATTATAATTATTTTAATAAATTTTTTATAAAAAAATATTTCAAACAAACACTTAATTTATTTTGTGAATAATTGGATGCAGCTTTGCTTTGGTGCCATTATTAATTCTAATAAGGTTTTTTTCTTTTTTTTAATTTAAAAAGTCCTTTCTTGGCACATAACAACTGCCAAGTTATTTTTTTAAAAATAAATTAATAATCTTTCTTTGGAATTGTAGCAAACAATCCCAATCAACCCAATTTTTCTCAACTATCAAGGGTCTATATAGTTTTCAATTAATTAAAAATAAGTTTTGATAGAATTGATTTTACAACATGATTATGATAAAAATTAGTTTTGAATTAACTTGTGTATATTTGGATAATTTATTTGAAAATTAATTTTGACAAAACTCATAATTTTTTTTTAAATTGAGCTTAAACTCTATCTCATGATTAATTTAATTTATTTGAAATAAAATTTAATCTACATTTATTTAATTGAGAATATAATATATCTGATGTAATATTTTTTTACAGGTTGTAGTCCATAGAGAATAAAATTTTGAAAGGACATTTTAGTTATTAGATAGAAAAAATTTTACGAAAATTTTACTTTTTCAAATTTTTCATTTTTTCTCATTTTTATTAATTTATTTTTATCTAATTTTAAATAAATATAAATAAAAATGAGAAATTAGAACGCAGATGCAGATGTGAAGTTGTTTTGGGTAAAAATGAGTTTTGTGCACAAATCATACTCCCTCCGTTTCTTAATATAATGGATAAGAAATAAAATCATACAGACCGAGAAAAGTAATAAATTTGTCAGGAATATAAAGTAGTTTCCAAAAATATCCTCATTTAATGTTAATAACTCTTCCATCATACAATTAATACAAATGAATTATATTAGAAATATATTATTTTAATTAGGAATATTTTAGGAAAAATTTATTAAATATACCAGATAAACCTCACATGTTTCTTATATTTTAAAACATAAAAACACATAAATTTTTTTAATTATTTCTTATATTAAGATACAGAGTGAGTATTTGGTAACGTGGTAAGCCAAATGTGATGAGAAATATAAATAACAACTTTTGGATTTAAAAACAGAGTGTCCCACGTGTATCCAAACATACAGCGAATCTTTAGGATTAAGAACCGCAAAAGATTCCAAAAATAATAATAATAAAATCATTTTTGACGTAAAAGTATATGTAAGCACCATATTTGTGCTTGTCACCAAGCACAAAGTAATGCTGCAACGTAAATGTATTTCGTCAATGTTTTATAATTATACAACAATTTAGTTACATTAAGATACACTGAATGTAAGTTTAAATAAATATTGTTACTATAATAATGTTCCTGAAAATATTAGACATGTTTGACAATATTTTTTATTTTATTATTATTAAAATTATTCTTTTGAAAAATATAAAAATAAAAAAAATATGTTTAAATAATTGTTATCATAATCATAACTAATAATTATTAGATGTGTTATTCAAAATTTATAATTTTATCATTAATGAGGTAAGTATTTTTCTTTTTTTTTATATTTTTCATAATAAAAACTACAAAATACCTTAAAAACGTACTAAGTTTTCTGTTCTTTTATTTTTCTGTTTTTCATAATATTCTATAAAAAATAAATTTATCAAACAAAATTTTTTATTTTTTTATTTTTGAAAATAAAAAAACTAATGTGGAAATAGCTGTCATACATGTCCATTCTTTTTTATTTTGAGAATATAGATGTGTTTGGATTAGATTATGTATGAGTGATTATGAGAATAAGTGATTATATCAAAAGTGATTTGTGTTTGGATATTTTTATCCCATAAGTGATTTTAAGAAAAAAAATATATTTAGATGTTTCGATTTAAGTAATTATTAAGTAGATAAAAAGAAAAAAAAATAAAATAAGTAATTATGGAAGGATAAATGATTATTATAAGTAGAAAAAATCAGCTTCTTCTATAAACACTTATTTGAGACATAAGTACTTATTCAAAATTTGCTATCATTTGATAATTCCAATATATAACCACTTCTCAATCTCATAATCACTTGTTTTTTTTCTTATCCAAATAGTCACTATGATTTTCTCCAGAAAATCCAATGGAAGGCGAAGCCGTTGGAAGAAGAAAGAAAAACAGGCAGATGTGACTGCTTTGTGAATAATGAAAGCGATTCACTTCCCATGAGCACGCGCGCGTTGAAGTTACAACCAGCGTTTTACAATCGAAAGCTCAGACATGATTTTTGCTTTGAATATAAAAAATTTTAATTTACGTTGGCCATTTTTATGAAGGACCAACGGTGCTTTTTATATATTTATTATTTAATTTTGTCAAATCTATTATTTATTTATATTTTAATTTAAATTTTAATCTTTTTTCATTTAGTTTTAATATCACTCTTAAAACTTTTAAAAGTATTTAATAATAATGATTCATTTTTCTCTTCTCCTCTAATTTTTTTAATCAATTTTTACATTTTTTATTTATTTCTTAAATTTTTTCCCTTTATATGATAATATCATTTTAATTTTTGCTATACCTATTATTTATTTATATTTTAATTTTTAAAATTAATCCTATTAATTTATTTTTAATATAACTCTTAAAAATATTTGATAATAAATAATCATGCTCTTCTTTTACTTTAGATTGTTAATTATTTTTATTTTTTAAGTATGTATTATTTAAAATATATTAATTTAACTACGAACAATTTGACCACAGTTTGACTTTGGTTAAATAATTAAATTTTAAATTAGTGTCCCAGCTCGATCTCATTTTTTTAATATTGGTAGAATGAGAGAGACATGGTAGAAAGATAAAGAGTGGATAAAAAAGAGAAAGAAAAGAAAGAATTTAAGAGAAAGACAAAGAAAATAGGAGGGAGAAAATAGAAGTAAGGGAAAGAGGGAATAACTGGAAAAATCTCAATCAATAACTAAAGATAATCTAAATATCTCCATAGAATAATTTAATTTAAAATTTATGATAAAGATAAATAATCCTAATTACCTTGATATTATTCATTTTTCTATTATTCTTCCTCACTTGAAATTCGGAGAGTTAAACTAATGATATAACTCAGCAATAATGCACGATCTAAGCAAAGAACTCCATGTAACATCTAGATCAGGAAAACCTTTCTAGTAAATAAGAAAGCAAAAGATGAGATAGAGCGAAGAAACTTTTCTTTGAAAATTCAAATATTCTTCAACTTTGAAAATCCCTTCTAATAGAGAAGATATTAATAGGGGGTACTTTTAGGCAAGATAACATTTCCCTCTTTCATTATCACCACAATCCCTCTACTTGTTGTTGTAGATAAGCGAGGTGAAGCAGTAACATGATGCAGCTGAGCATTAACAACCTTAGATGGCATAACTTTCACTAGTAGAGTTTGTTTTGGAGCTTATTTCTTCTTCAAGTTTTCACCTTTCAAAGATTGTTCATTTCTATATTACTCAAAAATTTCCTACAAATGTTGCTCTTTTATATGTTAGTTAAACATGTCTAATATCGATGAAACGCCTTTGATGTGGAGGTCGTCTTCTTCTACAATCACAACATCAAAGTCTTTTTCAAGTTCTCAAGAATTATTTGCAGGAATATAGATATCTCTTAGTATGCCTTTTCTTTCTCCATCTGAAGTTTGTACTATTCCTCTACATATAGAGAAATTATTTCCACAACCAATTGCTTACCCAACAACTTGATGAAACAAGTGTTATAAAAATCAGACCGGCTGGTTCGACTGAGAATCAGTCACATGTCCGCTTCGGAGATGAGAGATAACCGGGTTTTAGAGAACCGGTCGAAAACTGGATGAACCGGTAAAATTGGACTGGTTCACAAGCGAACCAGTTCAAATATTTTTTCGCTGAAAAATAGCAGCATTGCAGAGGATAAGATGAAGAAGATAAAACTATGAGAGGAAGAAGAAATAAAGCAAAATAGAAAGGAGAGATAATAAAATAAGGGGAAGATCTTACTAAAGAGAAAGATCTAATCATAGCGTAATTTAAAAAAAATAGCCAGAAGCATAGAGAAAAGATGACACATGAAGAAAATACCTAAATAAATCTTTAAGAGGAAGAAGGAGAATATGAAGAAGGCAAGCGCCATTCACAACTTTGGTCGGTGAAACTGAAAATACTGAGAGAAAGAAGAAGTACAGAGAAATGAGAATAAGCAACTTCAGCTTTTAAGATTTTGCTCATTAAACATAGAAGCCAACGGATCTATCATAAAGTTGAGTAAATGATTTTTCTCATTTCCAAAGTTTTTTTATTGGAAAAAAAAGGCATTCTCCCTCTTTTTCTAAATCAACGTGCGTGATGTGAAAAGAGACACGTTAGACACCTTAGCCTAATGCTTACGAAAGGCTAAGGATTAAACAAAAACCCAAACCCAATTTCAATTTCTCGTTTAAATAAACAATAAATTTTTATACTTAAAAATAATGAAAAAGGATGAAAAGTTATCATTATATTATATTTATAATTAACCCAATTTCAATTTCTCGTTTAAATAAACAATAAATTTTTATACTTAAAAATAATGAAAAAGGATGAAAAGTTATCATTATATTATATTTATAATTATGAGTTGGTTACATTAAATAAATTTCAATTTCTTTTTTTGCCGAGAAATAAATTTCAATTTCAATATAAATATAATAAATGAACCTTTACCATAAGTATACTTTAGTAAATAATTATTTCTAAGTATTTATTTCTTTTTTTAAGTATTCTTAACAATAATTTGATATAAATGAATTCAATGAAATTTAAATCTTTGATGTAGTTGATATAAATTAAATATGCAATATTTTTTATTTTAAAATTTTAATTAAATCATAAAATTTGTTTAAATGTGTAATATTAATTTTTTATACATTTATTTTTAATTTATTTTATTTTATACTCATTTTTTTAATATATAGCTTTATTTTATTTCATTATTGGATTAAGAATTTCAATTATGAAAAATTTAGAGAAGTCTTAAAGGTGAGTAGTATAAGTTTTCTTTTATTTATATATATATTATTAAAAATATATTATTTCAATCGCTACCGGTCTGACCCTAATTGAACTATTAAACTTTAAACCAGTGTTATATCTAGTTTAACAACCGGACCGATTCTGATAACATTGGATGAAACCTATGGTTTTTTCCAACTTATCAAAGTAACGATCAAATGAACACTCAAGGTGTTCGCCGGAAGTCATAAGGAACGTAGGTTAGAGAACTCAAACTCTGATACCAAATAATGTGAGAATTGAGGAAAAGGTAGTGTAGAAAAATATTGAGTACACAAAAAGAAGAGAGAAAAAGGAAAATCTTAAGAGAGAGAGATGAAAATAGGAGGGAGAAAATAGAAATAAGGAAAATAGGGAAATCACTGAAAATATCTCAAAATCAATAATCAAATAACTGAATAATAAGTCTCTTATGTAAAAAGCACAAATCCTAATCCTACTAAAATTTTAAGATAAGATAACTCTATTTTAAATTATTTTAAATCTAAACAAAAGATAAATTCTAATTTAAATAACTAAATACTTAGAATAAATAAAAGATAAAATCTAAATCCTAACAAATTTAAAATAAATTAAATTAAATCTAAAAGATAAACTAAATTTTTTCATAAAATAATTTTATTTAAAATTTATAATAAAGATAAATAATCATAATTATCTCAAAATTATTCATTTTCTATTATATAATTATTAGACATAACTATCAATTGACAACATAAATTTCATGACATTAATTTTAAACCATATCTTGGACTTGACAATGCCATCCTTAACACTAGCCTTTATATTTTTTATGTACATCTACTATCATGAGCCTATCTCACTTTAATTGGAAGATTTATGGGGTCCAAACTAATCCTGATCAAATCGAGTATGTCTCTTTCAGGCGATAAACACTACACTAAATATTTAACTAACTACATTTTTCCTAGAACTCAAAACTTTTGGTTAAATTGATATAACCTTTTGCCAATTAAACTAAGTACTTGATGGGATACTGGCCTTTATTTTGTAGCCTAGTGCTGCTATTGATTTGATGCTGCTGCTTATCCTCTTCATTTTTTGATACATCATTATTTGTCTTAAATGGTGCATTTATTGTATATGTATGTGTAGGGCTGCACATGGGCAGGGTCAGACCGGGCTAACCTCTTACCTAAGGCCTGACCCTAACACATGCATGGTCGGGATTGGTTAGCCTGGTGCCTGACTAGACCTGAGGAATAGCCTGGTGATGATCGGGTCGGGCAGGCCCGGCGGGCTGACTCGAGTATATTGGGTTGAATAATTTTTTTTTGTGGCATAATGAGCCATGTTTTGAGCCCCCAAAAAAAGGCTAAAATGGGCAATTTGAGCTGAAACTTGTGCATTTTAAGTATATTTTTATAGTAGTAAAAAATGGGCTAGATTCCAAATTTGCCAAAGCCTGAAAAAGGGGAGAAATGGGTGAAAATGAATGGAAAAAGTCTAATAATTAACTATCTAAAATAAATCTGTACAATCAACATGCATATCATAATGTACAATCCTAGTAGTGTAGTGAAGAAACCACTGTTGCTTCTTGGTTTAGGTGGGAGCAACATTAGATAGTCTTACATAGCCCATAAATTGATCTCCATTTGTAATTATAATTATAGCTCATAGCAAATAACTAACCCCATGCTCTACCAAATTTCTAGCCATAGTCATTATTTCTGACTAAAGAAAATCACTCTCTTACAGACATTTGAACGAACACTTGGTGGGCACTCCTAACACATTACTATGCAATGATCATATAAGCATTTAAACCTTATCCAAACATAATCTTACTTAGAATCAACGTCTAATGGACCAACACGCAACAAGTTAATCAATTATTTGAAAACTCCCAAATTATATTTTCATTTTTAAACATGATGTCATTTCACTGATTATAAAACAAAACAAACGAAATTCCTTCAATTCAAGCAAAAGGACATAAAGGATAAAGGGAGAATAATAATACCAAGTAGAATGAAGTTTTCCAAGCCATCAATTTGGTTGACACACCCATAAACCTCTCCCACTTTGTTTTGGCACTACCGAAAGAGAAAACCCACATCTGAACTTGTTTTTTTAGACACATTATTTACACTTTTACAAAATATAACACTCGCAACTAGCTAATTGGGGCTAGAAATAAGATTTATCTTGAGCTAACATACCAAATTTGAAAACATGGCAAAAATAAAAAAATTATAGAAGTGGAGTGTGGAGAATATGGAGAATGGAGATTATATACAAGGAGCTAGGACTTAGAACATGTAATGGAGGCATCTTCTTCAACATGAGCCACGAGGAGGAGGAGGAGGAAGCATGATGCTCGACTGTGCAACTGTGCTGTGGCAAACTCAAGCAGGGGATCGGTGCAATTGGGACTGTGGTGATGTGTGCACCCTATGGTGCTACCGCGGGCAGTGGTGAAGCTAAAGAGTGAAGAGGACTCAACAATGGAGGAAGCGAACGTTGGGAGAGGCGAAGTAGAGAGGAAAGCACATAGGGTTTCTTTTGAGTTCAACTGGAATGGGAAATTAAAAATATCTTATCCCAAATATTCTCCCCCAACCTTGCACCTGTGGACACAAAATTTTAAAAAAGAACATTATTTTTCTTCAGGCCGGGCCGGGCACATTAGCCCTATATGCCAACCCTAACCCTGACCTAGTCAGTTCATTCTTCATCAAGTCGGGCTTGCCCGAAGCACCTCAGGCTACTTGTTACTTGGCCGAATCGGGCAATTTCTCTTTGGGCCATGTAGGGCAGGTCGGGCATTCGGCCCTCTTGTGCAGCCCTTATGTGCATCCTCTTCATTGTTTTATTTCATCAAGGAGTCAAGAAGTTCCTCCATTTCATTGTTTTAGTGGTGTAAGTTGGGAAGTCAAATCCCACCCCAGAAAGTTTTAAAAAAAATGGGAATGTCTTTTTCACACATTTCCACTTTCACAAAATTATTGCATCTTGATAATTATTTTTAGAAGTGTAGCATATGGGTAATTTTTTATTTTTTATATAGAGTTTTCTTCAAATTGCCATGAACTAACTTTAATGTGGTTCAGGTGGTTCAATACCTTTTTTGTTTTTGAAGTTCTTCAATTCAAAGTTTGTGAATAAAAATTTATCACTAAGAAAATTTTACACCAATGTAATATGCCTTCTAAAGACTAGATGATATATTACACAAAAAGAAAAATGATTGAGTCTCATATGTACCCATAATCCACATGGGTCCATAAGTGGAGCTTAGTTCTCGTTCTCATGGGAGGAAGGAGGAAGAACGACAGCGATGATTGCGAAGGAGGTGGGTCCATAAGGGTTGAAGGAGGGGGCAATGATGGTTGTGAAGAATGATGGGAAAGAAGATTGGGAATAATGATGAAGGAGGAGGTTGGAAAAAAAATTATTTGAGGATATTTTTTGTCCTTACAATAAAGTTTTTATTTAATTAATCAAGCATAAAAAAAGTAAATTTGTGTCTCATCTTTTAAATATATCATACTAAACAAATTCATAATTTCATGGTAATCAAGATTCTATCTCATTTCATTCAATCCCCATTCTTATGATAATTGAGCATGCCCTTCAACATAGAGTGAGTTTGGGGCATTTTGGTGAAAGTGCACTTTCATGGAGATATAATTGTGCCAAACATGTTAAAATCTTGATTCTACTTCCATTCTTAGATGGCTTGTTTGGTACGAGGGAATATGTATGAGTAATGCTATTGAAATCGGATAAGTTATTAAAATAATGAAGGTATTGTTTTAAGTTTTAATAGTTCAATTATAGCTAAACTATAATTAAATTAGTGATAATAAAATTAATATATTTTTAATATGTTATATATTATATATAAAATCAAAAAAAATTATTATTAATAAGTTTCATAATTTAATATTAAATTTAAATAAGTTAATATTTATCTATAGTCACATTTAAATTCAAAATAATCAAATACTAATATATTATCACATACTTGTTAAGTAAAATTATTATTATTAATAGTTATATTTTATAATAATACTTATACAATATTATAATATAGAAAGAAAAATATTTATATAAAAAATAATACTATTTAATATTAAAAATAATGTTATTTTATTTTACAAATTAAAAGAACTAAAAAAATTTAAAAAAAATAATTTGATTGGCTTAAAATGGTTCGATTAATTTTTCACAAGATTTATAATTGGCCTATCAGTTCCTTCTTTCATACTAGACTTAGCAATGATTCTTGATTTAACTAATTGAATCGACTAGTCCGATTTAGTTTTGATAAACATTGGGTATGGGGAATGGGAATGGATAAGAGAATGACCTATTCCATGCCATGAGTTTGGTAAGAGGAGATGGCTATTGTTGGAAAAGGAAGACTATCTTAAATTAGGAAATGGCCAAACCCTAAGCAAACTTAGGAACGTATCATTTACATGAGAATGAAACCTCTGTGACACTTTTGCCCTTATATTTCCCCTTCCCATTTTTCATCGTCATCATCCATGCTCGTCACCGGCAACCCTTGCAAGCTTGAGCTAACTTCAATTCCCTTGGAGCTCTGTTGTTGGCGTGTCACAATCAATGTGAAGGAGCATTTAACTCATACTTGACCTATGGTGGCATGTGGGTCTTGTCAGCAAGAGAGAGGTTCAACAATAGAGAAGGTTGCTTTTGCTAATGCCATCACTTAGTAGATTTGTGCATGGTGGAGAACAAATGGTGAGACTTTGTTGGTTGAGATGACGTCACTTCGTAGATCTATGCACGATGAAGGTCCAAATTTGTTGTCAACTCTCATCCATCATGCAGAGGGTGAGACTCCATTAGGTTATCATAGACATCATCACCTTCAGTTCTATATCTCACCATTAGTTCCATTTGTGCTATCTCTATAGAGAAGGAAGATGATGACGAAGAGAATAGGGGCAATTCATTTATCTCATTTTTTGTTTTACAATTATTTTTTTTAGATTCCCATTTTTTTCAATATTCTAAACATATATTTAAAATCTATTTTTATTTCTATTTTCATTATATAAAAAATCATTCTGCTTATTAAACAAGTCCTTACTTTGACTTCTGAACTCTAAATTCCATTACAACAAATGAGGCATTACTGTTTTTCATTGGCCAATAGGGTTTTTTTTTCCCATTAAAAGCTAGAAGGGCTTAAGAAGATCAACTTTGTAATGCCAAGCCAACTTTAAATTTGTTGTTGTTGTTGTTGAAACCAATGTTATTAAGACTAGATTGGTTAAGGTACTAATCTAAAATTGAATAATTTAACTATGATTAAGCTATAATCAAACTGGTAATAAAAAATAATATATTTTTAATTTTATATATTATATAAAAATTAGGAAAACTATTATTAATAAACTATTATATGTTATCAAAACTATTATTAATATATTATATTATTTTATATTTTAAATTCAAAATAGTCATATTATGCATTTTAATACTTATATTATTTGTTAAGTAAAATATAAAATAAATCTAGTATTATATTATTTATTAAATAAATTTATTATTATAATATTTATACAATAATATAATATATAAAAATTAATAATATTTAGTTCTAAACATAATATTAATTTAATCTTAAAAGTTAAAAAAATCTGATCGGTTGAATTGATTTTCTACCAGTTCAACTCAACTGGTTCATAAACGGCTCGAACCATTTTCCACCTCTCATTGGTTGTGTAACTGACCCGAGTGTAGACCGTAATTGACACCCATTTTCGGTTTAACCGTTTGAGCTGGCCGGTTTGATCCGAGTCTCCCACCAATTGTTGAAAGTGAAACCAACTTTGAATTTGTTGCGTGTGCAAGAAATCTGCAAAACAATTCGTCAGTCGTGCTTCCAAGTATGAGAAGGGAAACCCTTTGGCTGGCAAATTAGGGTAAGAACCCGCCATTCCCACTTCCTAAAATCCTCTACTGTTCTTGTTTCTAAATTCTTAATCCTGAAGGCATCTCGCACCGCTCGTCTTTTGGATAGTCTGAAATGGATCCGGTCCTACCCATTACCTTGGTGTCGGTTCTGCTCGGCGCTCTTATCGCCCTTGCCTTCTTCAGAAGTTATTTTCGCAACCGGAGATCCGAGATCCGAACCATGGCTAACCCGGTGCCTCTGTCGGACCCCAAGAAGAGCTCCAAGCCGGCTCAACAATCCTCCAAGAAGTTCCAAGCCAAATCCCATTCCCACGCTTCTGATAAGGTCAGCTCCTACTGCTTTGTTTCCTGAGGAAGCGGAGGAATTTGAAAGAAAATCAAAATTGTGTTTTTGATTATAGGATGATATAAGGTTTTGCTTTTAGGAATCTAATGTTCTTTCCTCTTGGATTAAATGCATTGATAAATTTCTAAGGAGTATAAATGCTTTGGCTTCTGAGCATGTGCTTTGAAAGAGGTATTCATTACTTTGGTTATAGTTATTTGGAGGATCGAGTAATTTTACTGGAGAACTTTTGAGGTTTAGTAAACAGGAATATATTCGAGTGAAAAAAACTTACTTGCTGAACGTTTGGTTAGTGTTGAATATATCTTGAACTACCCTATATCATTTCGGAATTTTTTTTTGTTAAATTGCTGAAAGGAGAGATAGTATTTAAGTTGCGACCCTCCAATATTTTTATGTTTAAAAATACTTACAGTAATGGATTTTGCCAGCTGAAATGCCATCTTCAAGAAACTAGGCCTAATCAGAACAACCTATGTTGGGTGATTTAGGTTTATATATTGCGGTTGGGTTTTTTGTTTGTCTTTACCTTCTGATCATGGAATGTTAGGATCATATCAAGCGACATCATCCATTGGATTTGAATACCTTGAAAGGCCATGGTGATGCCGTAACGGGGACATGTTTCTCTTCTGATGGGCGAAATTTGGCTACAGGTATTAGAATTTATTTGTTCATAGCCAGATATATACAACTTTAAATCTCAGGTGATGTGACTTGGCAGGGAAAATATGTTTATCTTTGTGTTGGACCAGATTAATATATTATTTGCATGTTGACCTATGTGAGATCTTGTAATTTGTTGTCTTTTCTGTGAGTAAGTTTTTACTTATAAAACCAAGGAATTCAGTGACATCTGTTTTTCAAATAAGTAATTTGCACAGATCTTTTGTCAGGTTGATCTTTGATGTTCAGTTCAGCAAATACTATTTACATAAATGATCATATAACTAGTGTTTTATGAATTGCAACTATATATAGTAGTCATGTTAGTGGTATGGTAAAATCTCCTTTTTGCATTTCTGCATAACAATCAGATAATTTCTTTTCTAGTGTAAAACAATATTATGCTTTAATTTTGTTATATTGTATAGATTATTTTGTCAACACCGGTCAAATAATCATATATGACCTTTGTTATGGTGAATTCTACAAGTAACATGTTACTTTACAGCATAAGAGTGAATAGAGTATTATTTCACAAAGAACGTGATCAATTATCAAAATATAAATATCCTTCTTATCCAGAAAAGAATTATGCCAATAAAAAATGATTTTCTAATAATATGAATGGAAAATAACTAGACTAAATTTATTAACTTTGACTGAATGATGATGACTCTGAAATTTGAATTTCATGAAATGTCTTCCCTTAATTAATAAACTCCTAACCATGTGAATTTAACTTCTACTGCATCAACAATTCTCTGATGTAGATTTTGATGGAGACTTATGTACCTCACCCTGCTTGAGTAACCATTAGATTTGAATTTCTCTAGGGACTGTTATTTGTGATTGTAATGATCTTATGCCTACAGCTGTGATTATAAAAATTAATATAAACCCACTAAGTTCCTTGAAGTTCATTGTAATTATCATGTCATGGTTCAACATGTATGAGACATGCTAGTCACATAGGAATGTGTGTATCTTTATAAAACACCTACCCTATGTTTATTGTCTTAGTGATCTTTCACTGTGCACTGGCCCAAAGAAAAAAAAAGATCTAACACTATGCTTCACCTCTCATTACATCAATGAATCATATATGCTAATAATGTCCATTTATTATCAATCAAAATGTAATTGAAACAGTGTATAAATTCAATGAAATCCAACAAGAAGGGGAGTTAGCTACTCATAATTAAAGACAAAGACTCTTAATCTAAATTAAATAAATACATGAAAGATGAAACTAAGAAGCAAACAAGAAACTAATAACGTGTCAGGCTGTCAGCACAATCTCTAGAGATTCTCTAGATCTTAGAGGTTGTATTGTTCTACCAACGTAACCAAAAAAAACTGATGTTATTTAATTATGGATGAAGTTGTAATTCCAGTTCCAAAACATTGAAAGTGTTAGGAATTGATAGACTTATGCCCCATTTGGTATCTTGGAAGAGTTTTTGATCGAAGTGGAATAAGAAAAGGAAGTGGTAATGGAATGTTAGTGAGGTTTACAAATATGTGTGGCATGTTAATGGAATCTTTATAAAATTTTTATTTCATAAATGTATTTATAATATGAAAACACTAGAATACCTTTGTCATTAAAAAAAAAAAGACATAGATCTGTCTAACCCTAACCCTAGCCACCAGGCACCACCTAAAACAAAGAGCCGCCATTCATGACACTGGCAATCGCCATTCATACATAACACCAACGACTGCTATGAAATCAATAATCAAAGCAGCTAAATGAAAATGAAACAAGCAATGCATAAATCAATCACTAATTGAGGCATTTGAATGAGAAAATGGAGGTTGTGCTTAGAAACCAAGTAGTGCAAAAATCAAAGACTAGTGCCATAGAGTTGTCACTAGTGAACCTTCAGCTAACGTCATCACCATCCCTGCTTTTTGATCTTATCATTGATGATGGTGACGGAGGTGACGTGAACGAAAACCAGAAATCGTGCTCAGAAATTGTGAACGAAGATGAAGGGTAAGGAGGGGCATTGTTGTTGTCGCCGCCATTGTCAAAAACTCCAACTACCCATGTTACATTGAAGGGCAAAATGGTCTTTCATGGATGGTTCCATGGAACTTGAGAGAATTCCATTGCTATGGCTAAGGAAGCCATTTCCATTGATTTTGATGGAAGTGGCTTCCTTGGGAAGCACGGATCTAGCAAACCAAATGAGCCCAAGTGTGGATTCTTGATTTGTTTCCACTTCTGTCCCCTTGGTTCCAGGATAAAAAACGCACCCTTAGGGTTTGAAAAAATGGAAAGTAAATGCAGAACGAAAAGAAATAGACACTAACTAACCTATGAGTGGTTAGATACTCCCCCGTAAGTCAATTCTTCCTCTCCCTCCTCTCTTACCCCTTACTCCATAATATTTTCCTTTCTAAAGGTGCTTATCTCTTTCTTTCTCAAAACTGTCACAACCCATGTGAGGTAGATGGCACTTTTATTTCCCTTTTCAATCATTGTAGATGCTTTAATTATTATGCCAGCAGTTGACCACCCCCCCTTGTTCTTCTTAGTCCATTTTTCGTACATTTTCAATATTTTAACTCAATATGCTCAGGCCCATCATTTCTCCACTCAATAAGACTCATTGTTTCCACAAGATTGAAATTATAAGTTAGGACCAGGGTTTTGTTTTCCATGAAACCTTTGGCTTGTGTCAACAAAGAACTGAAACAAGTATGTTCTATCCCAACAAAAAGCCATCTATAGTAGCATTAACCAAGTGTAGTCACAGTGTATTTTGTCAAGCTAGAGATCTCTCCCAATTGATGGATACCACTCTACCATAAGCATTCTTCTACTTAATTTGTCTTTTACAGCCATTAAGACCCCTGTTGAAAATGGGAGAAGATGGCTTGTAAAAGTTACTATGGAATCATAAATGCCAATTTGTAAATAATTGTAAATAAATGAATAATGTGCCTTGCCTCAATAATAGGGACATCATGTAATTGTTTTGAGCTACGGTCTTCTAGGATTGTTGTTCTAAAAGCATCATGCTTATCCATTGGTTTAGCTTTTAGTAGCTTTAAGTACCATTTAAGAAAAGATGTATCATATAATGGGAGCCAAGCTTGAAACATTGAAAATAAGGCATATGACTTCTCAAAGTTATTGGATTGCTTATTAGATTCTCTTTGAACCAAGTTATATCAGACTGCAAAGTACTACCATTTCACGCCTGTAACATAGTTTGGCTCAGACTTGGAGCATAGATTAATGGCCAGAAACATGAATTGCATTCAATGAATGAAAACAATGAAGTACACGCCAACCATTCTTGATGTTATTAAAATGTATTCTTAACTAAGGTCATTAACAGCTGCATCGCCATTTTTGCCACATCTTTCTATTGCTTTTGAAGTGAAAACTTTGAATTTAGCTCTATTTAGATTGTCCCATTGAGAATTGTTACAACAATCTCCAAAATGTGCACCTCCTCCATGAGTGATTTTTAGTTATTGTCCCTTGCCTAATTGAAGTTGAATGAGTTCATCTTTAAATATTACAACAACCATGGTCTCTTGTAGTCCTGTTTCAAGCAACATCTTCCTCACGGATGAAATTGGATTACTCCGAATAAGCTCACCCAAAAACCGAATCCACATATGCTGATTTAAAATCCCAAAAGTCAGTTGAGTTTCCAAATTTGAAGGTTTATCAAATATTGGAGATTTAGAGACTCCAGGATTACTTTTTTCATAGAACTAGACCTTATTGTCACTCTTACCTTTTGAAGATCATTGATTTTCCTTTAAATTGTGCTCATGTTCACCTCGATCAAGAGTTTTCTTTGCATTCTCAAAAATTACTCCCATCTTGCTAGCAAGCATTACAAAGTTAGATACCATTAAATTAAATTAAAATACTTGAAATATATGAAAAAGCATAGCTTGAATGATCCCTCTAGATTGTTACACCATTCCACATTGTTGGATGTTTATTCATTTATACCCATCAAAATGCATCCATCCTGCATTGTTATGACTTTTTACTTAGGCACAGTTGTAGATGATTCAGCCACAGGCTTCACTAGTTTTCTAGCATAGCTCAAAAATTGTTTCTCCCTTGTTCTAGTGACCTTTGCATCTAGGAATTCTTTTTCCTCAATATGGAATCCCCAATCCCTCCCTTTCATTATCTTTGCACTAGATGAGTGTCGTACCTTAGTTTCAGAATTCATGCTTGAAGAAGATAGGTGCATACTTCCTTCGCTTGATTGCCTTTTAGGATGGATAACGGGTTTGGGATTTCTCTAATAAGGTCTGATAGATATATATACCAAAAATTAGTTTGGACTTCTTGGATTTGTATTAATCTTGTTCACTAAATGTTGGACTTATGGTGCTTGAGTGAGAAGCTCATTTTTCCTTTCGATTCTTACTTCCTTATGAGGTATTGTCTCTCTTTGAACCTATTGTGCATTGAAATATTCCTCAACTTCATTCTTGTTATACTTAATCTAAATACATCAAATTAGTGTAAGATATCATGTTATGACATTGGAAATTGGAATTTTACAAAGCTTGTATTGATTTACATGGTAGTTGCGTTGTCCTCTAGTTTATCCTATTGTGATTTGCTGCTCTAAATGAGCTGTGTCCAATTACATTTTTTGTGGGGCTTGGTTTGCTGAAATGACCTTTGTGCTCTGAAATGTTCCTCAACTTCACTCCAATTATACCTGATTAAAATACATCATTTTGGCATATGAAATCACAATACTGCTTTTGAACTCTGTGAGACACATCCATTGCCTCTTTCCATTATTTCAGTAAACTAGATGCAGGCTTATGTGGTCTGCATGGAGTTTAAGAAATTATGGGTTTGACATTATTAAATTTAAGAAAGAAATAATGGGACACAAGAATAAGGCCGACAAAGGAGTCCAATGCAAGTCAAATATGTCAAATCAAAATTGATGTGAACCCCACGAGGAACCTGTCTCGAGGACCCAGAAAATACAGAGGACAGTAATGGGGAATATTGATTTTAAATGGGTTGATCGAACTAGAACTCAGTGAGAACCTGTCTCGGAGAACTTTAGCTATAGGAGGTGCCAGAAGAGTAGATCAAACTCTCGATAAGTGGGTGTATTCTAAGTAGAACACGAAGAACTAGTGACATTCACTAATTGAATAAACTCGAAATATTATTGATTTGAAGAAAAGTGGCACTACAAAGGTCTATAAATAGAAAAATTAAATCCTAATGAAACTGTTAAAGGCTATTAGATAAAGATAAACTTTATGTAATAGAATTCAAATTAAATTAAATTAAATCTAAGGTTATGATTGGTCCATTGGAAAATAAAAATAGGAAATCATAAATTATTTATCCTAATCCTAATAAATTAAAAAAAATAAAGATAAATAAAATAATTAAATCTAAAAAATTAAAATAAAATCTAATATTATCCTAAAACTAGTTCTAGGTGGCTTGGCCCACTTCTTCTAGCCGGGTCTCTCCTGGATCATGGGCTTGGATAAGAGTTATAGCCATTTTCTGGGCTGTGTGTGTAGATGCTTCTCTTTCATGAATCTTGGGCTCATCATCTTGTAAGTCTCTAATCAATCCTTGTAGAGCTTCCTTCATGGCCCTAGTTCTTGCTCTAGTAATTGGACTTTTCAAAGCTAAGGCCTTCATTTGAAATGGATCATGTAATGTATTGAAAGAGCCTTCTAGGTTTACATAAAAAATGCTATTCATAAGCCTTGATTTCCTACATAATTATTGTTAGATATATAGATTCGTGCTACAAAATGCTTTCAAGTGCATCTGTTTGTTTTAATGATTGTGCTTTGTATTATTTGTCATTTTGTAATAGTAAGTAGGCTCGCCCTAAATATACTGTTCATCTTCCATTTGTGTGCTGTATTGTTACATTGTTCAATACATATTTATCATGAATGATTGAGGTCTCCTCTCTTTGATATAATATTGCTAATCTGTTCTTGTGCTCATTATCTTACTTTCACATGAAACCCATTTTTACATCTTGTTAATTTTCTTTATCTTTGCAAACAGCTTGTGCTGATGGAGTTGTGAGGGTCTTTAAATTGGATGATGCCTTAAGTAAAAGTTTCAAGTATGTTTATTTCGTGCCTCTCAATACTTATACAGATAGATACTCAATCGTAATGTATCATATTCATACATTTCATTCCGTTAACTTCATGTAGGTTTCTGAGAATTAATTTACCTGCTGGAGGTCATCCAACTGCAATTGCATATTCTGATGGTGCATCCTCAATTGTGGTGGCGACTCATAATCTCTCTGGTAGTTCATTATACATGTATGGAGAAGAGAAACCTAAAATTTTGGAAAATAAACCACAAGCTAAGCTTCCTCTCCCAGAAATTAAGTGGGAACATCACAAAGTTCATGATCAAAAGGCAATACTAACTTTGTTTGGAACCACTGCAAGTTATGGTACTGCCGATGGGAGTATGCTTGTTGTCTCTTGTTCAGAAGGTATCTGTATGACATTTTGAAAATTATCATGGATAATTTTATTTATCTAAGCTTGGGAGCTTACAGCCAAGAGAAGGAAGAAGACAATAAAAAGGAGCAGCTGAGCAAGCAACCAACGCTCCTTAGGTTTAGAAAAGTACATAAAAATTAAAATGATCCTTAGGGGTACTCAAGTGGGATAGGGAACATTCCCCAAAAGATAGCTATGGAGGTGGGAGATTTTTCCTACTTAAATACCCTATTGAGCATCCCATACTGCTCAATGTGAGATTTGGGCATCCCATATTACTCATCGGTCAAAACCCTCCATCGGTAAGAACCCTTCATAGGTAGTTCTCTTTAGAATTGTTGACCACCAGCTCTGATACCATTTGATGGGTACTCAAATGGAATGAGCCCTTTCTAGAAAGCTAGTTATTGTGGTAGGAAAATCGCTTCACTTAAATACTCCATTGAGTATTTCATATTACTTAATATAGAACTAGGGCATTTCATACTTCTCCAAGTCCTTATTAGATTCTACTTTTAAAAAGTAACGTCTAGGAATAATAAAAAAAGCAAAGAAAATAAACATGATGGAGGGAATAAATAAAATTTGATTGGTGGCCATTATGATAGGTTCCAACCCACTATTGCCACCAAAACACGTAGAAGGAGACATAGGGGAGTGGCAAAAGTGCAGAAAATGGGGGACTATTGGTCTAGAAGAAAACACAAAAGTTCATATACAAAAGGATAGAAAAGTGAAGGAGAAAAAGAAGGGAGTCATGATGAAGGGTAGGAGGGAGCAATTAAAAGTTGTGAGTAGGTGTAGAAGGAGATTAGCTATGAAGGTAAGGAGAAAAATTTTGGTCAGGTCTTGGAGGAGAGAGCCAACCTTTTGATAGTTGGCAAACCTGTTATATTCTTGAGGATTTAGTTCTATATTGTTGTGTTTGTATATTGAATACCTCAGTTCTTTTGTTCATCTTATGTGCTGGTGTTATGAGCCTGTAATACATTTCATCACTTGTCAGTGTCATTTGTACTATATCTGTTGTTCAGTATCCCGTAGCAAAGGTATATCATCAGCCTTGCATCATTTTATCTTTTGTTGCTGTATTTGTCTTTTGTGGGTGTAATAGGGGTGCTGGGTTGAATTTTGAAAGCTGTAATATTTGTTCAGTGGAATAGCAAAACACTAGTTGCCCATTTGGTTGATTTTCTATTTATGTTCTGAGTTTTTGTCAGCAAACTCTGTTGGTTCATAACAGAATAGAGCTTTGATACCGTGTCGAAGAAAGAGCTTTTGAAAGAAGAGTTTTATTTAGCTCTTTGTAGTATTTCTATACACAGGTTCGGCTCTTTTATTTGTCTAGATAATAAACAATTTGCAATAAACTTCCTATTATTTGCAGACAATTGCCTCAGATCAATATATTTTTAGTTTAACCCCTAATAATGAAACTATGAATAATTCCACACTACCCTAGCTTACACGTCAAAACCCATGTGAAGTAGTGAAAACTGGTATTTCCCATTTCTATCTCTCTGGGTATCTCATCATGAATCACCACAGCTTGAGTCTCTTTTCCATCCTCCCATTTGCCGTCAACCCTTTAAGCTCAATAATTTTGGGACCATCACTACTTATGTTACTTATTAGACATTATTTCTACTGAGTTAAACACAATAAATCATGGTACCAGGGCATGTTGCCTGATACTCTTCTCAATTAAATGCAATATATCTTATTCTTGATAGCACATAAAGTTATTGTCGCTATGCCCTATCTTTGTTCTGATAATGCTCGATGGCAATGTTCTTCAACCCCTTACTTTTTGGTTTCTAATCCAGGGACTGACATCATTCTTTGGCATGGGAAATCTGGGAAGAATCTGGGGCACGTGGACACAAGTCAATTGAAAAATACCATGGCTGCTATATCATCTAATGGGCGTTTTATTGCAGCAGCAGCATTTACAGCAGATGTGAAAGTAAGTATTAATGGGTGAGTTTTTGGTGAGAGTTCTTAATGTAGTTTTTTGTTTTAGATTTTATGGAGTAAGTCTGTATTCATGTGTATATGTGCTGGTTGGATGGTTTGTTTTAGACTTTGTCAGAAAACCTGTCTTAAATGCATGCCCAGTTACCAGATTTATCAAATGAAAAGTACCTACGGGGTTTCATTTATTCTGTTACCTGCAGGGTTTTACTTATTCTGTTCAATCTAGAGGCATTATTTATTTTTCATCTCAAGTTTATTTATTTGGCAGGTGTGGGAGATTGTGTATGCGAAGGATGGATTAGTCAAGGAAGTTTCAAAAGTTATGCAGCTTAAGGGGCATAAGGTTTAATAGTTTTGTTATAATTAATATTTTAATTGACTAGCAAACTGAAACAAAATAATGAATTTCTTCATGTCTCTTTATTATGTCTCACTTGAACCTTCATGAACCACCCGTGAAACTTGAAGGCTTTATTTGATTTGCATATTACTCATAAGGTATTTCAAATTTTATAGCAAGTGTTCTTAAGAGTCTATGTAATTATTTTGTTTTTTCTTTTTTTGGGATGAATGGAAGGTTCTGGAAATTATTGTTAATTTTAATTTATTTTATTTGCCTTATTTTTATTAAGAGTAAGGATTAATTCTTGGAGTTATTTTTAGATAACATCTTTATTTTAGGATTGGCTCAAGTGTTTTGTTTTAAGTTAGGATAGGGCTGTCCTATTTTAATCGGTATAATAATATTTTGTTAAGATAGGAGTCCTAGATTACATAAGTTTTCAAATATTTGTCGTTAGGATAGGGTTGTCCTGTTGTGTTTTATATTGTTTTAAGCTTGATGTGGGCTTTTGTGGTCTATAGTTGTGTGAATGCCATTGAAATTTTATGATTGTACTCCTTGGCTGCTTGACATAAAATAACTTCATTTATAATATTTTCTACTTCCTCCTACATGTTTGACATCTGCAGTTTGAACCCTGATTAATGATTTTGTTTCTGCTTTGTCTCAGAGTGCAGTGACTTGGTTATGCTTTACCCCAAATTCAGAGCAAATAATCACGGCATCCAAGGATGGTACTATAAGAATATGGAATATCAACGGTATGCAAAATTTACATAATTTTTTGTTTTTGCAGTATTGTCAAATTTCATTTGTCAAAGGTTGATATCTTTAGCAGAATCTAATCTAACTTATCAATTTACAGAAGCTGTAATGCATAGTGAGAGAAACCCCTTCACACTCATGTCATGCTTGATAGAAAAAAAAAAGGGTTTTAAGAAAGGAAAATGAGAGAAAAAATTCATCTTAATGTGTTTGGTTTCTAATGGAAAAATTATTATTAACTACCAAACACATTGAAATTTCTAATAGAAGAGCTATAATTGGCTATTGGACATATTAAGATGGATTTTCTGTTCTTTCTTCCTTTCTTGAAACTCATTTTCTTTCTACCAAACATAGTATCACAGTCACTAACAGCCCCTCAAGCCAAACAAGATGAGAAATCACAATTGGAACTCAGGTTTTGTATTAGTCAGAAAGAACAAGGGTGTATCAATCCCACAAAATGTATCAGGAACGGTACAAGCCAAAAACCCTGTGAACCCAGAGAAGTCTGTCACAGAAACAACACCACAGTGAGCATAGTGAACATAATGAAAACAAAAGCCAGCTTTTGAGAGCCCAATCTTCCCTCCGATGTTGCTGTCTTGGCTGATTGAAGGGGATACTACAGAAAGCACAGATCTATATGAAAGAGTATGAAGACTGGAGGAGAAGAAATGAATTTTGAGGAAGGAGATTTTGTGTCTCAAACTCAGACCCAATAGAATGAAAGATTTGTCAAAGAAATACAATGAGAAGCTAGCCCCTAGGTTCTATGGACCCTATCAAAATAGTGAAGACTGGGTTAGTAGTTAATTATCTAGAACTTCTTGAAACTTCGTGTTCACTTTGTTTAATGTTTCTCAATTAAAAAAATCCTTGTAACCAGCAATTGTGCCATAGGAACTTCCTTCCTTACAGATGACATGAAATTGTTAGTTCGGTCATAAAGGTGAAGGTTTAGAGGTTGACTAATGGACAGATGAAGTCTTTTTCAAGTGGAGAGGGTTGCCATAATATGAAAGCATATAGGTAAAATTTGAAATCAACAAAGTACAATTCCCTGAATTTCACCTTGAGTACAAGGTGAATATTGATGGTGAGGGAAATGATGGGCCCAGATCTGTCAGGCCCAAATCTGGGAAGACTTGCCGAAGGAGAAAGTAAAGTGTGGGCTAGCAGGGGAGTGAGTTGGATTAGCTAGGCGGGGTAAAAATCTTGGAATGAAAAGTATTAAATTGCACTCATGGGTCACGTGTAAGAGAGAAAAAGTGGAAAACGGTAAGGGGCATCTTTATGGGTATCTAGAGTGGAGGTCAAGGAAGTCTTTTTAGTGCCTTGTGAGAGTTGTTGGCCTCTCTAAATTTCAGTGCCTTGTGAGAGTTGTTGGCACTCAAGGAATCATACACGAGTCTTCTTGCGCTAATATGTATACCTCAATGAAATGGGGTTGTTGAAAGAAAAAAAGTCACCTTCTTACCAGTACAAGAGCCTTCATGTTTCAAAAGAATGTCCCAAAGTAGTTTTTTTTTTTGGGGGAGTTGGGTTGTTTTGGGGGGGGGGGGGAGGGGGAGGCTGAAGGCTGTTTAAACTACAACTCATATTGTCAATTGCCTCCCAAGTCAGGTTCTACAATAGGCTTTCACATGTTCTTGTACAAACTTTTCTGAATTTCAATGCATCCAATAAGGATAGATGTCTATTCCTTATCATTAGGGAGAGAATTCTCTCACTGAAGTGATGCAGAAAAGATAATTAGATTATCATAAAATAATTAGGATTTTAAATAATTATTAGGTTATTTAGATTCAATTTATTTTGAACTTATTTTATCTTTTAGAATTTGGTTATTTTGTTTAGATTTATTTTTATCTTATATTTTAAGATATAGTTTAGTTTACTATTTATATATTTATTTTTTAGATTTAAACTATTTTAGGATTCTAGTTAGATTAGAATTTAAGACTTTATAAATAAGTCTTAAAATCCCTCATTGTACTCAAAATCTTTTTCTAGTGATTGAGCACAACAACAACAACATTAGTCTTATCCCACTATGTGGGGTCGATTACATGGATCATACGATGCCAATGAGTTCTATCCAACGCCATCTCCTCAAATAAATCATTTCTTAAAGGTCATTCCTTATAACTTCCCTTAGTGTCCTTTTTTATTTTTCTCTACGCCTTTTAATTGGGTTCCAGGCCATTTGATCAACTCTCTTCACTGGCTCTTCTTGCCCTCTTCTTTGTACATGTCCAAACTACCTTAAACGATTTTCCACCATTTTCTCTTTAATAGGTGCAACCCCAACTTTCCTTCGTATACAGTCATTTCGTATCTTATCCAATTTTGTATGACCACACATCCATCTCAACATCCTCATCTCTGCTACTCCCATCTTATGCTCTTGTTGTCCTTTCAAAGCCCAACATTCACTATGATATAACATTGCTGGCCTTATAGCTGTTTTGTAAAATTTTTCTTTAAGCTTAGTTGGTAACTTGTGGTCACAAATAACTCCTGTTGCTTTCCTCCCTTTTAACCACCTAATTTGTATCCTATGAATAACATCCCCATCAATTTTACAATTATTTTGTAAAATCAACCCCAAATATCTAAACTTTGACACCTTAGGGATGATCTGCTCTCCAATTTTTACCTCTGAATCATTTCTAGTTGGCTTCTTATTAAATTTGCAATGCATATATTCCGTTTTGCTTCTACTCAGACGGAAACCTTTTGATTCTAAAGTATGTCTCTATAATTCAAATTTAGAGTTGACCTATTCTCTTGAGTCCTCAATTAAAACTTTATCATCTGCGAAGAGCATACACTTTGGAATTTCTTCCTGTATATGTTCTGTAAGAATATCTAAAACTAGATCAAACAGGTATGGACTCAGAAGATTCTTGATGTAAGCCTCTTGTAATAGGAAAGTCCTTTGTCACACTTCCAGGGGTTCTTACACTTGTTGTTACTCCCTTATACATATCCTTTATAGCTCGAATATAAGCCATACGGACACTTTTCTTCTCCATTTCTTTCCACAATACCTCTCTTGGTAATTTATTATAGGCTTTTTCCAAATCAATGAAAATCATATGCAAGTTTCTCTCTTTACTCCGGTATCTTTCAATCAAATCCTTTAATAAATATATAGCTTCTGTTGTAGACCGTCCTGGCATAAATCCAAATTGGTTTTCTGAAATATGAGACTCTTTTCTGAGTCTATGCTCAATCACTCTTTTCCAAAGTTTCATGGTGCGATTCATGAGTTTTATCCCTCGATAATTAGCACAATTGTGAATATCCCCCTTGTTCTTGTATATGGGTACTAGAGTGCTATTTCTTCATTTCTCTGGCATTTTCTTGGACCTTAAAATCTCGTTAAATAACTTAGTGAGTCACCAAACCCCCTTCTCTCCTAAGCACTTTCAAACTTTAACAGGAATACCATCGGGACCCATGGCTTTATCATTATCTATTCTCTTAAGAGCTTCTTTTATCTCTCCAACCCGAATCCTACGATAGAAATTCAAATTGAGATCATCTTCATGGGTTGTTAATCATTCAATATCAATAGTCATATCCAATCCATTATTGAAAAGCTTGTAAAAGTAGCTCTCTCATCTTTCTTTGATATCATCATCTGCAACTAAAATTTTTCCTTCTTCATCCTTAATGCATCTTACTTGGTCTAAATCTCTTGACTTTCTTTCCTTTCTCTTAGCAATTTTGTAAATTTTACGTTCACCATTCTTCGTTCCTAAATCCTGGTGGAATTCCTCAAAAGTTTTAAATCTAGCCTCGCTCACTGCTTTCTTAGTCTCCTTTTTAGCCAACTAATAACATTTCCAATTTTCATCGTTATTGCATAGATGCAGGGCTTTGAAATACTCTTTCTTATATTTGGCCTTCTCCTATACACTCTCATTCCACCGCCAAGATTCTTTATCCTTAGGTCCAAAACCTTTGGATTCACCCAATACTGCTTTAGCGGTATCCCTGATTCTTTTATGGTTTGTTTGGTTGGAGGGAAATGGGGGGAAGGGAAGGGAAGGGGAGGGGAGGGAAAATGTTATTAAAATTTTCCCTCCCCTCCCCTTATATATTTTCCCCCCAAATTGTGGTAATTTTGGGGGAAAATGTATTATTGTGTCCAAAATGACCAAAATACCCTTCATTCTTTCATTACTCGGCCACACAATATACTGGTCAGCCTTGTTTTTATATTAACTTAAATAAATTAAGGGTATAATAGTCAAATTATAATTATTTTCCCTCATTTTCCCTCCTAATCCAAACGAGGTAAAATTAAAATCCTTCTGCTAAAATCCCTCATTTTCCTTCCAAACGAGGTAAAATTGAAATCCCTTCTTTTCCCTCCCTTTCCTTTCTCTCCATTAAAATCCTTTTCCTCCCTTTCCCTCCTTTGAACCAAACAGACCCTTAGTTATCTTATCCCACAAGATGTTAGCACTTCCTTGCAAGTCCCAATTACCTTCCTCCATAACTTTTCTCGTAAAGGTCATTTATTTCTCACCTTTTAGTTGCCACCACTTAATCATAGGATGATTTAAAGCTTTTCGACTTTTCAGTTTACGGTTTTTAACTAGCACATCAAGGATCAAGATCCTATGTTGTGAAGTTAAACTTTCACCAAGGATTACTTTGCAGTCTTTACAAATTGTTTTATTTGAGCTCCTTATTAAAAAGAAGTCAATTTGTGACCTTTGAACTTCACTCTTATATGTAATTAAATGCTCCTCCCGCTTCTTGAAACAGGTGTTTACAATCGTGAGATTGTAAGACATTGAAAAATCAAGAATGGAATATCCCTCCTCATTTACTTTTCCAAAGCCATAACAGCCATGAGCTCCTATATATTGCCTTGTCTCTTTTCCCACATTACCATTAAGGTCCCCCCCTAATGCGGATCTTTTTCTCTTGTGGGATATCTTGAACCAAGCCCTCTAAATCTTCCTAAAACATTTCCTTAATATGTGTGTCCGATCCTACTTGAGGTGCATAAGCACTAATAGCATTGAGTGTATCATGTCCAATAGTCAATTTTAAGGATAAGATCCTATCTCCAATCCTTCTGACTCCTACCACATTCTTTTTCCAATCTTTGTCCACAATAATACCAATTCCATTCCCTGCTCTAACCTTCCCTACATACCAAAGTTTATAACTAGTAATGTCTAACTCCTTAGTCTTTTCTCCCACCTATTTAGTTTTTTGAAGACATAAGATGTTAATTCATCTTCGAATCATAGCATCCACCACCTCCATAGATTTACCTATTAACGTGTCAATATTCTAAGAACCAAATCTAATCTTGCTTTTCTGAGCTAACTTCTTTACCCACATCCGTTTAGCATGATGTGGAAACCCTTGCTCATTTAACACTACACCTGGGTGCCGATGTAGCGGCTCTAGCTCATTTGACATTGTATTCGAGCCATACAGCGCGTTACTTCTGAGCAACGACTTAGCCTTAACACATATACGTCTTTGATCCATGTCATAAGATTTGACAGATTTTTACGTTGGCTGTCGAGGGCCTAACGCAACCCCCCTCCTTTACTCGGGCTTGGGATCGATTATGACACTACATAGGTGGAGTTTTTCTAGTGATTGAATATTATTGAGAATTGTTCATTGAATTTCCTTTCCTTTTTAATTTTCTATTCTTCTCATCTATCTTCTACTCTTCCCTACTTTGTCCTCTATCATGAAGATAAGAGCGGGTATCTATTCCTTTCCCATAACCTATTCATCTTGAGCCAGATTTGAAGTCAAAACAGTCACAACCTCACAACTCTGCTCTTCCATTGAAAGTCTATTCTTAAAGGAATGAATATTCTTCTCAACTAGAGCTAGTCCAATCATCCAAGTCTGCTCTTGTGGTAACTCCTTCATCCATTCCTGATATACCTAATTTCAGTGATTATGATGTTCCTATTGCTTTAAGAAAGGGAGCTAGAAATTGAACCAAGCATCCTTAATGCCTTTTGTCGTCCTTCATTTCTAATAAAAACTCTCTCGCAGACATAAAGCCTTCCTCACTAGCCTAAATGCCATTCCCATACCTAAAACTTTATTCGAGATATTGAGTAATGAAAATTGGGTTCAAGTAATGAAGGTTGACACGAAAGCACTAGAGAAAAACGAAACGTGGGACTTAGTGAAGCTAGTTGGGTGAAGATGGGTCTTCATGACCAAATATAATTTATATGGAAATTTGGATAGGTATAAATCTTGGGTAGTGGCAAAAGGATATGCCCAAACTTATTGCATAGATTACATGGAGGCTTTTGCTCGTAGTGCCGAAATAAATACTGTTATATTCTTGTTACTTGTTGCTACAAATCATGATTGGAAATTGCTGCAATTTGATGAATATTAATTCAAATTGATATTATAATTCAAATTAATATTAAAAATTAAAATTAATAAAAATAGTAGTATAAAAATAAAAAGAATTTTGAGTTATAATATTCTAAATTGAATTAAATAATAAAAAAAAGGAAAAAAACTTATATGCTTTTCTTTATATACTTTTTGTGCTGTTTTCCAATTAAAAGTTAATTTGTGGATTTTTTTGACATATCATAGATTAAGTCATTAATCATATAATAACAATGTTAATTTTTTAAACTTTAAAAAATTCAAAAAGTCCACATGTCAAATATTAAATAGAGAACTGTACAAAAAGTATGAAAGGAAAAGCATATAAGTTTTCTCCTAAACAAAAATAATAATAAATATTAATAAAATAGTAATTTGATTTGCTGAAATTAAATGCAGCAAATGGCAAGATAGGAAAAATATTGTAAGATACTTTGGAAGTTGAACTTACTTAGATTTTACCTTGTAAGTTACTTCCCTAGTTGTTCAGAAAGTTGGTTTTGAACTTCTTGGAAACTTTATCTTTTAATGAACCAAGCAAATGCTGTGACCCCAAAAAAAAAAAAAAAAGAACCAAGCAAATGCGATTTATCTACTTGGAAAGTTTAACTTCTCTACTTTACTTCCCCCAAACCAAGTAACCCCTAAGTGGACAATTGTTGAAAGATTTTGAAATCAGAGTTGGGTAGGCTCAAGGACTTTCTTGGCATTGGAGTTGCTTACTTGCAATAAGGGATTTTTATAACACAGCAAAAGTATGTGTTATATTTATCAAATGGAACAGGTAAATATGGGTGTAAGCCAACAGATGAACCCATAGATCAAACCATAGGCTTTGTGACTCTCCAGAAGATGCAAATGTTGATAAAGAGGTTTATCCTTGGGTAGACTATTCTATTTGTGCCATGATACTTGACATTGCTTATGTGTTGTGAGCCAGTTCTTGCACAATTCCAAAGAATCACATCTTAGAGTAGTGTACAGAATGTGGTTGTCAGATCTAGTGTAGAAGCAGACTTCATGGCAATGACACTTGGGATTTATAGTTATTGTATATTAAAGTAATCTTAGAAGAGTTGAAGATTAAGTGGGGAGGCCCAAAGAAACTTAATTGTGATAAAAATCAACTATTAGTAGTGTTCACAATTCAGTACAACATGATCAAATGAAACATATTGAAGTAGATTGGCATTTTTATCAAAGAGAAAATGGACAAGTAGATTAATTTATACTCCTTTTGACCCTAAAACTGATTAGCTTGCAGACGTACTCACTATAAGGTTGTCCAATATCATCTTTCAAGACTTAATCACCAAGACATCCACTCACCAACTTGATGGGGAGTATTAATCAGAAGTTTTTTCTCTGTAATTATTGCTATAATCATTGATCCTTGAAATTAGAGATTAGGCATAGATCAAGGAATTTGTTGATCCCATAAGTTTTGCAAATTGTTTCTTGCATGTTTTTTTCCCCCTAGGTTAGTTTTTTCTTTTTGTGTATAAATAGTATGTATTCTGTCTTTTGTCATGTTTCATAGTAGCTTTAAGCTTCACTTAACGTGATTTAAGTGATAATTTTGCTCCACTTGAAAAATCCACTCTATTGGTCATCTCATATGGAGTTCCAGCTTTGAAAATGTACCTACCTTCGTGTATGTGACTGAGCTCTTCCTTCCTTATCTTCGTGTAAGTGATAATTCCTATTTGTATTGGGTTAGGTTATCTTTGCGACAGTGTTTCGAGGGTTCTATGCCTTGTTTTAGGTAGCTTCTAACTTAGACTTTGCTATTTTGGTGTAGGAGAGGACCCTGCCTCTTGAAAGTAGGGAGTATTTACTTAATTCCAGTTAATCCCCTTGTAATTACCTCTAATTATCGTTGAATACCAAGTTTCCATCATCTTGGCATCAGAGCCAGTATGGTTACAAGGCATGGTCAATACACGGATGGCAACGCTCTGGAATACCATCAACGCTCTGGTTTGACAACCTGACAGGGCACCATTGGTGAATGAAACAGAGCACACAGAGCAAGGTGGTGGAGGCGGAAATGTGGCTAAGGTGCGACTGGAGGTGGGCAAGAGACTGTGGTTCTTAAAATGGCAGAAGGTGGAGATGACAAGGATGTTTAGAAATTTTGTAGGTTGGAGTTATCATTGTTTGAGGGAGAAGATCCAATAGGTTGGCTTTCTCAGATGGAGAGGTACTTTTCAGTTAATGGAGTGTAGGAGGAAGAGAAGTTGGATGTGGCAGCTGTGGGTATGAAGGTTGAGCACTGAATTGGTTTTAGTGGATGGAGTCGCGACAACCTATATCCAATTGGAGGGAGTTCAAGCAAGTAGTGATGGAGCGATTCCACTGTTTTCAATAGGTCGAAAACTATGAACGATTAGCTGGACTTAAGTAGGAGGGATCGGTTTTGGAGTACCGGAATAGGTTTGAGCTAATTTCAGCACCAATGAATGACAAACTAGAGGAGGTGTTGATGGGTATCTTTAAAATTGAGTTGGTTGAGGATGTGAGTGCTGAAGTTCGCCTCATGCAACCTAGAAGCTTATAGGAGCTTATGAGCTTAGCTTTCCAAGCTGAAAGCAAGAATTTAACATTGTAGAAGGTGAAAGAAGAGAAGAAGTCAAAGGGAAGTAAAAGTGTGATAGGTTCCAAGTGGAGTGGTTTCAAACCCCTTCCATCTTGTTTTTCTAGTTTCCTTGATGCACCTAGAAGTAACCTGAGTAGTCCTACTGGTAAGGGGAATGAAGCCAAGTCTGGGGAGGCATCTAAAACTTTTGTTAATAGAGTTTCAATCCCTATAACAACCCTTGGTAGTAGTAGTAGTAGTTGTAATAAGGGAGGTGCTCAATATGGACTAACAAAAGCTAAGATAAATAGACGAAGGGAGATAGGGTTATGCTTCAAATGCGAGGAAAAATTCAGCCCCAATCATAAATGTAAAGGAAAGCAATTGAAAATGTTATTCATTAAGGAGGACATTGAAGGGGAAGATGGTCAGGAAGTTTTTGAAGATGCTGAAGGGAAGATGCAAGGCAAGAGCATGGCACAACTTGAGTTGTCTATGACTTAGGCAGCTGGGTTGACGAGTCATAAGACTATGAAATTAGCGGGAGAGTGGTGTTAGTGTTAATTGATAGTGGGGTAACCGAATTTTATTTCTTCATGCTTTGTGAAGGAGGCTGGACTAGAGGTGCAAGAGACTAATTATTACTCCATTATTGGTTGTAATAGGAGGAAAATCTTTTTCATAGAAGTTTACAAGGAAGTGGAGCTAGTGTTGCAGGGGTTGGTGATCAAGCAAACTGTCTATCCATTTAACCTTGGAAATGTGGATTTGGTTCTAGGCATGGCTTGGCTGGAGTCCCTTGGGGAGACTAGGGTCAACTGGGGACAACGTTGTATGAAGATTGAAGTGGGCAAGAAGCAATGGATTTGTTTGAAGGGTGATCCAAAATTCACTCATTCTAGAGCTTGCTTTAAGGCCATCAAGATAGTGCTGAAGGAAAAAGGGGAGGGATAGTTGCTGGAGTACAAATCTGTATAGCTTGAGAAATCTGCAGACATAGCTGTTGTACAGGGAGAAATTCAGCAATTGTTAAGCCAATTTTTAGAGGTGTGCAAGCCACTTAAGAGCCTTCCTCCTCACCAGGCAACAAATCATGCAATAGTAATCAAATAAGGATAGCAAATACCGAATGTAAGACCCTTTCGTTGTGCTTATTATCTAAAAAATGATGTTGGAATCATTAGACCTAGTAACAGTTCATACTCAAGTTTGGTATTACTAGTGAGAAAGAAAGATGATAGCTGGAGATTTTGTGTAGATTATCGAGCTTTAAACGGGGTCATCATCCTCGATAAATTCCCTATCCCTGCCATTGGTGAATTATTAAATGAACTAGGTGGAGCTACTCTCTTTTCTAAGTTGGACCTTAAATCTGGGTACCACCAAATCTGGATAAGACCTGGAGGTGAACATAAGATAGCGTTTTGGATACATGATGGACATTATGAGTTCCTAGTCATGCCTTTAGCCTCACGAATGCTCCATCCTCCTTTCAATCTCTCATGAATGATGTTTTTAGGGAGCATTTACAGAGGTTTATTTATTTATTTATTATGACATCTTGGTATATATCTCATCTTTGGAGACTCACTTACTTCACCTTTGGCAAGCTTTGGAAATGCTCAAGAAGAACCAGCTAGTTATCAACACTAAGAAGTGTGTTTTTTGGCCAACGCAAGCTAGAACATTTGGATCATATAATTTCTGCTGATGGAGTACAAGTTGATCCTTCGAAAATTAAGGCTATGGTGAAGTAGCCCAGACCTAAAGACTTAAAAGCTTTGCGTGGGTTCTTGGGACTCATTGGATATTACGGAAAATTTGTCAAAGATTATGGGAAAGTAGCTGTCCCATTGACTGCATTATTAAAGAAGAATTCTTTCCAATGGGGGAAGGGAGCTCAAGGAGCATTTGAACAACTTAAGGCTACCAAGGTGAAGGCACAAGTCCTTGCAATGCCAAATTTTTGTATTCCTTTCGAAGTAGAGGTAGATGCTTTAGGTAATGGTGTCATGGTGGTCTTGATACAATGTAGAAGATCAATAGCATACTTCAACTAGCAACTTACTGAGTGTGCAAAACAAGGATCAGTTTATGAAAGGGAGCTAATGGCTATTGTTGTAGCAGTCATGAAATGGGATCATTACCTCTCAGGCCATTCTTTTATTATAAGAACTGATCAAAAAGCTCTAAAACATTTGTTTGAGTAGAGGGTGATTGCACCAGACCTAAAAAAATGGATTGCAAAGCGGATGGGTTATAGATTTCAGATTTAATATAAGCCTGGAAAAGAGAATAGAGCTGCAGATGCTTTCTGCTACTGACATGAAACTGAGGCCAAAATGAATGCATGTTCGATCTAGCAAAATGAAGGACTTGAAGAATTTGAAACTGAGGTCCACAAGGATGAGAAATTGAAGACCATATGGCAGAACATTTTAACTAGCAAGCAAGTACCAACTGATTTCAAGCTCAAGAATGGGTGCTTGATGTATAAAGACAAGCTGGTGTTGCCTAGGAATTCCCCTAGGACATGAATTAATTTGAGAGTTCCATAACTCTCCCTTAGGAGGACATTCGGGAAATTTAAAACCTACAAGCACCTATCTGAAGCAATATATTGGGAAGGCAAGAAATCTGATGTGCAACATTTGTTGCTAAATGTGCCATATGTCAAAAGAATAAATACGAAGCTTTGGGTCCTGCCGATCTACTCCAACCACTACCTATCCCTAATGTAGTGTGGGAAGACATTAGTATGGATTTTGTAGTGGGGTTACCTAGGTCAAACTGATTTGATACCATCATGGTGGTAGTTGATCACATCACTAGCTATGGCCATTTCTTACCACTCTCCCATCCTTTCATTGCCAAAGATGTGGCAGATACCTTTGTTAATGGGGTAGTGAAGTTGCGTGGCTTTCCTAGAATGATTGTCTTCGATCGAGATAGAGTTTCCGTTAGTCAATTTTGGAAAAAGCTTTTCACTCAATTGGGCACTACTCTCAAGCATAGCTCCAGGTACTATCCTCAAATGGATGGACAAACAAAGGTAGCGAATAGGGGATTGAAGACTTATCTTCGATGTTTTACTAGAGAATCACCCAAGAAGTGGGTGCGAAAATTACCTTGGGTTGAATTTTGGTATAACACCACTTATAATCGCTCCATTGGTGTGACATCATTTAAAGCTTTGTGTGGAAGGGACCCTCCTACCTTATTTAGGTGGAAAAAAGATAGCTCTTTGGTTGAGGAAGTGAATGAGCAACTCAGAGCGGAATGAGCTACTTGCACGTCTCAAAGAACTTTTAGAATTGGCTCAAAACAAAATGAAGGAACAAGTAAATGGAAAATGCAGAGGTGGAATTTGCAGTAGGAGACATGGTGTACTTGAGGGTACATCCTTACAAATTGAAGAACCTTGCTAAGAAAACTAATGAAAAACTTTCACCTAGGTTCTTTGGACCTTATAAGGTGCTAGAGTGTATTGGTAAAGTAGCCTACAGATCGTAATTACTTGATACAGTAGGCATTCACCCGGTTTTTTATGTTTCTCAACTCAAGAAGTCTATTTCACCTTATGTACAGCTACATCCTCAACCTAGCTTCTTGACCATGGACTATGAGTTGCATGTGGAACCAGAGGAAGTTAAAAGGGTGAGAAAAATGACTGATGGAACAATGCAAGTGCTTGGGAGAATTATGATGTTATTCTGCACCAGTTTCCTCAATTTCACCTTGAGGACAAGGTGAAGCTTGTAGAGGGAGGCAATGATTGGCCTGTTGGGCCCATTGCTTTAGTGTCCAAGTGGTTTAGATCCAAGTCACAGAATAGGTAGCAAGCTGAAGGGAAGAACCAAGTGAACCAACATGGGTCAAGCTAGTATCATGGGTTCAAGTCCTGTTTGTATCAGGTCGGGTTATCTTTGCTGCAGTGTTTCTAGGGTTCTGTGCCTTGTTTGAGGTTGCTTCTAACTTAGACTTTGCTGTTTTGGTGTGGGAGAGGACCCTACCCCTCGAAAGTGGGGAGTATTTTACTTAATTCCACTTAATCCCCTTGTAATTACCTCTTTGATTATCGTTGAATACTAAGTCTCTATCACACTCCAACGTGGTCTTCATTTTGAATAGCAAGAGCAAGATTGGATCCATCCTTGTTCTACTCATTCCTTCCATTTTGGCTAACATGTCTCATATCTCTATAACAAACTCTCATTGTGCTCTCACTTTGTGTCGTAGCTTTCCTAGTTCTGCTTTACCTCAGCAACTTCACAATCCAGGTTATCTATTTTTCCTTCTATTCGTTTATTCACTATGTCTATACCTCAAGAGCTCTTATACCAAATGTTACCTCTTGTACACTCACATGAACTAGCAGCCCCTTGAACCAAACAAGATGAGAAATCACAATTGGAACAATTGTACATAATTGCAATTCCCTTGACACCAGAGGATATTCTCATATTTTTTTGTACGTAATTCTTGATTTGATTCAAGTCATAATCTATATGGGATTTCCTAAGTTATTAATAGAAGGTAAACCTTGAAGAATCGAAGAATTACATATGAATGTGCAAAAAAACTTAATTGTATGGATGGAAAACTCAACATTGCTATTACAAGAATTGCAAACCCTTATGGAAAGAACAAGAGTGTTTGAATCTCACAAAATTGGGTGGATTCCATCATGTAGTTTCAAGCTTTAACACTAAATTTGTCCTACAATGATCCAGCCATGTTAAAAACATATAAGAGGTATACAAAGGGAGAGAGAATATGGGGTACAAAGGAAAGAAGGGGATGAATCTAGCAGTTAGAAGGCGCATTCCCAGAATAGAGAGGGTGTGGTGTGAGAGAAAGGAGGGGGATTTGAACATGTTACTAGTTGCGGGAGGGGTTTATGGGTGGCTTTGCTGTTACTGGGTGGACAGGATGAGTTGCCTATGCCTTTCTTCACTTCTAACTCTATGAGAAAGCGACTCTAATTGGTGGCAAGGGATTCAAACTCAGAATTCTTCCTTTTCATCCATAGACTTGTGAAAAACAAGGAGGAATTTAAATATTTTCTCCTTCATCAGTTCTATTTTCCTCTTGGCATTTATAGGTAACTTCCAATCTGGATTTTTGAAGGTATCTAGTTGCTGCCAAAGTTAGGTGAGTGTACCATAGCATTGAATTACAAAAACTTCCCCTTCTTTGAGATCATCCAATTTGCTCTCGATCACAAAATGTTCAGAAATATTCTCACGATCTTAATGTCTCTGTTATGGCTTCTTGATCTTGTGTGCAGTGTTGTAGAATAGAGAAGTGTGACCAATGTCAATGTCCATGGCATTAACTAACTAATACATCATGTACCAAAGAAAAAAAGAAAAAAATAACCAAGACGTCATGTTCTCTGCCCAGGATGTAGAGAACTTGGGATCTTTCTTTTTTTTCACTTGGGTGCAGTGAGAGCACCGTTCAAATAGCTGTCCTTGCCGTTGCATGTAATAAGTTATGACCTGTGATGATGTGAATAGGCCCTTTTGCTGCTACTTGGCTAGATGAATCTGACGCTGCTGTTTTTCTCAAGGCTTGGCTGATTTCAGAAGACATTCAGATCAGAAAAGAAAAAGTAAATAAGAGAGTGTTGCAAGAGTAAGAGGAAGGGGACAAGTTTGGATCAAAGTAGAAGCTCTGACACCTCGTTGATTGGAATTAAAAATGAGTGTGTATTGATGATAATTATTTACAATCAGTGGGTATTGGATTAAATACATTCTCCTCGTCAAAAGGATGAGTCAATGCTCTTGAATCTTGGCAAAACAGAGGTGGACAGAATTTGAAAAGAGTATAATCTTGTAATCTGTACAATTAAAGCTTATTAGGAGTAAAAAAATCTAGTTGACTGACAACAAAAAAGGAATAAACTCCCTGATGACTTTGTGATTCATTGGGCTGAAAATCAGGAGTTTGATCCGATGGATTGAAGCAAGATGTGGAGGGCTTTGTAGGAAAATGTGAGGTGTGTCATCAGCACAAATAGCAGGCCATGGCACCTGATGTTTTATTTTAATCATTACCTATCCCACAGAAAGTTTTAGAAGACATCTGCTTGGATTTTATTGTCGGGTGGTCTGGATCTCAGAAATAAGATACAATGATGGTAGTTGTGGATTGCTTCCCAGTCTTTTTTTTTTTTTACAGCAAAAAATGTTCTTAAAAAATTTATTAAAGTGGTAAAGCTATATGTCTTTCTTAAAGATGGGGCCCTTATAAGCCAATCTTGAACGAAATTGTTTATAATGTTGGGCACCACTCTTCATTTCCTCTCAACCTATTATGTACAATCCAATGGTCAAATGAACATGTTGAATGGAAGTGTGGAGAAGTATTTAAACTTATCTTCTTGCCTATTTTCTATGTTACGTTGTTGGGACCTGAACTAAATGCTGAAATAGTGCTGTGAAATATATGAGTCAAAATTATCTGGGTCTTTATCCAAATTCTCCAAATTACAGCTACAGTAATAACAACTAACGATAATGGAAGCAAACATGAAAGAAAGCACAGACATCTCACCAGCTAGCATTTGAGAGGCTAGCACTCTCCCTCTGAATTTTTTCCATGCTAGCACTCTCCCTCTAAACTTTTTCCATGCTTACCTACACTCCCTTCCCTCCACTATATTCGTCAGAATCAGTTACAAGCCCACCCTTTTCTGCCAGCTCAGCCCTCTTGTTTGTCCTCACTCTCTTTCTATGATAGACTTGGGCTGGACTCGTAATACCAGGCCCATCATATGTTCGCTGTGAATTAGAAGCCTATTCTGGTTATTAAACAAGGATTCCTAGTAGTTTGATGAGATTCAATGGCCTTGGTTTTCCCCTCATTCCTTGTCTTCTTTTGCCATAGCTTTCGTGAGAGGATACTTGTTATCTGGTCAGTCATGCCCATTCGCTTGAGGTTTGGTCACATTTTTTTTAACTGTTCATAGGTAATGTCTAAACTTTGATTGTTAATTGATTAGATTCTTCTCACCTATATTCTTTCTTTTCCATTGAAGTACGCTATCATCTTGATGAGGACCCAAAGACTTTGAAGGTGTTCCCAATTCCTCTTCATGATTCAACTGGCGCTGTTTTGCACTATGATCGCCTTAGTATATCCCCTGAAGGGAAGGTTTTTGCTGCTACCCATGGTACCACATTGCAGTGGTTATCTGTTGAGAGTGGAGAGGTTCTGGATACAGCTGAAAAAGCCCATGATGGTAAGCCCAAGCATGAATTCTGTTGTTAGCACTGTAAAACTGTGTTCATGATCTTCTGGGGTTTGATTATTTTCTTCTCTTGCAGGAGACATAACATGCATTTCATGGGCACCAAAAACAATTCCGATGGGTAAGACTTACTGAGTATCTTACTCTAATTTTTGTCGAAGTTCCTGTTGTATTCCTGGCTTTAACGCAAGTTTCCTGCCAAATTGTTCTATTGTGTCTTTGTTTGCTTAGAAATGATAGAAGACATGCAAACATACCACGTGTTATTTTTAGTTTCTAGATATGAGAGTGGTTAGTCTTTTTACCTTGTACATACCTAACCCAATCAGCAGGTTTTCTTTAATCATATAAAATTTGACCATCATATATATTTTTAACAACTGAGTAATAGTTTTGTTTCCTTCTGCAGGGAATGAACAAGTCTTGGTTTTAGCCACAGCCAGTTCTGACAAGAAAGTTAAGTTATGGGCATCTCCATCAATTCATTCTTCCTGAACTATCATTTCAGTACAGAAACAAATCTCTGGCTAGAGCATCTCCGAGTACCACCTGACTATTAATTTGCAAGAAGGATAATTGAGTAGTTCTCGGCTTGTGTCTACTCTCATTTTACAACTATACGAAAGCTGCATAATTATTCCTTATAGTAGAATGAGAAAATGGATGAGTTAAGATTGATATGAATCTATTTTTGGTCGGAGTTAGATCTTAGTGAATCTGAGGGACTGGGATTTTGTTTAATACATCAGTGATATTGGTTTGGCTGCTAATGTGAATAACATAATTGTGAGAATGGTAATGGTTAACATTGGAAGGATACAAGTTGCCTAGTAGTGTTGGCTCTTGACAAATTTTTTGTATATCGAACTATTATCTATCCTAATTAAGGTTTGCAACATTGTTGGGTATGATACTGATTAATTTTTAGAAATAATTATTTACTTCTACATGGGTGTTTGTATTTTTGCTGATTTTGCTGCAAAAGCAACTACATTCTGGCAAGTGATATCTCTTGTCCCACCATTCATTTATCTGAATCAAATAGGTCCTGGTCCCAAATTTGCATTCCTTTTCACAGCGAGTAGCAACCCGTAGGTACAGAATAGGACATCAGCAAAGGTTGCTTATGAACATAAGCCTCTAATGCTAATCAATGAGCAGAACCTACTACATCTCTACTGGAATAGCTTAATGATACTACCCAAGTCCCTCTCCAAATACCCCTTATTTCCTCAATTAACTACCCATGCGGGTGACTGTCTCCAACATATCTAATCGACAGTTGTAGAGCATCTATGGAATCAATATGTACACTTTACCCGAGCCTCTTTCCCAGCACATCTGTAAGCCTGTTAGTATACCCCACCGTTCAGCAATTGTGCTTGGATAAAACCAAAGATATGTATTAAACCCCACTGGCCAGTCACCATTGCTATTTCATCGCCACATGCGGCTTGACCCTGAACCGTACAAGCACGATCAGTATCAATTCGTACTTCATCCTCTTTTGGAGGGATCCAGATTTCAGAATCTGGTTGCATGGTGCTAATAATTGCTGTCCACATAAACCAGGCTTTGCTACTCTTTGATCAGAGGAGAATCACAACTTCACATTTTCAACTTAGATATGTGAAGTTGGTGAATTAGATGTGAAGTACCCCTACCAGACATCTACCTTTACATATATATATATATTTGGAACCTATAATATTGGTACTTTACATTCTACTTTTCAAGTTTACTTCAGATGATCTGATTTACTGAAGTTTTATGTCTTCGCCCACTTTTGTTAATGGATTTGGTAGACTTGAACATATGCAGTATGAATTTCCTGATATTGGGTTGCAGTTAATTTTCCCATGAATTTAAAAGCCATTATAGAGAACACACTAGTTTGGTTGCCTCTGCTGGTCAAATTGGGTCAGACTGGTTTCTTAAAAGTAAAAAAAAAAAAAAAAGAATTAGGGTCACGAAAGTTAGCAAGTTTGTCACATCACAAGAATTACTTTTTTTTTATTATGATATAATTATCTAGTATTAAGTACTACTGGGTTATATTTGAGTATTGTTATATCCAATTAAGAATAACTCTTTTAATGCGATTTTTTTTTTTATCCACAAGGTTTAAACCCTCAACCATACTTAAAGAGGAATCAAATCCCTTTAACTTGATCAAATCATTGTTGGTTTAAAACTTATTTTGTTGACGGTACAATGTATGGATAAAATTACAATACTCTAAAAGCAAAATTAAATTGGAAGTTTAAAGATTGAATAAAATAATAAGAATTAAAAGATAATGTTTCCAATAATATTATTATTTATTATTTATACAACATGCTCATGTATGCAACAAAAAGCATGATAATATAAAGACTAATACCGTACATGTTTTGTAATTTTATTTAAATTATTTGTATTGTTAACCATATCAAGCATTGTTGTGAAACATGCCTTATCAACAATTACATGTTAATTAATCTGCAGCGAACAGCTACCCTAATTTGTGGTTTTGGTGATTCACAGATGCCTCCATGAGGACCTTCGTTTTGTATTGGTATCCCTGCAAGACACATTCATATATAACAGGAAGTGATGAAAAGGAAATCAGAAATTTTTTGAAGTAGCAATTTATTTGAGTTAAGAAAGAGTGAGAAAGAGAAGGACTTTTTTTACAAAAAAAAAAAGAAGAAAAGTTCGGAAGTGTTAAGTCTTGGAAACTCATCAAGATTAGAGTTTTACAAACTCATTAGTGTAACTTAAAAAGCATTTATACATGTATTTACGAACTAATCATCAACCAAAATTTTACATTGGCAATGAGATTTGGACTTATGTCATTGTGAAATATGTGACTGATTTTTACCAATTAGACCAACTTTCATTGAGAAGAATCATGAACTCGGTGGGTTTTATCACAATTATTATGGGTTTAATGAAGATGTAACATTTTTTTTTGAAAAAAAAAGATGTGACCCATTTCTTTTATTCTTTTCGTCTTTTCACTTCAGTGATAGTTATTATTTTGATTTAGATTAATAGTTTGTTCATGATTTGCCAAAATATTAAATAACTGGTAAACATTAAATTCAGCTATAAATAAAGTTACCTTGTGTGTGCCATAAATAAAATCACAATAGGTGAATACGGAGGCGAAATTGCATTGACAATTTTCACCAACGAAATGATGGTAGTCATGGTATGGGGCACCTCCATAAAATGGTATGTATTTTGTGGGACTCCATGGGAATTCATAACTATCACAAGAAAATAAAATAATAAACAACAACAGCAAGCGCGAGCACAAAATTGAATTTACTAGTAGCATTCAAGTTTTCACAACTTCTGGATTGGTTAATTTTCTACATGAGTCAAAAGTCGACGTATGATCCTGTTTTACAAATTTAGAGGCTTTGGGTCTCATAAATCCCATGGATTGTATTGCTAACATCTTAAGCACATTACTATGTGGCAAAGATTGTATCCAGTATATTTTCAGTTCATAAAAAATTTCAAGAACAAAAAGCCAAAATGTTATAATTTCAGATGTACAAAGCATAATAGTTCAATTTTAGAAATGGAATGTTTTATAGGCATTTCCCAAAGACACATCAAAATTTATATATATATAATTTCTTTTTAAGAATTGAAAAACAGAAAGTTATGCGAAAAGAAATTTTCAAAAAAAAAATGTGAGTTTTATTCAGTTTCAGAAAACGTAGAAATATTTCATAAAATGAAATTCATTACCCGCTATGAGTCTCAATGGCTTCTAGCTGTCGCAAAACGAACCACAACCAATACGTAGCTATATGACACGGAACCAAAGTTGGGCCAAGAAAGGCGGGGAAGCCCAATAGCAAGATCTCAGCCCAGTGTGCATAAGGGGCGGCGAGCCCCATCGGTGCCTTGTATTCATGGTGGACCTTGTGGATCTTCTGGTAGAGCCATGGACTATGGAGTATCCGATGGATCCAGTAATTTGTGAAATCTTCTATTATAAAATACACCGATAATTGCAAGAATAGTTCCCACCCAGATGGCAATGAGAGATCTGTTCGGATCCCAAGCAACTGAGGAAAAGTCAAACATGGTTATTTGTATGGAGCCAAAAAAGAACATCGTTATTAGCAAAGGGAAGTTCATGGGATTCGAACAATAAATTCGAATTTGCGTCTATTGTAAAAAAAAAAAAAAGTCAAACTTGCAAGTATTTTGCAGCTAAAACACGGACGCATGTATTTTGCAGTGGATCCAATTTCTTTAACTAGATAACATGAAATACATACATACATACATATATATATATGTATCACCTCTAATTACCTGAATGGTAGGGTATGAAACGATCTGTAGAGGACCAACCGCCAGGATGAAAGTGTGCATGACATTCTTGTAACACTTGAACATACCCCAGAATGTGTTGGTCACCTTAGGTTGAACCTTGTATCTTTTCAGCTTCTTGTTGTTGCTAAGCTCAATAAAGACGTAAGGAAGAGAAGCCACAGAGTAAAAGAAGCACAAGAACACAATGTTATGACAATGAAGAACAAAATCCGACTTCTTGGCCGAGTATTTGAACCACAATCTCTCTGCAACTCTCAGCCCTCTCCCAACTGCTTCTTCTGCTTCTTCGATCGTCTTGTAGGGCATCATTGTATCTGATTTATGAAGATGAAAAGGGTTTAATTAATTAGGGTTTCTAGTGTGAACCTGAATCATCCAAGTAACATTTATGATATCTGATTGTGGAGTCTGTGTGTATACTACTCCGACAGATTCCTCATAATATACTGCGTACAAATGCTGCCGATTGAGACAAATAGCCTTTGATTTTGCATTCGTCTTTTGTCGGTGGACTCCTTCCAGAATATCAACCAACAGCATATTTCGATACAATTATATGTAAAGTTAATTATTGGCATCCTAAGAAACAATTTCGGGGAATTTCTCCAATTTTTAAATTAACAATCTAAATTTATCTTTTATTTTTCTCGTAAAAAAATGTCTTTCATTTACTACACTAATTTTTGTTGTCAACTACACTATTGAATTCAATATATTTTATTTAGTTCTACAAAAAATATTTTATTTAGACTTTGTTTAGAATAGAAGGAAAATAGGGGGAGGAGAATACTAGGACAAAAAATAAAAATAAACCTAGATAAATGAATATCTAAATTTCTTCTTATTTTCTCTCCAAATTTTTACTCTCCCTCTTATTTTCTTTTCATCCAAAGGAGGGTTACTTTTCATTTAAATTATCTATATTTGATTTAGACTCTTTATATTTTATTATTTAAACTCCCAACTACTTATTTTACGAGACAAGAGTAAATCCTAAATCCTCACAAACTTGAATTGGCTACCTTTTAAATATTTAAATTTTGCTAAAATATGTGAAGAAAAATTGGGGAAAAAAAAAGCACCGCATGGAAGTAAGAAAAAGTGTGAAAGGAAGATTGATTTTATTGAAAAATATATTTTATATTGATTGATGCGTGAACAACCAAATCCTTAAGATTTATAAAATTCTAAAATAGATGACTTAAAAAAAAGTCACATCATATTCAAATTACAAAATTATCTGCTTCCATGAAGTTCGGGTTTTGGAAACAACATAGGGAAGGAAAAAAAGAACAAGAGTTTTCACTGCATTGAAATCGACACTAAACCATAGAATAAGCTAGAGAATCCATCGCTGCTACAACTTCAAAATTGAGAAAGACAAAGGAAAGACATTGCTTATTATTATATGTCTGCAGATTCAGAAAATTATGCCGCTTTGGACAGCTCTTTCTCTTGTCAATAAAATATTTGAGTTAAAAGATGTAGATAAATATGATACTCCATAATGTAATACTAATACACAGCTTCTCTTAACTTTGGTGAACTTTACTAAAATTACATATACTGTCACCACCCGGATTTTCATTTTCCAAAACAAAAAATAAAATAAAATAAAGTTTCCACCAAAATTAAAAAAAAAATTTTGAAAAACCTTTTGAAAAAAAAAAGGACTACGGAACATAAAGAGTTTAGGATTCGATTGTATCATGAGAAAGGTATTAGGTACCGCATAATACCCATTCATAAAAACAGTCCCCTTAAATTGATTATACAAAATTTATATAGTCTTAAAATTATTTTAATTACCTTGATAAAATATACATAAAAAATAATTAAATAATAAAAAATGAGTTTATTTACAAAAGAGGACCTAACATGAGTTTTTACATTTAAACTACGTAGATTTTGATCCCTATAAAAGGGCATGTAAGCCCTATAATGGGTTAAAATTAGTTAGTGGACATGTGAGATTTTGGAAATCTCCGCCGTACCATATGTAGAATTCAATTTGTTATTTTTGAAAATTGAACTCTACATATTAATCTTGGTATACTTGATATTTGGGTTTATTATCAAGTAATAAATAAATAGCTAAATAATTTATATATAAGCTCTAAAAATCTTACATAAAATAACTTGAAAATATATTATAAAATTATATTTAAAGAAGTATTTTTATTTAAAATAGATGTAAAACTTTATCAAATTTAAGAACATTTTTATTATTTTGATTTCAAAAATGTTTTCCATAAAAAATGCATAATTTGATTAGTATATCAGTGGAGACACATTAAATTTATTAATCCAAATATCCATGGAGGTTCCAAAAACCACACTAGGCAAAAATTTAAAAATATATATTTAATGAGAAAATATCACATTATCATAATCACATGAGAGAATAAAAATAATGTAATCAATTAATTAACTATCATAATTATAAACCACATATAAGTTATCTCCTTTAAAGTTATACAATTTTAAAGAATAGAAATTTCAACCAAATTTAATAGTCTTGAAAGAGAAGATATAATCAACCAATATTACAATTTTCATAATTCTCATAATAGGCCAAACTCAAAGGAGAGAGGCAAGATATTATTTTTATACCAAAATTAAATAAATTCAAAAATAATAATGATAATAACCAAAAAAAAAGAAAAGCCTTCATAGATGTAACCAATACAATTGCCACGTATTCATGATAAGCCACTTCTAATCAAAGTTAATCTTGAAGTATCAAATTACTTACAGGGGCATGAGCAACTCATGGGCATCTCTTGGAATGATCTTTTTGTTTTATATAATAATAATAATGTCAAATAACTGTATCTCGTACGTACCTTCTGAGTAAGAAAATAATTTTATTGGCAATTTACAAAATCAAAGTAACAAAAGAAAGACCTCACAAAAAAAAAATCCCATGGAGATGAGTTTACTATGAACAAAAATGCCCCCTCTCACACAAAGATATTCAGAGGTGCAAGTAATTTTGTCTCTAAAATTTCACCAAAATATCATAATTTGGGAATCATAGAAATCTAGATATAAAGAGAAGAAAATAAAATAAAACATACATATTACAAACATATCTCCATTTATTGTGAGGTATTCATTGGTATGAATAAATAGTTCTATGGACCTCTTAAAACATCAAATTTAAGATTTATGGAATATTCAAGAAGAGAAGAAGATATATAATTACATTTGAAAAAAGTTCTACCCATTAGAAAACTTTAACTATGCAATTAAATAGAATGAAGGACAAGAAAATAAATTTTCTAGCTTAAGCCTTCTTAAAAAACCAACACTTTCTCGAACTTTGTCTTCTTTTTTTTTTTCCTTCTTCTCTCAATCACTCTCGTACCTACTCTCTCTTAATCTTTCGTTCTTTCTTTAATTCTTGTTAATAATTCTTTTTTTATCTTATCTCTATTTATAATGCAAAAAAGAAACCATTCAATTAATGCTTCAAAATCATAAATATTCCTTTTTATTATTTTTTCTTTGATGTTTATATTAAAATTGATTGATTTACCTTCTTTTTCTCATTATTACCTTGATATCAAATCTTAATTCTTAATTTTTCTTTTTCTTTTTATTTTATGGAAATGTAAAAAGGAGAAAATCATAACCCTTCAAGATATGGTAATCTTCGGGAGGTATTATTATTTTTTATTATTTTATCTTTTGAAAACCCTCCTTTTTTATTTCATATTTATAAAAAAATTATTATTTTTTATTTTTTTAAAAGGATCCGGATAAAATATGGTGTTCACATATACTATACATATTTTTATTTTAAAAAAAGTATAAGTTTTTCTTATTTTTTTGTTAGAATTATATAGATACTTTTCTTTTGTTCTCTAAATTTACACATATATTTTATGAAAAAAATGCACTCAAATATCTCTTAAATTACATATCAAATTATATAAACATTTCTTAAGTTCTGTCAAAAACCAACCACATTTGCATTGAATAGCAAGGAACAACATTTTTTAAGATAAGTCATGAATATTCAAGTCTTGAAAATAGAAAATGGAGAAAAAAATGCTGGAAGAGCTTTTTTCCAATTTGGAATCTAACACAACTTGAATTCAAATTAGTCAATAGTATTGAATATCAAATGATTTGTTAAAAAACACTCTTCTAATTTATTTTTATTTTGAGAAAAAGTGTTTATATAGATTTTAAGAACAATTTTATGGGAGCTCTTTATAGGTTTCCAAAATAAAGGTGATAGTTATATAATTTAAATAAAACATAAGGGAGTAAGTGTATTTAATCTTACTCTAATGTATAATTTTCCTTGTTCTTGCATATCAATATGGTGTCCAAATTACTCCATCCGTTCCAAAATATAAAAAGAAAATAACTAAATTATCAGAACCAAGAAAATAACCAGACATTTTAAATGTCACAAAAAAAAATTCTTTTTCCACATATGCCCTCATTTAATGTTTTCATTTAACTTTTATTTTAACTCATGTCTCATAATAATAAGTATACTTTAATTAGGGTAAAATTAGAAAAAAACATATTAATTTATTAGACAAAACTTATTTACTTCTTACATTTTGGAACAAAATATATTTAAAAGATCTCATCTATTTTGAAACAGAGAGTGCAGCTTTAACTAAGGGTAACATCCTTAAATAAGTGGTCCCATTGTCCTTACCACTAACTAGTGCTCTAGTGCTCGTGTAGTTTTCAGTTTTGTGAAAAATAAGTTAGAATAAGTACAATTTTTAAAAATGAAGTTTGGATAAAAATAATAAAGTTTGGCATGAACCCGTTTGGATAAAAGAGAGAAAAATAATGTTTACAAACCATAATTTGCTTTATAAAATGATAAACCAAATGGCACTAACAGTAAATCTGTGGTCACTCATCAAATCCGTGGTTCCATTGTCCATCCCGATAATTAACCTTCCTTATTTTAATTTTAATCAACGCTATTTTCTCCTAGGTGGTCCTTAATTTCCTAAGTGGTCCATAATTATTAATAGTTGCCCAAACATTATACTTCCTCCATCCCATTTTATTAATCATTGTAAAGTTTTTCACATAGACTAATAAACCTATTAAATGACCTGAATTAGAGTAAAATTTAATAGTATTTTACCAAAATATCCTTGAATTAAATACTAAAAAATAACTTATAGTCCACCTATCATTATTTTTAATGAAGGGTAAAATAGTAAAAAGAATAATTAATACTTTATTAATAATGTAAAATCATAGATAAATTGGGGTAGTTAAAATTTTTTAAAATGACAAATAAAATAAGACGAAGGGAGTATGTGCATGTGTATAAAAGAATCATTTCTTTGAAAAAAAAAAACACAAGAGTACATATTAAAAAATCATGAATTTAATACTCCATTTATCTTATATTATAAGAAGTTTTACAAAAATCATATATATTAGGAAAGATAATTAAAATTGATTGGGAGACTTGATTTTTACAAAAAATTATTGTGATTCTAAAAATTACTTTCATTCACATTAACAAAAACTTATAAAAGAGAGAGGAAATTTATAGAATGAATTTATGAAGGTATTCTTGATAAAAAACTTATAAATACTCCATTAAACTCTATAAAGTATATGATATTATAGAGGAAATTTAGAGAATGAATTTATGAAGGTATTCTTGAAAAAAAACTTATAAATACTCCATTAAACTCTATAAAGTATATGATATTATAGGATAAAAGAAAATTTGTAAAATATTTTATAATATGAGATATTGGGAGTAATGAGTAAGCACAAGAGATTAGGTGGTGGCAAAAAAAACATAATAGAGAGATTAGGTAGGATGGAAGTGTGGATGTGTTTATTTTATACCTATAAAATACCAACATTTTATGTGTTTTTCCCATAAAAATATTGAGTTTTAATATGTTTTTGGCATGATTTTATATAATTTAAATATATTTGCATCTCAGGAAAATTTTGGGAACTTTTGAGTACACTGACGACTCCATCCTACCCCAAGTAATTTCCTTATCTATGGGCGAGTGAGGAGGTCGAGAGGTTGCCAAGTTTCGTAGGGACCCGACGCTGGGTCAACTTAAATTACTCCAGCTGGTGCCGAGTGAAGAGTAGAGGAAGAATGAAATAATTGAGATTGAGCTGGTGCTGAGTGAACATGATTCCTTTCCATACGGTGTTGGGTGACGTCATTTAAGACGTCTGCCTTACCTGATCAACAAGCAATGCACGAAGTCTATAAATAAAGGGTATTATGACGCACAAAAGAGACAATAACTCATTCTAAAGCCCTAGAAAAGTTATTCTAAAGTCTCTAGAGCTTAGAGGGAGAATTTTGATGGCAAATCTAGATGAACTAAAGGCGTAGTAAGACTGAATCATTCTCTTCATCTACTGCTTCTCTTTCTTTAGTTTTTGTTCTAATGTTTTGGGGAATTATTATTGTTTTATTATTGAGAATGATGTTTTGGCATAACTAATTTTTCCAGTTAGGGGTAGAGATGTAGCTTAACTGGGATTGATTAAATTTTTACTCTGAGATTATTACTTTTGTTTTGCGATTTAATTCTTTCAATATATTTATGTTTAAGTATATCTATATCTTTTGTTCTTCCTTGAGAATTTTATGATCGGTCACCATAAGATTCATTCTGTGGGTAAACTTGATAAACTGAAAGGTGAAGAGTGAATCTAGATATAAAAAGTAGACATAAATAACAATTTTACAGATAGAATTAGGTGTTTAAGGTGACTTTAGTTATAGTTTCAAGGTTTAATTAGAAATTTTAGTTGCATGAGAGTAAATTGAAACCTAGTTGAATATAATCTAATTGACCAAGCGGTAATTAGGATAATTTAGAAATAACTGTCACTATAATTCTAAAAAGAGTCGATTTACTCACAAAAAAAAAATAAAAATAAAAAGAGTCAATTTAAGAGTAAGTTTTAGTTATCTCAGGAAGGTGAAACCCAATCTCTTAGCACTCTTAATGATTAAATTAAACTCAACATATTTGCTTTTCTATATTTATTTTACTTTAATCTTTCTTGACTTTTCACAAATTATTTTTCTTGACTAAAATTGATTAATTGAATGAGTCATAACCTCTTTTGGGTTTGACTTCGGAATACTCTGAACTTTTTATTACTATGATCGACTCTGTATACTTGTTGGATCCCAATCAAGATTTTGGCACTGTTGCCGAGGAGACTACGGATTTGCTGAATTGTTAATTTTAGGGCCTGTTTGACAGTATTTTTTATTTTCTTGTTCTCAAAACAGTTTTGTAAAACTATTTTCTAGAATAAGTTTTGAAAACAAGAAAACAAAAAAATCTGTTTGAATGATTGTTCTTAAAATTATAACTAGTGAGTAATAGATGAGTTATTCAAAATTTATAACTTTACCATTAATAAGGTGGGAGTTTTTCACTTTTTCTTTTATTTTCTAAAACAAAAACTACAAAACAACTTAAAGTTGTTCTGAGTTTTCTGCTTTTTTGTTTTTTTGTTTTCCATAACAGTTTATAAAAAATAGGTTTACCAAACCAAGTTTTTTTGTTTTTCTGTTTCCGAAAATAGAAAAACTGTTTCGGAAACACGAATCAAACAGGCCCTTAGTCTTTCTTTCCTCTCATTATTTTCTTGAATTTTTTATTTTTCTTTCTCATGTCATTGAGATCCAAAAGTCTCAATAGTGCTTTTGAATTGACTGCTATTAATCATGAAATTGAATATGCTTGCAAGGCAAACTGAGCTAGAAGAAGAGACATGGTGCAAAATGGTCATGAACAATGACAATCTTGATGGTGTCAATGATCAACTTGAAGACGGCCAAATAATCCCTCATGAAAATCCAATTGCTCAAAATCCCAATAATGCATTTTGAAGAGATGCAAATAAGCATGTAGTTTGTGATAGTCCATCATGCATTAGGCTATTTGATAATGCAATGAACTACGAGTTTAAGATAACTCACTACCACAATTTCATGGGTGAATAGGTGAAGATGCATTGGGTTTTCTAAAGAACTTCTATAATAGGATTGACCAACTTCCTGCTAATGGTCTGACTTCGAGGGAACATAAAATGAGGTGCTTCAACTTTTGTTTGAAGGATAATGCCCGACAATGGATCTTAAATCTACCAGAGAACTCTTTGACATCATGGAGAAAGATCTATGATGCATTTATTGCCAAGTTTTATTCCCCTTAGAGGATTGTAGATTTAAGGGATAAAATATATCTTTTTTAATAAATGGAGGGTGAGCCTTTTTATGAAGCATGAGATCGATTTAAGGATTAATTATATGAGTGTCTACACCATGGGTTCAATGATATGATAATTACTAAGCTGTTTTATAATGGTCAGTGTTTTGCCTCTTGGGATTTTGGTGGACATTGCTGCAAGAGATGGAAATTTGATAGCTGATGAGATGACGGATATTTATGACCAAGTGGCAACTCAGACCAAGAAAAAGGATGTATGAAGCAGGATAGTACTATAAATGAAATAACTCTTGCTTTGATGTGTTTGCACAGTTAGAAAAGTTAAATCAAGGCATTGACCTTCTTTTCTAACAATAGAACGATAATAACAGAACAATAATTCTAATCTTCCTAAAGAGTCATTCTCTGCATGTGATGGTTCAAGTCTACTACTAATACATGTGTGCATATGATTGAAGGGAATGCAGATGTTAATTATATGGGATCAAATGCTGAATGTCCACAACTAATGCAAAGGAAAAATGATCCCTATTTAAACACATATAATCATGGGTGGTAAAATCATCTAAACTTTTCCTGGAAAATCCACCAGCACCACCAGGATTTCAGCAACAGAAGACTTAAGCACTCCTTCAGTTACCTACACCATCCGCCGGAAAGACTCCTCGACTAGAAGATATGTTCTCCCAAATCTTAGCTGGTCAAGCATCTATTACCAAAAATCTGGATCAATTCAGGTATCAAAGGAGGAAGAGGAAGAAGGAAAGAAGAAAATGAAGGAGGAAGAGGAGGAAGATAAGTTCAAGGTATCAAAGGTAAGCTTTTCTTTCCAATCTCTCTAGTGTTTATTTCCCTCTTTTTTAGCATGTGTTGAGTTAGGGTTTGGAGCATTTTTCTGCCCTCTACCAAAGCCCTAACCCACGGCCAAGCATGAAAATGGAAGCAAGGGTTTATGTTTCATTTAGCTAATAATAAGGACAAGTTTAAGGGGTTGCATAATGTCTAAAATGCATACTTACGTGACTAAAGATTAAGTATTTCCATCATGGGTCTTGAGGGGGTATGTCTCAGCCAAATAAGTATCTTGGCCATAGGATTGGATTCTTAAGAAATTAATGTTTCCAACAAGTTTTAGGCATGCCAAATAGTTAAGAAGGTTAAACAATTAAAGGCTGAACTTGGTTTGCATAATGTCAAAGTTAAGAGTCCATTATGATTTAGGAACTCAATTGAATATATCAAGTTATTAAGAAAAGTTTGATGTTGTATATAGGCTCACAACAAACTTGAGAAGTAAAGCAAAGCAAGAGCAAAAACCAAAAGGAAGCCAAAGCTTAAAGCTCCAAGGTAGTCTCTTGCCTTACTTAATGTTATTGCATATGAATATTTTATATGTCATTATGATTTGTAAATGATTGCCATGTTACTATTATGGATATTTTTCTATGATTGCTGGCTATTTTATGTTAAGGACTAAACCTCGGGATACCAATTTACTAAGTCGCTATGCTACTAAATTTTTGTTAGACAACATGGAAGTTTTGATGTTTTAATGAAAGTATGTTATGTTTTATATGCTTCTAAATATTTTTGTAATAACATGATGTGATATGCAAGTTGGCTACTAAGATTCCCAAATCCTACCCCATAGTTAACCAATGATAGGGCCAAGTCATGGTAAAGGGAACCATGTGGAGCATAAGGAATAATGATGATAGAATCTTATTGAAAGCTGTTAATGTTCTTTTTGTATTGGTTGCTTTGGATGATTGTATAAATTCGAATATGCTTCCAAAAATTTAATAGTTTATATGTACGGGTAGATCTACGTCTCAGGAAGAAAATGATATTAGTTTGGTTATATTTGAATTTATACAATGGTATTTATGTATGTTTTGTTAAGATTGCTCTAGTGAATGTTATTTCTGACCTCTGATGGTTCATATTGATTTTCTGACCAGTAGGAGTAGAATAAATGTACATGATTTTAGAGACTTGGACAAAAGATTATTAAAATAGTAAAATGAACCCACAGCTTTATACAGTTTATTGAGTAAACTTTACTATTCATTTTCGCATCTGTATTTCTATTCAAAAACTGAACCTTAACTTTGAAAATTTATTTCTCTTAACATACAGAGTTATTTGGTGCATACTTAGCATTTTTGGAAAGCTATTATTATAAATGATTTTTGAAAAATCTCTATGCAATGAGTTGTAAATTAGCAAAAATAGTTTTATTCAATTTTGAAGTTTTGATTGATTTGAGTTTTTCAAGGACTTTTTTCATGCTTCAAAACCAAGTAGTTTTCATAGGGAATATTTCTAAATGTAAGATGTAACAATTTTCATATCCCCTACCAAGGTCTGTATTCATCATCCCATCTAAGCTCTAAGGTCCATGGTTCATAAAGGCTATAGGTGGTTTACAATCATCTTCCTTTGATCTGCATCACCATCATCCTCTGTAATCATCTATGTTTGATCAGATTCACAAAGGCGTGAAGCTCGATTCCTCTTCCCATTTCGATTTTTGGCCAGATCTATATTATTTGGTGCCTAAATCTTTTCCAATTGTTATATATTCTCTAATCTCAAAGATCTTTTTTTTTTTTCCTTATCTTTTTTTGAGATGTGGTTTTCTTTCTCATGGGTCGTTGTCTTTTCTGGATGTGTTTGATGTTTTTGGCCATCATTGTCTTGTGGCAACTGGGAAAAAATGAAGAAGAGGTGTGGCTTTTTTTTTTTAAATTAATTTAAGATTGGGCTATACTTGCTTGATCTGGTTCTTCCTGTCTCATTCAGGCCACTGGTTATCAAAGGCCATGGGACAAAACTCCTAGCCTGGTACCTTGTTTGGGCAGAACAACGGGTAGTGGTCCAACCCGTCCTGACCTTGCCCATGAACAGCCCTAGCTATTAAAGCTAATGGCTTTACCATTATTCATTCCTTTAAGAGCTTCTTTTACCTCTCCAACTTGAATCTTATAATAGAAAGTCAATTCCATTTGTCTTTCATGGATGGCTAATCTATCCATATCACTAGTCATTTCCAATCCATAATTGAAATGTTTATAAAAGTAACTTTACTATCTTCCTTTGATATCTTAATTTGTAACCAACACTTTTTCTTCTTCATCTTTAATACATCTTACTTAATTCAAATCTCTTGATTTTCTTTCCTTATTCTTGGTAATTTTGTATATTTTTCATTCATCATTATTTATTTCTAAAGCTTGGTAGAACTCTTTAAAAGCTTTGGATTATGCCTCACTTATTACTTTCTTAGTCTCCTTTTTAGTTATCCGATATCTTTTCCAATTTTCATTATTGTAACATAGATACAAGGCCTTGAAACACTCTATTTTATGTTTAACCTTCTCTTGCATATTCTAATTCTGTGTATAACCCAAGACTACTTTATAGATTTAGATCAAATTTAAAAATTAAAAATTTATAGAAATTATAAGGATTTATATATAGGGAAAAATTTGTCTTTTAATTCTTATAGTTTACTACTACTTTTGATTTGGTCCCTAATTTCTTTTTATTTTTCAAATCATTCCTTATACTTTTTAAAACGTTGAATTTTAATTCAATTAACTAACTCCATCTAAAATTTGTTGACATGGCTAACAAATTGCTCACATGGCATTTATATGAAAATACTCAAACACACTAGCATTACATGTCATTATATAGGGAAAAATTTGTCTTTTAATTCTTATAGTTTACTACTACTTTTGATTTGGTCCCTAATTTCTTTTTATTTTTCAAATCATTCCTTATACTTTTTAAAACGTTGAATTTTAATTCATATTAACTAACTCCATCTAAAATTTGTTGACATGGCTAACAAATTGCTCACATGGCATTTATATGAAAATACTCAAACACACTAGCATTACATGTCATTCCCTTCAAATATCAAATGAAATAGACAGCCAAGCACATATCATGTGTGCTCATCTTCCCCTTCCATTGCCAGAAATACAAAAGGACGTGAATCACTTTCTATGATACCCCTTCCTCTACTTGAAAAACGCATGGCTGCAGTTAATACGTAGGCTTTCTTCGCTATCTTTGTGACCATTATTGAGGGCAAACTATAGGTCAGGGCTACTCTTAAGGACTATTCAACATTGCATTTATTTTCAAGGTTGCTAGTTACTTGCCTCCATTCACATGTCCCCACCACCATATCCTATGAGAGAGAGAGAGAGAGATCAATATATGGAGATGAGAAGATAGGATCATAATGGGTTGAACTCAATTAAAGTGGGCACAGGGAGTGGGACATTGTATGTATGTGTGTAGAGCTGCTAAAACGGGCTGCAGCCTGCAGGCTAGCCCGCTAAAAGTGGCGGGGCGGGCTGGAAAAATCAAGAGGCTTCATAATGGGTGGAAAAATTTGAGCCCACCCCGCTAGCCTGCTAAAAAAAACGGGCCAGCCCGCGGTATAGCGGGCTGGCCCATTTTTTTTTGTCCTTCATGTGTTAATGGTTAACAGGTTAAGTGGACGACCTTACCTTTTGTCAGAGTCATCACGTGAAGAACCTAGACCGATGAAAAAAAAAGTGAGCCACTGAATGAAGTCTGAAATCGTGAAGAACCACGCGCGTCCGTCAGTCAGTCTGCACTCCCTTGACTCTTCTCTTCCTGAAACATGAATTTGCAAATCCCACTTGGCCCATCGGCAATCCATTCACTGCTATGTCCATAACTTCACCGTCTGTCTGCTCCTGTGGTCTCTTTCGTGAGTGGCCGAGTGCCTAGTCAGTGAGTCCTGACTCTTGACTTCGTTCCCTCTGCAGCTCCGCTCAGTCTCAGTCTCGGTCTAACGGTCTCATCATTAGTAGCTTGGGTCTCACACTCTCACTTGACTTCGGTCTCATTTGTGACTCGCGAGTGCCGAGTCCTAGGGTCGTAGTCTCTCTCTCACAGTCACAGATCTGAGATCCCTTCTCGTACGGGTACAACTCGCGTCCGGTGTTGTTGTCTTCCACCACTTGTTCGGTGTTCTTATCTTCAGTCCCTCGCCCATGCGGCCAATCGAGCTTGATTACTGATTTGCTATTCAACGTCCTCAGTCTCAATCTCTCCTCTCTGCTCTAGCTCTGCAACAATAGCACCACACCTGTAATGATAAGTTTCTTTTTGGTATTCTCCATTTTCTCACGGATTCCTTTTGGTATTCTCCATTTTGTTGCTAAAATCTATGGACTATGATTGATGCCTTGGACTTAATATTTACAGATTTACTATGTAGGCTAGTTGGACTAGAACAAATATTATGTTGTTATAATGGTGTATTATTTTTGTTTCTTGTAGATTAAAATATGTCTAATGGTAGTTCTTTGCATAATCAAGAATCTAAAAGGAGTAAAACTTGCACATCTGATTGTTGGAATTATTTCACTAAAGCTGGACATAATGCTAAGGGACAAGAAGTAGCAAAATGTAATGGTTGTGGAAGAAAATATGTAGCAGGTGGTAAATCACATGGTACTTCACATCTCAATCGTCATATAAAAGTATGTCCAGCTCTCACAAAATTTCATGATGTTGGTGTGTTGTTGATGGACCATGAAGGAAATGTGAGGTCTAGGAAAATTGATCAAATGCGTATACGGGAGGCCATTTCAATGGCTATAATTGCACATGATCTTCCTTATTCTTTTGTTCAATATAAATGGATTAGAGAACTCCATGCATTGTTGAATCCTGATGTTAAGCATATTAGTAGGCAAACCGCTGTGACAGATGTGTTGAACTTGTATTTGAGTCAAAAGGAAAAGTTGAAACAGATTTTGTCAAAGATTCCTGGTAGAATATGCTTAACATTTGATTGTTGGACTGCGGTAACTTCTGAAGGATATCTTTGCCTAACTGCTCATTTTGTTGATGAAACTTGGAAACTTAATAGCAAAATTCTTGCTTTCTGTAAGATGGAGCCTCCACATTCAGGGATTGAATTATCAAAGAAGGTGTATGATTGCTTAATAGATTGGAGGATTGAGAAAAAAAGTGTTTTCAATTACTTTGGACAATGCATCGGCCAATGACAATATGCAAGATATTTTGAAGGAGAAGTTGAGTTTGCATAATAACTTAATATGCAATGGGGAATTTTTTCATGTTCGGTGTTGTGCTCACATCTTAAACCTTATAGTTCAAGATGGCTTAAAGATAACTAGTGATGCTTTGCAGAAAATTCGAGACAGCATTAAATATGTGAAATCATCAGATGCAAGAATGATTAGTTTCAAAGAATGTGTTGATGAAGTAGACGGCATTGATACCTCAATGGGCTTATGGTTAGATGTACCAACTAGATGGAATTCCACCTATGCAATGCTTGAAAGTGGAATTAGATATCGTCGTGCATTTTCTACTTTGTCTTTAAATGATAGACATTACAAGTTTTGCCCATCACATGCAGAGTGGAGGAGAGCAGAGCTAATGTGCAATTTCTTAGAGCCATTTGATGTTATTACAAACTTGATTTCTAGGTCATCTTATCATATTTCTAATATGTATTTCAGTCAAATTTCCAAAATTGAGTTGCTGTTGAAAGAAAACATGGATAATGATGATGATGATATTCAAAAAATGGCTCAAAGAATGAAAGGAAAATTTGACAAGTATTGGAGTGACTACAACATGATACTTGCACTTGCAAGTGTTCTTGATCCTCGAATGAAGTTTGCAATGATAGAATATTCTTATTCATTACTTGACCCTAACTCTGAGACTTGCCAAGATAAAGTTGAAGCAATTAAGAGCAAGTTATATTATATTTATGGTCAATATAGAGATGTGAGTACTTCATCTTCATCTAATGATATTGGTGTTGGACGGGGAACAAGTTCAAGTTTTTCAAAAGTATCAATTCATCCCACCTATGGTGCAAGGAATGATACTATGGTTAAGAAAGATGGCTCCAAAACTTTCACTAAAGCTCTTGGTGTAAGTTTCAAATTATTTAAGACTTAACATTTTTATTTTTCTTCTTTTTATCTTCTAATTGGTACTTTATAATTATAATTATTTTTTATGATATCGGGCTATATTAATTTTAGGAGCAGAGGTACTCCCATTGCAAAGTCTGAATTGGATTATTATTTGGAAGAAGCACCACTTGAGCCTCAATTATTTCCAGAATTAGATGTCTTGAATTTTTGGAAGACTAATAAAGATCGATTTCCTATTCTTTCAAGGATGGCATGTGATATTCTTAGTATTCCAATCACCACTGTGGCTAGTGAATCGGCCTTTAGCATTGGCTCACGTGTTCTCACAAAATATCGATCTTCACTTCTTCCAGATAATGTTCAAGCGCTTATTTGTACTCGTAGTTGGTTGCTTGGATTTGAAACTAATGGTAATATATTTATATTGTCATCTTATTTATCTTACATATTCATATATATTTATCGAAAGCATAAGCATTCAAGATTACCAAATAATATTTAATAATATGTATCTTTACTTTTTGTTTGCTTCAGATGATGATGGAGAGAATGATGATGATTTGAAGATTGATATTCATCCAGATCAAGAAGCTTCAAATGTGATATCTGATGAATGAATTGGATGGTCATTTGTGTTATTATGTATCAAGACTTGATGTTGCTTTGGATTTGGTCATTTGGATATTTGGTCTTATAATTTTAGTTATTATATATTAATATATCATGGTTAAGACTTTAAGTATCAATAGGTAAAAAAATTTCATAGATATTGTCAATTAATTTATGATAGTAAATAGGAAGTTGATAGTTTAACCAAATAGGAAGGAAAAAAAAATGGGCTGACCCGTTTGGCCCGCTAGCCTGTGTATAGCGGGGTGGGCTGAGGATTTCCCGGCCCGCCCTTATGGGTCCCCTAGCCCGCCCCGCCCCGCCCCGCCAAAAAATGGGCCAATGGCGGGCCGGCCCGTTTACGGCGGACTAACCCATTTTAGCAGCTCTAGTGTGTTACAAACACATACTGCAATACTCCTCTGATCTTTTTTTTTATTAGTCATTCTGGAAGTTTTTTTGTGGTTTTGAATATCGGTCACTTTTCATAAATTTTTGGAGTATTAATTATATTATTTCTAAAATGTCCTTATCTAAGAGTAAAAGAGAGAGTGTAAATTATTTAAATTTATGGTATTTATTATGGGTAAAAATGGAAATTACGTTAATTTTAAGACAATTTTAATAATATAACCAACTTTTCTTGATTTCGGTAAGTTAAATGAAATTGAATTATACTTCTTCTAACTAAATCACGCGGATTAAGAATTGGAATTAAAACTAATTAACTACCTTAATTTCTCCAAAAATCCCAATATTTTTTCAAAATTACCCTTATTTAATATCTCTCTTTCTCTTTAGATACATTAAATAGGGGCATTTTTTTGAAAATGTATAATAAATACTACCTCGTATATTATAAATGGTCTTATATTTAGGATCAGGATAAAAGATCCTATATATAAGATTGAAGATAGTATTAAAGATTAGAGAGAGTATAAATAATTGGATTCTACATGCTTATATCCGTTGAAGGTGATTTTTAAACTGAGTGTAGCTTTAATTAAAGGCAACATCGTTAAATCTGTGGTCCCTAATTAAAACAGTGGTCCCATTGTCCTTACCACTAATTAATAGTAAGTCAGTGGTCCCTCATTAAATCGGTGGCTCCATTGTCCGTCCCACTAATTAATCTTCCTTATCTTGATCAACGCTATTTTCTCCTAGGTGGTCCTTAATTTCGTGGGTGGTCGATAATCATTAAGAGTTGCCCAAACATTATATGTGCATGTGTATAAAAGAATCATTTCTTTTGGGAACAAAAAATACAAAAGAGTCAGTATTAAAAAATCACGAATTTAATCCTACCCGTCTTATATTATAAGAGCTTTTACAAAAATCAAATATATTAGGAAAGATAATTAAAATTGATTGGGAGTCTTGATTTTTACAAAATATTATTATGATTCTTAAAACGACTTTTATTCATATTAATAAAAACTTATAAAAGAGAGAGGATATTTATAGAATAAATTTATGAAGATATTCTTAAAAAAAAACTCATAAACTCTATTAAACTCTATAAAATATCTTATATTATGGAATAAAAGAAAATTTATAAAATATAATGGATGGAGTAATGAGTAAGCACAAGAAATCAGGTGGTGAAAAAAATAATATAGAGAGAGTAGGTAAGATGGAGTGTGGTGGTGCAAAATAAATAAAAAAAAATAGAGAGATTAGGTAAGATGGGGGGTGTATGCCACCCACCTTGGTCATGTGGCAAGAAAATTATTTTTTTTCTAATTTTTTAAACTTAAAAATTATAGATAATATAAACTATGTCTTGTAGAAGTCATGTAATTATATATCTGTATACTATTATCTTATTTTACATTTTTTTATATTATATAATTGTATGATTGGAAAGATGTTATTTTTATAGTGTAATATTTAAATTGAAGAAAAAATAAAAATAATATAATTTTATAGTTGCATAATTATAAAATATTTTATTTCTAAACTTAAATATTGAATAAAAAAAGGTGGGAGGAGGCAACCCCAGTTTTGACAGAAAATGTATCCTCTGCTGCTGCAGCAGCAGATGATCTGGACCATCCAAAAAAATTTTGGACCATCCAGATTTTTTATATAATTTTTTTAAAATTTAGAAAAAAATAAAAAATAAAAATAATTTCTCAACAGTAAAATTTAAAAAAAATAATATTTAATGATAAAAATTAAAAAAAATATAAAATAAAATTTTAAGTACTGCTGTTTTGATAACAGCAAAGAAATCAGGTCCGTTTTCGCAGGAGAGAGACCTTGCCCCAATTAGGTATGTAATGGCGGTGGTGGCCAAAGTTGCTGATATGACCTTTTTTTTCTTTTCTCGCCAGCTGCAGATATGACTTTCATGTCAAGTTAGAGTACGGATAGTCCGATACGATAATAATTGGTGTAGATATGGGGATAGTTTGTATTGGATATATATATATATATATATAAAAGGTCATGTTTATCCAGCAAAACATATTACACAAGGCTATTTATGTTTCTCTACATAACTTAAATAATGTGTGTCACATATATTACTTTTCAAATCAAGTAGAAGAAAAAAAAACTTTTCATATATCAATAATGAAGTTAGTTAATATCATTTATTGTGATAAAACATATTATTTTTTTTTAAATTATCCTCAATTAATAGTCTTTTTCTTTTATTAGATTAATAAATGCTCAATGATTTGATGAAGGGTATTTTGGAAATATCACATTTATTGTTAAAAAATTTTATAATTTTTTATCTTATATTTTGGATAAACACCACCAAAATTTACTTATATTTTGATTTTAAAATTTTGATAAATAATTCTGTTCTTAAAAAAATTAGAGAAATTATATGATGATTGATAAGTTAAACTATAGGCTCGTTTAATAATTTTGCCAGACTAGCATGTTTGACACTATTGATTACATCAATTTTTCTTCCCCCAAAATTTTCTTGTGAATGGATAGAATGAATTTTAATAGAACCATGCGATCTATATGGATCAGTTGAAGTGGGCATATCCGGAGGTATCCTAAAGTGTGATGTTTTCATTCGTCAAATATAAATAGTGTAACAAATTGTGCCACGTGTCCGAGCTACATTAAATGCCAACTTCACTAATTCGAACGGTGTGTTGCGTAATATTGGAATGATGTAGAAGAATCTGGGCTATTGATGATAAATGTTTCAGATTAAAAACAGAATGACAATCCATTAGCGGAAAAAATTGGAGGCATTATATATGGACAAGTGGACGGGAAAATTCTGGAGACAATGGACGAAGGAAAAAAAAGAAGAAGAAAGAATTAAAGCTTGATATGAATATTTTGAATCAAAATTTTGCTCCCTGATGAATTTTTCTTAATTTTTGTACAGATTTACGAATGAGAAAATCTCATAATTTTCTATATGTGAAAAAATGTGTGTATAAATAAATTTATGTTTAAAAAATTATATCTTTAATCACAAAAAATATTTTTATTATAAAATTGTTAAAATAAATAACAACATATATATTTTTATTGTAAATTGTCTTTATGTGATCCATTCAAAAACCAACAATATAGATGAAACTTAATATTGTCAGAACCGAACCGGATATTGAATTAGACAGGGCACTGGTTCATGGTTTGATAGTTTAACCATTATCTAATCAGAGTTGAACTGGTAGTAATTAAAATAATATATTTTAAACAAATAATATAAATTTAAAAAAAATTTATGATTTAATTAAAATCTTAAACTAAATAATAATGAATTATTAATATATTATTCATTACAAATAAGTTATTAATTAGTCTTATAATTTAATATTTAAATCTAAATAAGTTAATATTAATTAATAATTATATTTTGAGTTCAAAATAATTAACTAATAATATGTTATTATATTAATTGTTAAAAAATTTATAATTTTTAATAATTATATATATCATAATAATACTTACATTTTATGATGCTACTGCTTGCGGAAATCCATATTTATCCATCTCGAACAAGACACAGATCCAATGATGACGCATGCCTCTAACTCTCCTTGAACACATGTAATAATAAGAGATGAGTCTAAAACTACAATTCCTAAATGGTGCATTTCTAAAATGTACCTAAATCCTAACCTGTCACCACCAAAAAACCAAAACATGACATAATAGTGACCACATTCTTCTTTGGTGTTCCCCAAAAAACAAATCCCTATTTTACCTTAATTTATTGTAAAAACAATTTCAAGTCTTATATTTTCTGTATAAAAACAACATTAGCTTTTAGTCTTATTTCACTAAATGAGGTCGACTACATAGATTATAAATTACTATTGGACTTTATAAAAATCAAAGAGATCCCACCTTATTATTGGAGATTGTACCATAGGCTAATCATTGAATTATGAACACTGTATTTCATTATTAAAAAAAGAAGGTGTAACACCTCCTTTATAGGCTCATTTTCCACGTATTTAATCATTCTAAAGTCTATTTATATCATAGTAGGATCTTGAATCACAATAAATGCCATAACAAAATTTTTCCAACTTTGGCACTATTCATTTAATCTAATTTATTTATTCCGATTAAACTTTGAAAATTCATAACTAAATCAATAAAAATCGTATGTATGTGATTCAAGTCTCTATGCATAGCTTAAAACATTATTTACACGGGAAAAATATCAATCAGAGCAATCACTTGACCAATTTGTATAGTAAATTTCATGAATTTCTACTATTCATATGGTCAATTTCAGAAATTCCAGTCTTCTGAGCTAACTTTGAAAATTCACTATAAATTTTACACTCATCCTGTTTGAGTGATCTTTAGACCACATGAAAGCTCTTTCTATCTAGTTTTTAAACATAGATAACATTCATACTTTATACATTAAAAAGCACATATTGTAGCACATTCATTTGGTAGTGGTCAAAAATGACCATTTGTATCATTATACTTAAAATACAAAAATTGTAAGATATTTACATGACCACAATTCATCTTCATATCATGCCACACCTTTGCTAGAACTTAAAGGAATATTAAAATCTTGAAGAAACTCATTTATCCTCACATTTACCAATTTATGCAACAGATCAAAGCTCATGGCCGATGCTATAAATATCACGTTAATGGCCAAAGTCTTTCTCCTTTCCTTTCTCTTCCTTGGTGGACTTGCCATTGTTGCTACCTATTCATGGTTAATATTTGGGAGGGTGAGATTCAAAGAACCTCAGTATTTAGCACCCAACATGCCATCACATCATCACATTAAACATAAAAATATCAAGATAAGACATTTTGCATACCTTAACACATTTTGAATGCATTATCACATTTGCGTCATATGAATTCATAAAATTTTCGGCAGAGTTTCGTTTTGACAAATGGACATCCCGGGGTCTCAATGCCGCTCCAACAACTCAGCCAATACACACAAATCATCTCAAAACATCATTGCGATCATATGACAAGGCATACAACACATTGAAACAAACATGATAACATAATGCTAGTATGGGAAATTAACTACCTTATGATGCTCCCTTGCTTTCCAAACTTGGTCCACCACTTTTTGAGCTTTCTACAACCTTCTTGAACCTATCCACATCATCATTGAACCAATTTAGCCATTGATTTTTCGGAATTACACAATACTTTATACACTAAAACCCAAAATTTTCACATAGCTTTCCTTTGGTCTTTCTTTGTACAACATACTTGTTCTTAAGGTTTTGGACCATGGGGAATCCATTTTTTAGGTCAAAATCATGAAATTCCAACTCTAAATACCTCCCCTGTTCTGGCCGAAATTATCTCATAGTGATTAAAAAAAATTTCCTTCAAATCACTTCAAACCATCCATGGATTCGTGCTAATATTGTCTAGTCTATGCTTTCCCTTAAGTTTCATGGTCCAAAACTCATTCCTATGCTAAAACCCAATTTGGCCAAAACCCTAAGGTGTAAAGGAAGAAAACTAAACCATAAATCATGCTTTGAAAACCATGGATAGTAAGCTTAGGGCAGTAACATAAAAGCTTACCGATTTGTGTTTCAATTTTGCTTTGACTCCTCTTCCTTTTCTTCCTCTTTTTCTCCTTCCTTTTCTTGCGTTTTCTTCCTCTGGTTTAGCTACTGGTTCACGCGTGAAAATGAAGAAGAAAGAAGGCAATTAAATGACTTAATTGGGTGGTTACTAATATGGTTAATCATGGTTAATTACAAAAGTAACCATGATTACTTTTTGGTCTCCTTCTTCAAGAAGTTTGCCTTCAAAAATCATTAAATAATTTGGATAATTGGCTGCAGCAAATCACGCATGAGAGAGAGAAAAATGTGTCCAAAAATTGTCCAATTTTCCTGATCCAGATATATCTCAATTAGGATACTTTTTAATCGTACCGATAAAATCGTCTTTACAGTAATTTATCATTTTTGGGATACAGGACTATTCTAATTTTATTTTTATATTTCCATAATTATCTTGTCTCAAATGGTATTTGTGTATGACCCATATCCAGACCCGGTTTCTTTTAACCATCGGTAGGGCCCACAGTTTACTTTATCGGTTTACTATTACTTTTAGACACTCGGCACTGATTATTTCTTTATTCTTGAACATTAACCCTCAGTGCCATATACCATTGGACTTCTCTCATCGAGAGCTTTGTTTTGACAGTAATTTTTCATATTTACAGAATTGCCCTTGACCCGGGATTAAATTATAATTTCTAAAACTTTCAGGTCATTAGGTGTAATTTTTTCAAGACTTTTTATTTCTTTCTCCATGTACATTTCAATGCTTTTGGGACGTGGATGTCATTTTCATAATTTTTTGGAGGTAAAAATATAATTTTCTCATTTTTTCATTAACCGGGAAAAATAATCTCTTTGCCCTTTTTTATGTAAAACGGTGTCTGTCCGTTTTTGCATATTTTAACTTTTTGGGATGTTACAGAAGGTGTTTTTCTTTTTATTACATTATTATATTGTTTGCATGTTTTTTTTTTATAATAATATCCTTGGAAAAATCATTTTATCCTAAATGTCTCTAGTTAATCATTTTTGTGAGAACAATAATGAATTAAGGTTAGTATGATTTTGATTGATTATTATGTGTATTAATTATATAATTATGTGTATTAATTATATATGAAGATATGAATCAAAATCGTAAGAACCTATTAGGGAACAAGCATTGAATCGACCTGTCATTAGATAGTTACATGGATCAAGTCATAAGCTTATCTCATATATATAACCGTGTCATTGAACCCTCAAACTTAAGATCATCATCGCTTCCTATATGGGAATACTATACTTTGACATAGTCAAAAGTCACCTTTAATCGAAAGATTATAAAGGTTATAATCGAGTATAGTGGAATTCATGTAGAGGAAGATGAATAGTTAAGATGGAATTTGTCTCTCTAATTAATGGAAAGAAATATCTAGGCTCTTTGATGAGTGAGATTGAGAAATGCATGGGCGTGCCCGAATGAAAGAGTTTCCATTTGTTCTGTTAGTTTGCTTGGTGATCGAGAAAGTGATGGTTGAGTAAGATGAGAATAATATTTTCATGCCTCATACTTGACCTATATATTGTGAGACAAAAGGGATATGATAATGTTATATGATAGGTTGCATCGGATCACCAATCTCATATGATTTAATTAGTCACAACGTCTTGCTCGAGGTTACTTATGACTTGTGGATCTAATAGTGTCATTGGCCCATTGGTAAAATTATATGAGTTGCAGAATCGCATATAAGAATAGACTAACTCAAGCTAGAATGCCCATATTCATTGAATCTAATATGTGTTTAAATTCAATAAATTTAACGTTCAATTTAGGATATATGAATTTTATAAATAAATGTATATATATATATGTTTGATATATTATATATTTGATATATTAAATATTTCAAAAAATTTATATATAACATTTAAATCAATTTAAATGAGAGTTTTAAATTTAATTCTATGTGATAGATTTAAATTTAAACTAATAATTTGAATTTGATTTATATTTGATTTTGTATTTAAATTAAATGGTTAGTTTAGATTTAATCTATTAGATAGATTTAAATTTAAACTAATCTATCCAATTGGCATTTGATTTAACTTAAATATTTGATTTAAATTAATCAAATAATAAACTTTATCTACATATTGATACAAATTAGGGTTATTAGATACAAAATCAAGAGAAAGTCTCTACTTACCCTATAGATAGAGTGACCACACACTTAGAGAGAGAAAGTGTATAGACGAACAGAGAGAACGTACGGATGCATAGAGAGAGTGTACGGACATTTACAAATAGAGGTGCTAGAACACCGTTCGAGTTGGACTTACCGTTCGTGTGGATACCAATAGAGAGAGCTGAACAAACGTGTCAGTTCTTGGGATTTGATAGTAGGAGAAGAACTTGAAATGATATGCACCAAAGGTAAAATTTTTTTTCTACATCTCAATTTAAACCATATTGATGGATCCATGGTAGGAATCTTAATGTTGTTATCTGCTACACGTGTACCAAGTTTCCAACACTTATAACCTCGACCCAATGTTCTTCTTGATCTCCTTTTATGCCTTTGTATAGTGCTAAAATCAATTCTCTTCTAGTAATTTTTTGGTACATATCCAAACAACCTTAATTGATTTTCTACTATTTTCTCCTTAATAAGTGTTACTTCATCATATGACACTGCATGGTCGCACGCAAGAATGGACCAATTCAAGATAGAATGCCTAGATTCATTGAATCTATTATGTGGTTAAATTCAATAAATTTAATGTTCAATTTAGGGTTTATGAATTTTATAAATAAATGTATATATATTTGGTATATATATTTTATAAATTTTGAAATACATATATATGTTTGATATATTATATATATTTGATATATTAAATATTTCAAAATATATATATATAACATTTAAATCAATTTAAATGAGTTAGTTTTAAATTTAATTCTATGTGATAGATTTATATTTAAACTAATAATTTAAATTTGATTTAGATTTGATTCTGGATTTAAATTAAATAGTTAGTTTATATTTAATCTATTAGATAGATTTAAATTTAAACTAATCTATCTAATTAGCATTTGATTTAATTTAAATATTTGATTTAAATTAATCAAATAATAAACTCTATCTATATATTAATACAAATTAGGGTTATTAGATACAAAATCAAGAAAGAGTCTCCATTCACCCTAAAGATAGAGCAGCCATACACTTAGAGAGAGAAAGTGTACAGATAAACAGAGAGAACGTACGGATGCACAGAGAGAGTGTATGGACATTTGCAAACAGAGGTGCTTGCACGCTGTTTGAGTTGGACTCACCATTCGTGTATATATTAGTAGATGGAGCTAATCAGACGTGTCAATTCTTAGGGTTTGATGGTAGGAGAAAAACCTGAAAAGACACAGACCAAAGGTAAAATTCTTCTTCTACATCTCACTTTAAACCGCATTGAAGGATCCATGGTAGGAATCTCGGTGTTGTTATCCGTTGCGCGTGTACCGAGTTTCCAACACTTATAACCTTAACCCTGTGTTCTTCTTGATCTCCTTTTACACCTTTGTATAGTGCTAAAATCAATTCTCCTTGTGAACATCCCATTTTGTCCGGGCATTTCAAAACAAAAATAATAATAATAAAAAATAGTGATAATAAAATAAAATAAAATAGAATAAAAAATAAATAACAATAAAAAAGAAACAAAAAACAGAAACAACAAAAAATAATAATATATATAAAAAAAGAAGGTGAAAATAAAAAAAAATGAAAAATGAAAAATGATGAAATAAAAAAAAAATGAAAGCCTAGGATACCACGAGCCCAATTGGGGGCTCGTGGACCTGGGCCACCAAATTGCCATGCCCTAAGGCTAGGGCAGAGGCAACCAAAGAAAGAAAGGAGCAGGGAGCAGAGGATGCGGCTGAGAAAGGGACGCAAGAACTGAAAAGGGAGGCAGAGAAAGAAAAGCTGTAGGAGACCAGAGATTGAAAAGACTGAAGAAAAGAAACTGACGGAGAAGCGTGAAGCAGAGGGAGAAGAGAAACCGAGGGAGCCGCCGACCAAAAGAAAGAAAAGCAGTCTGGGCGAAGAAGCAGAGGCAGGCCGAGGAAGAAAAAGCAGAGGGAGCAACTGTGAAGACAGGAAAAGTGGCTGCGAAAACAGAGGGAGCCAAGGAGACATGCACGAAAGGGCAAACCGAAGACCACACGCTCAGATTTTCTGCTCCATTCAGCCGCGGGAATTTTATAAAAGGGGCGGAGAGCAAGAGCAAAAGGGGGGATCTTCAGGAAAGAGAGAGGGACCTGAGGCTGAGAGGAAAGCTGGGGCATTTTCTGGGGAACCAGAGAAGACCAGAGCACCCAAAAAAACAGAGGGGGTGGAGTCGAGCACGAGGGAACAAAAAAAATGGGAGGATCTTTGGGAGCCAGGAGAGACCGAGGAACTGAGGGGAGACGAAGAGCACACAAAGCTGCAAGTAACTGAGACTCGAGAACAAAACAGGGGAATCTTCAAGAAAGAGAGAGGGACCCAAGGCCGAGAGGAAAGCCGGGGCATTTTCTGGGGAACCAGAGAAGACCAGAGCAGCCAAAAAAATAGAGGGGGTGGAGTTGAGCACGAGGAAGGAAAAAAAATGGGAGGATCTTTGGGAGTCAAGAGAGACCGAGGAACTGAGGGGAGATGAAGAGCACACAAAGCTACGAGTAACTGAGACTCGAGAACAAAATAGGGGGATCTTCCGGAAAAAGAGAGGGACCGGAGATCGAGAATTTGAAGCTGGAAAGGGGAGGAACTTGGAGACCGTAAGCAACCAAAACCTGAGAGACCGAGGGACTGAAACCGAGTAGTAGAGATTCTGGACTTGGTAATTCTTGTTCCAATTGTGTCTTCCTTTTCGATTAACACTCACTGTTCCCTAGTTTCTCCAACATGGTTCTGAGTTGTGGGATCCTGAATTTAGATTGTTCATGCTTTTGTTGATTTTGTTCGAGCTTGTTTACTGGGGGTATTTGTTCTGTTAGCCTTGCTTGGGTCTCTGTTAATTGCCAATTGGTTGGGTTCTCCAGCTACATACTAAACTGGTTTAGAAAAATACCGCTAGAGTTATTCATTGTGGAAATCCCATGAATGCTTTGCCATCCCTAACTCGATGATTCTGTGATTATTGGATGTTTTACTGCTAGAGCATTATGCGGGGATGGAAATTTAAGCTTTGAAGGACCCTTTGTTTGTTTTGATTGTGAATTTTATGCTGTTAGAAAAGGGCCTGAGCTTTGGGAAATTGTCTTAATATTTGGACTGGTTTTCTTAAGGGCCAGAGTTAGAAAGTGGCTTTAATATCTTTGACTTGTTTTTTTGAGGCCTCAGGGCCTAGGAATTTGCTTTAATATTTTTTGACATATTTTCTCATGGGCCCGGGCTTGGAATTTGCTTTAATATTTTAACATGTTTTCTTATGGGCTTGGGTTTGGGAAATTGTTTCAGTACTTTGGTCTGTTTTCTTATGGATCTGGGCTGGAGAAATTGTTTTAATACTCTGGTCTGTTTTCTTATAGATTTGGGCTTGGGAAGTTGTTAGGAGTATTTGGGGCTGTTTTCTTATGAGCCTAACATTACGAAATTTGTTGGCCCAAACATGAATCATGTATGTGGGTTGTTCCATCTTGGTTGATTCGTGGTTAAATTCGCAACTTCACTGTCCACTACACGCTTTATTGTTCGTAGAGCAAACTTAAGCACTCTTATCCGGTTGTCCTTTGGGTTATAATTTTTCATATGTTATTGTTTTCTAAAAAGTAAATGAAATAATAAAAGAAAATACTTTTAAGTGGGAATATCTAGGGTTGTTCACGAAGGTTTCTAGGGTTTTCGCAGACCCCTAAAATAATCACACCGTATGAGCCTACGGGGCTACGCGAGTGTATTATAAAAATATATTTATAATTGGTCCCAATGACCTTTTCTTTCAAAATATCATTTTCTCATAAAAAGTAAATAAGAAAATAAAATAATAAAATAAATAAATAAATAAATAAATAATTAGCTCATATAACTACACCACGTGAGTTTTTGGAACCTACACAGGTATTTAAGTTTACTGAATTATCACGTGAGATTGTGAATCCACGTAAATATATCAGTTAAATGACTCTTTTTAAGAAAATAATTATATTTCAACTTCTGCAGGTAATTAAGGAACTGATTTATCGGGCATGGCTGTGAGTCTGCAATGATGGATTGGTTTTCTTTTTAAAAAAAAAAATCTCAAAAGTACAAAAATATGTTATTTCAAAAATCAAAAATCAAAGAAAAACAAAAAAATATTTTCAAGAATAAGAGTAAGTAAACAAAATTAAATTATCTTTTGCAAATTAAAACACACCAACTCAATCTCAGAAAATGGTTTTGTTTGCAAAAAGGTAAATTATTTTCAATCAACTTTCTCTTATTACAAAAATATTAATAAAAAATATTCACCAATAGACACGCATTTCTAGTCCCGAATTACGTGGACTTTGATTCCTATCACAGGGTACGGAGGCCCCAGGCTCTAATCCTGGGTCAAATTTGCCTTTGTAAGTAAAATAAATATTTTCTGATTTCTTTGGTGTTTTTTCCTTAATTTAATAAATTTTTTTCAATTTATTTTCTTAATTCATTTTCCTCATTTTGCTTAAATATCCTCAATCCTAATTTAATTTATTTCCTTTATTTTATTTTTCAATTTATTTTCTTAAATTTCTTTTTCCTCATTTTTTTTCTCTAAACCCCCTTAATTTCTAAGTTAAATTATTTTATTCTATTGTCCGAATTTTGCAAATCTTCTTAAATTCTTCTCTATCCTTATTCTTGCATGTGAATAACAAAAGGAAAACTAAAATATTTTTAAAACCATATTAATTTACACAATTAATGTAAGGTAACTGTTCTTAAGAATGAGTGTTGTGGGGTGCCTAACACCTTCTCCACACACAATCAACTCCCGAATCCAACTCTGATTACGCAGACTATCCTTTTTCTCTTCAATTCGGTTTCCCAAGATTTTTCCTTAAAATTTTGGTGGCGACTCCTCACAAGTCGGTTTTCATGCGAAAACCAGATTTGTTCTCTTTTTCCTTTCGTCGCATTTTTTCAAGTGCGACACTCCTCACTAGCTCAGTGAATTTTTTGTACATATCAAAACAACCTTAATTGATTTTCTACTATTTTCTCCTCCATAGGTGCTACTTCAACTTTTCTTTTTATACAATCATTTTGTATCTCAGACTTTTCTTAATAATCATATATCCATCTTAACATTCTCATCTTTTCTACCTCATTTTATACTCTTGTTATTCCTTCAAAGTTCAACATTCATTACCATAAAGTATCGCTAGTCTTATAGTAGTTTGATAGAAATTTCGTTTAAACTTGATAAGTACTTTGTTGTTACAACTACCTCTTGAAGCTTTTCTTTACTTTAACCACCCAGTTTGTAACTTATACATAACATCTCCATCAATTTTACTATCACATCGTAATATCAACCCCAAATATCTAAACTTTGATGCTTGTGGTATGACTTGATCTCCAATTTTTATCTCTAAATTATTTATAACTTGTCTCCAATTTTTATCTCTAAATTATTTCTTACTTGTCTCTTGACTCTTTAATTAAAACTATATAACTTGCAAAGTGTATGCATTTAGGAATTTCCTCTTGTATATCTTAATCAAAATATCTAAAACTAAATCAAACAAGTATGAAATCTAGGACAATCCTTGGTGTAAACCTATCAACAACAACAACAACATTAATCTTATCCCACAATGTAAACCTATCATTATAGAAAAATCATTTATGTCACCTCTAGAAGTTTTCACATTTATTGTTGCCCCATCATATATATCATTAGTTGAATATAAGCCACATGAACACATTTCTTCTTCAAGGCTTTCGATAGCACATCTTTTTGTATTCTATCGCAGGTTTTTTTTTCCAAATTAATGAAAACCATGTACATATTTCTTTCTTTACTCTATTATCTTTCCATCTAGCTCCTTAAGAGATAAATAATCTCTGTTGTAGATCATCCTAGCCTAAATTCAAATTGATTCTCTAAAATATAAGCCTCATTTCTTAATCTATGCTCAATCATCATTTCTTATAATTTCATAGTGTGACTTATAAGTTTTATTCCTTAGCAATTTGCACAGTTCTAAATATCTCTCTAGTTTTTGTATATAGGTATTAAAGTGCTTTTTCTCAATTTCTTTGGGATTTTCCTGGATCTCAACATCTCTTCAAATAGCTTAGTAATCCACCAAATAACCGTCTCCCCTAAACTTTTCCACACTTCAATAGGAATATTATTGGGGCCAATGACTTTACCATTATTCATTTCTTTAAGAGCTTCTGTTACATCTCCAACTTGAATCTTATGATAGAAATTAGTCAAATTCTATTCATCTTTCATGGATGGTTAATTACTATATCACTAGTCATTCCCAATCCAATATTGAACCGCTTATAAATGTAACTCCCCCATCGTTCTTTGATATTTTGATATGTAACCAATGCTTTTCTTTCTTCATCCTTAATACATCTTACTTAGTTCAAATCTCAGATTTTTTTTCCTTATTCTTGGCAATTTTTTATATTCTTTAGTCACCATTCTTCATTTTTAAATCTTGGTAGAACTCTTTAAATGCTTTGGATTATGCCTTACTCATTGTTTTTTTAGTCTTCTTTCTAGCTATCCGATGTCTTTTCCAATTTTCATCATTGTAACACAAATGTAAGGTCTTGAAACACTTTGTTTTGTGTTTAACGTTCTCCTACACACTCTAATTTTATTACCAAGATTCTTGATCTCTAGGTTTAACCCAAGACTACTTTATAGATTTATATCAAATTAAAAATTAAAAATTTATAGAAATTATAAGGATTTATATAGAGGGAAAAATGCATCTTTTAATCCCTATAGTTTACAACTACTTTTGATCTGGTCCCTAATTTTTTTTATTTTTCAAATCATTCCTTATACTTTTTAAAACGTTGAATTTTAATTCATATTAACTAACTCCATCTAAAATTTGTTGACATGGCTAACAAATTGCTCACATGGCATTTATATGAAAATACTCAAACACGCTAGCATTATATGTCATTCCCTTCAAATATCAAATGAAATAGACAGCCAAGCACATATCATGTGTGCTCATCTTCCCCTTCCACTGCCAGAAATACAGAAGGACGTGAATCACTTTCTATGATACCCCTTCCTCTACTTGAAAAACCCATGGCTGTAGCCAATACATAGGCTTTCTTTGCTGTCTTTGTGACCATTATTGAGGGCAAACTATAGGCCAGGTGTAACACCTTACTTTTAGACTCATTTCCCATGAATTAGACTCATTTTAAGTCTGATTATACTTGATCCTAAGCTTGAATCACATAAAAATGAAAATTAGAATTTCCAAAATTTTCAGCAACTGTTCATATGGTAGTTTCCACTTTACTGACTGAACTTTAAAAATTCATAACTAATTCTAGAAAAATCATTTCATAGTGATTCAAGTCTCTAAAATAGATAAAAACCTTATATACATGAAAAAAATATGAAACAGAGAATTATATTGACCAATTTATACAGTTTATTTCTCAAATATTTACTGTACACTTGGTCATTTTCTCTTCCTCAGGATTTTGTCCTTATCTTTAAAATTTCATATCTCACTCTACCCTGAGTCAAATTATACATTCTTTATGTCATATGAAAGCCCTGTGAGTATACTTTCTAGAAATATTTTTATTGTATATTTATTCAACTTATACAGGGCATGATATTAACTTAACTATTATGGGTCAAAACACTACCTCTACTGGAACAGTTTTAGGAGAAATTACATAACTCCTTCTTTATAGCTCCAAATGGTTTCAAACCAGTAGCATTCGTTTCTTAAGACTTGGAGATTTCCATAAATACAAATCACTGAATTTTTGGAGCTATGCACGATTTTATAGTGCCTTTTGAAAAATCTAGTGTTCACAGTATAAGTTCCAGTTTTTCCAATACTGTCTAGTTTTGAATCCTAACTTCAAAATTTCATTATAAATCATACACTTGTCCAATTTAGGTGTTCTTTAGCTCTATGAAAATCTTGTTCTATCTACTTTATGGGAATGTATAACACTTATATAGGACACTCTGTTTCAAATAGAACTCCCCTGCACAAATCAATACCGGTCATCTTGTTCATAATTATGCCATAACTCATATACTAAACTTCATAAACCTCATGCATCAACATTTATTGTTCCAAATCCACACATATCATCATAAGATGACTTTAAGGAACACAATCATGTATAATTACTGAATTTCATCTCATACATACATGATACATATTTTCTCAACTTAGCATTATAACTTGCAAACAACATTATGCTTCATCCTCTTGCTTCTTTCTCCTTGGTACTCTTGACCCCTTGTTACCATAGCTTGGGCCTAAACATGATGATCATTTGGAAGGGTGAGATTCAAAGAATCTCAGTAGTTATATCCAATCATGCATTCACATCATCATATCATTTCATAAAATCATCAATGAAAATCATAACTTCATATTATGCCATATAATTCCATAAAAATTTTGGCATGGTAACACTTTGTAAAATGGACATCCTAGGGTCATAAAACCCTTCAAACATTTATCCAACAATGAAAATACATCATAAAGCATTCAAACAATTATATGGCATAGTCATATTATCATGAAAATAAAGTATGATAACATTAAGCATAACAAGGAAAATAACTACTTTCTTACTTTCCAATGATCTCCAAACTTTGTGGACACTTCCATTGATCTTAAAAAACTTCTTGAAACCCTATAGCATCATGAAATAATACCATGAGCCACTGATTCATTAAGCTCAATCATAAAGTGGCATACTTGATCTAAAAATTCCATTTTGCTTTCCCTTGAGCTTTTCTTGTACAACATACTTGTATCTACCTATTTTGGACCCAAGGAATCCATTTTTGGGGTCAAAATCATGGAATTCTATTTCTATTTCAAACCCTAAATAGGCAAAAAATTCACAAAAATGTAGAAAAATATCTACCCGATTAATTTGCAATCTAATGGCATAATCTTGTTGCTTAAAACCTATACATCCTTTTTTATGATTTGGTTTTTCCATGGCTTCACTTTCTCTCTCCTCTCTCCCTCTAGCAAGAAATTTTCAGAGGTAAAACAAAGAGAAATGCTCCATGAAGCTTCACAAAACTTAGACATAACCAAGATAGTAACCTTAGAAGCTTACCTTGGAAGTTTGGAACCAAACCAAGTCCTATAGCCTTCTCTTTTTTCCTTCTCTTTTCCACGTTTTCTCTCCTCTTCTTGCTGCAATTTCAGACGTGTTTAAGGCTGAGAAAGATGGGTTTTGTGGCTAACTAAAGTGTTTAAGAGATTTAAGTCATAAAAAGTAACTTTAGTTACTTTAATGTATTAACTTAAGTTACTTTATTTTAATAAAGCTTTAGTAAAAATTCCCTTTGTGTCCCAAACTGCTGATCATACGTAGCTCACTTCCTTTTTTGGCCAAAAATTGCATCATAACTTTAATGGACCAAAATACCCTTTATCGAATAAATTTACCCGTACCGATTAAGTATTTTTGCCAAAATTGTCATTAAATTGGTACAGGATTATCCAATAATTACTTTTGATCCAAAATCATTATCTAGACCCAAAATATATTTTATTAAGATCCAATTATTGTCCTTAAATCAGTACTGTCTTTTCCTGCAGTCTAAATGACCTTTATCGGGTAAAATATTAATATTAAACCCTTATTACCCAATAAATATTATTTTGACCTTAATAAATTTCATACTATATTTCATTGGGTCTAACTCATTGAAAGCTTCATTTTGACTAAAATTTTTCATATTTACAAAAATGCCCTTGACCCGGGGCTAATTTATAATTCTTGAAACTTTCGGGTCCTTAGGTGTAATTTTCCCCAAACTTCTTTCCCATTCACTTAAGATTTTTACTATATCCCACAAGTTTGATCCGAACATTTGTAAAGTTTTAGTACATTCCATAGGTTTCAGTAGACACTTGTGAAGTTACTCTCTCATACCCTTACAAGATGTGTAAATCTCTTAGTATTTTTCATACTAAGATTCTACTCAGAAATTTGTAGAAAAGAGTGATTATATAATGGAAACTCTCTTATGAAGTAGATAATACATTGAAAGTTTACTTTAATAAGGTAGGTTTTGCATTGAATGTTGATACAGAAAAATTTTATAAATTGTAGCAGCATTTTGACATAAACTCACTTAAAAATCATTACCCATAAGTTCAAATGAGATTCTATTTATAGATTTATGCTTCAACTATTCATTAGACATAAGTTCTAGCCATTACTCTGCAAAAAAAGCCATTCAACAATCACATTAAATACGTATGACATATCAAAATTCAAATTTTGAGGTTCAATAGACGAATTTTGTAGAGTTAATATACTTATGTGTTTAACATTAAATTTCAAAAATTTGTCTCTCATAGAATGAAATTCTAATTTTAAGTTTATCAAAGTTAACCCATGTTAGTTTATGAGAATTTTCATATTGTAAGTGCGTTTATTGAAGTTTGAATAGTTGTCTCAAGTTTTCACAGTGCACTTCGAAATTCAAATTTTAGAAGCTGAAATTCATCTACTAGTGGCATGTTCAACATGATACAAAAGCTCTCTCTTTGAAATTCGACTTTTAAAATGCAAAGTTCATCTATCAGAGGCATTGTAACACCTTACTTTTAGACTTATTTCCCATGAATTAGACTCCTTTTAAGTCTAATTATACTTGATTCTAAACTTGAATCACATAAGAATGAAAATTAGAATTTCAAAAATTTTTTGTTACTATTCATATGGTAGTTTCCACTTTGCTGACTGAACTTTGAAAATTCATAACTAATTCTAAGAAAATCATTTCATAGTGATTCAAGTCTTTAACAATAGATAAAAACCTTATTTACATGGAAAAAATATGAAACTGAGCAATTACTTGATCAATTTATACAGTTTATTCCTTAAACATTTACAGTATATTTAGTCATTTTCTCTTCCTCAGGATTTTGGCCTTATATTTAAAAATTCATATCTCACTCTACCATGAGCCAAATCAAACATTATTTATGTCATATTAAATCCCTGTGAGTCTATTTATATAAATATTTTTTTTCTACATTTATTCAACTTACACAGGACATGGTGTTAACTTAAATCATAAAGGGTCAGAATTCCACTTTTGCTGGAACAGTTTTGGGAAAACCTCCATATCTCCTATCATATAGCTCCAATTACCTCCAAATCAGTGGCATATGAAACTGAAAACATAGACATTTCCATAAATATAAACCACTGAATTTTTAGAGCTTTGTACGATTTTATATAAGCTTTTGAATTTTCTAGTACTTACTTTTCAGTTTTCAGTTTTCCCATTCTTGCCCTGTTCTGAACCCTGAATTAGAAAATTCACCATTAATTGTACACAACTCCAAATGGGGTGAATTAGGTGTCATATTAAAGCTGGATATGCCCTCTATCTGGTATAAAAATATCATAAACTTATCCTCACATTAAATATAGAACAAGGGCGAATGAAACAGACATGTTGGGAAAATGCCCTGTTTCAGTCTACATTGCAATTTCCTTGCCAAAACCCTTGCAAATGAACTCATTTTGGCATGTAACTTGGTAGAATATAACTTCATATCCCAACATACAGAACTGTAAATTTTCATACATTTTCTACAAAATTAACATATTATTCACTATTTTATAATTTCATACAAAACAAGGCACAAATAACCATTCACCCTATAACACAATGGCTTGTAACATCATTTCCTTCTTCATGCCTTTTGCTCCTTCCTTAACTCTTTTACATTGGTTCTCCCTAGCATGGTTAGTCATTGAAGGGGGTTAGATTCAAAGAATCTCAGTAGCATTATCCAGTCACACACATATATCATCACATTTCACATAGATTATCAAGCAAACTCATCAATTCATATAATTCCATAACAATTTTATGAAAATTTCGGCAGAGTTTCACTTTGTAAATGGGGCATTCCGGGACTTCAAACCCCTTTAAACAACTCATCCAACAATCAATGGACATCACAAAATATTAATCATGGCATCAAACAAGTCATAGAGTTCACAAACATTCATAAGACAATGTAATGCATAGAATGGAAATATGCTACCTTTATGTATTCCCTTCCTTTCCAAACTTTGTGCACCTATTCTTTGGCTTGCTTAAGCTTCCTTGAACCTATACATATCATCATTTAATCCATTTAGCCACTGATTTTCGGAATTATACAATGCCATGCACACTAAACCCTAACTTTTTCACTTAGTGTTCCTTTGATCTTTCCTTGTACAACACACTTGTTCTTAAGATTTTGGACCATGGGGAATCCATTTTTGGGTTCAAAATCATGAAATTCCCTTTCCTTTTCAAACACTAAATAGGCAGAAATTTTCAGAAAAATGTAGAAAAAAAACTACCCGATCAATTTGAAATCAAATGCCATATTCTTAATCCTTGAAGCCTATACATCACTTTTCATGGATCACTTTCTTCATGGCTTCATTTTCTCTCTCTACTCTCTCTCTAGGCTGAAACTTTCAGAGGTGAAAGAGGAGAAAATACTCCATAAAATACCACAATACTCAAGTATGTACAAGGTAGTGACCATAGAAAACTACTTTAGAAGTTTGAGGGCCAAACTTTTCTTATTTCTCTTGCTTCTTGGCTTCAATTTCTTTTCGTGCTTCTCTCCTCTTCTTGCTGCAGTTCCAGACGTGATGAAGGCTGAAGATGATGGGTTTTGTGGATAACTAAGATGATTAAGAGGTTTAAGTCATAAAAAGTAACTTTAGTTACTTTAATGTATTAACTCAAGTTACTTTATTTTAATAAAGCTTTAGTAAAATTTCTCTGTGTCCCAAACTGCTGATCATACGTGGCTCAATTCCTTTTTTGATCAAAAATTGCATCATAACTTTAATGGACCAAAATACCCTTTACCGATTAAATTTACCCGTACCGATTAAGTATTTTTGCCAAAATTGTCATTAAATTGGTACATGATTATCCAACCATTACTTTTGGTCCAAAATAATTATCTAGACCCAAAATATATTTTAGCAAGGTCCAATCATTGTCCTTGGATCAATACTGCCTTTTCTTGCAGTCTAAACTGACTTTTATCGGGTAAAATATTAATATTAGACCATAATTACCCAATAAATATTATTTTGACCTTACTAAATTTCATAATATATTTCATTGGGTCTAACTCATTGAGAGCTTCATTTTGACTAAAATTTTTCATATTTACAAAAATGCCCTTGACCCCGGGCAAATTTACAATTTTTGAAATTTTCGGGTCTTTAGGTGTAATTTTCCCCAAGACATTTCTCATACTCCTTCACCGTAATTTTTATGACTTTAAGGATTTCCTTTTCATAATTCTTTGGAGGCAAAAATATAATTTCTCATTTTTCCATCAAACCGGGAAAAATAACTTCTTTGCCCTTCTTTGCACTTAACGGTGTCTCTCTGTTTTTTCCAATTCCTCATACATTTTATCATATCAACATTTATTTCTTGAGGTTTAAATTCAATTTTCATATTTTTCTTCAAATATGGGAAATGATTGTTTTGCCCTTGAACCGGGTCAAAATATGATTATTCATTCTTTTGGGCATTTTCTTGTAATTTTACCCAAAGACCAATTTTTTTATTATTTCCTTTTCACTATTCACAATAACTTCAAATTGGTCTATCTCTTAACCTGGACCTTCCGGGAATGCAATACTTATACCATTACACTCAGCTTGGAGCGGGTTTTCATTCAAGTGGTATATTGTATATTTTTTGGGGTAAGTTCTGGAATTAATTTCTACTAAGATCTTATGGAAAAGAAATTCCAATTAAGGACCAAACATAATTTTTCCTAAAAATTAAATGAGAAATTAATTCCTTCTAAAGTCCGATTATATATAGCCTTTTCGTTTCACTTCGTTTCTCATCTTTTATTCATTCTATAGCATCCCATAAAAGTTGGGATATTACAGGCATGCCCTAACAAGACTCACAAGTTCTCATTTTGAAATCTGCACTTTAAAGTCCAAAGTTCGTTTGTCAGAGGAAGTGACTTTGAACTTACCTTGAACTTCACCAACATTCAAATTTTGACTAAGTTTCATACAATTTTCACACTTTCACTAATGATACTTAGCCTGAAATTTAAATTTTAGAACTGAAATTCGTTTGTAAGAAATAAAACCTTTGTAACTTCGAATTTCACTAAGTAAGGTTCAAATTTTGCATAAAATAAACATTAGTTAAACACAAAATTTGTCTGTTAGCCAGTATTTCTCAATTCTAACATATGCTAATATCATATTTACTTGATCTAACTCATTTAAAACATTTGGTAACAAGATTAAATAAATTTCAAAGAACCTCAAGACCTAAGTGAAAATAAAATATACCTAATAGCTGGGTCTTCAAAAGTTGAACTCTACTTTCACCTGGTCATTCCCATTCTTGATATGCTTCCTTCTGATCTTCCATTCTTTGAGCATTCTTTCTCTTCTTTTTCTTTGAGTGAGACACGGTATTGATTTTTAGTTCTTTATTCCAATGCTCACTCTTCTTATTTGGACAATCTACACTTAATGTATTAGACTTACAAATCAAGTAGTTAGTTCAATATATATATCCAACTTGTATTGTAAACCATTAGAGCACATTTGATATATCAGTACATAGCATGATATATGCATTATAAACATAGTTAAATACAAGATAATACATATTTTACTTTTTTAAGGAATAATATATATACTATACAAATATGATGCATTTGTTCATTATTACTTTACATTTATCATCATCAAAACTTATATTATATTAAACCTAAGAAATTGTAAAGTGGAAGCTTATAAGGTATGTTAGTGTTACCTTCAAATTTGCTGAAAATGGTGGTGTTTAATTAGTATATAATATAGTGACTGAATTTTAATAGTTATAGTGTGATTAAGTTCTAACAAGCCCATGGAACTTTAGTTATGAAGTTGTTATATTGTTGATTTTTCTTTAGAACTCAATCATTATTAGTTTATTAATTAGAAGTAATTTGATGATTTGGGACTTGATTGCTGCCGTGATTGATTTATATTTTTTATAATTTTCTACTTTTTGTATGAAGAGAGAGCTTAAGGACTATGATACTCTCATTTTTAGGCCGTTATACTGTTAGTTTTTCTTTAAAAATTAGTCAATGGTTGTATGGGTGGTCTATGGCTAAATCTTGTATTGCTATAGTCCACTGAAATAGTAATAGTCCTTATATTTAAAGATAGCTTCGCTCTGGGATTTCTTTAGTCCATATATGCTTTATTTGAATAGATATTTTTTATAATTTATTATTTATTTTCTAATGTGTAACTTATGTGCTTGATCTTTATTACAGGTAAATATGGGTTGTTCTTCGGCTAAGAAGCAAAGTTTTATGCTGAAGAAGATAAATAAGTCGCTTATATTTGTTAGTTAGGCTGGCTTCCCAAGAGGGGGGTGAATTGGGAAGATTAACAATTTTCTGCAAAATATCAAAGAGGTGAAGAATGCAATATATGATGGTAAAATAGAGTATAAATAAATAATAGTGAAAGTAGCAGAAAAGTCACCACTTGAGATTTTCCACTATTCTACAAGAATTCAGTGGGCTTCTTGCAAATGCCATAGTACAACTTGTGTGCTCTGTTCTCTAGAGCTTCTCTCAATCCCTTTCTGCACTTTCACAAAGTGCTTCCTAATCCCTTGTAATATCCCCTCACAAGAAAATCTATCTTCCAGATGAAGATTAGATTATTTACAAAGATTAAACTCTCTTAATCAGAGTAAATATGAAAGTTGAAGTACAGACTATTGAAGTGTGAGAGTATAAAGCTTTGAGTAAATGATTTAGCAGAGTTTCAGTATATACAAAGTTAAAATTATTTTTCACAACTTTAAATGTTGTTATATTTATAGATTTAGGTCTCAAATATCCGTTAGAGACAAAATCTATCTGTTGGAAAAGTTATCCAACGGTTACTCTGAAAAACTATCCGTTAACCAACTGTATTTAATACTTCTGACATACTGAAATTTGAATTTTGATTGGTCAACAGATAAATTTCATAGATACCGAAGGTTAACAGTTTCAACGTTGAAAGCCCGAAGTTCGTCTGTCATGAAGTGAAATTCAAATTTTGATATTTTGGAAATGATTCTAAGTAGTGACATACGAATTTTCAAGTAGAAAGTTTTTCTGTTAAGTGTGAACAGTGTTTTCAATTTGCTACAGTACCTTCAAAATTCAAATTTTGGAACCCCAAAATTCGTCTGTTTGTAGCAGGCTCAAAAAGCACAGTAGTTCATTTACTTCGGAATTCAAATTTTCAAAGAGTGAAGTTCGTCTGTCAGAGAGACCTCTTTTCAGACTTACTTTAACATTTGAATTTATAAACACTATCATTCGTATGTCAACATATCATTGTAACAGACTCACAACCTTAGCTTCTAAAATTTGAATTTTCATGTTCAAAGTTCGTCTGTTAGTGAGCAATTTTGAAACTCAATATAATCTTGATTTCAGATGAACTTTGACATTATTTCAAACGGATTTCTTTAGTTTTCATAAGTTACATTTTGTCTGAAATTTGAATTTTCAAAACTCAAAGTTCGTCTGTTTCCAAAAGCTTCTTTCATATACTTATGAAAATTCGAATTTTGGAAAATCAAAATTCATCTGTCAGAGAAGCATCTCTTCAGACTTATTCAGTTTTAACTCGAAATTTGAATTTCCAAAGCTAAAGTTCGAATTTCCAACATGACAGTTCAATATAAACCTTTCAAACTTTGTCTGTTGGTGGGTGTTTTTCAAATATTCCATGATTTAACATAGAATCAAGGTTTTAAAACTTCTTTCCACCAAATCAAAGCCTTGTACTCAAAATAAAACAAGACTAAACATTCTACAACAAACTTTGCACAGATTTCTCCAGGATTTCTTCACTTGAACTCTTTGAGCACATTTGATATCTTTATTCCAAGCTCTTGAGAGTTGATTTGAAATCATCAAAACTTCTTGATTCAACAATATTGACATTATAAGGTGAGATAGAGTAGCATCATCGTGGCATGACTATACCTAAAGAGGTTACATGAGCAAGGGATGTTGGAAAGAAATTTCATATGGAGTTGAATTACAAGGGCCATACAGTGGGAGGGGTTGGAATAAAGTTGAATAGCTACATTGGGGTAGATGCCAAGATGAAGATCCTGATCTCCCATCCAAAGTGGAGTGATTGGAGGAAAGTCCCTTAGCCTGTGAAAGACTTAGTTTTTGATGACGTAGTGGTAAGTAACATAATTTCCTATTTCACTATGATTTATCATTTTACCATAAGTTTCCATTTCACTATAATTTGTTATTCTCACCATATACTTTGTCATTTTGTGTTGCACTTAGTTTTTGATGTTGATGGTTGACATAGGCATTATAAACTTCAGAAGGCTGGAATTTCACTGTGAAATTTCCCATATATATTGACCAAGTTCTTCATGAAAAATGATCAAGGCAATATCATTTCATATTCGCCTGCACTTTTTGATATCTACGTGAAGCAAGAGCACTAGGATCTTTTTATTGGTGTACGTCAAGAGCAGAGCTTCAAATAAAAAAGTAAGAAAAAAAGCCAAAGTACAAAGAGTCAGAAGTACCCCTACAGAGCCAACTGTTTGGGATACTCCAAAGTCGAGAGGAACATTGTAAGTATTTGTATATGTCTTTAGTTGTATGAATATCTTTTCTATATAAATACTTATATATCCATTATTTATGTCAATGTGTAATTGAAGAAAGAGAGATCAAGCAGACAAATACCCTTTCATGGTGGTCTGAATCTAGGAAAAACAAAGATGAGCTAATAAAAATGATATTATCCAAGAAGTTTGCGTCAAGATAGCAAATACTTATTTTTCAATAATTTCTTGTCCATTTCTTGTCTTAAGCACTTGTTTTTTTGTCTTTATACGACACTCTTATACAAGCAATGCTTGCTCATAGGGAAAGCTCAAGGCTGGATGTTCTTAGCAAAGCATTGGGGCAACTTAACCACCCTGGTTATGTTAGAAGTGAAGGGTTTGGTGTCACTTCATTATTTTTTGGGACCAAATACTGTTACTTAGACTTATTTGCAGCTAGAGTTGCCGAATTGGAGGCATAGGAGAGGAACAAAGACAAAATCAAGCTTCATTAGAGAGACAATTGACTCAGATCTAGATGTTTATGAAACAATCTGAGGAGAATCAGCAGACCTGAACCAGCCCTAGTGTCATGGACAATTGCACACTACCTTTTGAGCAGCTCCCAAAGGTAATTGCTTTCTTTATTAACTAAGTTTATATATAGTTAATTTCTCCATAGATATTAATGCTTCCCGATTGGTATAGGGACAACATTGTCTACTATGATTGGATGCCCCAAATCGATGTGTGGTTGTTGAAGGATGTGTAAAAAGAAGAGATAGGGTCCACAATGTTCCTTTACCTACAAAACACATGAGAGTATTGGTCAACTTGCCTACTAAGGAGAATGCATAATTGCCTACTCCTACAAAGAAGGCAGCCACGGTAGGACAAGCAATAGGTGTTATGTCGCACAACCTACTCATTACTTTAGCTCCACCAAAACAAGTATGTCAATTAGCACTTCATTAATTATAATTTGATGTTATGTGCATCCATGTTCATGCTAGGTTGACCAACTTTGTTTCCTAGTCCAAGGGAAAGTTCAGTGTTCCAGTGTTGAATCAGTCCAAGGAGTCAGTTGCTGCACCAAGGAAGGGACTATCCAAACCTCATGCTTCAAAGGCAAGTGCTAATTAGACCTTGCTTGCCAACATAGTGAAGTTGAAGCTAAATATATTAGACATACTAGAAGTCCCATTTGACTCGAGGATCTTCAATAAGGAAGTATCCAAAGCGATCACCTAAGATGTGATTGGTGACATTGTGGGTCATCAATGGCTTGAGGTACAAAATGTAACCACATACATCACGTATGAAAATTATAACAAATTTGCTTTCCACTTGACTACATTTCATTTCCTTATATGATATTAATGAATTAATCTTTTCATTATTTTCAATTATTTGTATGAAAAGTTGACAGTCCCTACTAAGCTCATAGATAGATTTGCCTTTATCCACCCCCAAGACATCTTGGCTTTTAGAGTTGGCTTGATGCCCCAGCATAAAATCTTTGAATAGTCATGAGATGTTGCCAATGCAATGAGGGAGGATGAAGGTGATGAGATGTTATATTTGACACCATATTAGCAAGGGTGAGTTAATTATCGCTAAACTTTTGAATTATGTCTTATTTCATGTTAATTGCTTGATTATAATTTACTAATATTGGTTTATTTTTCTCCTTGGAATCATTGGATGTTGGTCTGTATCAACTCAATACAGCTAACAATATATTTCTCGGATAAAAAATGCAATCCACCTGAGTACTGCAAAATTGTAGGGAATTAACATAAAACATCATGGTTAAAGTTTTTTGGTCATGATTTGCTTGTAAATTTTGGTTTTCTTATTAGCTAGATTTCTGTGATGTTTATGTGTAAAACTATAGGAAATTAACTTAGCATATACAATGCTAGCTTAGTTTTAGATTTGACTTGTTGACGGTTTTTGTTGTAAAATGATGATTATGAATGCTGAAACTGGCTTGTTTTGGATTTTGAATGTTGTTTTAGGAACTTTATTTAGTCATTTGTTGTATATAATATAGGGAGAGCAAAACCAAATAAATTGTATATTTAAACAAAACGTGGATTGCCTTTGCAGTTGTAGCCTAGAAATGCAAAGGAAAGTGCATTTAAAAAAAATATTACTTTCCTTTGTGGTTGCATAAGGAACAACAAAAGAAAGTGTGAAACAACTAATAATAAAAGAAAAAAAAATATATATATATACTTCCTTTACGGTTACATAAAGAAACCACAAAGGAAAGTGTTGCTTAAATAAATTATTTAAGCATAATAAATTACTTTCTTCTGTGTTTGTGGTAAACAACTGCAAAGAAAAGTACACTTTTTTTGCAGTTAGAAATAGTAAAGGAAGTTTCCTTAGCGTTCGATTCCTTTGTGACTACGAACTGCAAATGAATACTTGTTTTAACTACTAAGAAAGCCATTTTATGGCGTAATGTTTGTCATATCATCCCTATTTCACTCCTTTAGCTATTCAGGTTTTCTTTATCTACACTAAGGTTTATTGTCATTGTGTACACAATTTATTGCTATCATTCACTTGGTTTACCTTCATTATCTTATCATGTAAATTTCATTCTTATCATCAACGAATTTCATTTTTGTATCCTTTTTGGGCACAATTTTTAACAATACATATATACCACTGCTTAGTAGCTAGTAGTAGTTAATCAGTGGCTGATGACGATGGGGAAGGGGGAGGGAAGCTTGAAGGGTAATTTTGTAATATCACCCCATTTTTAATTTTAACTTATTTGGTTTCCTAACATAATTAATTGAATAGTTGGTCTTAATTTATAATAATGTTGCTCCTTTAGCCCCATAGTATAATTCTGTTAGTTCAACTAGCTTCCCAAGAAAGGGGTAAATTAGAAAGATTGAAATTTTTTAGCAAAGATGAAATACAATAGTGACACTAAAAGATTACTGAAAACAGAGTATAAAAAATAAAGAGTAAAGGGAAGAAGACTCAGTAGTTTATCCTGAATTGATCTATTTCATTTGACCTATATCCAGTTCCCAAGCCATCACTTGGGATTTCTCCACTATCTCTTGCAAGATTTGAATAGGTTCTTGCAATGACCACATTATAATACCAGCCCAAACTCTGGACTGAAACAAGTTCTCTTACTCTTCTCACTCAAGAGTAAGACTATCTACCTTAGTGTAATCTCACACTAAGTAATCTCTATGAGTGTGTAGATGTTTACAGAATAAAAACTCTCTCAAAAGAGTATATATGAAAGTTAAGATATAATGGATGAGTAAAACAGAGGGTGGGTAAGCTTTGAATGAATCAGAAATTAAATCAGTAGAGTTTTGGCGTATTTATTGTTTTTCTCATTTCCCAACAACTTAAATGAGGTCTTATTTATAGTTTTGGGGTAGAACTATCCATTGGAAACAAAGATTAGCTGTTACTCTCAGTAAAATAGCCGTTCACCTACCGCATTAAATGCATCTGACAGAGGTTATGCCGATAACCTCCTCAGGTTATGAGAATAACGGGTAACTATTTGTCTTTGTTTTCAACATAGAGCTTTCGTTATGCAGATAACCTAGCTAGGTTATGCGGATAACGTGCTATCCAGAATGACTAAGTTTTAGCTTAAAATCATTTTCATGAAACTCAGTTATTAGGATAACGTTAAGTTTTTCTCAAACTGAGTTTTTGTTAAGTTTAGGTTATCAAGATAACCTCCCAAGGTTATGCGGATAACATGTTTTGCTGAAGAAGAGCTATGAGTTCTGTAATATAGGTTATACAGATAACTTCCCTAGGTTATGCGGATAACCTATTTACCTGAGGAAAGTTCAAGTACTCTGAAATATAGGTTATGCGGATAACATGTTTACTCGAGGAAGGTTCAAGTACTCTGAATTATAAGTTATGTGGATAACCTTCCTAGGTTATGCGGATAACCTTTTAACAGAAAAGAGTCCAAGTGTTCTATGACACATGTTATTCGGACAACCTCCCTAGATTACGCAAATAACGGGTTGTACAGTACCACTTACCTTCACTATTCACTTCCTTATGCGAATAAGGTGCCTACCTTATCTGGATAACCACTTGGACAAACTTGAGAACTTGATCTCCAAACTGTGTTATGCGAATAATCTCAATCCCTTTCCATGAAATTGAAGAATGAACTTTGAAAAAACTTTGAGATTGAATCTTTATCCCTATAACTTTCAACAGTTATACGTATAAGGTAAAATATTTTTTGAAAATAGGGTAAATACTTAGAAACATCTTTGAAATTGAGACCTTATCCCCATAAGGTAAAACATGTTCATGAAAACCAATTGAACACTTAGAATCATTTTAAAATTGAAACTTTATTCTCATAAGATAGCTCTTTTCATTAAAACCATTTTCAAATTATGAGCTAATCATTAATTATTCAATTAGTTGTTTCATTTAATATTGGGTTAATTGAAATTTAAAGGTCAACTACCTTCTTTTACAAATAATTTCTTAAAGCATGTGAAACAGCTCTTTAAGTTTCAGGAAACTCCAACTTTATTCTTCGTTTCACTTTTGTTCCTTTGATATTGGATCTCCAAGCTCATTTGTTTTAGAATCATCAAAACATCTGAATTAACAAATTTCCCATATCCTCTTTTAATTCTTAGGGTCTGTTTGGTTCAACCGAAATGATTGGAACAAAGGGAACTGAAGGGATATTTAGTGGATGAAATTGGAGGGGAATAGATTAAAGGGGTTTTAAAATTTTCTTGTTTGATGAGATAAGAAGAGAGGAGATTAGAGGCATTTTAATAAAACTTTGTTTAGTTCAAAAAGAGATTCCCTTCCAATCCTTTCCAATTTTTTAAGTCAAATGAAGAGAGAGAATTCAAAAAACTCCTAGAAACCCTAAACTAAACAAAGCTAATCTAGATTTTTTTAGGGGGGCCAATTTTGTGCCAATAATAGGCTCTACTTACAAGTTTTTATATTAATCATTAGAATTCAAAACTTGTGCGATGCATGAGAAGTTCTAGGTATATTTAATCAAATTATATAAGTGTAAATATAATATAACGAATATGAATATGATATGTTTTTAGTATTTTATAATAATTATATGATTATTAAAATGAAAAATATTACAATATTACCGCTAGTTCCTCCAACAACATGATATAAGAATATAACAAATTATTAATATGATATATGCAATAGAAATATTATTATTTAAGTTATTGAAAACTTTCTTTTACAAATATGAACAGCTCCATGTATTGTTAATTGAATAGAATAATATATATGTTTAAACAATACATGTAGTATGTAAATAAACTATTTATATATATAACTGATAAATGTTAAAGCACACCCAAGAAACCTAATAATTATGATAGGTATGAAAAATAACATAATATTTACAAACATCAAATGAGTACATCCACTAATCAAAGCATAAAGAATTCTATAGATAACTAGGTTAGGTAGTGGATCCTTAAATTTGAAGACAATGAATCACTTATTGGTTTATCTTCGTTATGTCATTATTTTTATAAATTGCACAATAAGAATAAAACCGAATATCCATATGCATAAAAGCGAATCATGAATGCCCAATAAAAAAGGGGGAAAAAAGTAAATCCAACACCCAATAGTAATTGGAATGCAAAGGGGAAACCATTAAATGATTAAATAATATACCTTTGGATCAAATGTAATATAAAAAAAGTAAATTCGATCGATAAATGTTTAAATAATATATCTTTAACAATTTAAAGATAAATTTAATATTTGGAAAATAAACACAAATATCATTGGAACTTATTAAAAATAAATTAATTACCTCAATGCAAACAATAAATGGTACTAATGTCTAAAATATTATCCAAGAAGGTGAATATCTTATTTGCCCCTGAAAAGATAGACAAAAATTGAACTATTTAAATAAACCCGAGGACCAACGTTAATAACATATTCATTGAGGAATTCAATCACCCTACTATGTCTGAAAAAAATTTCCATAAAATCACAATAAAGAAAGGGAATAAAAACAAAGCAAACAGTAAATGGTATGAACTGTTCATAGTACCAATATAAAGATTTATACATCATTAAGAAATTCATCCACCCTAAACCCTAAGAAATACTGTATAATTTAAGAACAACATCATGCACATATCAATTCTATATATTATTATAGAATAAAAAAAGAACTAATAGTAGTTGAATGCAAAAACCTCATACCTAGATATTAGAGCCGGGAATATGGGTTAAGCCCGATGGGCTGGCTCATTTAACCCGAAGAAAACGAATTGAGCTAGGAATTTGAGAGTTTTTATAAGAAATGGGCTTTTGAGCCCGAGCCCATTTGGCTCGGTCAAAAAATGGGTTGGCCCACATGGGCCACAGGGCGACCCGTTTAGTCCATTTTCTTTTCTTTTTTGTATTTTTTAAATATTTTTCCTAGTTAATGATTTTAATAGCGATGATGAATGATGATGTTGATAATTAATATATAATTAGTTTTAGTTATTTTGATTTAAATAATTATGTATGTGAAAAAAAAGTTTGTATTATTTCATAAATTTTAAATTAGATTAAAAATTAAAAAAATACAGGTCCACGGGTTAGCCCGTAGCCCATTGAATATGGGTTGAGTTTAAAAAAACATAGCCCCTTTTATAAACGGACTTTTGGGCCCAACCCGTATTAGGCCTGACTCGTGATGGGCTGGCCCATATGAGCCGGACCAGCCTGAATTCCCGCCTCTACTAGATATACAACCGCACACGTTCAAAGCAATGAGTGTTTAGGGCAATATAGCTAAGACCATATATATATATATATATATAGGTGTGACTATGTGAGTAGAAAAGGAATTGCATTAATTTATAAATTATGATATCAAATTAATTGGAATATTACCTGATTCAAGGAAAAATTATACCATTAGTCAACTATATGATTTTTAATCGTAATGTTATTCTTTCCACCTTCATTTTATAATATATAATAGATTTTTAATCGTAATATTAATTCTTAATTTCCTAATTATTAAAATAGGAAAAATTATTTGTTTAGTCCCCGAATTTTATATCAATTTGTAAATCAATCTTTAAAAAATATATATTTGTTTTAAAACAATCGCTGATCTTTTGCACGTTATAAGAGTTTTTCTTTGAACTCTGCAAACGTTACTGAATTAGTCAACTATACAATCGCACACGTTCAAAGCAATGAGTGTTTAGGGCAATATAGCTAAGACCAGTTATATATATAGGTGTGACTATGTGAGTAGAAAAGGAATTGCATTAATTTATAAATTATGATATCAAATTAGTTGGAATATTACCTGATTCAAGGAAAAATTATACCATTAGTCAACTATATGATTCCAAATCTGTCATGAACAAAATATAAATAAAAATTAGATGCATGCATCAAATTTCAGTTATATACATCCGTGTGACTATGTGAGTAGAAAAAAGAATTGCATTTATTTATACATTGTATGATATCAAATTAATTAGAATATCACCCTATTCAAGGGAAGATTATACTACTAGTCAATTATATGATTCCAAATATGTTATGAACAAACTATAAACAAAAATTAGATGTATGCATCTTTGACTTAAAAGAATAATCATAAATTTCTAAATTGTAAATGCAAATTTGATATGATTTCAAAATGCAAAAGGAACATTCCTGTTATGAAATTTGTAAATTTTGACCAACCTTTATGATTGATTAGTTGGCATTAAAAGGCTCACGGAAGGGTGATATCACACTAATAATATGACTTTGTAAAATTACAATATGTTAGTCTTTCGACCTCTATTTTATAATATATAATAAATTTTTAATTGTAATATTAATTCTTAATTTCCTAATTATTAAAATAGGAAAAATTATCCATTTAGTCCCCGAATTTTATATCAATTTGTAAATCAATCTTTAAAAAATATTTTTTTTTTAAAACAATTGCTGATCTTTTGCACGTTATAAGATCAGTTTTTCCTTGAACTCTGCAAACGTTACTGAATTAGTCCTTAGAAGTATCAGTTGGCAAAACGGCATGGAGACATTGCTAAGGTGGCTAACAGATCTGCTGATGTGAAATACGGTGGGAGGAGAGAGGGTTGCTGATGAAGTACAAATGAAAGCCACGCAGAAAATAAAAAAGCCACACAGGAACCCTATCTAAAATGCAGGCATCATTTTCCAAAAACAATAAAAAAAGTCAAATCCACGCATCACATGAACTTTTCTTGGTGCTCGATTGGAAGGGGTGTGAAGTGAGAAAGCTGGGTTTTCTTTTCTTCTGCTCTTCCGATGGCAAACGACAAAGAGAGATCGAACAATGTCGTGGAAAGCTCCATTTCTAGTCAACGCTTGATGAGAGAGGTAGTGCTGTTGTTGATTTCCTTATCAATTTTGGGTTTTCTCTGTCCAATATTTGCAAAGGCTAAAGGTGCGTTCATGGAGTCTGTGGGTTATCTTCAATGATTCTGAGTTATCTATCAATGATTGTGAGAGTTTTCTTCGTTCAGTGTGTTATTTTTTGTATCCCTTGTTTCTTTTGGATCCCTAAGATATTCTATGACACCCACTTATATTTTTGGGTCCCTTTATCTTCTTGAATATTTGGTATGCCCTTGATTCATGTTGCTAATGTCTTGAATATGTTGTATCCATGATTCTGAGTTATCTTGAGTGTTATAGAACGAAGAATTGTAAAAGAAAATTAATATTTCGAAGATGCCCTGAGGTTCTTTAGAATCAGTATATTTTCGATACTCTGATTAGTATATTGATGATGCTGTTTGGAATTGATCTTTTGGATACTAATTGATTTCTTTCTTGTTGGTAGGAGGTGTGGCGTTGTGGTTTTACAAGTTTATAGAACCAACTTTTCTTCTGCAGTTGGACCAATGTAGCTCAAGGTCAAATAGGTGCACCTCAAGTTTTTGTGCAAGCAATTTGTGACTCTTTGGGATTCATCCTTTCTCAGGTCTGCGTGGCTTCACCTTTTGCTTTTTTATCAGGCAAGCTACAAGGAGAAAAAGAAGACATGGATGATTCCTGCATTGGCATGTTTCATGTTAATAACTCCTGTGTAGTGGCTTTTGAGGATGAATTGCAACTTCAAATCCGTTGTTATGTAATGAAGTCAGGGCATTTAATTTAGTTGGTAGAATTGTGTGGTGTCTGACTCTCGTGTTATAAGAATTAGCATGGTCCTTAATAGTATTATGATTCATGCCAAATGTATCTTATTGGTGGATTTTGGTCCAAGCTTTGATGTCTTGTAACATTGAGCTTCTCAGATTGTATCATTGAGAAATGAATTAAATTAGCAAATTATTATTAACTGCTTATCCATTTTCTATTAATTGGAAAGTTTTGTTTAAGTACTGTTTAGAAATTATATTCCCCTTCCCTTTTTAATATTCAAACTTGTGGTCACGTGCTGATAAAAATACCTTTATTCATTATCCATTGTGGCTCCACAAAAATCAAAGACTGCACGCGTTGATTCCTTCTATCAAATGGTCTTATTTTGATTCAAGTCTTCTTTTAGAGTTAATAGCTATAAATTGTTAAAAAATGATAAAAACTCTAATTTAAACATATAATTTACAGCTGCCATATCTTTAAATTGTTAAAATGATTTAAACTGAAATAGACAATTACAGAAAATGTTTGAACACAGCTTTCAAAAGAGGAAGTTGCTAAAACACAACTTTCATTCATTCATGAGACAAAGTTACATGAGGTTATACATAATAAAAAAATATTTTTAAAACACAACCTAAGCCCACAATGTAATATCCCTATTTTATAAGATGTTATAAAATGAATAAAAGATGAGAAATAAAATGAGACAAAAAGGTTATATATAATCGAGATTTAGAAGGAATTAATTTCTCATCTAATTTTTTGAAGAAGTTTGTCCTTAATTGGAATTAATTTTTCATAAGGTCCTTAGTAGAAATTAATTCCAGAATTTACCGTGGAAAATATGCAATATACCACTTGAATGAAAGTCCGCTCTAAGCTTAGCGCAACGGTATAAGTATTGCGTTTCCAAGAGGTCCAGGTTAAGAAATAGACCAATTTAAAGTTAATGTAAATAGTAAAAAAGAAATAATAAAAAAATTGGTCTTTTGGTAAAATTACAAGAAAGTGCCAAAAGAATAAATAATTATATTTTTACTCGATTCATGGAAAAACGATCATTTCTTATATTAGAAGAAAAATGTGAATATTGCATTTAAACCTCAAGGAAAAAAATATTGATATCATAAAATATATAAGTAACTAGGAAAAACTGAGAGACCCTGTTAAGCAATGTTCAAAAAATTTGATCAGACCAGACCGGCTGGTTTGACTGGTCCGACTGAGAACCGGTCCCTGGTTCGGTCCGGTAGTAGATGGAAATTAGAGGGTTTCGACACCGGTGGGAACCGGTCAAGAACCGGTTTGAACCGGTTCCCCCCCTTTTTTTTAATTTTTTTAAATTTTTTTTTATTTTTTAAAAATATTTTTTAAAATAAAATAATATTATTTTTAGTACTAAGTAGCATTATTTTTAGTATAAATTTTTTCTTTCTATATTATAATATGTTATAAGTATTATTATAATACATAATTATTAATAATGATAAATTTATTTAACAAATAAGATAAAAATAAATATCAATTGATTATTTTGAATTCAAAATATAATTATACATGCATATTAACTTATTTAGATTTTAATATTAGATTGTAAAACTTATTAATAATATTTTTAATTTTTCATATATTATTAAATTTACTTTTTATTCTAGAATAAATATTAATTTTATGATCATGAATAAATATCTTTTATATTTTTTATCTATATTATTAAAAATATATTAATTTATTCACAACCGGTTCAACCCCGGTCCGACCACTAAACCTTGAACCGTTGCCTCATCCGATTCAATGGCCAGTCCGATTTTTTGAACCTTGCTGTTAAGCATGAAGAAAGGTAAAAATTTTTCTAGGTTAAGCATAAAAATTATATTTTGACTCCAAGAACTAAGAATGCTTGCACTTTAGTCCCGGAAGGAAGGCATATGAAAATAAGTTTGGGGCAATTATAGTTAATAACCCGAAAGTTTCAAAAATTATAAATTTATCCCAAGTTAATAGTACGTTTGAAAATATAAAAAATTATAATCAAAATAAAGCCCTCAAGGAGTTAAGCCCAATGGAATATAGTAAGTAATTTATTAAGATCAAAATAATATTTATTGGATAATTAGGGTTTAATATTAATATTTTACCCAATAAATATTATTTGGACTGCAAAAAGAGACAGTATTAATTCAATAAAAGTGAAATGGTCTTACTAAAATATATTTTGGATTAAAATAATGGTGTTGGACTAAAAGTAATTGTTGGACAATCTTGTATCAATTTAGTGACAATTTTGGCAAAAATACTTAATCGATACAGGTAAATTTAATCGGTAAAGAGTATTTTGGCCTATAAAAATTATTGAAGAAAATTTTTGGCCAAAAATAAGCTCAAGACACGTATGAAAACTGATCAAAGACACCAAGGGAATTTCTTGAAAAGCTTTATTACTTAAAGTAACCATGATTGACAAAAAAAAACCATGATTAATTGGTTATTAGATCTCTTTCCTTAATGACTTGAGTTAAGTCATTTTCACCACTTCAAACAAGACTAGTTCAGCAGCCTGTAGGGAGAGAGAAAGCACAAAAACTTGAGAGGAAAATAGAGAAGCAAGGGGCAAAAGTTGGAGCTCATGTGATCAAGGTAAGCTTTCATGACTATTATCTTGTGTAATCAAGTGTTTAATAGAGTTTCCATGGAGTTTTTCTTTCTCTCATGCCCTAGAGAATTTCTACCATGGATAGCCTAGAGAGAGAAAATGAAGCCATGAAGAAATTTTTTCATGAAAAGTGATGTATAGGCTTCAAGGATTAGGGATATACCATTGGATTGCAAATTAATCGGGTAGTTATTTTTCTACAAATTTCTGAAATTTTCTACCTATTTAGGGTTTGAAAAGGAAAGGGAATTTCATGATTTTGACCCCAAAAAGGGATTTCTTGAGTCCAAATTATGTAAGGACAAAAGTGTTGTACAAGAAATTCCAAGTGGTTTGCAAAATGAAATTTTATGGTTCAAGTGAGCACTTTGTGAATTGAGTCATGAAACCAGTGGCTAATGACCTTGTTTTGTGATGCTATAGGGTTCCAAGAAGTGTTAGAAGTTAAAAAAAAAAGGTGTGCAAAGTTTGGAAGGGATTAGAAAGTTAAAAGATAGTTTACTAACCTAATCTTGTATTATATGGTTATATAGTTGCAATGGCTTTAATGTTATACCAAATATTTACAATGATGTTATGTGATGATTTTTTGATATTGGCTGAGTTATTTGAGAGATTTTGTGACCCTGGGATGTCCAAAATGTAAGGGGAAACTCTGTCCAATTTTCTATAAAATGTTTAAGCATAAATGATTCTAAATGTTTGAATGATGATTTGATGAAGTGTGCTTGCATTACATGATTATATATTTGTTTGATTAGTAGTAACTACTGAGATTCTTTGAATCTCATTCTTGCAAAATGCTTATCATGTTTGGGCCAAGCAATGCAAAAAGTTCATGAAGAGCCAAAAGAGAGGAGGAAGAAATTGGTGGAAATTATGTTCTTGTAAGGATTGATGTTAATTTTTTATAATATGTATAAATTTGTACGCAAATGATGAATCATGTATACTAATGCAAGTATGTCCCTTGAAATACCTTTTGATATTATGTATGAATATGGTACAATGAATGATGATATATATGTAATATGAAGCTTATTTTCCCAAGACATGAATGGAGATATACAATTTGGACATCCTAATAAATACATAGTTACTATTCATGTAAGACAAGGTAGCTAGTTTAAGTAATATATATTATTTTAAAGTACACAAGTAGAGCTTTAAAATGGTCTAAAGAGCACTCCATTTGGAGATATGTATAAATTATAATGATTTTTCAAAGTTAAGATTTAGAACAGGGAAATATTAGGAAAATTGGAAACTGAAAGTTAGGTATTGAAAAATTAAAAAAATAATATAAAATCATATAGAGATCCAAAAATTTGATGGTTTCTATTTATAGAAAGCTCTATATTTGAAGTTTCATATGCCACTGATTTGGAGCTAATTGGAGCTATATGATAGGAGATATGGAGGTTTTCCCAAAACTATTCTAGTAAAAGTGGAATTCTAACCCTTTATAATTTAAGTTAACACCATGCCCTGTGCTTATAAAATAAATGTACAAGAAAAATAAGTCTAAAAAGTGTACATTCAAGGCTTTCATATGACATAAAGAATGTATGATTTGACTTAGGATATAGTGAGATATGAATTTTTAAATATAAGACCAAAATCCTGGGAAAGAGAAAATGACCAAATGTACAGTAAATATTTGAGAAATAAATTATATGAATTGGTCAAAGATAATGCTCTATTTCATATTTTTTCCATGTACAAAATCTTTTTATATATTTTAAGAGACTTGAATTACTTTGAGATTATTTTTCTATAATTAGTTATGCATTTTCGAGGTTCATTGGGTAAAATGGAAAATGCACAATGAATAGTACCCGAAATAAAAAAAATTCTGTTTTAATATTTTTATGTAATCAAGTCTCTAATCATGTAATAATAGACATAATTGGAGTCTAATACATAGAAAATGGATGTAAGGTTAAGGTGTTATATACAAATACTACCACAATAAGAGAAATTATAAGGATAAATTTTACAAACACAATCACATAATAGAGCCTATTTGGAGACATCACTATACAATTACATAATAGAGATTATTTGGAGACATCATGATAAGGGAACCCTTATGGAATCTATCCAAAGAACCCACTTTGATGTGTAAGACATTCGGATCTTTGAGAAAAAAAGGAACACAAAGACTAGACAGCAAAGAAAAGAACAAAAATGCACAAGAACAGAAGCAAAAGAAAGCCAAAATAAAGAAATAAGATGGATAGATGTTGGTCTTGATGAATTAGAACCTAAGAGAAATGATCTCTTGAACCCTGATTCCGGTGACGCCACAAGGATTGATCAATTCCTTGATAAGTCATAGTTTCATCATAGCACTCAAAGAATGTAAGAGAAACTCACAAAAGTCTAAAACTTTAATCATTCAAATCTGAAAAACACATATAAAAGATAACCTTAAATAGGTAAAGTAAAATCTAACCTAATAAGCCTAGAAACCCTAATTAATTTTGGCTCAAATAGTTCTAATAGGATTAGGAGACTTTGAGCTCAAATAACACTCCTATTAGATCTAGAAAATTAATAAAATAAAGCCCTAAAATAAAATAACAAAAATTCATAAAAAATAATAAAATAATACCTAAACCCTTATAAATATGCCAATACATTAATGAAATCACATGTTTGGCATATGACATGTTTATTTACAAGGTGGGCTAACAAAAAGACTATTATTTGACCAATTGGGCTTTATTACTTAACATAGTGCAGCCCTTAATTAATAAAAACGAAATTAAAATAAATCAAGCCCACTAATGCCTAAGTCATATGCTCTTTTAGTGAAGCACATGATCTTTTAAGTAATATCCTCTAATGGGTTCATCTTGAGTTTAGATCTAAAACTTATATTTTGGAGTTGATGATCTTACTTAAGCTTGAGTTTTATATTTAGCACCTTAATCAAATCTTCCAAGCTCTCCATGCTCCGCTTCAAATTCTTGCAAGTCATGCCTGCCCTCATTCTATCATTCCCTCCTTCCTAGAAAGAATTCATCCTCAAATCTCCATATTCTACATGAAAAGAAAGGGAAAGATTACAAGCATCAAATAGATCATAAAGAATATACTTACCATTCAAACTTGATTGAAGCATCTTTACTTTAATCCATCCATAAACTTGAAGGACATCATTCTCCTTTGGCTGCAAATTTGTTTTAAACATTCGTCTAAGACTTTGCAACCATAACATTGCTTCAAGGTCAAAAATTTTATTCTTAAGCATTGTTGAAGAAAATTTTGAACTCCCCTTTAAATCAATCTCTCCAATTTCCTGTAGCAAATAACTAGGAACAAACTTGACCTAACAAAACTCAAATGGAACCAAGATGTTAGAGGACACATAGAAAAAGAAATGGGGACAAAATGGCACACAATAAGACTCAATTAAAACCAAAGCATTAGAAAACACAAGCAACACAAAATCTGGACAGATTTGAACAATATTAATTAAATTTGAAATTTGGGCAGATTTGACACTTCTTGATGATACATATTGAAAAAATAATGATGGAGAAGAAGTGTCTTGATGCACATGGTTAAACACAATAGATAAAAACAAACATGAAGGAAATGAATTGATGGCAACAAAAGGAGATGAACAAAACACATGTAGATGGTAGAACAAAGAGGGAGAATAATGAACCAGATGAACACATATTACCACAATGAACAAGGCATCACAAATCCAAACATATGAAAATAACTTACTAGATATAAGAAGGAACACACAAGAAGCATGAGATAAGAATACAATATGAGAATGAGAGGAAAAGACATGAATACATGGACTAAAGAAAGACACCAAATAATGAATTTGGTTCAATTTCACAATGGACTCTCGATGAACCAAAGACTCATGCAATGAAGATGGATTAAATAAATTATGAAAATTTGAAATAAAGTATGATGGGCAAAGAAGATGAAATGAAGGAAAATATGGGAGATGAAGAAGATTAGAGAAACTCACTTTTGTCTCATTTTTACCCAAAGAGCAACTCACAATGCTTTTCACCTCGTTACTCTCAACTTTTTGCTCACTCTTATTTTTATTTCTCTTTTCTCTCTTTTTCTTTTTCACTCTTCTCTCAATCTTCTTTTCACGCACTCTTTTTCTACTTACAGCAATTTTCTAGACATTTCCTCTCTTATTGCTCTCATTTCTGCCACTCTTATTTTTCCACTCTAGCTTACTCTTCAAGTTCTCATGATTTTCACACAAATGAATGCATGGCAATGGATTATGGGCTTTATTGGAAACACAAGAATAGTTTTTAACATGCCCATTAAAATCAACACGCTCAAAATCTCCAATCACCATGTTAACATGCTCAATTTCACCATTGTAATCATAAGAACCAATTTCCAATGAAATTTTATCATTAGCACTACTAAGAACTAGCATGCTATTATCCAAGGAATTTTCCATCAAATCATTAGCAATGTGTAAATCATGATTCTCATATAAAAGTTGCTCAAAGCCAGGGTTAATCTCAACATCATGAAAATCACTTTCTAATTATACTATATCTATAGCACAACTAGATTCAACAAAGCTATCATCACTAATAGCATCTAGCACAATTTTCTCTTCAAGATCTAACAAGACACCATGTTCAATCAATTCAATGGAATTCTTATGATCAACACATTCAGATTTAATTTCCAATTCAATTGATCTAACATAAGAAATATCATCAATGCAAGCAATATCATTCTTCTCACTAGAATTATCACATCTTAAATCACAAGAGATAATATCAGAGTTTTGAGGATCAGGCATACATGTAGTGGATTCTCTCATTACATCATCAGTTGTTGAAGTGGTAGCAATGTCATCATCCTCTTGATCATCTTTCTCCATGTGGGAATCACATGAATCTTGGACCACAGGCATTTACATCTCCTTGGAATGTTCAACCACACTTTTAGCTTTGGATGTCATGTATTTTTACCTTAAGATTGCTCTAATTTCATTCCATGTTATAATGGAAGGTTCTCCATTTGCAGCTCATCTAGTTTCCATCCGTTTCCACCAACCAGCAACATTTTTACCCAATCGAAGGTATGCACACTGTGCCTTCTCTATTTTGGAGTAGTTGTGACATGCGAAGGTTTGTTCAACCTTTCTTTCCCAATCCAAGTAAACATTAGGATTTTTCTCACCAAAAAATTGTGGGATCTTCAGTTTGATGTTGCTAAGAACATCCGTATGAGCAGGAACCTTTGGATTACGCATTGCTTTAGTTTTAGAAGGAAACTCCAGGCGATCCAATTTTGTATTTACTTCCTTAATTTGATCATTGAAAGTCCTTAATAAAGCCTTAAAATCAACTTCTCCAACAGCCATGTTTATAATCTGAAATGTTAGTGTAAAACAAAGAGAAAAGAAATAGGGACCTCACACACTCTCTCATGTGTTTCACTCAAATAATGCAAATGCACTCATGTTTAACACTAAATCAAGGCTTTTTCAAATATGATGCAATTTCTCTCTTATCTTTTTCCACTCAAAGCTTGCTTTCTTATGAGAGTGTTAAATTAAAACCACAACTTCAATCAAAAGGAAATCAGTTTTTTTAAGAAGTGATAATCACAGAAAACAAAAGTTCAAAATTAAAGTTATGAAAGATCTTAATTTAATTAAACAATTGCCAACACAAAATAAGCACAAAGGAACTGAAAATTCCAACAAGGAAGCAAATGAAAAGAAGCTGGAAAATACAAAAAAAGGAACAATGAAAAATTGAAAAGAAAAGGAAACAACTTAAGTAAATTAAGGACCACCAACGTTAATAAATTAAGTTAATCAAATCTCAAATCAAATCGAATCAAATATATTTTTTTGTTTTTTTTGCTATATTTTTTTTGTTGCTAAATTCTTTTTTTGTATTTTTTTCAGCAATCAATCTCTCTTTTTTTTTCTCAGATTTTTTTCTTATTTTTATTTTTTTTTTGCTGCTACCATTTTTTCTCAGCAAACAATTTATTTTTTAAATTTGGGCGACTCACACTAGAATATAGGATGAATCTTTTTTTTTTTTTAAATTTAGATGATGAACAGTGGAATGAAATAGTGCTGTGAACAATTACAGTAACAGTACGATGAACAGCTTGAAACAGTGCTGGTAAAACAGTTACCAGAATAGTACAAAACAGTGCCGGTGAACAATGAAAGTTGTACCGATGAACAGTGACACAAATTTTCCAAACGCAAAGAAAATAGAATGAAATAAAGAGAAAGAAGCAAAACAGAAAAATAAACCTTGATATGCAAACCAGACTTTGATACCAAATAATAAGTGAACCCTTATGGAACCCGTCTAAAGAACTCACTTTGATGCATAAGACACCTAGATCTTTGCGAAACAAGGAACACAAAGACTAGATAGCAAAGAAAAGAACAAAAATGCACAAGAACAAAAGCAAAAGAAAGTCAAAATAAAGGAATAAGATGGATAGATGTTGGTCTTAATGAATTAGAACCCAAGAGAACCAGTCTCTTGAACCCTAGTTCCGGTGACGCCACAAGGATTGACAAATTCCTTGATAAGTCATAGTTTCATCATAGCACTCAAAGAACTCAAGAAAAACTCACAAAAGTCTGAAACTTTAATCATTCAAATCTAAAAAACGCATATAAAAGATAGTCTTAAATAGGCAAGATAAAATCTAACCTAATAAGCCTAGAAATCCTAATTAATTTGGGCTGAAGTAGTCCTAATAGGATTAGGAGACTTTGGGCTCAAATAACACTCCTATTTGACCTAGAAAACTAATAAAATAAAGCCCTAAAATAAAATAACGAAAACTCATAAAAATAATAAAATAATACCTATGCTCTTATAAATATGCCAACACATTAATGAAATCACATGTTTAGCACATAACATGTTTATTTACAAGGTGGGCAAACAAAAAGACTATTATTTGACCAATTGGGGTTTATTATTCAACATAGTTCAGCCCATAATTAATAAAAGCAAAATTAAAATAAATCAAGCTTACTAATACCTAAGCCACATGCTCTTTTAATGAAGCACATGATCTTTTAAGTAATATCCTCTAATGGGTTCATCTTGAGCTTAGATCTGAAACTTATATTTTGGAGTTGATGATCTCACTTAAGCTTGGGCTTTATATTTAGTACCTTGATCAAGTCTTCCAAACCCTTCATGCTCTACTCCAAATTCTTACAAGTAATGCCTAGACTTCATTCTATCACATCACTATAAACACTGGCTTCCAACACATTTAACACATCAACTATTTAGACAAAGTTTGTAACAACCCTCATGAAGCTTGTCTTTGGTATTGTGTATAGAACCAGAGAAAACATGATGGAGGAAGGTTCTAGTGGAGAAGAAATGTGCTCCACGCTGCAACAAGAGCCAATTCCAGTGGCATTTTCCTGTTAAAATTGGTGGCACCATAGCGAACTTATTTGGTGTTGCAGCGAGAGTCGAGAAACTAATTTAAATCAGAATCATTTCAGACGAAAAGAAAAGAAAGAAACGGAGGGAGCGATGGAGAAACAGTGAGAAGCTCTTCTAGGGCATGTAAAATCCTATTTGAGGGGATATTTTCTGGACCATAGAAGCATGATTCTCAGTTGGTAAGTAGATCTACTCTCTTCCTCTTCGTTTTTCTCTTCGATTTTGAGTTGATTTTCGGGGGTTTGTGTGGGAGTCCATTTTGGTTGATTTCCACCGATTGAATGGTGCATAAAAGGATTATTAGAGTGTGATTTAGTGTTATTGAAGCTTAGGTTTGAGTTTTGGTAGGATTATGATGGGTTTGAGTTAAACCCTAGGTTGAAATTTGGAAAAAGAAGTGGAAATCTGAAATGGTATATGTTGGTGTGTGTTTAAATGGTTGTTTAAGATTTATTGGTATGTGTGTTTGTTGTTAGAACTCTGGGTTAAGCTTGGACGGTTAGATTGTGGATTGTAGTGTTATGGGAGTTATGTTAATTGAATGTATTATATTGTTGTAATGGTAGATTGGCTAATCGGAGGCATATGGTTCGTGATTAGGGTGCTCTGGAGGCTAGCCTAAGCCCCTGTGTGCATGGTGCTGACAACCTGAGGTAACCAGGTGTTTGTTTGTATTGTATTGTTTATATTGTATGATAATACGTATATTTGTGCATACATGTATGTTTCTTACATACCACGATATTGATGTGTTTGTGTGTACTGTTTTCTACATATCGTGGTATGTACACAGCTAGATGATGATTATGATTATGATACTGATTACATTTGTAATGATGACATTGATATGATATGACATGATGTATAGCATGACATTGAAATCATGATGATTATTATATGATGATACATGAGCATCATCACATAGTATTGTGAGATTGTGATATATAGCGGATTGGGTGGTGATGATGTGATGATGATATGATATATGATTATATATATGTTAGGGAGGATAAGAATTGAATATATATATATATATATATGTTAGGGAGGATAAGGATGTGATTCCTGCGGTTAAATCTCCTCCTATGGCTAGGAGGGGAAAGACGTGCAGTGGATTGCACCTTCCCTAAATTATCATCAATTCGTGATGGTCCAAGGGAAGGAGAGCTACTGTTCGAATATTAGTGTTACCTTTAGCCAGGTTCATTAATAGGAGGTGAGCTTGATGATGTCCCAGAATTAGTCTTCACCAATTGTTGGAAGCATGGTTCAAAAAATCGGACCGGACCAGCCGGTTTGACCGGTCTGACTGGGAACCAGCCCCTGGTCCGATCTGGTAATAGATGGAAAACCGGGTGGTTTTGAAACCAGTGGAAACTAGTCAAAAACCGATACAAAATCGATTTGAACCGGTTTGCCCCCCTTTTTTTAAAATTTTTTTAATTTTTTTAAATATTTTTTAAAATAAAATAATATTATTTTTAGTACTAAGTAGTATTATTTTTAACATAAATTTTTTTCTTTCTATATTATAATATGTTATAAGTATTATTATAATACATAATTATTAATAATGATAAATTTACTTAACAAATAAGATAAAAATATAATATCAATTGATTTTGAATTCAAAATATAATTATAGATGAATATTAACTTGTTTAGATTTTAATATTAGATTGTAAAACTTATTAATAATATTTTTAATTTTTCATATATTCTTAAATTTACTTTTTATTCTAGAATAAATGTTAATTCTATTATCATGAATAAATATTTTTTATATTTTTTATCTATATTATTAAAAACATATTACTCTATTCACAACCGGTCTGATCCCGGTCCGACCACTGAACCTTGAATTGTTGCCTCATCTGGTTCAATGGCCGGTCCCATTTTTTGAATCTTGGTTGGAAGGAAATTACCTATATGAAATGTCATGTTATGACGATAGCCCGTGATTCTAGCTGTGTGCGAGGGAGACACGCATTCCATTCATTTCACATTGCATTCATGGATTGTATGAGATATATGTGTGTGTGTGTGGTTGTCCCCGGTTACTGAGACATTGTCTCACACCCCCCTCCATGACTAACCTTTCAGGTGAAGACTTTGGTGCTAGTTCGGAGAAGATCAAGAAGTTAACAGTCTCTCTGTCTTCGAGAATTCCAAGTCTAGTTAGTGGTTGTAATTTAGTTTATGTAATTCTGTGCCAAGAAGGTTGATATAGTTTGGTTGCCTGGATAAGTGTCTTGGGAGTATAGAGATGTATGTGATGTAATGATGTGTGATGATGATAGTAAACCCTGGTATGGGTCTTTAATATATAAGCAGGTATTTGTATGCTAAAATGGTCAAATATGAGCCCAAAGGTGGTTTTGGGCCATGTATGTGAGTTTTGAGCACATAGCCCATTATTTAGTTTTGGGGTTCAAGGGAGTCAACTCTTGAATGAAAGATTTCTTTGGGGTAAAACCTCCTTGAACATGTTGGTTTAGCCAAATATGACCTGTGTGAAGGGTCTCTGGATGTCCATTTACCTTTAGTGGCAATTAGAGGTGACAGGTTGTGAGTTTTGGTCAAAAAGTAGCCAAAACGGTATTTAGCGTCCGGAATCTCCAAATGGAGTTGGATTCAAATGAAATTGATGTCTATGATTAGATAATGATGAGAGTGACTTGTAGGGGTTGAAATCAGGTCAATCAGAAATCGGAGCATGACGTTATGTGCGTCGAAAATTAGCCTGGCAAATATGCAATTTGCTAATACAAGTTCTGATGCTGGGGCTATGGCGCCAGCAAGTCAATAGGTGTCGGAGAATCTGTAAAGGGTCCGTGCTGCGGCGCCATTGTAGCTGGCCGCGGCCCTAATTCAATCGGTTGCTTTTTAAGCGTTTTTCAAGGTTTTGGTGCTTTGGAAGATAAGCTTTGAAGTGGTTTAATTGTTTTTGGAGGTATTTAAAGTATTTCTTCAACGTTTTGAGGTTGAGAGTCGGTATGGTGTTAGAAAGTTCCTTACAAGCACAACTACGAAACAGTCTTTTCCATCAATCCAAAGACTGAAATAATCTTGAATGCCTTGTTCCTGTTCTTGTACCATGCTATCTTTCCGCAATCGCTTTCTTTTTAGTGAAGTTTCATTGGCAATAGGTCCCTCAATCCATGAGAAAAAAATACACCCACATGATTCCTACCAATAAATATCTATGAAAAACAAAAACCGACATCTTAGATTTAGATCAACAGAAAAGCAAAAACTGGATCTTGAAGATGAAGACTAGCTAAAGCCAAAAAGTGGTAAGGAACACTATTAGACAATCAATATCAATATCCAATCACCACATGAGCAAGGAATCAAGTCCCTCCATCCATTTGTTGGACCATTGGGCACATATGATCCTATGAACGCACTTCCTGACCTTTACATGTTTTAGATAGTGAAAATCAAAATTAAGTAGAAATTAGCAACAGCACCACCTCTGTCTCTTGGTGCCTACAGTGACAAAAGGTTTTCACTGGTGTTGTTTGCTCTCTTTTTCGCGATTTGGAAGTGTAGATGAAAGTTGTTGATAGAGTAGGCTTGAGGAATGATTCACTTAGAGGCCTTGGACGAGTTCAAAAGTACGGCAATGAGGCTTTATCACATGGAGAGCATGCTAACCAAAAAGATTCATTATAAGGCATGAGTGGACCAATGACTAGAGCATGTGCCAAAGCATTGAAGCAAGTCTTGAATGGAGTGACCCAAGAGCTTTATGAATTAGAGCCCATTTATATCAACAAAGTTGCAACCCAAAAGGAGTTAAGAGGTGTATTTATTGTGTCTTTGGTACAAGCCATTGATCCAAACTCAAACGGAGCCAATTGGAGGAGCTTACTTAAAGAGACATGTGCCAACCATGTGCTCTCTCCAAGATGACATTTTGACTATGACTTAATTAATAATTTTTATTTTTCTTTATTTAATTTTCTTAATAAGGCTGTGTGGTCAAAAGATGCAAATTTGGTGATTCAGTTTTGGTTACTTCCTATTAGGTTTTAGATTTCCCTACTTTTTGCATTAAAGGCAACACCTTTTTCTAGAAGTCAAATTTAGAATCAATTGCTCCTTTTACTCCTAAAGGGAGGTGCCACATTCTAGGGAATTTGATTTGAATTTATATTAGGGTTTTAGATGTTTCCTTTACCTATATATCGGCCACCTTATATACTTTTCTATTCAGACATGAATGGAATAAATTTTCTTTAGTTGGGAGATTTTCCTTGCATCTTTGAGTGCTGGAAAGAATACAATGACTTATCAAAGAATCACTGGTAATTCCTTATGATATCACCGAATCTAGGATTCAAGAGACAGGTTCTTTTATGTTGTATTTCACCTTAACTAATATATTCTGTGTTTTCGATGCATCCCTTTCTTTGTGCACTTTTCTCCTAGTGTTTTTTGTTTTTCTAGATTTGTCATCTTGTGATTACATGATAAGTGTCATATATATTAAAATGGGTTCTTTAAATCAATTCCAATAGAGTTAACCTATCAGTTGCTCTAGTTTCTTGTTTGGTAGTTCCTTCTCATCCAGCAAGAATGAAATCTAATTGGACTACTTTTTAATCCTATGTGGCTTCATTCTTTCTTTCATTGTTAGCCACCTATCATCCATATTAGAGGTTTTTCATTGTTAGCCACCTTGTCATCCATGTTACAGGTTCTGTTTGACATCTCAATAAAATTTTGATGCCATCCTCCCATGTGGCATTCTTGAGGATTGATGAAGTAACATTTGCATACTTCAGGGATAACATGCAAAAGATCAAGGATTGTCCTTAAAATATTATATATATATATATATATATTATATTATATTATATAGGGATATAGCTTAAGGACTGATTCACAAATTAATGTAAAGTTTGAGGCCTCAATGGTTACTTTTCCCATTGAAATATTCGGTTGAAGAACTAGGCTTTCCATCGTCCAACAGCAGCATCATCTCCCACAGTGAGGAAGGAAAAAAGAGAAAAAAAAAACTAGACAATCGAAGAAGGTTGCGTCCTATCTATACTAGGTAACCCGCGTTTCACCTCTTTGTGCTACCGCTGTACCCAAATATTAGCCCGTTGTTCCTAAATATATGTAAACCCTAGGTTTACGAACGTCTGTAATCAGAAAGACCCACAAAGCAATAAACAGTTTTTTGGTCCGGAATTGTTGACTGTGGACTTGTTCTTGTCTGAGCACCTACCTCTGTAATATAATTCTTCGAGTAAATCTATGATTCTTACGGAAGTGGATTTATTATGCTTCGTCGAATGCCGTAGGTAGCAGAAGAAACAATTGTTTCGGTTGAATTGTATAGGGTTTCTCTTTGTCCCGAGTATGCACAGATCTGGAGCTACAATGGCGTGGAACGTCTTCAAGTTCTGCACAGCCCTGCGAGGGCTTGGCTCGATCATGATACTATTGGTTCTTGGTGTTGTGGGTGTTACTTATTATGCTGTTGCGTTGACTGTCTATGGCCCTGCTTTGTACGGTGGGGTTCCCGATCGTGTCATTGCCATCGTGGTGTTGCTCTTGTTTCATTGTTTGGTGAGCTTCAAAAGCTGGTTGCATATTTTCCTTTAAATATATTTTCTAATTACTGGGGCTTGTGAGGTGCTGTCCGAATTTCTGTTGTTGAATTTGATTTGTGGTTAGTGAATTTATAAAGTGCATTCAGATTCTTGTAAATGTTATCCAGAATTTAGCTTGTTAAAATGAATACACAGCTGCTACTTATGGTTCATGATCCTTTATTTGGCTCATATATGTTTATCCTTGAATATTATGGGGACTAGGTAAATTTTTGTTTGTTTTAATTTATCATAAACCTCCCTTTTCTTCATACTTTTGAACAGTTTTGGAGATATGATTATGAGGAAGGAATTTTGACTTGTGTTAGAGCTTAATTGATCTGGACTGCAGACTGATAAGGCAGGAATCATGACATTTTGTAGTAGAAAGATGCCATGATATGGTAACTGAAAAGTTGAATTTCTATCATGATTATGCAGTTGGCTATGCTACTGTGGAGTTACTTCGCTGTTGTTTTCACGGATCCTGGGAGCGTGCCTCCTAATTGGAGGCCCACAATTGATGAGGAGAGAGGAGAGGCTGACCCCTTAAATGGTTCAGAATTTAGTCATGTGCAGTCTGATCCTTCAAATCAACAGATTCGATGCTGTCGGAAGTGCAATCAACTCAAACCACCCCGATGTCATCATTGTTCTGTTTGTGAGTGTTGCTGCACAAAAATTTTAGCTTTGTATTGCCACTTCGAGAAAAAAAAGAGGACTAATTTGATCTCTTATGGTTTTGTACTAGGTGGACGTTGCGTGCTGAAAATGGACCACCATTGTGTTTGGGTAGTCAACTGTGTTGGGGCTCTAAATTACAAGTATTTCCTTCTTTTCTTGGTATGGGCAATTTTAATTGGATAAGTAGTTTATATTTAGTAATGGTCAATTCAGTTGCTATTTTTCCTGAGTCCCAACGTGCAGTGACTGTATGCCTGCATTATGTCTCTCTTTTGAGCTGAGCTTTTAATTATGTGTCTTTGGAGGCAGCACTTGGGTGGTTTGTTAATGGAGACTTCTATCAGTCTTGAATTGCTAGAATATCTTTTCTTTCTGTTTCTTGTTTTTTACCATCTTTTATCCTGCATTAAATGATTTTCATCATACATTAGAATTTGTCCTCTGTTTTGCATTTTAAAGTCAGATGACATATCTGGCTTTTCATATTACAGGTTCAATTTTTTCATTTCTTCAATCCCTATATCTTGTCTTGGTTTCAAGCAACTTATTTATGGCAATGCAGAGTGGATAACCCTAAAATGGATTGTTGCTTTGTAACTGAGGCTAAGTTATGCTGTTAAACTGTTTGGGCAACCAAAGTCACATCTGTGTTTCCCCTTCTGTTCTTGCATCAATTCAGCAACTTCCTTTAGGGAACCTATCTAATCCTAGTTGTGATACTAGTTCTGTTTCTTCTGAGTTGGCACCTTTGGTACAATAGGAATGATGACCGTTCATACATTTTAGGTGGTGAAGCTGATTCTTTCCGGATAAGGACAAGACAGAAAAGATGCCTCCTTGCATTATGTTCTTTTCTCTTGGTTATGGTTAAAAGGTGCTAGGGTTCCGTCATTTATCTTTCTAGAGAAGTCTTCTTAATAGTTCCAAAATTATATTGCACAAAGATCCTTGTGTCCTAATGCTATGACATGGCAGGTTGTGAAATTTTTTGTCTTTTTCTGTCTGCCGATATCTGAAGCTTACGATGGTGTTATTGTATTTGGTGAATCTTAGTGCAGTTTTACACTTTTTGGGAGACAACACTTGTTACTGTATCATTACTGCCTGAATTTATATCATTCTTTAGTGATGGAGAAATTATCGGATCACCTGGCTCTCTTGCAACAACTTTTCTTGCTTTTGGTAGGGTCTTCACCATTTTCAATCTAGTTATCAGTTTTAAATGTGAATTTATGTAACCTTATTGTATACATTTACAGTTTTGAATCTAGCCTTTGCATTGAGTGTTTTGGGATTTCTGATCATGCACACGTCATTGGTGGCTGGTAATACCACTACTATTGAGGTAAACCTGTTCTTACCTTTATATCTTTTGAACCTTTTTACCTTGAAGATCTTCCTATCTTTCCTTAAAAAACTTGTAAGTTCTATTTAACATCCATGTGCTCTTGTTCCTTTGACTGAGAAATAGAGATCCCTAAGATGGGATTTACTTGGTTACATGATCCTGCTTTATTTGAAAGTTTATTTTTAGGACGTCTGACTATGAGAGATATATGAAAAATCCAAGGCTCTCATTCAATATTGTAGAAATTGACGGTTTAGTTTTCTTCTATACTTATTTTATTAGACGGAAGCAATTTTACACTTATAACATATTAAAAAAGGGAGAACATACTCCTACTCCAACTTAAATGCATAACTCTAGAAAAAAAGATAACTTTATCCAAAACTAAATAGGATAACATTATCCTAATTAAGATAGAACACTTAGCTAATCCTAATCACTTAAAAACATGGTTAACAAAAATACTTAGAAGCAAATCAATATCAGTGAAAATGAAACAAATAAAATAACTTAATTAAATTCAACATCAATAATTTTAAACACTCACCCTCAAGCTGGGTAATCTCAACTTTAAAATAACTTAATTCAATTCAGTGTTGGCAATCTTCTTCATTCTTAGCTTTTTCTTTTAATTTATATTTATATTTATTTTATTTTATTTTATTTTGATTTCTGACCCGCCTTCTCCTCACTTTGTAGCTAGGGTCTTGATGTTTGGGCATCTTCTGCTTAGACTTTGAATTAAGGTCGTGTTATTTCATTAACTGTTAATGAATGAGTTTTTTTTTAAAAAAAAAAATTTAATGCTAACCTTCATTCTATGGATTTATGCTAACCACTAATGAATTTTCTTAACACTAACCACCAATGTATGGTTTTACACTGACTGGTAACAGATGTTATTGTAATTTTATTATTAACCACAAACATATGGTTTTATTAATTTTTTTCAAGCTTTAGTTGATATCAACAACATAATGCACTGTGAGGACTTGACAAAAATAATCTCAAGTCTAGTTTCTTTATCTGTGGTCTCAATGAGGACAAACAGACCACTGTTCACAAATCAATGGAAATGGCTAAGTTGATCAGATCCGAGCATGCAGCAAGAGATGATGACAGCATGTCATGTGCCCTCATGCATTGACACATGAAATGTAGGATAGCTCCACAAGGCAGTGCGTGGAATGGTCAATGTTACATTTATACAACGACAATAACAATAATAACATTAGCCTTATTCCACTATGTGGGTTCGACTACATGGATCATACGACATCAATGGGCTCTATCGAATACCATCTTATCAAATAAATTATTTTTTAAAGGGTCATTCCTTATAACTTCTCTTAGTGTCCTTTTTTATCTTCATCTACGTCTTTTGATATGGCTCCAAGCCATTTAATCAACTCTCTTCACTGGCTCCTCTTGTCCTCTTCTTTATATATGCGCAAACCACCTTAAATGATTTTTCACCGTTTTATCCTCGATAGGTGCTACTCCAACTTTCCTTCGTATGCAGTTATTTTGTATCTTATCCAATTTTATATGACCACACATTCATCTCAATATTTTTATCTCTGCTACTCTCATCTTATGCTTTTGTTATCTTTTTAAAGCCCAACATTCACTGCCATATAACATCACTGGCAATGTTACATTTATGGATGATAAAAAGGAACAAACTCATACCCTAACTTGACTGGTAATTGTAAGAAATTACTTTATCCAAAACAAAATAGGATATCTTTGTCTTAATCAAAATAGATTACACGCTAGTCCTAAACATACATAAACATTAAAAAAAAAAAAAGCTAAAAACAAATGAGCATTAATTAAAATAAAGCAAGTAAAATAGCTTAATTAAAATCAACAATACTTTCCAACAAATATGCCATAATCAATTATAAATTTTCATATATTTCATTCTGTAATGTCTTATAAGTGGTTTACTAGTATTTGAGGAAATAGACTATCCACTTTCCAAATGCCACCTAATGCTTTTGCCGTCTTCTATCAAAGTGGAGCTTTCCTGCAATATATACCTGTGGAACTTGGTACATTGAAACTCTGTAAACTGGAAGTTAAGGTTATTATAAGAAGTCAAACATGTGGTAGGGCTTGTTTATCTGGTTGTATTGAATGACAATATTTAGGTGCATTTAAATTAAAAAATATTTTTCAACAAAAAATTATCAATATAGTGTGATATTGAACTAAATTCCCTAATAACAAAATGAATTCTTGTGTGTAGGCTAGTGTATGTATGAAGTGTCGACTTACCCATTTTCAAGCATGTCAGATGTTGACATTGCCATAACACACTGATTATCCTATCTAGGTGGGTTAAAATAGTCTCTTTCTTGTTTTGGTCTCAGACTCAAGGACATGGCTCTGATTTTGGGTGGCTTTTGGGGGGAAAAGGTATTGTTGCAATATGTTAAAATGTAGGATGCTTTGGGTTGTGTTTTTCTTTGGAAGGAGGTCAATGTATGGTAATTCAGAAGGCTAAGATTTGAATATGGCATTTGTTAAGATATTGCATGTTTGTGTTCAACCTCCATGTTACTGTTTGTTCTTGATGAGTATGTGTACGTTGAAACTGTAGGATGCTTATCTGTAATGTAGAAAAGAAGATACTATGGAGTGGGTACTGATGGAATTTTGTTCCATGTTATGAGCAGGCATACGAGAAGAAAACTACTCCAAAATGGCGCTATGACCTTGGTCGTAGGAAGAATTTTGAACAAGTTTGTGCATTTTGTACTTTATTGGCTTGTTGATATATTTTCTTGGATTTTTTGTAGTTGGTGTTCTGTAACTGCATATTACTTCTTTCATAAATGCTCTTAACCTCATTTTAGAAGCTTTATATGATCAATAATCATAGGTATACAAGTACTAATTACTTTTGGTCACTGTCATCTTCTGCTCTTCACCTTTGGTCACCTCCCAAAGTTGCTTTGATCAAATTATATTATGTTTGATTCTGCCGTTGCAATATGATTGGAACACCAAATTGTGCTGCTTCCACCATGAGAACACCAGGCATTGGCCTTTGTGGGAATGCCTAGGGAAGTAGTTGCCATTCATTTGTGACGCTATTTATGGCCTTTATCCCTCTCTGGCTGTGAGCTTCATTGTCATTGGATATTTTCTTTCTATTTGTACCTTTCATCACTATTGAGACGTAACCCTTTTGCCATTTATGGCCTTCATTGTCCTTTTCCTTTCCAGCCATGACCTTCATTGTTACAGGGCTTTTTCTGGTTGTCTCTAGCCATCATTGCTAGTAGGATGCAACTTTTTATGTTTTTTTTTCTTGCCATTCATGGAATAATTGTCATTTTTCCCTTCCAATTGTGACATTTGTTGCCACTGGTCCTTTATCTTACTGTCTGTATGCAGGCCCTGTAGTTTTGGTTGCTATTGGCTTGCAACCTTTTTTTCGGCCATTATTGACTTCATTGTCATTTTTGCATGGTATTATTTTTCAGAACTTAATCATTAAGCCTGGCATGGATGATATTATTTCTAAATTTAGACGTGTATATTGGTTATTTCATTGGTCTCTAATGTCCAATATTGTAATTTGGTCTCCTAGAATAGCTTTCCTTATCTATAAATACCAGGTACCTTACCTCATTCACTCTAATGTCCAATATTGTAATTTTGTTTGGTTTATTTTTTCCAGTCGTTAATTATCTTTTTATTTTTGAATTAATTTATCTTAATAGGAAATTTCTCTCGTGCTTTATATAAAGCCTTAGTAATTAGGGTTAGGTAGTCTTGAGTGTTTATCAAGGAAGTTCTCTGGACTTGTTAGCCATACCTTGCCCTGCCTTGCCCTTCCCCCACTATTTCTCTCTGCGCTTCCCCCCTCTACCACTCCTATATTTCCCTCTTTCTTCTTATTCACTATCTTCTCAAACACGCCGCCCCATTCTCGCGCCCCCACACCCCCCCCCCCTCCCCACCACCGCCAAAACATCATTCTTGCAATTGTTCCTACATCAATCGAAATCCGCATTGTGAAATTTGAAACTACATGGAATTTCAGTTTCAATATTTGTTTGTCACAACCATGTCTATAATTAAGATGAATCTTCTCAATAAATATAGAGGATGAAGGACATTATGTGTCAACCAGCATGTCATGGGATTTATTGTTGTATTTTCATTTGATTCTCTGGGGTGTCATATGAGGTTGCTGGTATCCTCTCATTTATTCTATAACGAATAGTTTAAGATTTTGAATTATCATGGTTTATGTGGATTGTGTCTCAGGTGTTTGGGATGGACAAGAGATACTGGTTAATCCCTGCTTACTCAGAAGAAGATCTACGAAGGATGCCAGTTCTGCAAGGTCTAGAGTATCCGTCGAAGCCAGATTTCGAGTCTCAAGAGTTCTAAGAACACTATTATTTCCAAATCATGAAAACTTCCCCTTGTAACAGTAGGCATGATGGAGCTGCCCTAACCGTCTATTTTCAGCCACTAACACAATCTACAGCACACAAATAATATGTACAGGCACCTGGCTTGCTTCAACTTCAATGAATCTGGGCAACAACGGGTAGGGTGGTGGTATAATGGTGTGTGACTTAGCAAATATTGTTTTAATTCCTGGTAATGCTTCTTCTGTTCAGTTCTTGCCTTGGTGGTGATTTGGGTCATACATTGATGTTACTTTGAATGGTTTTTGATTAAAGATGTACAATTAATTTCATGCCTTGCAAATAGGATATTCTGATCATGTGTAAAATCGTCCTACAGGCTCCATGACGTTCTTGTAGAGAATTCCTTCAGACATGCGTTCTAGTATAAATCTGATGATTTGGTAGTATGGTCGCATGTTTAACACAAATTACTCGCTAAACGATACCTGTGAATTCACAGAAAAAGTTGTCTACGTGTAAAATTTGCACTATATAAATGCAGTTCCAATATAGGATTAGAAAAAATTGCAAGAGGGAATGTAATTATTTCAATTAAATTTTATTTACCAATAAGGCTCTAGAATAATGGTAGATAATTTGCTTCTTTAAACATGTTTTAGATTCAATCACTAATTATGTATATAGAAAAAATTATTTTGAGAGAGATAAAATTTACTTCAATAATATTTATACCTCGAAAGAATAATTGAGGGATATCCTTTGTGTTGAAAAAACAAATGTAATTGGATAATGCTGGCATTCAAAGATATCTGACTAAACACCAGACAACTTCAAAGTAGCTGTTTCCTTTACTTCCTAGGGCATCCCTTCCCTCTCCAATCCATGGCTGCAGATGGCTTAAAGGTATTGAGGTAATTGCCAAAGGAAAACTCCCCACACGCACAATTTTTTTTTCGGTTAAGTGGGCTTGAGATTTAACAAAACCACCTTGGTTGTAATCTAAAGCTTCAACCTTCTAACTTTGGTACACTTACTCTTCAAACACATACATACATACATGTATATGTGTATATATATTATAACTATTATATTATGTAAGGTTCATGAGCGCCAAATCTATTATATATTATAAAGTAAAAAATCAAAAGTATGATATATCGTGATTTTGGACCTTAACATTATCATGTTGATTATGAAAAAAACCTGACCCTATATATTTTAAATAATATTTTATTTCCTTATATATGTTTTAAATTTTTTAAATTTGATATGATAATAAATATGGAAATGATAATTGTATATTTGTGAAAAAATCATAATTTGATTGTGTAGATTTACATCAATCATTATTCGATAAAATCTATATAAATCCATACTATGCGAGTCTTTTTGTACAAGTAAAGGTTGAAAGTACGACATGTCGCAATTTTAGACCTTCACATTATTATGCTGACTATAAAAAAATATGCCCCCACATTTTCTAAATAATATTTATTTCCTTATATATATTTTCATTTTTTAATTTAATATGATAATAAATATAGAAATGAAAATCATATATATTTGTGAAAAAAAATCATGATTTGATTGTCTAAATCTACATTAATTATTATTTAGTGAGATCTATATAAATCTATATTATACAAGTCATTTTATACAATTGTGAGATCCTTTTTAATTATAGAGGTATCTTTGAATGTAAGATTTCATCGTATTATTGTTTACTATTTTTTGATGGCAAATTTCATATTTTTCTCATATATTTTATCTTCTTTACATAAACTGTCACACAATCATTGAAAATTTTCCTTTGTAACAAATTCAAGTATAGTTCAAACATGGATGTAACAACTTCTTCTCTCATTCTAATGTCATGTCCGTCCACTTCCTCATATGTTATTTTCATTCTTTAATTATACTTTATTTTTGTTTTTTTGTATAATAATTCCATTTATTTTCCCCATTTATGTTATCGGAAATGTAAATTTGACCTAATCATTCAAAATAAGAAAAAAATCTGGCTTTCATGAAGTTTTTTATATTTTGATGTATATAATACTGACAATAAGTATTTGTGAATGTATAAAAAATTGTGAACTATATGGTAATACCATATAATTATCTTGTAATTTGATATTATTTTAGTTATTCTATTGTGTTTAAATGTGTTGTCATGAAACAAAGTGTTTTTATACTATTATTTCAATCTCAGTTTGTTTTCTTATATATTTTTAAGAATATGCATATGTTTAATCCATCTTTTTTTTTAATATTAAGATTATCCTCTCCTTTTATATTTGCAAATTCATAAAGGTAAGTTATTCTTACTATAACTTATCCTTAGTTTTTAAAAAAAGTTGTTAATTTGAAAGAAAACACTAAATTTTTCCCCTACTATTGATATCTAATTTCTTTTTTAATGTCTAATTTCTTTTTTCCATAGTTATACTGACTACTACTTCACTCAAGCTAAGTAAAACTATAAATTGGAATTTTCATGACCATTAATTTTAATATTTTAATTTAAAGTGAGTTTTCTAATTAAGGGATTTGTATTATACTAAATAATAAAAGCATATCCTATTTATATTTATTCTATTATATTCATTTATATGATTTGATTAAATATACATGGAGCTCCATTTGCATTGCATGGGTTTCGAATTATTGTTGATATTTAAAAGAAAAACTCACACATACTAATGTCACTAAAATCGGATCAACTGTGGAATCAATTAAAACACTGGTTCTTGATACAGTGATGCAATGTAGTTGAACCATATGACATAATTAAATTAATATATTAAAATAATATTAAAATAATAAATAATAATAAAATATTTAATAATAATAAAGATTATTAAACTTTTCAATAATATAATGAACTTTTCATTTATTTTATTCAAATAAATACTAATATTTATGTTTCTATTTTATATATAAAAAATATTCACATTTAATCTTGATGTTCATTAAAATATGTTGTGTTTTAGTCCTTTTTGGTATGATTTTACATAATTGGACATATATTTACGTCTCAGGCAGGGTCTCTTAGGTGGAATTCAAGCGGAATTAAGCCAAAGTTACTTTCAAACACGTGCTCATGTAGTCCTAGGACTATTCCTCACTCGTCCACAATTGAAGAAATGAAGCAGAAGCTAATTTTCGTGTAGACCTAGCACCTGGTCAACGTACCAACACCACAGACGGTGTCGGCTGAAAAGGCAGACAAAATAGGAATTATTTTTGAACTCAACACTGGGTGGTACAATGATCAAGTGTCGGGTTTTGCTTAGCAAGGATTTTCGCAAGATCTATAAATAGGGGGGACCCTAAACACCTAAAAAGCACACAATCACTTATCTAGAAGCCCCATAATACTAGTTTTAGAGACTCCAGAGCTTGGAAAGAGTACTCTGAAGGCAAACTGCGAAGTTATGAGGGAGTAGTGAAGCAAACCCATTCTTATCATCTACAAATTCTTTTCTTTCATATCTGCTCTTATATTTTGGGATTTTAGCATGAATTTGACAATGAGAAATTTATGCATGATTTGGAATGTAGTCTAATTGAAATTGACTACAGTTTGATTGTTGATTTATGACTCTTGTGTTCTTAATTTAATTCTTTCAATATATTTGTGTTTTAATTATATCCATCTCTCTCACTCTTATTTGAATTTTATGACCGACTACTATCAGATTTAATTTATAAGTAAGCTTAATAGATTGAGAGATGAAAAGTGAATCTAGATCTAGAAAAGTACACATAGCTAGACAACTAATTTTGGAATAGATATAGGTGTTTGTGGTGACTATATATGATTATAGCTTCAGGATTTGATTAGGGTATTAGGTTAAGTAAGAGCGAATTCATCCCTAATTAAATGCAAACTAATTGATTGAAAGATAATTAGAATCATTTAGGAATAACAGTGATTATAATTATAAATATTCAATAAAAAGTAAGCTTTAGTCATCCTAAAATGAAACTCAATTCTCCGGCGCTCTTGGTGATTGGATAACTTTTAACTTCTTATTGCTTCTTTTTATTCTTATTTTCTTTTCTTCTTAAAACTTATACTTCTAATTAAAATTATTCAATTGAGTAATTTATGACCTCCTTTGGATATAATTCTCGGAATACTTCAGGATCTTTTCTATATTCAATTGGCCACTTGCAGGCTCATTAAGCTTTTGGCACCGTTGTCAGGGAGGTTAACGGATTTACTGAATTATTATTTATAGTCTTTTATTTTCTCTTTAATTTTTCTTAATTTTTATCTTCCTTTTTATCTATCTCTCACATGTTATTAGGATCTAAAAGTCTCAATAGTGCTTCTAAATTGACTACTATAAATCCTAAAATTAAACGTGCTTGTAGGGAAAATTGGCCTAGAAGGAAACAAGAGATGGCTACTATTATTAGGAATAATAACAGCAATGGCAACAATGATGACAACAAGAACAATGAAGAAAACCAAATGGTGCTTGCTGGAAATCAAGCTGCTCAGAATCAAGATCCTATACTTCGAAGAGATGCTGATAAGCTTGCAATTTTTGGCAATCCATCATGCATCAAATTAACTGCAAATGCAAGGAATTACGACTTTAAGACTCCACACTTAAACTTGTTATCACAGTTCCATGGGCGAATAGGCAAGGATGCACTTGGATTTTTGAAAGGCTTCTATAATATAATATATCAACTTCCTCTAAATAGCCTGATTGAAGAGGAATTCGAAATGAGATGCTTCAACTTTTGCATGAAGGACAATGCAAGGCAATGGCTCCTCAATCTACCTAAGGTTTCCCTGAGAACATAGAGGGAGATATATGACATGTTTATTGCTAAATTATATTCCCCTCAAAGAACCTTAGATTTGAGGGATAAAATCTACCACTTCTCACAAATAGATGGCTAACCCTACTATAAAACTTGGGATCACTTTAAAGATCTTTTCAACCAATGTCCACATCATGGGATTAGTGATATGATGATTACTAAATTGTTTTATAACTCTCTAACCTATACTTCCTAGTCTTTTGTGGATATAGCTGTTTGTGAAGATACTATTACAATAGAGGAGATGATGAATATTTATGAGAGAGTAACAACCCAGACTAGATAAAAGGGAGTGTGAAGTAGACAAGTAGCAATACATGAGATTGATAATTGCCTTGATGTGATTGCATAGCTTGAAAGGATAAATTAATGCATTGATATTCCCTTTCAACAACAAAATAATATTAATAATTTTTCTAGAGATTTATCTTCTGCTTGTGGTAGTCCTAATCATACTATTAAACCTTGTGTTAATGAAGATCAAGGAGAAGTTAATTATCTGGGTTCAAGCGTCCACAAATGCTGTAGAGGAGGAATGATCCTAATTCTAAAACTTTCAATTCTAGATGGTGAAATCATCCAAATTTTTCCTAGAAATATCCATGAGCTTAATGACTAGCACCACCATTGGAATCCAGCAATAAGAACTTAGGCACCCCCTTAGTTACTTCCATTATCTACAAAAGGGACATCTTGATTAGAGGAGATGTTCACCCAAATCATGGCTAGTCAAACAGTTACCAACAAAAATTTAGATCAATTTATGGTTAATCAAGTAGTTGTTAATAAAAATTTTGATCAATTCATGGTTAGCCAAATTGAAATACCACTAAATGCCACTCAAGTTTGATCCATAACATGAAGGTTTAGATGAATCAATTCACTAATTTAGTAGCTGAAAGGTGTCTAGGTAAGTTCCCTAGCAACACAGATGTAAATCCTAAAAAGAGAGCTATGACAATTACACTTAGGAGTACAAAGGAGTTGAAAGATGCAGTGAAGAAAGATATCAATAAAAAGGGAAAAGATAAGAGCAATAAAAAGAGTGAGGATGAGAAGACGATGACAAACTCAAGACTAATAATGACACACAAGGGAATACTATCTATCCTTTAAAATTCATATAGTGAATTTACATTAAAATTGAATTTGTCTCACACCTCCCTTGCCTCTGCCTCCACATCCACCATCTCTATCCCCACCACCTCCCTATGTCTACAAGTCTCCACCTCCACCTGTTAGCTTTTGACAAAACTTGTCGTGAGGTTGTAATTTAATACTTGATTGCAAAACAAAAATTTTTGTAGTAAAATGTGCAACCAAGGTCGTTTCACTCTGTAGCAATTAGTATAAAATTTGTTTAGGTGGAAACTAAGTAATTAAGCAAATGAAAACTAAAAGAGAAAATTTCAAAAATTAATTTTTCTTTATATTTTTTAATAAAAACAAGAAAAAATAAATAGATATGTAGGTAAATGTATAAGAATCTATACAAGTGTGTGTGAGAATGGAAGAGGTATAGAAAGTGTAAGTGTGAGAGTGTGGGTATGTATGCAAAACTCTATTTAGGATGCAAGAGCTAAACTAATGCTATGCTAGTGCAAGCTAAATGTAAGGATTAAATATCAACAAGTAAATATGCAAAGATTAAAAACTGTACACTAATTTTTTTAGGGGGGGTTGTGACTTGAAAATGTAAATAAGAAATTAAATCAAACACTAACTAATAACTAAACTAAGAAAATGCTAATTAATTAAAGAGAACTAATTAATGCTAAAATGAGGTAAATGAGGTGACAAAAATGCAATGTAACAGGAGTGATGATCTAGCAACAACTTAGAGAGGGAAAAATTTGTTTTGGGCTCAAATAATTAATTGAACTTGGATCATTAACATAATCAAAATGCCACATGTTATTGAAACCATTAGATCCAAAATATAAAACACCAAACAAAATACTTAAAATGCCAAACAATAAAAAGTTGGTTTTATTTTTTGGGGGTGAAAATCTATATTTTGGTAGAAGTAAGCAAAATTGTTTCTATTTTTTAAGATGAAAACCTAGGTTTTGGTTTTGATAGAATTAATGCAACTATTCCTAATACACAGAAAAAGGAGAAGAGGGAGCGTGGGAGTCTCGGGGGTGTGGGGTCCTTGCACTTTAGGGAGAGTGGCGTGTGTGGTTAACTTTAGTGGGTATGCGCAACGATGGGGAGGCAGTGGCAGTCCACATTAACTTCCCCGTCTGCCCTCATCATCATCATAATACTTATTCCAGAACTTGCAACTTAACTGATGATTTCAGTAATTTTGATTCAAATCAAAATTATTAAGTGCGTATGATTTGCACAATAATTCCATAAATAACCAAAAGTTATAGCCCATCAATCATCATCAATTCAATAATTCAAATTCTTAATCAAGAACCAAATCACCTAATTAATTACCAACAGTGTTAATTCAAACAACCCAATTCAAAATTAAGATAAGAAATTTTAAGATGCAATTGGTCAAAAGTTTAACAACTTGCATTAACAATTAGCAACCATACAAAGTTTCCAATCCAAAATCTCAAGTGGTCATCCATACACTAATCTCAAACTAAATTATGTAATAACCTATCTTAATTTAGACTAAGACAAGTATAAAAAGATAAGGAAAAGGGAAAATAAATAATTATTCAAAGCTCGAGTTATCCAAAGTCCGAGTGTCACTGTAGTCCATAGCCCTTGCAAAATCCTCTCCAAGTTATACTAAATCATCACCACTAACTTACTCCTCCAAGCATTACAAGTAATTCAACCCATGACCAAGAATTGAGTGAAAATGCAACTGGACATTTTTTGTTAAAAGAGATGAAAGGAGTGGGATAAAAGATGGGAAAAATTGAATTTGATAGACAAGGTGCATGTTCAACCACGAATTCAACTCATCTTGAAGAAAAATGGAAGAGAACTCATGCCCAATAGAAGGAAGGAGTTGGAAAATGGTGAAAAAAATGGAGGAGATGATAGTGGCTAGAGAAGTTAATGGTAAAATGTGGAGGAAAGTTGGTGAGAGACCAGAGAAAATGAAAGAGGAATGGTAGGGAGGATGTTAACCTAAAGAAAAAAAAAATCGAGGAGGGAGTGTCGGTGGAAGAAAAAAAGAAAATGAAGGAAGAAGCCGCGTTCACTTACTAGTTACTAGAAGGGAAGGGTTTTTCAGCAAGTGCCGCGTTTGCCACGCATAAATGAAGGGTGTTTGAGGTGAGGTATCACAATTAAAATAATACTAGATACAAATGAGCAACTAAAAATGAGGAAAAATAAGAAAGTTAGGAACATAAATTTTCTATAAAATCCCCCTATCAGATGACTAAAATGTCCCTTCAAAATTTTAATCTCTATAAATCATGACCTACAAGAAAATATTATATCAGATAGATTATGTACTTAGTTAAATAAATGCAAATTAAATTTTAGTTCAAGAAAATTAAATTAATAATGGGATAAAGTTTAATTCCAATTGGAGGAAAATTATGTGTCAAAATAATAAAAATAGAAAAAATAAAATATTAAAAAAGAAATTTCTAAAACTCTTTGACCATTTTACCCCTACATGGGTCAGTTTTTAATCATTTCTTTAATCACAATTAAAACACTAATGAGTCATAATCTCATTGAAATTATTAAATAGAATAAGATATGAAGAATTAATCCCTTGGAATAATTTGAAAAATAGAAAATAATTAAATTTAAAACTTAATTTCCAAAAATTATCCCAAAATTCTCATAAATCCAAAATTCAACTAAAATTATAAAAATTATTTAAAAATCTAAATTTAGCTGAAATTAATTATTAAAACAACTAAGTATGAGAAATAAAAATAGTGAAAATTTAAAAGTTATCAGCTTTAAACATATAAAATTATTGGTCGATCAATGTATGTGCTTAAATGTGAATAAGATAGATAGATGTGTACCTTTTGGCATCTTGATGAAAATAATATGTCTAGGTCCTCTTCTATAGGTCTCTAAGGTTTTAGCAGCTTTCAGTGGATAAACCTACTAGGCTAAGGTTAAAAAGAGGACCCAACTTTCTTTAAATAATATTCTACTAGGTTCACCCACTATGAGCTTTAGTAAAGTACAATGACCCATACTTTTGCTGCCAACCAAACTTATTAAAACTATCTCTAGCCCATTGACTTTATGATCACTAAAATTATGTTAGACTTTAATATTTTAATGGACCATTATTAACCCATTTTTATAAAACACAAGAATAATTTATGTGAGCCCTCAAATAAAATTTTCTAACACCACTATCTTCCTCACCTCCTTCTCCATATGACTATAAATCACCACCACCTCCATCTCCTTCCACACCACCTCCTTTTGTCTACAAGGTTGCACTGACACCTTCTCCTTCAACTCCTCCATCATATGCCTATAAATCTCTTCAGCTCATTCTTGCATCCTGGCCACCTCCATACGTCTCCAAGTCTCCTCCACCACCATATGTATAAATCACCACCATCTCCACTTCTATTCTACTACCTCTATATTTCTACATGTATATCCATCTTCACCATGTCCCTCCCCTTGGCCACCCTTTGTCTACGATATCCACGTTCGCACCACCTCTTCCATAAAGTTACCACCACCTTTATGTCTACTTTTCATCTTTTAAGTTGGTACCTCTCCATCAACCTCTCCTCATCCAACATATTTCTATAAATCAAAGCCAGCTCCATAATCTTTACCACATTAATGTCTTCAAAATCACTATATTACTACCTCTATGATGAATTCCAATATTTTATGATATTTGTTATAATTTAAAAGTAGAATTGGGAGTCATCATAGTGGATTTAGTGATCAGTTGATTTAATGTGTGACTTTTGTAAATATTTAATGAGTTCGAGTATGGGATATTTTTTGTGTGACTTTTATAAATATTTTATTATTTTTTTGGTGTGGATATTGCATTGATTAGCATGAAAAATGAATTTTTCATGCTTGTGAAAATTCATTTCGCAACCTCAAAATTATTTTTGTAATTGCAAGTTTTTATTTTACAAGTGCGAAAGTTGTAGACCAAAATGTACATTTTCATTCTATGCACTATTTTTCGAGGGAAGGTGAGGCTTTTCGTCACATTTTCTTCAAGTTTTGGGCATAATAGAGGTGATTTTCAAGTTGGAGCTTGGGATCTTGAAGGAGGTGCAGATCAAGTGGAAGATTGAAGAATCCTTCAAAATCAACCGGTTGTTTCCCATGTCTCCTCATATTTCCTGGTTTGATCAGTTTATTTTTGTGTTTTACAGAGTTTAAAGCTATGTGGAGCTAAATCTTTTATAAACCTAGAGATGTTATGAACTTCTTTGTGGATTAACCTTGTTTTGACTAATTAGTTGTGATTTTTTTGGACCAAACTAATTAGTTGTGATCAATTGAAGCTATGTTTGCTAGAGCTTGCTTTTGAGTGTCCACTTAATGCTTGACCACCATTTGGTCATGTTTTGGGAATTAGGGTTTATCTTGGGAAAGAAAATTCTAATTAGACCATTAGATTAGATTAAGCAACATGATTGGACTATGTCTAATTTGTGACTAGGATTGGAAAATACCTAAGTTCCCCATATAATCATTAAGAGCTGGACATGTTCATGAATCTTAATTTATTACGTAAGGAATTGCATGATTAAATTGAGATAAGATTGTAAATAATTTAGAGGACATTTATGATCATTGTAAACAAAGCAACCATTAAGAGCAATTAATTGGATAAATACGTAGGTTAAGAAGCAATTAAGGAATTAGTATTCTCTGGGTCGCCCTTGATATTGTTAGTTGATTTTATCCTAATGTCTTCAAAGTCACTATATTACTACCTCTACAACTCCTTCCATCTCCTCCAAAAGTCTAATAAGCTGGTATTTAAACAAATTTAATTTTTCAATAGAATTGTTGTCAGCATCGTTATTGTGTGTAGTTGAATCCTTTCATATTAACCAAGTGTTTGCAGTGAAATCCTCACAATGTGGCACTCCGGTCAGTTATGAATATTTGTTATACATTGTTATCCAGTGAGGAAAACTTGACTTATATTAAGAAACAGAAGGAATATATAATAAATAAATAATATATATCATATTTATATTATAATGTAAATTATATTAATTAAAATATATCTCATTTATATAAATAATATATTATATATATTAAAATAAATATATTATATATTATATATTATATTTTTTTAATATATTTTGAAGTTACAAATAGATCATATAAAAATATTAAATATATCTCAAAATATTTTTTATATGTATATCATTTTTGTATTGTTTGTACTTATCAAAATAAATAAGATATTAAATATATCTAATTGATAAGAAATATATTATAAATTATATAAATATATCAATATGTGTCTTTTCTTTTTTTAGCACTAAAAATATCCCTAACCGACAAGTGAAAACTAATCCGGTGGGTTTTCAACAAAGTGTTTTTTATACACACGACCTAGAATCAAACTTAGGATAATATATTTAACGGATCCATTTATGTACCAATTATGTTACGATCTTGTTGGTAATTGTATTATGATATTAATGTAGTCGATTAAATAAAATACAATAAATATATTTTATTGCTAATAAAGGTTGATCTAGTTAGTAATTATGCGACTCATATTTTACAAGGATGTAGGTTCAAATCATACCGCTAATGTAAGGCTTGCCCAAAACTTGTGAGTCCCCTCAACCCAATTCACATAAATTTTTATATCTCCAAATATATATATATTACTTAAAAGATAAATATATCTTTTAATTATATTTTTATTTAAGAAAAAATATTTTTTCTATAAATTTTTTGGAATAAAATTGTTGGCTCTATTTTGCAAAACCTAGTTTCACTAAAAAGCAAGCAAAAATAATCAAGCATGCCAAAGGTATGAACTTGAAAATAAAGAAATATAATTTCACTTCATCAAACAATAGTAAATTCTTGGGGTCCTTTACTATAATTTACCACCTCTCAAACAATATTTAATAGTGATATATTTTAAGTAATTTATAATATATATTTTATAAATTAGATTTATTTTATATCTTATATATTTTGATAAGTATAAATAATACAAAATTATATGTACAAATAACATAAATTTTTTTTGTGATATATTTAATAATTTTATATGATCTATGTGAAACTTAAAACATATTCAAAATATATATTTCTTTTAATGAATATATAATATATTATTTATATAAATGAGATATATTTTGATTAAAATATATATTATATTATTTTATATAAAAATATAAATATGATATATATTAATTATGATAAATAATATATATGGGGGAGTGGGTTCGGGTGCTGATCGGGGGTAGAGGGGAGGGGGAACGAGTTTGAGGGTGGCCAAAAAAAAAAGCCGAATTGCATTAGTTTGAATTTTGTGTAACAAGATTAAAGAAAAAAAGAAAATGTCAAACATCCGAATATTTACAAAGAATTATTAAATAACTTGTCCTCACCCCTGCCAAGGGCAATGTCATTTGAGTATTTTGGATGGTTTTGGACTAGCTGTAATCGGGAGCATAGATGTTTGGGCTCCCTGTGACATCCTGTATATCTATCTACCTGGAGATCCTTAATCCAACGCATTGGAGCTGTGCTTGGTGATTTTAAGAGAGCCTTTCCTAATCACCATTTTATTTTTCAATAAAAAGTAGAGTTTGCACTAAATTGTTGATGGATAATCAATTTGAATTTGTAAATAAACTAGTATTCGAGTCAGTGTGATGCACGGGGACTTCAATTATATAAAATCATATTACATGACATATATACGAATATAACACAATTATAAATTTATATCATTATGTTTCTAGATTTTTAATAAATGTAGAATAATAAAAAAAATTATAATATGGCTACTTTTTCCAATAACATGACATAAAAGCATATCAAATCAACAAATACAAAAAAACTTTCCTATAAATTTATTCTATCCATTGGATTGCCTTTAGAATCAATAATAATAATTTTCAATTCTTTCTTACTCCCCAAGTGACACATTGCTACAATATACACATTTATTTTACCTAATAATAAGAAAACTAAATTGCAGCATACATACTCATACACATTCAGCGGGCGGATGTAGCCTAACCATTATTGGGGGGCGGGGGGGATTTTTTGAAAAATAATATATATTTTGTATTCTCAATTTAATTTTTTAATATTTATTATAATTATTTTTTTAAAATATTCTTATAACTTAAAAAAATATGAAATGATAAATTATGTGTATATATATATATATAAAATGAAACGATAAACAATGTAAATTAATTTTTCAATATATATATAAAGTGAAGCCATATAATATATTAATTTTAAGAAAAATTATAAAAAAATTATATTAAAAGTGTATATTTTCAATACATTTATATATAAAATTTATATTTTATTTATTTTTAATTATATTAGTAATAGATAGTGTACATATATGTTTTATTTATTTATTTATTGTGTATAATGTATGAGTGTATGTGCATGTAGGGAGAGGGGCCAAATGGGCGCGTGTGTGTGTATTATATTATTGTGTTTTCGTGTATATTAGTGTTTGTACAGTATATTCATACATATATATATATATATATATGTGTGTGTGTGTAAAAGAAGTGGAGGGGGGAGGGGGGACCACAGCCCCTCCCAAGAGCCACTATACACATTCATTCATAATCAATAAAATGAAATGGCATGAAAAGTATAATGTGATTAAATTGAGAAAATGAACTAATAAATTAATTTGAAAAAGAAAACTAATAAATAAATTAATCATTATGAAAATCAACATGACTATAATTATGAACCAAAGGAAGAGTGACTATAATTATTCTTTGCACTGTAATTGTCATAGAGCAAGTGAATTTAAAGGACACACATTTTCAGTTAAAGAAAAAATTATAAGTTCTCAAAATATTGAAAATCATTTTTAAAATAGCTTCTAGTACAAGAAAGATTGAACTTATTTAACATAGAAAACCTAATGGTGATATTGGTGCATTTTCATTACTTGCAAAAGAATCATATTTAGGAAATTCATATGAGAAAAATGAATGTGTTTGTCATTTTGTTGAGTTAAGAAATTGTGTTATTATTATTTAGCAAATACATTGGTTTATACACTACCCAATAACTTTTTTGTAACTTATTTTGAAATTTTAAATGGTGTGATAATTTCTCATGTGAAACTAGTATAATACCATTAGCTACATGTCATGACATTTTCAAACCTTTGGTGCAGCAAGTGAATATGTTAAGGACAATTTGCTCCAAGGAAAAAAAACAATGTTAAGGACTATGTATCCACCCTTTCAAATTTGTCCTTCTAATAAATTTTTTTTATTATTTATGCTCATCAATCAAGAAGTATTTAATATTTTGCAATAATTCAAAATTAAATCATGATCTTCATTCTATATTTTGCACTCTTCAATATCTAAAGATTCTTTATCAAATTTGATTATTAGAATCCAAAAGTGCTTAATTATAGACATATAATTCCACATGTCTGTGTGGCTGCAATTTTGCATGCTATATCTTGTATCACTCAATATGATTGTATCAAATATTTGGCTTCATTCTTTTAGAGTTAATAATTAATGATTGATAATATGGGAATTTGGAATTCAAAAATCCCAACTGTAATAACTTATTTTTTTGTTAAATTAGGAATATATTATATAATAATTAGTTCTCTTAATAAAAAATGTTTTCAAATATTCGATTAAAAATTAAAAACTTGAATTTGAAAATTAATTTTGAGACGGTTTCTTGATTGATTAGAATTTATAATTTTAAAATTACATTAACCAATTTATTATCTATCAATTAAATACAATTAGGTTTCAAATAAAAATTTATTAATTATAAATTAATAAAATAGAAGTTAATAATGAGTTGAATTTTTTGATAATAATTATATCAATACACAATTATCATGAAATTTGCTTTAATCGGATACTAATTTGATATTTCATTACTTATCAACCTTGAAATTTTGAGTTGATAGGAAAAACAAAATTGAATTTTTGAGGAAAAAAATCAAAATTTAAAATTTAATGTAATTATATATATTCAAGGATTGTCATATCCCAAATATATATGATATTAATAATTCAGAGAATTAAATATTCTTCTTTCCACAGATGAACCTTCGGATGAACAATTTTAGTTTTGTAAAAATATATTATTTTAAGTTTTTCCCTTTAAATGTTCCAAAATCATTTTTTCTCAATTTTTAATAAAAATTTGATTTAAGAATTAATTTTGGGATGATTTATCAATTGATTAGAATTTATTATCAAGAAGATTCATTAACCATGTTATTGATTGTCAATGAAATATTATTTCAATTTGGTTTAAAATTAAAAAACTAATTACTTAATACAATAATAGTTAATAATTATAGAAATTTAATCAATATAAATATGCAATCAATGATTATGAATTCCTATGATAAGATATTAATTTAATGTTTATTGATTTCAAAAATCAAATTCACAAATTAATTACAACTATTTTTCATAACAAATTCTTAGATACTCTTGTAATGCCACATCTCAATTAATTTTAATCCTTATCTGCACTTAACTTTGAGCTTTCACATTATCATGTGCGGCCTTCATTCATGAATCAATTTTTTTTTCCTCATAGAGGTCATAAACAGCACTAGAGAAGTTTGAGAAGATTTGTTCTGGTTCAAAATTTCAGCAGAAATTATTACTCAATTATTCAAAATATCCCAGTATATAAAGAAGAAATGAAAACAGTGCAAAAAAAGATGCTAAGTTTTTCTTCTTCGATGGTTTTGCCCAGCAAGTACCTACACCAACAATTTCATTTCTCCTTCATCGAACTCCAACAGATAGCCATTAAGTTCTTTTTAAGAACTTTATCGCCATTGGCGTCTAAGAAAGAAACTAAAAAAAGTTGGAGGAAGAGAAGAGGAGGAATTGAAGAGAGGCTAATTTTTTTCAAAGAATTATTTAAATTAAAAAATTGAGTTAACACATAGGATTTAAATTAGCTAAAATTGGATGGAGTTCAGATTATGTGTTATTCAAAGAGTAATTAAGAATTTCTCTTCTTTCACTCTCTATTACTAATATTAATTATTGTCAAACAACATCCCAAACATGTATAATAGAAGAAACTCTGTCGTCAATTTAATATATTTACATATATCACTTTGATATATGTATAACGTCTTATTCATTCTATTCAAAGCTTTAAAGTTGGATCTTTTTGCCTCTTCATGATCCTCCTGCCCTCATACATTCATCTTCTACTCTCTTTTATTTTTTTGGGAGGTGGAAATTGCATATAACAAACCATGTCCATAGTGCCACCTTCATAAACTATCATTCAAGAGAACTAAAGTAAGTTAGACAAATAAAAAATTTTAGAAATATAGAAAGAACAATGATGGAAGATTTTTGTATTGGATGTGCGAGTTGGACCATCCACCTCCAGAGGTTTATATACATAGCGTGAAGTATACTGTTTTTTTTTTTTTTTGCCTTCTTCATCTCCTATGGCTCAAAACAAAGCTCCAAAGCAAATAAAACTAAATTTATCAATCAATCCAATACGAGATCCCTTTAATTTGCACCATTATGATATTCTCACAAGAAAAAGACAACATAGCAAAACCAAGGTTTTGCCTGTGGTCTTCAATGGATGAAATTGAAGCCGAAGACTTATGTTGAGAATAAAAACAATTTAAAACTTAGAATGACATTATATTAGAAAGAAAAACAAAATGCAAGAATGTAATTATGGAAGCCACACCTACAAACTGCACAGACATAATAAGGCGTTGAACACAATTGCTAGCACCAAATGAGTGATACACTAAACCTATATAGAGGGTTTCTAATACATGTCATTATATTATATTATAAATATTTGAATTTGAAAAAGATTCTAAAATTTTCAAATTGATAGAATTTGATTGAATAATAAATGCAAATGATTTTGAAATTTTCAAATTGCAATTTAAATGGAATGAAATTATCCATAATATTTGAAAATCATATATCATACCTAATGCAAAAATAATATATTAATAACACATTAAAAAAGGAAAAAAATAACAGTTGGCAATATAGGTCCCAATGAAAGATGAAATCACACAAAAGACGTGGCTTCATATCGTTATAATATATCATGTTTTCGATCTCAATTTTATAATATATAATAGATCCTAATGCCCTCTCAAATTTCCTCATATATGATAATATTATCTTGACAACATGGATAAACCCATTTCCCAGCTGCCTTTAAAAAAAAATCATTTCCCAGGTTTGAAAAAAAAATTGTACAATTAAACTTCATTGCTATAAAAATACGATTTTTTTTTTTTGGTTTGCCTTTGTATTGCGTTATGCTTGGCGTTAGGAAAATAGATTATCCTCCTCTTGCACAAAAAATAAAACATATGTAATATCTATGATACTCATTCTTTAATTGTAATTATCTTTTTCATAACTTTTTTCATTAAGTGACAAAAGATACACATTTTTATCATCAAATACTTTCTTTCATTCGATTTTTTTTTAATCATATGACTTTTCATTCCATTCTATTTTTTTCCCTTCATTCCATATTTTTCTTTTTCTTTTTTTAACAAAATGACCACTTTGAATGACCAACCAAATAAAGAGCTTCACAACATCAATATCAATATATCTTATAAATAAATAGAAAGTGATGCTATCTACTGACATGAATTATGTGTTTTTCTGAATTCGGTAAGCATTTTCCCTCTTATATTTTTTTTTTTATATTTTTTCAATCTTCTTTGGCAAGTTTAAGTATATCTTTTCAAATTTTCCACATTATTGATATGATATTTGATAAAATTCATTGGTATCATATAATCCATATAGTCAACATCACTTAATGAAATAAGACTAATATTGTTATTATTATTATTGATATGGTATCATATTATCTCAATTTAAATTAAACTGAAATTTGAATCTTTATCAAGTCAAGATATTTGATAACTAATTAAATAGTCTCCAAACCTAATGGGTTTGTGACACTCAATTAGCCAATTCAAGGTGGATCACTCCAAAAATCCAATATCTCTCACTTGACTTCTTTCTTACCTTTCATATTAGGTGCTTTGTCATGATTGCATGAGCATGATGTCTCCACTTGGGTGTTGATGCACTAGAAATCTCATTATAAGAACAACACAAGAAGACAAGCCTCTTACTAAGATGTTTGTCATAGAATGGTTAATAACTTGAAAGTCAAATGGAAATATCTATTCATTGGTAGGAATAGATATTTTAAGATATTAGGTAGAAGATTTAACATTTTTTAGTGTGGGACTGATTTTTTTGCTGTTGTATATTTTGTTTTAACAGTTTTTGTATAAGGTGCTAGCCTCTCTTGATGTATATGGTTTCTTGAACTGAATATAATTTTTCACCGTCATTAAAAAAATGAAAAAGAAAAAAAGACAAAAAAAGTGAAAAAGAAAAAAAGACAAGCCTCATGTCTGTATTATTCTCCTTTTTGGTGATGTGCCCTAGATACTATAGATCTACCTATACATTTCAAATCATGGCAAATCTTATCCCTCTTAAGTTATTGACATAACTCAAATTGCCACCTCATATTTACAATATTCACACTTATGATGTCAATAAAATTGACTTCATAATGAACTGATCACAGATATTAGCATAATTGTGTACTTCTGATAAATCTCCCTTTTTGTCCAATTACCAATCATATCAAATCTAATTGTTTTTCTACCATTGACCCTTTAGATCACATGTATACCATAGTAGCTCCAAGCCTTTAGAAACACATTGCTCCAACATAATGGTCCAAGAAACACATTGTCACTTCCACCTTCATTCTCAACCTCCATCTCCATCCTTCCCTACTCCTCCTCCAACAGAAGCCACACACGAACACTAGCACCTCTCACGCACCCAAAAAAAAATGAAAAAAAAAAACCTACATCTAAACAACCTTACGAGAAGATTAATTGAATTTCACTCAGGACTCACTCAATTTGATATTTACAATAGCCTCATTGGTCGAATCTAGCCTGGATCAACATCCCCATGAAGAAGGTCAGAGAACTCTCACGAGAGGAGAGGGTCTTCTTGAATTGAAGAAAATTTTTTTTACAGCTAATTATATTCTTAAAACAAATTGTTATTTCAATATTAAGTACTTTGTAATGTTAAATTTTTTTTATTACATAAATATAATATCATAAAAGATTCTTTTACAACCTCCGTGATCAATCGAATAAATTTTTATTAATGCATCTTCTCATCAATGCTGATTGATATTGTTAATCGTCAGACCAATTTTTGGTGCTACTCTTTTACTACCCTGCATATTTACTAATAAAAGCTGGTTTTCAATATCAAATTCCTAAGTATGTACCAAAGGAAAGGTGGCAGTTTAACTTTCGTTAGAATAGAACAAATCATGCAAATGCCTTATCAGCTTGTAAAGGTTTTTTTGTTTTTGGGTGACAATTTGCTAAAATCAGTTTTCATGTAGCTTCAACTTACTTCTGCCACTGAAAAAAAAAAAAAAACCCTTCTGCGACTGATCGTAACTGCAAAACCAAGTAGTTTAATAAAGTGAAATAATATTGAACAGTACAACTTGGACATCCAATATATCACACAAAACTCACATTAGGAACCTAAGAACAAGAATAAATTTTACAGTAAAGGGGTTTCTCTTAACACTATGTTCCACAGTTATGCAGAAATTTTAGCACGCATTACATTCCAGGATATGATGTTACAGACTATTTTTACAGTCATTCCATCTAACCTCTTTCACTTGAAAGACGAGGCAAGATTTCATTCTTAATGTCATGAACTGTTAATGTTTTCACCTCTCACACAGTTCCTGAATTACATGGTCCATAGATGGTCGTTCAAGGGGTGATTCGTGGGTGCAAAGTAAAGCAATTCTCCCCAGTTTAGCTGCCTCTGATTCTGAGAACCTCCCTTCAAGGTTTGCATCAACCATATCATTAAAACCATATGTTTCTGCCTGATAATGATAAAACTGAGTAATATCGCTTTTTCCAGTAAGAAGCTGGAAAACTATCACCCCAAAAGCATATATGTCACTTTTTTCAGTTAGGCAACCAGTGGATGTGTATTCTGGAGCGAGGTATCCCATGGCAGCAGAAGCTTTAAGGGTGCAGAAGACAATATCATCTGCAAGGAGTTTGTGCAATCCTGAATCTGAGAGTAATGAATTATAATGAGCATCGAGATGCACTGTTTGGGCTGATATATTCTGGTGAACTAAAACCTGATTTCTTCCTTTCTTCCCATGCAGATAACCAATCCCTGGCCATATAAGGAGAAAAAATGTCAAATTCCAAATTAAACTTAGAGACATTGCTAAAGCTTAAAGGTCTAGGCTTGCCCAAAGGCTGGGAGTAATTCACTCGGACTGCGCCAAGCCAGACAGGTCTAAAAACAGAAAATGACAGGAACAGAGGCATCAGGTTACCATGCTGACCAGTTTGGCTGAATCTTTCTTTAGAGCTAGATTTAATTTAAGGTTACATAAGTAGACGAAGAAATTTGTCAGGCATACATAGGCTTAGCCTACCACAAATGAGTGGCAGTCAACAATTTAAAAAAAATTGTGATTAAAAGAAAAAACTTGTTTGATGTGATGGAGGTCCTGAAATCATGTGTGGAAAAAACTTACTGCAGAGCCTAGGCGAACTGAACCTGACAAAGCTCTCCAAAGAACTAGGTATGAAGAAGCCATTGCATTAATTATGATTTTAAGTAGAACAAATGTATTACTCCCCCTGATCCTTCCAAAAGATCTTCATGGTCCTTAATATAAGGGCCTTTGCAAAATTTAGTGAAGCATTAATCTATAATTTCTACAAATGTCCTCAACAATTGCTTTTATTGAGAGTACTTAAGGAATGTTATAGTAATTTTTGACAAATCAAAGTTTCTAACTAATTTTAACCACCGGCCTCAATGTGTGTGATTTGGTTGAAAGACCCTTAAAAAGAAAAAAAAAACGAGAGGGAGTAATAATCAATTATCAATCCAACTTAATTAAAAAGTTGTCAACTTTTTCCCAGTTGTCAGATTCATCTACCACATATTACAATTAGTCTTCCATCAAATTAAATCTCCGTATTGCCAATTATCAGATAAAAACACATACATCGATTCATAATATGTGGATCTTCATATGCATGAATTTCTAATTTTTTTAATATTTCACCTGTTGTCTTATGTGTTCGCATGTCAATATTCTATGTAATTAAACCATCATTTTCCTCCAAAATACTGTAAATCATACTTTTTGTTTTTTAACTTAAGAATGTATTCCGTGAAAGTGAAGACAAGCCAATTCACATCAAGCTCATCTAAGGCACAGTTTCTCCTTTGAAAGGGATAGTAAGTACACTCAACTGCATATGAAACAGCAGGAAAACTCACTCTCCAGGTTTAAACTTCAGAGTATCAAGCTAAATATATCTATCAAGAAACAAGGCAAAGATAAACTGACCTCTAGCAATACCATGGATGATCGACACTCTGGTAGACCATTCCAGAACCCTACCATCCCCTCTCTTGACATCCAAATACTGTGACAAACTCCCATTTGGGGCAAAATCATAAAGAAGAAAGCACTCACCCCAGCCTTTCGAACAGCAGAAACCTCTTAACCGAATGAGATTTTCATGTTTTAATGAGGTCAATATCTTCAACCCCCTCAAGAACTCGGTTTCATCAGATTTGCAGCTTGTCTTGTTGATGCACTTCACAACCACAACTGATCCATCTCTCAAAATTCCCTTGTACATTACAGAAAAATTACTCTTCCCCAACAAATTCACCCCAGAGAAGCACTGAGTTGCATGTTCTACCTCTTCTATATTGAACATGAAACTCTCTAGAACTTCCTGGGAATAAGTACTTCTACCTTTGGCTAATGGATCCCATCCACTAGAATACTCTAAACTGGTCAAAGAAGCTGCATCTTTCCTGCTGAGATGGTTATCAGAAGTTTCGATGGTGCTTCTGGTCTTCTGTTTTCGACGACAGTACCACACAAACATAGAGAGTCCAGAAACTGTGGAAGCAACAATAATTCCAATCACTCCAAAAACCAAAGCCATTCTAGAATATTGTAATGACGTTTTACAATGAGTCTCATCACTGCAGTTTTCATTTTTTGGATCAACTGTTGCTGGAAAGCCCTTTGTGGAAAAATTACTAGGTTCAAATGGTTCAGGCTTACTAGGGTCAAACAAAGATTTACAAGCAACTAAATTTGTAAATTCAGTCCCACATAAGCCAGGGTTGTTGATGTACTGGAAACCACCTTTCAGTCTTTTAAGAGCTGCAGTGACACATAAGGGGGGCAAACTTAGATTGTTTAAATATCAATCCACAGTACACTGCTTATGTGAAACGATAACAAATGAAGTATTAAATTAAAAATAACATAAAAATATAAAAATTAAATTAAAAAGAAGTGAATTTAGTGCTCAAATTAAAAAATAAGACCTGAAAAAAAAAAGAAGTCCCTGTTGGTTCTAGCTTATGACATAAGCAGCTCTTTAGCTAGCTCAACTTGAGTTAGATCGTGTAATCTTAAAAAACATCTTGTTTTGCCAGTCATATCATCAAAAGAAAAAATATAAATCAGCACATTTTTTGAATTGTGAAAAGCAATTATAAAGTTAAAGAGATATGGAGTGGATGGATTATTCCTCAAATTGAAATAAAATGACTTACTACAAAAACTGAGAGTTCTAACTGTCAGTAAAATTGCAAAGGAAAGCAAAAAATTTTAGAGCCGATATTACCTGCAGGGATATTGCCTGAGAGAGAATTGTTTTGAATGTCAAGGCTTTCTAGTTTGGGGGCATCAGCTAGTCTCACTGGAATAGGACCAAAAAGGCTATTAAAGCTCAGATCCAACCTCGTTAGTGATTGCAATTGACCCAAACTAGCAGGAATAGCACCACTCAACTGATTATATTGCAGAGCAAGAACACTGAGTCTCCTCAAGTTTCCAAATTCGGTTGGAATACTCCCAGTAAACTTGTTGTAACAAAGCTGCAAAACTGCCAAGAATCATACAGTAAATTTTTTTTTTTAAATTGAAATTAAAATTTTTTTAGCGAAACAAAAATATTTGCAAAAATGACCGGATTAGTGCAGATGCTTATGAAATTATGACCACAGCACAGAGCAAAAGAAAATAAGCAAATAAACTTCATGAAATCAATTACGAAGATAGGGTGAGAAAAACTATATTCAGGTATATTTGCATGGAAAATGTCAGAGGAGAGAGAGGGAAAGAGAAATTTTAATTGAGATATTTTCTTTGATTTAAATAATATTTTTTATACGCAAAGATTTAGAATTAGAAGAAAACAAGCAGATATAACTTTCGGAAATTAATTAAGAATAAAAGGCGAGATAAACATTACTTAAGTTTTGGTTAAAACTCCAGAATACTACAATAGCAAACCAGCGTTCTACACTCCTAAGAGACTCCAAATTTCCAAGTCAAACAAAAAAAAAAACGTACTAAAACTTTCACCGCTGAATCACCGAAGATATAATACCAATCTATTATTGTGGAATCTAATTGTCATAAACAGGCTAATTTATTCTCAAATACAAGCATAACGAGAGAAGATAACATCAAAAGTTACAAATCCACAACGAAAATAAAAAATCAGAACCAACCTTGAAGATTAGACATATTTCCAATCTCACGAGGGATATCGCCGGAGAGATTATTGACATTGAGATATAAATCACTCAGGTCACTCAAACTAGCAATCTCCTTGGGTATTATCCCACTCAGAGCGTTGAAGTGCAGATAGAGACCCGTCAAGCTCTTGAGGTCACCCACAGCCGCCGGTAATCTGCCTGAGAGACCCATTCCTTGCAGTGAAATATTGGCGACGCGGCCCTGTTCATTGCATGCCACGCCCTCGAAAACGCCACCACATGGATCGGAATGTGGAATCCATGAAGTCAGAAAGCGATTCTCTGGGTCGAGAGAGTATTTGATAGCCATGAGAGTGTCAAGCTCAGATGGAGAAGCCCGAAAAGGGAAGCAGAAGAGTAGAAGTAGAAAATTCAGCGGGAGGTACAGATGCAGAGACGACATGTTTGGTTCAACGGAAAATTTAAGAAGCGAGAAAGGGATATTGTTTGGTTAGAGGGAAAATGTAACGAGAAAATGGAAGCGGGGGCACTCCGGTGTGTGTAAATGGAAGGTGAAGAATTTGTCACATGAGAACTCATCTGCTTGCATACGAATGGAGCCTATCATGAGTGCGGCACTGCTCCTTTCCCACCTTTTTTTTCTTTTTTAAATATAAATAAATAATCTTCTAGAGGATGATAAATTATTGTAATTAATACATATCATGTAAAATTTATAAGGATAATTGGGTTTTTTTGACAAAAAAAAAATGAAGATATTTTATTTTTGACATCAAATTAATTTTTTTTTAAAAATTGATTCTAAGTTTAAAAAATTCAATTTTCACCCCAAAAAACCTTTGATCCCAAAAATTAAATATCTTTATGTTTTGGTCCCAAAAATCAATTATTCCAAATTGATAAGATTAAAATTATCAATATATAATATACATATATAAAATTATCATTTTTTTTGGATAAATAAAATTATCATGGATAAGATTAAAATTTAAAAGTTTATTTTCAAAATATTAAAAGGAAAAAGATTAAAAATATTAAGTTTCTTTGCTAACTCCTTATATTTTAAAATATGTTTGATAACACAATTCAAATAAGAAAAAGAATATATATCGCCAAAAATAAAAATAATGAACAATGAAATACTTATTATATTTCCTAATATTTTTCTTTATTTTTATGCCAAAACATTTAAATTATTTCTATTCATATTTTACTTTTACTTTCAATTAATTTTATCGTGAATCAAAATTCAAACATATGCAAAATATTTCTTAATCGTAAACCTTTTGTTTATCTCTCTATATTGTTGACCAAAAAAATATCTCTCTATATTACATGAATTGGCAGGATGTTCAGAATCAGTATTATGAATTGAGGTAAATCAATCGATTTAATTTAATCAGAAAATCTGGGAACTAGAATGTGAATCAATTCGAAATTATACTGTCCATTTTAGATCCAATCATAAATTGATTAAACCAATTAAAAAAAGTGGGTCATAGGATCAATCCATTCACGCATGTTTTCATCTTTATGATTTTCTTAGTACCAAGAATACACTCCAACCTAAATTATGATTGTTGTTACAATTAACTTCATTTTGTGGTTTAAAATTTTTTTGTCCAACACACACATGTTATACAAGTATTATTTTTTACATAATTATTAATAATTCTTTTAATTTAAACATACTTCTTAATAATTCTTTTTATTAAATATCTAATTAAGTTATGAAGATATATATATATTGCATACTCTCCAATTATGAACTTGCTTGATAAATTTGGGTTTGAGTACCGTGATTGTTGTAGTTTTTTTCTTTTTATATAGATGCTAATAAATTGGCATCCAAATATCCAATGAATTTAATTTCAATGAATATTTTGATAATTGATTGCTAATTGCTTGTTTAGATTTAAAGATTAATTTATGAGATTTGTAAGTACTAATTTTTTATTTTTCATATAATATTTCAATATATAAAATTTAAAATATATTTATTTAATCACAACCATTTCAACCAAAACTGAACCAATAAATCTTGAAATAGTTCCTCTGCTGATTTAATGATCATTATGATTTTAAAAACATTGTTAGAAACAATAATCACATGCTCATTTAGGTTTCAGTTGAACAATATATTATTGTGTAAATTAATCAAGGGTTCCAATTTTGTACCAAATTTAAGAAATAAATTATACTATGGATTTGAATTCTCTCTATACTTTCTCTCCATACCTCTTTCCATACGTAATCTTATCTATTAATTTTGATTTGAATAGTAAAAATCACTTATTGTTATTTTAAACAAAATATATTATTTATTTTAATAATAACCTTAAATTAGCATTATAAATTGTTTTTAAGAAATTTTAACTCATAATAATAAATGTAAATTATTAAATAAAATATTTTATTTATTTATAGATTTTTTTAATTATTATACCGTACAATTAATTAAAAAAATCATATATAAAGAGAGATGTAAAAAGAAAATATGGAGAGAATCGAAATACAGCTTTTTGTCATACACCTCACGAAGCGTCATACACCTCACGAAGCGTGGCCGGGCGCTGCACTGCAATCTGACTATTGTAGCTTTTCTGGTTAATCTTCAAATAGTACCTGTACTGAATCTATATATATATATATATATATTTCTATAGGCAACCATTTTTTTAAATTTCTTTTAAAGTAGCTTGTGAACAGTACTTGATACTTGATTTAGATAAACATTTAGAGCATCACGTGACTTGTGATTTTGTTGGAAGAAATAAAATATAAGTGGCTAATAAGTTCAATCCACAAACCCCTTGTATTGAAAGCTTGATGCACCAACTCTAAACCAGAACCACAATATTGTTATATATTGTCATCATATATATATATGATATGTGGTGTTATTGTATATAAGATATTGTATGACATTTTTTTTGTACGAGATATATTTTGTTAAATCATTGCTTATGCGAGTCAACACTGTACTTTTATATTAATTAATAAAGTAAAATATTATTACCTTTCCAATATATATCTAAATTACAAAGTCTCCCATCTATTTTGAAAACATATATAAACTTTCCTTAAATTAAAAATTTTATTATATAGATTTCTCTTCAATTTTTAAGATTTCATTTTTATCCACCTAATAGTCAATAAATCTTTAACTCATGAAATTTATTTTTTTTATCAAAATATCACTCTTTAACATAAATATTTATTTAGGAATGTTTCTAATATATTTTTTAACATTTTAACTTTCAACTAGATTAAATTATGTGCATTTGCATAAAACCTCATATAAGCTATATTGTTTATGGTTTACAACCAGAATGTTTTATATTTATTTTAAAATTATTTATATTAATTTTTTTGCCATATTTTTATTTTATAAATTTTTATTTAATATTTTAAAATTTATTTATTGAAATATGAATATAATTTATTATTTAAAAAATTTTAATGTCAGATAAATAGGAAATATTATCATGAATTTTTAATATAAATATTTTAAATTTACTTAGATTTTATTGAATAGAAACTAGAGATTTTGAATTATAAGGTTAAATTAATAATTTTACATTATTTTAGTATAAATTTTCATTGACAAAAAGTATCACAGAATCTTTAATGAAATATTCTTAGCAGTGTTAAAAATTAGACTAAAGTATATTTTAAAAATAAAGAGAATATCTTTATAATTTTAATAATACCGAGGGAGGTCAATCTATTTATTAATATTGATGTATGAATATTGATATTGGTAATAATATTTATTAAAAAAATTCACTAATCAAGTTTCATGTCCTATGTACGTAAATAGAAGTGATTATTTTTTTTTATAGGAAGAAGTGCTTATTCTTCTTATTAACTCATAGCCTGGTTGGATCAGGAATTTAACCACTTACGATATTTATAAGTGTTTATTTGTTGGAGTTACCAAATGGAAACAACTTTTCAATAAGCATTTATACTTTAAATAAGTGCTTATGGAAGAAGCTGAAAATTTAAGCTTATGATAATCATTTATCCTCTCATAATCACTTATTTCATTTTTTTCTTCTCATTATTCACTCAATAATCACTTAAACCCCAATATCCAAACACATTTTTTTTCTCAAAATCACTTATAAGGTAAAAATATTCAAACACAAATAACTTTTGACATAATCACTTATTCTCATAATTACTTATACATAATCTAATCCAAATACATCCCCACTATGTCATATTCCACAAGCGGCACCGACATCCTGGCCTTACGAACTTGACTCTCCTAATTTCGATGTCCTGGTCTGGTCTTCACGTGTTTTATAATAATACGAACCTATTGTTGAAATTCAACTAGATTTTCCTTCCCACACCCAAGGATGCAGAGGGATATTTTATTTAATTTTTAAAGATATTAAATTAAAAAAATTATTATTACTAACTCCCCCACCCCCAAAAAAGAGAGACCAATCCAAATAAAAAAAAAAAGAAGCGCAAGGTGAAGATGCACTGTTTACTTTATAAATAGTACAACTACATCCTATTTTATATTATATATTGATTATTATTAAAAAATTAGAATTATTATTTTATAAAAATAAATTAAATAAAAGGAAAAATGACAAATAAATATCTCTGGGAGCAAAAATCTCCAAAAAAAAAATACATCGAACTTGTGAAATTATAGAAACATACTAGGGTACTAAATTGTAAATATTTTTGTCATGTGAAAAAATGCTTTTACCCTTCCTTCCTTTGTGTCAAAATTGCTAATTAATTAAATATATTTATTTACAACTGACATTTGGTGTTTTGCAATAGACATTGGTAAATTTACAACTGAAGTGATGGTTGACCATTAGAGATCAAACACACTGGCAGCATAAGCTCTCACTGAGCTATTAATCTAGTTGACTATCAAAGGGACCTCCTCTAATGGTCAACCATGACATATTTACAACTAACAATCAATAATTTGTAACCGAAGTTCAGGAATTTGTAATTGATTATGATGCATTTGCAATCAACAATTATATATTTGTGACTATCACATAGTAATTTGCAACTAAGCTTAATATAACTTTATAGGTAATATCATTCCCAAAAAAAAAATTACACATATTTACAACTGATACACGTAAATTTGTAACTGTTTTACCTAAATTTGCAACTGATACACGTACATTTTCAGCTGAAGTAAAAAAGATAATCCCATACACATTCGCATCTAATACACATAAATTTGCAACTGTCCTTCCTAGATTTACAACTAATCTACATACATTTCTATTATGTGAAAGTTGCAAAACTTTAGATTTACAATATTTCAAATCCAGCAAATAAAAAAAAAAAAGCAACAACCTAAAAAACACAAGAAGAACTCGTTGGGGAAGATGAAGATGGGGTGTGGGTAATATAAGAGAAAGAAGAAGGAGGAGGGAGAAGCACCAACTAGAGAAGCACTATGATGGTGGATTTGAGCTCTACAAAAGTAGATATGGGTTCTACGATGGTAGATCTGGACTTTGTGACAATGGATCTCATTGGACTAGGGGGTTGTGATGGTAATCGGAGATCGGGTAGATGGGGGATGGGGAGACGAGGGAGAAACACCAATCTGCTCAGCATGCATCGATGCTATTGGGTCTCAGATCCGTGCTTAGTCTCAATTGACAAGGAAGGCTCAGTTTTGATCAAAGGAGGAGGAGGGACGCCATCGTTCTGATCGACAAAAGAAGGAAAGGATGATGTGAGGAGGAAGAGGAATAAGGAAGGAAGATGGAGGACGAAGGAGGATAAGAGGGAGGGAGATAAACAAAGGAGGAGAGGGAGGGGTAAAAACGTCATTTTACATTATAACAATATTTATAAAAAAGTACCTTGATATGTTTTAGAAATTACCCAAGTTCAGGGTATACTTTTGGAAATTTTTTCCCTTGAAGGTACTTATCTATAATTTTCCCTAAATAAAACTTCGATTTCTAATTCCCAATATATACTTATAATTATATTATATATATATATCAGTTATACATATAGTTTGGTTCTTAAACTATTATTATAATGCAATTAAACTTCTGAATTTTATTTTTTTTCATAATAATAAGATAGCTTGTACATATTTTAAAGATTAGCAAGAAAAATAGAAAGCAGAGAATTGAGAGATGATGGGTCAACATGTGCATAGAAAAGGCAATATTATGCTATGCCTATTTGGATTGTGAAACGGGAATTATAGTTTAGGATTAGTTTCCATAACTAATAACAAATAAAGACTTTCGAACTTATAAAATGTGGCAAAAGCTAAAAACCAAATAGTAAAATTTGAAAACTAAGTAGTAATAACATCCTATTTGTTATTAATTTAGGAAATTGATCATAGACTATAATTCCCCGTGCGAATAGTTTGCAAATTTCAAAAACATTACCAAAGTCTCATGTATGAAAATATTATGGAGTTAGAGTATTGGTGTTTAATAATTCCTTAATTAATCTTTTTTTCCCTTCCAAATGTCCCAAAAAAAAATATTTACAAGGAAAAGGAAAAAAATTTACATACTTAAATTTACTTTCTTCGATTTGTATTATATAATGTTTTGTATGACAAGTTTCTGATCTAAAATATAGGATATTGAATATTTTTCTTCCCATTTTATCCATGTTTTTAATTATTCCTTAATTTTCATTTATAACCCTACAATAATAATAAAATATGGATATTTAATAAGGATAAAATAGAAAATATTGATACTTTTTGCATTGATTTTAGGTAAAAAATAATTTTCTTAATATGCGTGTAATTAATATAAAATGTATTATAATATGAATTGAAGAAAGTATATACTTAATATACATTTATCTAATTAAATTAGAATAAGTGAAATTTTTCATGTATTATTTATTATATAACTATCTTATGTTATTTATATTGTTAATTTACTTTTAAATTCAAAATCCTGATATTTTAATTTGATTTGATGAAAACACGTTTAAATATATAAGGTTAAGTACTAAGTCTTCTCAAAGCTTTAAAAAATAAAAACAGAATCGTTATTGAAGAATTAAATAAGTAAAGCAAGTATACATCATATCACATTCAGTACGCAAATTAAAATAAATAAAAGGAAAAAGATGAAAAAATTCTGCCATTACTTATTATTATTTATTAATTTTGATAATATTAAATTAAATTACTTATCATTATCCAGTCATTATTTATTCATGTGATATTTTTTTAATATATGAATACGATATATTTTCTGAGTATGTATTTTTCAAAAAAAAATATTTTTAATAAATTCTAAAACAAAAATAGTTAAATATTCTCATCGTATCGAAAATACTGATCTACTTACTTCGACGAGAAATGAATTGATATCCACAGGGTAAATAATTCTAGGATGATATCTTAAATTGCAAATGTACACAGTAATTAAATAAATGATGAAATAAGGGCATAGAGTAGTAGTTTAATACTTTCAATTGTGATGAATACGATAAAATAATTTTTCTCTTTCTTGAAACTATAGAATAGTACTCCCTCCGTTACGCTAGATAGTACATTATTATGAAAAATTCATATTTCAAAATATAGTGCATTGTTTGGTTTACATTATATTTTTTTATTGTCTTTCCAGTATTGCCCATAATAAGTAAGGTTATATATTTTACGGTTACCAATGCAAATAAGAATTTTTTAATGATTTGGTCAAACCATAAATGAATGAAAGAGAGTTTTTCCTAAAAGCTTTACTCTTCACAATTACCAATGAATCATGGGAACTCGAAAAAAAGAATGAAAAAGAAAATGACTGCAATTTATTAATATAAAAATATTATTAAATAGTGATAATTTAAAAAATAATAAAAAAAATTTGGTTACTAATTATTATTTTAATATGTATATGATCGTTAAAAATATAGTATAAATTAAAACGGAGAGAGCACTTTACAAAAGAAATTTTTCCATCTACAGAATTAAGGTGAGTTAAGTTTTGAGACTTTGAAGAATTAGGTTAGGATAGGCGATTGATTCTCACACTTTTAATGAGTTATGAGTAACGTTTTTGTCAATTGGATCAACTTTTATTAATATTTTACCAAAAGAAAGTGGGAAGATGGAGATTTCACACCATTCATTAAAAGGAGCAATGAAGAGACGTAAAGTAACACGCGACTGATCCATACAAAGAATGATATGATTGGATTCAGTGGGGCCTCCATAGTCTGGAAGCACACTTTTGAAAACAAATCTTTGGGTTGAAAATAGATCGCTAATTAATGCCTTTATGCTGTTAACCCTCTGATGCGAGACACCCATGCCTTCATGTTTTATTAATTATCGTCCATGATACGAACATGTTCTCGATTTTTCAACGTTGATCTTTCACTTTCGTAATCTATCTGCTACTAACTTGGGGATTTTGTCAGGGAAATTATTCACGTAGAGCTTCTTTTTTTTTTTTTTATACAACAAAGAGTATTACAACACATCCCTCCAAGGAGAGTTAGAAAGAGTCATGCAGTGGATAAAATCTAGCAGTAGCAACTCCACGTACTACAATCATCTAACAAAATACTACTAAAGAGATCATTAGAGGGATATCAATAAAGCACTCGTGTCCTAAGTTAAGAGTAAAAGCATGATTGATAAGGAAGTCAACACTTCTATTAGCTTCTCTGTACAAATGTTTAATTTCAACTTTTCAATCATAAGTCAAGAGGCTTGCAGTTCATTAACTAACCTGAAAGTGTCACAAACTTCATTCCAGTCTTTGCTTAAAAGTTGGACTATATGGCACATTTGGGATTTTAGGATAGCAATTTAGCCAAAATTTATGTATGGATATTTGATCTATTTTGATTTATTGGATGAAATAAGTCAACGTTTGATTGGAATTTGAGGCCAATTAGAAAAAAAATTCGTTTTTTGCAAAAAAAATTACAGTAATATTCATATTTAATATTGAAGATGTTTGTTTTATAAAGTATTGTGTTAATGTGTTATATATGAATATCTTATTTTTAAATGGACAAATGGATTGGTATATGAGAATTTTTTTAAGATAATTTTTTTGGGGAGTTTTAGGTTGAAGCAGGTTTGATTTTGACAATTAACAAACAAAGAAAAAACTGCAAATTTATATGACAAATATAAAACAAAATAAGAAAGAACTAGCCTTAACTTTTATCCATGGGATTTTAAATACTTTTAAAATTATTTGAACTTATCACTTGAGGTTTCAGGCCAAAAAAAAAAAATCATTTCACGTTAGCTCAAATGATAAAATTGGGAAGGGGTGTGGATATTGATAGTGTACTTGGTACTGAAACCCTCCTTTTTGTAATAACAAAATTATTTAAATTTTGAAAAAAGGCATATGAATTAGTAAAAAAATCAATAATCATATTAGTAAATAGTAAAATAATTGTGCCCACTTACTGTATTAAGCTTTTTTAATTTTGTTAGAGGCTTGCTCATTTTTTCAAGTAAGTTGCAGACTAAAGGCGCTTATTTAGGTTCGTTTGGCACACCATATGGGGTAAGCTTATAATATAAGGTTGGATAGGATAAAATCGGATAAGATTTTAATACTATACTATATTTGGCATAATATTGTATAAATATTGTATTATATAAATAATAATTTTTTAATAAAAATGCTCTTTGCTTGAAAATATAATATATTTATCTAAATTTATTAAACTACACTAACTTTTTTTTTTTAATTTCTTGATCATGGCTAATAGTCTGCACAATAAGGAAATGGTTTTGTTAATTACCATAATTTCCTTAAACACAGGGGCATGATTTCTTTTTACCTCTTTTGATAACAAAAGAAAGACAATAAAAGCACTAGCCTACATCAAACATAACCTGGGGGACAAGAATCAGAACGCTAACTAAGAATCAGAACATAACCTGGGGGACACTGCAGCATTAATTCTTATTTAAAATATCTAAAACATTAGACGGAGGAGAGAGAACAACATGAACGTAGGTACGTTAGTCTTCACGAGAGAGTGAGCAGCATGATTGGCTTGATGCGAGATACCTTCAATTTCAGTTCTCCAATCTCTATTAAGGGGAGCATGATTTCTTTTTCTTGTTTTCAGTATTGATTCCTAAATGGGGACAGGTGGAGTGAATCTGAGTATGGATATGGAAATTATTCGCTTATGTTTCCCTTCCTTTGTGATTGACGGTAGAGGGCTATATTTGTGGTGGTTGGTGGCAGCAATTTTGTTTAAAGATGCTGACAGAGAATGTGTTGCAGCCATGATTGGTGATGAAGAAGACGTGCGGTAGAGAGGGGAGAGAGGTCACAGGATGAGAAGGGTTTATTTTGGAAAATATTAATAGTAGCTCTTATCAAGTCTTATCCAGCACCTTGAGAAATTATCTATCATTATATTGTATAAAAGAATCGTAATGTACGAGTTATACATTACATTATTTACACCAAATAAGTGATAAGCTCATAATATATCATATTAACTTATACTATCATGTCTTCTACGGCATGTCAAACATATTCTTAAAATCACTCACATGGAGCTTTAGATGAAGCAAACTAAAAGTGCTAAATGTTTTAAATATTAAATAAATAATATTTAAACCTACTTAACCTTTTTTTTCTCTATAATTATTTTTTAGCATATTCTGTTTTCTCTCTCTTATATACACTTCATAGGTCTTACTCCCATCCAATGTGAGATTCAAGCTTTTCAAACTATCTCTAACAGCTTCCTATCCTCCCTACTATGTCATTGTTTTTTGGCCAAAATTCTCCTTACTATGTCAATGTAATTTCTTTTCCTCATATCCATTTTATGTATAATTTCATTTTTTTCAACTTAAGTTGCTTTATCTTTTAATTAACATTTGCTTACAAATTCACTTGATAGTTGATTTTTTTTGTTGGAATAAATATTTAATCATAACTTAAAAATAAAATTAATTTTTCTTAAAGTAATAGCCACTAGGTCTTTTATCTAAATTAATTTATATGGGTAATATTGGGAAAAAAAAGGTTATAATCTACTCTGTTCCATCCATTTTATAATAACTCTAAAACAGTGGTTAAATAAAGATGTTTCTACTCTAAAAAAAACTTCTAAACAATGGAATATTTTATTCCATTTCACTCAACTTCATTCCATCATGTACCATTCCATTAATGATTGTCCCATTCCATTCCATCCTAAACTCTATTCTATTATATACCATTCCATCTATTTTATAATTCAGAGGCTTTTTTTTTTCTTTTTTTTATAGCTTTTTGATATTTGGTTTTATTGATACATAGTCAAGTATTATTGTGTGAAAATGAGAGAATAGTTCTCCCAACATAATTTTTTTTGTTTACAAGATTTGGATTCATAGTCTTGATCTAAAGAATATCAAGTCTCTACCACTCGATATAATTACTATTGGTAAAAAGTGAGTGCTTACACCCCGTTTGGTTCAATTACAAATTATATGAAGAGATGTAAATGGGATTACACTACAGGGATAGATGCTTTTGGTTTGTTAAAACTCAGGTATATCGTATTATATGCATGAGGCTGAATACAAGCTTACATATAAATGACTTCACATTAAAAAATTCATATAATTCAGATTATATACATGTAAATAAAATAAAAATACCATAATACCCTTTATAAAGAAACAAAGTTACAATCGAGGCAGCCTTACCTTCGTGCTCCTCCTTCCCTTCCATTGGTCTCCCACCTCCATACCTACAACCTTCACCTTCAGTGGTGCCTACCTTTCTAGATCTTGTCCTACACTGACCTCCACTACTTCCAGCACCCTCCACTACATCAAATGACCTCACCTTGCATGCTTCTCCTTCCCTTCCATCGGTCTCCCACCTCTATACCAAATCTGCAACCTTTAGCTTTGGCGACCATGATAATTTCCAAATCTGTTCTTTAATTGATGCTAGTGTTGGCGAAGGCGCGAAGTATGTCAAAATTAGTGTCGAAGATTTTGATGTAGTCGATGTTGGTTTGGGATTTGAGGTAAGTCATGACACAAGGCAGAGGCGGGAGGTTATTGGCAACCTTCAATGGATTCAGGACCTGTTTGACAGTATTTTCTATTTTATTATTTTCAAAATAGTTTTGTAAAACTGTTTTCAAGAATAAGTTTTAAAAACAAAAAAATAAAAAAATTTGTTTGAATAATTGTTACTAAAATCATAACTAATAAGTATTAAATGAGTTATTCAAAATTCATAACTTTACCATTAATAAGATGTATGTTTTTCACCTTTTTTTGTGTTTTTCAGAACAAAAACTATAAAATACCTTAAAAATGTTCTGAGTTTTCTGTTATTTTACTTTTCTATTTTTTAAAATATTTTATAAAAAACAGATTTAATAAACAAGTTTTTTTATTTTTAAAAAAAAAATTATTTTAAAACCACTGTCAAACATGGCATTAATTTCTCACAGGTTCGATTTATTCCCCTAGCTTTAATTTCTTATTGTGGTGACGATGATTCTAGGCAATGACGATGATTTTGGTTTTCTTCCTATTCAACAACCTTCGAGCTTTTGTCCTTTTCTGGGGACTATAATTCATTCTCTGTTCTAGTGATAAATATGGTTGATCCGCGATGGAGACACCGATGTTTTGGACAGCGATGTTGACATTGAGAAAAAGAAAGCGGAGGATGTGCGGGAATTTTTTTTTAACATGGGCATTTTAGTCTTTTTATTTTATTTATATTTAATTAAATATAAAAAATAAATTTATTTTCTACCTTTCCAATATTTTATCAAACAAACTCACGTATATTTTATTTACATTACATACCTTCCCATTACATTTACTAAAATCTAAATAATTAAAACAAATGAGTTGTTTGTCATATATATATATATATATATCCAAGTTTTTTATTTTGATTTTTTTTAATGATATTATGATTCTTTTAAAAAAGTAACAATTATAAAATATATATTAAAAAATAATAATTAAATTAAATTAAATCTCGACTATCAGTTTTAATTTTTTAATTTGAACCGTCAAAAAAGGTGATAAGCAATGAATTTCTTGAAATTGAGGCTTCGTTCATTATTTGCGTTTCTTTATTTTGGCCGGATTCTTACATGAGCTTTGAGGGTTAGATGTTTTTCATTTGCACGTGAAGCTTAGGTTAGAAATTTCACTGAATTTGTTACTTTGTTATTAAAAGTATAGTGAGACGCATTCTATAAGCAGTTCCCGTGACTCACTGACACTGACCCAATCTTCCACTCAGAATGAGACATGAGTGATGTTGAGGCTTCCACAGTTCCACTCACTCACGGACTTTCCAAACACTCACACTGCCAACAGGCATTCCCTACCAGTACATCTTTATCTTCTTTCTAGGAATCTCCGCGATCATTCAAATTTTTATTTTACTTGAAAGCGACATTCAAACTTTTATTTTTGATATTAATCCATCTGATGTTCACGGGGTTCAATTTTATTTCAATAAACTTTTGATCTAAATAAAATAACTTGATATAAATTTTGTAAGTCATATTATTTGGACCCAGAAAAATGCATATAACATATATATATATATATTATAAGTTATATTGATTTACGAGAAGATAACTCTTTTTTGGCTGATATGAAAAATATTTTTTTTGGACCGTATATGAAAAAATATTTGAAAATATAATTAATAACATTGGCAATTCAATATTTTAAAAATTCTTTTTAAATAAATGAAATAAGAAAGGATTTCAAAATTGAATTTGATGTTTTTTTTTGGGACAGATCCGATTAGACATTAATGAACTAATAGAAATACTGATTCAAAATTTTTTAGTTTGTTCCCGGCTTGAATAAAGGAGGAGAAATGTGTTAGGTCCTTGATAGCCAACGTAAAATTTTATCGAATCTTTATGACATTGATCAAGAATGTTTTTGTGCTAAGACTAGGTCGTTAACCAGAAGTAACGCATTGTGTGGCACGAATGCGGTGTTAAATGAGTTAGAGCAGCTATATCAGCGCCTAAGTATGGTGCTAAATAAGCAAGGGTTCTCACATCACTCTTGACGGATGTGGGTAAAAAAGTTAGCTTATGAGAGCAAGATTTGGTTCGGTTCTTGGAATATTGGTACTTTAACAGGTAAATCTATGGAGGTAGTGGATGCTATGATTTAAAGGAGAATTGATATCTTGTGTCTTCAAGAAACTAAATGGGTGGAAGAAAATTTTAAAGAGTTAGATATTACTGGTTTCAAACTTTGATATGTAGAGAAGGTCAACGCAAAAAATAAAGTTGATATTATTGTGAATAAAATTTGGAAAAAGAATGTGGTGAGAATCAAAAGGATTAGAGACATGATCTTATCCTTAAGATTGACAATTGGACATGATACTTTCAATATTATTAATGCTTATGCACATCAAGTAAAGTCAAAAGCACTTATTAAGGATAAATTTTGGGAAGATATGGAGGATTTGGTTTGACACATCTCACAAGAGGAAAATATTTTTATTAGTAGGCACCTTAAAGGTCATATGGGAAAAAAGATAAGGCAAAATGTGAGAGTTTATAGCAATTTTGGTTTTGGAAAATTAAACGAGGAGTGACATTCTATTCTTAATTCTCAATGTCTTATAATCTCACGATTATGAACACTTATGTCAAGAAGTGGGAGAAGTATTTAGTCACATATAAAAGTGAAGTTCAAAAGCCATAAATTGACTTCTTTTTTGTACGGAATTTAGATAGAAGAGCTTGTAAATATTGTAAGGTGATTTTTGGTGAGAGCTTAACTTCACAACATAGAGTTTTGGTTCTTGATATGCTGGTTAAGAGTCGTAAACTAAAAAGCTAAAAAGCTTTAAATCCTAAGATCAAGTGATGGCAATTAAAAGGTGAGCAACAATTGACCTTTACAATAAAAGTATTAGTGGAAGGTAATTCAGACTCATAAGAAAATGCTAACATCTTGTAGGATAGGATGGTTAAAAAGATTAGAGATATCGCTAAAGCAGTATTGGGTGAATTCAAAGGTTTTGACTTAGAGATAAAGAGTTTTGGTGGTGAAATAAGAGTGTGGAAAGGAAGGTTAAACATAAAAAAAATGTTTCAAAGCCTTACACTTGTGCAATAATGAGAAAAATTAGGAGAGTTATCGTTTAGCTAGAAAAGAGACTTAAAAACTAGTGAGCGGGATTCGATCTAAAACTTTTGAGAAATTTTATCAAGATTTAGGAACGAAGAATGGTGAACACAAGATTTACAAAATTATCAAGAATAGGCAAATAAAGTCGAGATTTGGATCTAGTAAGATGCACTAAGGATGAGAAAGCAAAATTTTTGGTTACTAATGATGATATTGAAAAAAGATGAGAAAACTACTTTTATAAACTCTTCAATGATAGATTGGATATGACTAATAATACAGAAGGTTTAACAATTCACGAAGATAAACTGAATTTGAGTTTCTATTATAGGATCTGTGTTAGAGAGGTAAAATAAGCTCTTAAGAGAATGGATGATGGTAAAACTATTGACCTCGATGGTATTCTTATCGATGTTCAGAAGTGTGTAGGAGAGAATGGGGTTTTTTGACTAACTAAGCCTTTTAACGAGATTTTAAGGTCAAAGAAAATATTAGAGGAATGGAGAAAGAACACTTTGGTGCTCAATACAATAACAAGAGGAATATTCAAGATTGTGGGAATTATCGGGAAATAAAACTCATGAGTCATACCATGAAACTTTGAGAAAGAATAATTGAGTATAAACTAAGAAAATAGTCTCATATTTTAGAAAACTAATTTGGCATGATAGTCTACAAAATATATGATTTATTTATTAATGAATTTGATTGAAAGGTACCAGAGTAGAGAGAGATTTGCATATGATTTTCATTGATTTGGAAAAACTCTATAATAAAGAATTAAGAGATGTGTTGTGGAAAGCAATGGAAAAGAAAATGTGTTCGTGTGGCTTATATTTAATCCATAAAAGATATGTATAATTGGGCAACAATAAGTGTAACAATTCCTGAAGGTGAGACAAAGAACTTTCATAGAAGGATAGATTTACATCAATGATCTTTATTGAGTCCATACTTGTTTGATTTTGTTTTGGATATTTTAACATAATATATACATGAGGAAATTCCTAAATGTATGTTTTTCATGGATGATATAATCTTAACTGAGGATTCAAGAAAAGAAGACAATTCTAAACTTGAGTTATGGAGACATACTTTGGAATAAAAAAGTTTCTGTTTGAGTAAAAGTAAAACAGAATATATGCATTGTAAATTTAATAAGAGACCAGTTAAAAATGATTCAAAGATAAAAATTGAGCAGCAAATCATTTCAGAAGTGTCAAAGTTTAAGTATTTGGGGTTGATTTTACAGAGTGATGGAGATGTTATGCATAGGATATAAGCTGAGTGATTAAAGTGGAGAAAAATTTAAGAAGTTATTTGTAACCGTAAGGTACCTATTAAGTTTAAAGGGAAATTTTATCGAACTGCTATAAGACCAGCGATACTATATAGTAGTGAATGTTGAGTTTTAAAAGGGTAACAAGAGTATAAGATGAGAGTAGCAGAGATGAGAATGTTGAGATGGATGTATGGTTATATAAGAATGGATAAGATACGAAATGATTGTATATGAGGGAAAATCGGAGTAGCACCTATCGGGGATAAAATTGTGGAAAATTATTTAAGGTGGTTTAAGTATGTACAAAGAAGAGGACAAAAGGAGCCAGTAAGGAGAGCTGATTAAATAGCTTGGAGCCTTATTAAAAGATATAAATAAAGACCAAGAAGGACACTAAGAAAAATTTTAAGGCGTAACCTTTTGATAAATAATTTATCGGAAGAGATGATGTTTGATAGAGTGCATTGGCATCATGTGATTCATGTACCCAATCTCACTTAGTGGGATAAGGCTAATATTGTTATTGTTATTGTTGTAGTTGAATTGGTAGTAATTAAATTATTATATTATATAAATATATTAAAAATATATTAACAACTCGTTTTAGAGAGGTCAAACATATTTTGATGATCTCTATATTACAAAAGAATTAGTCATTGATTATTGATTGGAGATATCCCTAATGCACATAAAAATATATTAACAACTATGAAAAATTTTTAAGAATCATTCTATAATTAAAAAAAAAAAGCGAGTGCCCATATAGTTAAAAATATTAAATTGTCTCAATAAAATATCAAATTGTTACAAAAATATGAATCTTCAAATTTTCAAAATTTTTTAAAGACAATTAAAAAATAAAACGGTCCAATCCTTTCAATTTATAATTTAAGTAAAATATCTTACCCATATTTTATTTTATTATAATTATTGAGATCTCTCATCCATTTTAACAACTTACACCTTTATAATCAAGGGCTTGGTTCTAAAATTTTAAAATTTTTATATCCGACATACCATATACCATATTATCTAGTACAAGATTAGCATACTAGTATCTTTACGGCATAGGTTTTCCTAATTTGAAATTCTCTTCCCTTCTATCTGTCATTAACCACGAAAATAAGCATTGAGATTCGATGTTTTACAAGCAACATATGTATCTCTATGGCTAATCTTCCCCCCGCGCGCGCACACAATGATGCGCAACTTTCTTTCGAATAGTTGGGAGGAACACCATCTTGTGAATGTCAATATGAAATGATCTTTATTGTAAATACTTATTTATTCAATCTTTTTAGAAAATTTCGATACTTAAAAAAAGTTTTAATTTAAAATTTCAATAATTTATTTACAAAAATAAATTCAACTAAATTTCTTTAAAAATTTTAAAATTACAAAATTGATCAATTTTATAATATGATCAAAATTATATAATTTTTATAATATGATGAAAAAAGTGGAAAATGTGTTTAAAATATTTTTTTGGCCAACTCATATGTGCTTAAGAAATTAATAAATAAATAACTTCAAATAAATGTATTTAAAAAAATTTTAAATGATAAAAATTTTATCTTTGATAAAAAGTTTTAAAATACATGTATTAAAAATGTTTTGGCCAATATCTACATTTAAAAGATTATTAAATAATGTTAAAGAGGGATATTATAGTCCAAAAAAAGTTAAATTATGTAACTTAACAGTCAATTAATGAATGGGTGGACGGAAATATAATTTTGATATTAAAAAGAAGATTTAAATGATATAACTTTTGATTTTTAAAAAATTATTTATATATTTTTAGAATAAAAGAAACGTCTCTGTAATTATAATAAAATATAATGAAATTCAGTATATATTGCTCTTACAATTTTGATGATGATAGTGTTGAGATTTGTACAGATTTTCGTTAGTTTTATCTAGTCGATCAATTTAGTTTGATGTTCATAATATCGAGAAAATTAAAAGGACTTTTATCTTTTACTAGTCTTTTCATATGATCAAATCCCTAGCTCTTTTTGGTCTGTTTAGCAATGAATCTTTATCATAAGGTAACAACTGTATACGCATGATTGAACAGTTAAGCCATCACTCCTTGCGTACGGACAAATATGGGGAATCCCATCATCTTTTTTTTTTTTCATGGGCCATGAATCAATTCCATGATTGAAGCTCTTTACGTTTTCTTTTGTTAAGAAGTTATCCTTATTGGTTGATTAGCGTAAGAAAATTTCCTGGGATTTCCTTTGTAATTTCTCTTTATTTTTTTGTATGATTATTTGTTATTAAGTATTATTAATACATATTTAAGTATTATCGAGTTTAAATATGATAATTTTTCTAATATAATTTTTTTTTATTCACAAAATTCAAATATACAATCATGCTTATTAGGTATCATGTCTATTCCACTTGATCCAACGATGTTGGTTCTCTTTATTTCTTTTCTCTTCACTTTTAAATTTTCTTTTTGAGTGTCTTCACTTTTAAATTTTATTTAGGGAAAATAACAACCCGAAACCAGGTAGAAAGTTAAAAACATAGAAGGGGCCTGGATTTTAAAACATACAAATAAAGGCCTAGATCCTAAGTTAAAAAAAAATCCAATTTCCCAAGGCCCATGAAATGAATTTGTAGTCCAATAGTTCCCAAACTAACGTGCAACATAAATGTGTCAAAACATAAATGTGTGCATGTAAAAACAATTTCCCAAGGCCCAATGTCAGAAAATGGAGTCCAAGTGTCCAAAAAGTGAGGAGGATTTTTGAAAATCACAAAGAAAAAATGAAAAGAAAATAAAACAAAATAGGTGAGGTAAGGTGGAATAGAGAAAATAAATGGAATTAAAAATAAAAAAAAGTAAATGGAAATTCCTTTATGAATAGAACACTTGACACTCTCTAATTTAATCAAATTATTTCCACCAAATAAATTGTACTTGTACCTTAATATGGTAGTATGAATTTTAATCTCTTAACTTCATATATTGAGTCCCGTAGAAAATTCAAATTCTCTTCGATAATTTTAGATTCTCTAATGTGCCTTATTGGAATAGGATGGTGGTAAAAGTATAAAGTATTTATACAACGTACCGGTACAAGGGACTGAAACTTTGTGTAGGTGTGCTTATTCTTTGAACTAATACTTTGAATTTTGATCCTTACTTTGTTTGTTGGAAACTTTAGAAGATCCAAATCCTCTTGGATAATTTTGGATTAGCTAATGTGCATTAAGGGTATATTTAGGTGGTTAAAACATAAAGTACTCATACAAAGTACCAATACAAGTGACTGGAACTTTGTGTGGGAGTATTGGTACTTTGAGCTAATATTTTGCATTTTCAAATCGTTACTTCACATATTGAGAACTTTAGAAAAACCAGAACCCCGTGAATAATTTTGGATCATCTAATGTGTTTTAAGAGTATAAGTATGTGGTTAAACACAAAGTAATTAGACAAAATGCCAATATAAGATACTGGAACTTCGTGTGAGAGTACTAATACTTTGAACTGATATTTTGTATTTTCAACTCCTTACTTCACATATTGAGTATTTTAGAAGAATCAAATCCTGTTGAATAATTTTGGATCCTCTGATGTGCTTTTTGGGTGAAAGTGGGATGTTAAAACACAAAGTATTAATACAAAGTACTAGTATAAGGTGCTGGAACTGTTTGTCGGCTTACTTGTACTTCTGAATATTTAAATGTCCTTGTATAATTTTGAATCCTCTTATGTGCTCTATGGGTGTAGAAAGGTGGTTAAAATTTAAAAATCTCTAAATTCTAAACTCTAATCCCTACACAAAAAACTCGTTTGGACCAGAGCCAACCAACCCCACATGGAAATTCTTCATCATGATTAAGGGGAGTTTCATGCTGTGGAATCCGTTCTTCATCATTATTAATTTTTATGAAGGGTTAGAAATGGCACTCAGGATCCTTAGTTTACTTAGTTTTTTCTCCTTTTTCTTATCATTTGAGAGTTATTTTTCATAATTTTTGGGCATTCAGTTCTTTTTTTTCCCCCCCCAATTTATTGTTCCTTGGGCTACTTTTTTTTCTCATTTGATGATCATGATTGAAATTCCTGATTTTCAGGACTAGTTCAAAGTGTGACTATGATATGTCTAATATGAGTTTATTAAAAGTAGAAAAGGAAAGGATACCATATGTGAAATATTTTGTGAATGCTATAAGGGGTAAAATGGTAATTTCACATGTTTGTTTCTTAAATTGGAATTAATTTCCTATATGATCCTTAGAAGGAATTATGTTTGAACATTAATTGAAATAGAATGTAAATAAGGTTCTTAATAGGAATTAATTCTAAAAAATTATAGAATATACTTGTTGAATGGAAACTTTTGATGAGCTTAGTATAACGGTGTAAGAATTGTGTAGCTGGGAGGTCGAGAATAAAAGATAGATCACTTTGAAAGTATAATGAAAAGAATTATTTAAAGTTTGGTTTACAGGAAAAATTACAAGAAAGTACTCGAAAGAATAAGTATTTATGTTTTTGACTTGATTCAGGAGCAATTTCATAATTTTACAAAATTACTGTCAAAACTAAGCTTGTGACATGTCGGATTTAATGGTATAATACATTGAGATTAATAGAATCAATATGAAAAAAATTGAGTTCCAAGCGTCATAAAATGCATAGTACAAAGAAAAAGGATATTGTGGACTCCAAAAAAGATAATAAAATGAGAGGAACAATATTTAGGCCCCACACAGATACTATTTGGGACATAATAATTTAGAGAACATAGATATAAATTTAGAATCATCTTGTATTCATAAAATGATTGAATATTGCAAAAAGTAATTTTATCGATTCTAGTAAAGAGTAACTATTATGTCCAGATATAATCTTGTATTCATAAAACATAGATATAATCTCTTTTATACAGATAACTTCCCTAGGTTATGCGGATAACCTATTTACCTGAGGAAAGTTCAAGTACTCTGAAATATAGGTTATGCGGATAACATGTTTACTCGAGGAAGGTTCAAGTACTCTGAATTATAAGTTATGTGGATAACCTTCCTAGGTTATGCGGATAACCTTTTAACAGAAAAGAGTCCAAGTGTTCTGTGACACATGTTATTCGGACAACCTCCCTAGATTACGCAAATAACGGGTTGTACAGTACCACTTACCTTCACTATTCACTTCCTTATGCGAATAAGGTGCCTACCTTATCTGGATAACCACTTGGACAAACTTGAGAACTTGATCTCCAAACTGTGTTATGCGAATAATCTCAATCCCTTTCCATGAAATTGAAGAATGAACTTTGAAAAAACTTTGAGATTGAATCTTTATCCCTATAACTTTCAACAGTTATACGTATAAGGTAAAATATTTTTTGAAAATAGGGTAAATACTTAGAAACATCTTTGAAATTGAGACCTTATCCCCATAAGGTAAAACATGTTCATGAAAACCAATTGAACACTTAGAATCATTTTAAAATTGAAACTTTATTCTCATAAGATAGCTCTTTTCATTAAAACCATTTTCAAATTATGAGCTAATCATTAATTATTCAATTAGTTGTTTCATTTAATATTGGGTTAATTGAAATTTAAAGGTCAACTACCTTCTTTTACAAATAATTTCTTAAAGCATGTGAAACAGCTCTTTAAGTTTCAGGAAACTCCAACTTTATTCTTCGTTTCACTTTTGTTCCTTTGATATTGGATCTCCAAGCTCATTTGTTTTAGAATCATCAAAACATCTGAATTAACAAATTTCCCATATCCTCTTTTAATTCTTAGGGTCTGTTTGGTTCAACCGAAATGATTGGAACAAAGGGAACTGAAGGGATATTTAGTGGATGAAATTGGAGGGGAATAGATTAAAGGGGTTTTAAAATTTTCTTGTTTGATGAGATAAGAAGAGAGGAGATTAGAGGCATTTTAATAAAACTTTGTTTAGTTCAAAAAGAGATTCCCTTCCAATCCTTTCCAATTTTTTAAGTCAAATGAAGAGAGAGAATTCAAAAAACTCCTAGAAACCCTAAACTAAACAAAGCTAATCTAGATTTTTTTAGGGGGGCCAATTTTGTGCCAATAATAGGCTCTACTTACAAGTTTTTATATTAATCATTAGAATTCAAAACTTGTGCGATGCATGAGAAGTTCTAGGTATATTTAATCAAATTATATAAGTGTAAATATAATATAACGAATATGAATATGATATGTTTTTAGTATTTTATAATAATTATATGATTATTAAAATGAAAAATATTACAATATTACCGCTAGTTCCTCCAACAACATGATATAAGAATATAACAAATTATTAATATGATATATGCAATAGAAATATTATTATTTAAGTTATTGAAAACTTTCTTTTACAAATATGAACAGCTCCATGTATTGTTAATTGAATAGAATAATATATATGTTTAAACAATACATGTAGTATGTAAATAAACTATTTATATATATAACTGATAAATGTTAAAGCACACCCAAGAAACCTAATAATTATGATAGGTATGAAAAATAACATAATATTTACAAACATCAAATGAGTACATCCACTAATCAAAGCATAAAGAATTCTATAGATAACTAGGTTAGGTAGTGGATCCTTAAATTTGAAGACAATGAATCACTTATTGGTTTATCTTCGTTATGTCATTATTTTTATAAATTGCACAATAAGAATAAAACCGAATATCCATATGCATAAAAGCGAATCATGAATGCCCAATAAAAAAGGGGGAAAAAAGTAAATCCAACACCCAATAGTAATTGGAATGCAAAGGGGAAACCATTAAATGATTAAATAATATACCTTTGGATCAAATGTAATATAAAAAAAGTAAATTCGATCGATAAATGTTTAAATAATATATCTTTAACAATTTAAAGATAAATTTAATATTTGGAAAATAAACACAAATATCATTGGAACTTATTAAAAATAAATTAATTACCTCAATGCAAACAATAAATGGTACTAATGTCTAAAATATTATCCAAGAAGGTGAATATCTTATTTGCCCCTGAAAAGATAGACAAAAATTGAACTATTTAAATAAACCCGAGGACCAACGTTAATAACATATTCATTGAGGAATTCAATCACCCTACTATGTCTGAAAAAAATTTCCATAAAATCACAATAAAGAAAGGGAATAAAAACAAAGCAAACAGTAAATGGTATGAACTGTTCATAGTACCAATATAAAGATTTATACATCATTAAGAAATTCATCCACCCTAAACCCTAAGAAATACTGTATAATTTAAGAACAACATCATGCACATATCAATTCTATATATTATTATAGAATAAAAAAAGAACTAATAGTAGTTGAATGCAAAAACCTCATACCTAGATATTAGAGCCGGGAATATGGGTTAAGCCCGATGGGCTGGCTCATTTAACCCGAAGAAAACGAATTGAGCTAGGAATTTGAGAGTTTTTATAAGAAATGGGCTTTTGAGCCCGAGCCCATTTGGCTCGGTCAAAAAATGGGTTGGCCCACATGGGCCACAGGGCGACCCGTTTAGTCCATTTTCTTTTCTTTTTTGTATTTTTTAAATATTTTTCCTAGTTAATGATTTTAATAGCGATGATGAATGATGATGTTGATAATTAATATATAATTAGTTTTAGTTATTTTGATTTAAATAATTATGTATGTGAAAAAAAAGTTTGTATTATTTCATAAATTTTAAATTAGATTAAAAATTAAAAAAATACAGGTCCACGGGTTAGCCCGTAGCCCATTGAATATGGGTTGAGTTTAAAAAAACATAGCCCCTTTTATAAACGGACTTTTGGGCCCAACCCGTATTAGGCCTGACTCGTGATGGGCTGGCCCATATGAGCCGGACCAGCCTGAATTCCCGCCTCTACTAGATATACAACCGCACACGTTCAAAGCAATGAGTGTTTAGGGCAATATAGCTAAGACCATATATATATATATATATATAGGTGTGACTATGTGAGTAGAAAAGGAATTGCATTAATTTATAAATTATGATATCAAATTAATTGGAATATTACCTGATTCAAGGAAAAATTATACCATTAGTCAACTATATGATTTTTAATCGTAATGTTATTCTTTCCACCTTCATTTTATAATATATAATAGATTTTTAATCGTAATATTAATTCTTAATTTCCTAATTATTAAAATAGGAAAAATTATTTGTTTAGTCCCCGAATTTTATATCAATTTGTAAATCAATCTTTAAAAAATATATATTTGTTTTAAAACAATCGCTGATCTTTTGCACGTTATAAGAGTTTTTCTTTGAACTCTGCAAACGTTACTGAATTAGTCAACTATACAATCGCACACGTTCAAAGCAATGAGTGTTTAGGGCAATATAGCTAAGACCAGTTATATATATAGGTGTGACTATGTGAGTAGAAAAGGAATTGCATTAATTTATAAATTATGATATCAAATTAGTTGGAATATTACCTGATTCAAGGAAAAATTATACCATTAGTCAACTATATGATTCCAAATCTGTCATGAACAAAATATAAATAAAAATTAGATGCATGCATCAAATTTCAGTTATATACATCCGTGTGACTATGTGAGTAGAAAAAAGAATTGCATTTATTTATACATTGTATGATATCAAATTAATTAGAATATCACCCTATTCAAGGGAAGATTATACTACTAGTCAATTATATGATTCCAAATATGTTATGAACAAACTATAAACAAAAATTAGATGTATGCATCTTTGACTTAAAAGAATAATCATAAATTTCTAAATTGTAAATGCAAATTTGATATGATTTCAAAATGCAAAAGGAACATTCCTGTTATGAAATTTGTAAATTTTGACCAACCTTTATGATTGATTAGTTGGCATTAAAAGGCTCACGGAAGGGTGATATCACACTAATAATATGACTTTGTAAAATTACAATATGTTAGTCTTTCGACCTCTATTTTATAATATATAATAAATTTTTAATTGTAATATTAATTCTTAATTTCCTAATTATTAAAATAGGAAAAATTATCCATTTAGTCCCCGAATTTTATATCAATTTGTAAATCAATCTTTAAAAAATATTTTTTTTTTAAAACAATTGCTGATCTTTTGCACGTTATAAGATCAGTTTTTCCTTGAACTCTGCAAACGTTACTGAATTAGTCCTTAGAAGTATCAGTTGGCAAAACGGCATGGAGACATTGCTAAGGTGGCTAACAGATCTGCTGATGTGAAATACGGTGGGAGGAGAGAGGGTTGCTGATGAAGTACAAATGAAAGCCACGCAGAAAATAAAAAAGCCACACAGGAACCCTATCTAAAATGCAGGCATCATTTTCCAAAAACAATAAAAAAAGTCAAATCCACGCATCACATGAACTTTTCTTGGTGCTCGATTGGAAGGGGTGTGAAGTGAGAAAGCTGGGTTTTCTTTTCTTCTGCTCTTCCGATGGCAAACGACAAAGAGAGATCGAACAATGTCGTGGAAAGCTCCATTTCTAGTCAACGCTTGATGAGAGAGGTAGTGCTGTTGTTGATTTCCTTATCAATTTTGGGTTTTCTCTGTCCAATATTTGCAAAGGCTAAAGGTGCGTTCATGGAGTCTGTGGGTTATCTTCAATGATTCTGAGTTATCTATCAATGATTGTGAGAGTTTTCTTCGTTCAGTGTGTTATTTTTTGTATCCCTTGTTTCTTTTGGATCCCTAAGATATTCTATGACACCCACTTATATTTTTGGGTCCCTTTATCTTCTTGAATATTTGGTATGCCCTTGATTCATGTTGCTAATGTCTTGAATATGTTGTATCCATGATTCTGAGTTATCTTGAGTGTTATAGAACGAAGAATTGTAAAAGAAAATTAATATTTCGAAGATGCCCTGAGGTTCTTTAGAATCAGTATATTTTCGATACTCTGATTAGTATATTGATGATGCTGTTTGGAATTGATCTTTTGGATACTAATTGATTTCTTTCTTGTTGGTAGGAGGTGTGGCGTTGTGGTTTTACAAGTTTATAGAACCAACTTTTCTTCTGCAGTTGGACCAATGTAGCTCAAGGTCAAATAGGTGCACCTCAAGTTTTTGTGCAAGCAATTTGTGACTCTTTGGGATTCATCCTTTCTCAGGTCTGCGTGGCTTCACCTTTTGCTTTTTTATCAGGCAAGCTACAAGGAGAAAAAGAAGACATGGATGATTCCTGCATTGGCATGTTTCATGTTAATAACTCCTGTGTAGTGGCTTTTGAGGATGAATTGCAACTTCAAATCCGTTGTTATGTAATGAAGTCAGGGCATTTAATTTAGTTGGTAGAATTGTGTGGTGTCTGACTCTCGTGTTATAAGAATTAGCATGGTCCTTAATAGTATTATGATTCATGCCAAATGTATCTTATTGGTGGATTTTGGTCCAAGCTTTGATGTCTTGTAACATTGAGCTTCTCAGATTGTATCATTGAGAAATGAATTAAATTAGCAAATTATTATTAACTGCTTATCCATTTTCTATTAATTGGAAAGTTTTGTTTAAGTACTGTTTAGAAATTATATTCCCCTTCCCTTTTTAATATTCAAACTTGTGGTCACGTGCTGATAAAAATACCTTTATTCATTATCCATTGTGGCTCCACAAAAATCAAAGACTGCACGCGTTGATTCCTTCTATCAAATGGTCTTATTTTGATTCAAGTCTTCTTTTAGAGTTAATAGCTATAAATTGTTAAAAAATGATAAAAACTCTAATTTAAACATATAATTTACAGCTGCCATATCTTTAAATTGTTAAAATGATTTAAACTGAAATAGACAATTACAGAAAATGTTTGAACACAGCTTTCAAAAGAGGAAGTTGCTAAAACACAACTTTCATTCATTCATGAGACAAAGTTACATGAGGTTATACATAATAAAAAAATATTTTTAAAACACAACCTAAGCCCACAATGTAATATCCCTATTTTATAAGATGTTATAAAATGAATAAAAGATGAGAAATAAAATGAGACAAAAAGGTTATATATAATCGAGATTTAGAAGGAATTAATTTCTCATCTAATTTTTTGAAGAAGTTTGTCCTTAATTGGAATTAATTTTTCATAAGGTCCTTAGTAGAAATTAATTCCAGAATTTACCGTGGAAAATATGCAATATACCACTTGAATGAAAGTCCGCTCTAAGCTTAGCGCAACGGTATAAGTATTGCGTTTCCAAGAGGTCCAGGTTAAGAAATAGACCAATTTAAAGTTAATGTAAATAGTAAAAAAGAAATAATAAAAAAATTGGTCTTTTGGTAAAATTACAAGAAAGTGCCAAAAGAATAAATAATTATATTTTTACTCGATTCATGGAAAAACGATCATTTCTTATATTAGAAGAAAAATGTGAATATTGCATTTAAACCTCAAGGAAAAAAATATTGATATCATAAAATATATAAGTAACTAGGAAAAACTGAGAGACCCTGTTAAGCAATGTTCAAAAAATTTGATCAGACCAGACCGGCTGGTTTGACTGGTCCGACTGAGAACCGGTCCCTGGTTCGGTCCGGTAGTAGATGGAAATTAGAGGGTTTCGACACCGGTGGGAACCGGTCAAGAACCGGTTTGAACCGGTTCCCCCCCTTTTTTTTAATTTTTTTAAATTTTTTTTTATTTTTTAAAAATATTTTTTAAAATAAAATAATATTATTTTTAGTACTAAGTAGCATTATTTTTAGTATAAATTTTTTCTTTCTATATTATAATATGTTATAAGTATTATTATAATACATAATTATTAATAATGATAAATTTATTTAACAAATAAGATAAAAATAAATATCAATTGATTATTTTGAATTCAAAATATAATTATACATGCATATTAACTTATTTAGATTTTAATATTAGATTGTAAAACTTATTAATAATATTTTTAATTTTTCATATATTATTAAATTTACTTTTTATTCTAGAATAAATATTAATTTTATGATCATGAATAAATATCTTTTATATTTTTTATCTATATTATTAAAAATATATTAATTTATTCACAACCGGTTCAACCCCGGTCCGACCACTAAACCTTGAACCGTTGCCTCATCCGATTCAATGGCCAGTCCGATTTTTTGAACCTTGCTGTTAAGCATGAAGAAAGGTAAAAATTTTTCTAGGTTAAGCATAAAAATTATATTTTGACTCCAAGAACTAAGAATGCTTGCACTTTAGTCCCGGAAGGAAGGCATATGAAAATAAGTTTGGGGCAATTATAGTTAATAACCCGAAAGTTTCAAAAATTATAAATTTATCCCAAGTTAATGGTACGTTTGAAAATATAAAAAATTATAATCAAAATAAAGCCCTCAAGGAGTTAAGCCCAATGGAATATAGTAAGTAATTTATTAAGATCAAAATAATATTTATTGGATAATTAGGGTTTAATATTAATATTTTACCCAATAAATATTATTTGGACTGCAAAAAGAGACAGTATTAATTCAATAAAAGTGAAATGGTCTTACTAAAATATATTTTGGATTAAAATAATGGTGTTGGACTAAAAGTAATTGTTGGACAATCTTGTATCAATTTAGTGACAATTTTGGCAAAAATACTTAATCGATACAGGTAAATTTAATCGGTAAAGAGTATTTTGGCCTATAAAAATTATTGAAGAAAATTTTTGGCCAAAAATAAGCTCAAGACACGTATGAAAACTGATCAAAGACACCAAGGGAATTTCTTGAAAAGCTTTATTACTTAAAGTAACCATGATTGACAAAAAAAAACCATGATTAATTGGTTATTAGATCTCTTTCCTTAATGACTTGAGTTAAGTCATTTTCACCACTTCAAACAAGACTAGTTCAGCAGCCTGTAGGGAGAGAGAAAGCACAAAAACTTGAGAGGAAAATAGAGAAGCAAGGGGCAAAAGTTGGAGCTCATGTGATCAAGGTAAGCTTTCATGACTATTATCTTGTGTAATCAAGTGTTTAATAGAGTTTCCATGGAGTTTTTCTTTCTCTCATGCCCTAGAGAATTTCTACCATGGATAGCCTAGAGAGAGAAAATGAAGCCATGAAGAAATTTTTTCATGAAAAGTGATGTATAGGCTTCAAGGATTAGGGATATACCATTGGATTGCAAATTAATCGGGTAGTTATTTTTCTACAAATTTCTGAAATTTTCTACCTATTTAGGGTTTGAAAAGGAAAGGGAATTTCATGATTTTGACCCCAAAAAGGGATTTCTTGAGTCCAAATTATGTAAGGACAAAAGTGCTGTACAAGAAATTCCAAGTGGTTTGCAAAATGAAATTTTATGGTTCAAGTGAGCACTTTGTGAATTGAGTCATGAAACCAGTGGCTAATGACCTTGTTTTGTGATGCTATAGGGTTCCAAGAAGTGTTAGAAGTTAAAAAAAAAAGGTGTGCAAAGTTTGGAAGGGATTAGAAAGTTAAAAGATAGTTTACTAACCTAATCTTGTATTATATGGTTATATAGTTGCAATGGCTTTAATGTTATACCAAATATTTACAATGATGTTATGTGATGATTTTTTGATATTGGCTGAGTTATTTGAGAGATTTTGTGACCCTGGGATGTCCAAAATGTAAGGGGAAACTCTGTCCAATTTTCTATAAAATGTTTAAGCATAAATGATTCTAAATGTTTGAATGATGATTTGATGAAGTGTGCTTGCATTACATGATTATATATTTGTTTGATTAGTAGTAACTACTGAGATTCTTTGAATCTCATTCTTGCAAAATGCTTATCATGTTTGGGCCAAGCAATGCAAAAAGTTCATGAAGAGCCAAAAGAGAGGAGGAAGAAATTGGTGGAAATTATGTTCTTGTAAGGATTGATGTTAATTTTTTATAATATGTATAAATTTGTACGCAAATGATGAATCATGTATACTAATGCAAGTATGTCCCTTGAAATACCTTTTGATATTATGTATGAATATGGTACAATGAATGATGATATATATGTAATATGAAGCTTATTTTCCCAAGACATGAATGGAGATATACAATTTGGACATCCTAATAAATACATAGTTACTATTCATGTAAGACAAGGTAGCTAGTTTAAGTAATATATATTATTTTAAAGTACACAAGTAGAGCTTTAAAATGGTCTAAAGAGCACTCCATTTGGAGATATGTATAAATTATAATGATTTTTCAAAGTTAAGATTTAGAACAGGGAAATATTAGGAAAATTGGAAACTGAAAGTTAGGTATTGAAAAATTAAAAAAATAATATAAAATCATATAGAGATCCAAAAATTTGATGGTTTCTATTTATAGAAAGCTCTATATTTGAAGTTTCATATGCCACTGATTTGGAGCTAATTGGAGCTATATGATAGGAGATATGGAGGTTTTCCCAAAACTATTCTAGTAAAAGTGGAATTCTAACCCTTTATAATTTAAGTTAACACCATGCCCTGTGCTTATAAAATAAATGTACAAGAAAAATAAGTCTAAAAAGTGTACATTCAAGGCTTTCATATGACATAAAGAATGTATGATTTGACTTAGGATATAGTGAGATATGAATTTTTAAATATAAGACCAAAATCCTGGGAAAGAGAAAATGACCAAATGTACAGTAAATATTTGAGAAATAAATTATATGAATTGGTCAAAGATAATGCTCTATTTCATATTTTTTCCATGTACAAAATCTTTTTATATATTTTAAGAGACTTGAATTACTTTGAGATTATTTTTCTATAATTAGTTATGCATTTTCGAGGTTCATTGGGTAAAATGGAAAATGCACAATGAATAGTACCCGAAATAAAAAAAATTCTGTTTTAATATTTTTATGTAATCAAGTCTCTAATCATGTAATAATAGACATAATTGGAGTCTAATACATAGAAAATGGATGTAAGGTTAAGGTGTTATATACAAATACTACCACAATAAGAGAAATTATAAGGATAAATTTTACAAACACAATCACATAATAGAGCCTATTTGGAGACATCACTATACAATTACATAATAGAGATTATTTGGAGACATCATGATAAGGGAACCCTTATGGAATCTATCCAAAGAACCCACTTTGATGTGTAAGACATTCGGATCTTTGAGAAAAAAAGGAACACAAAGACTAGACAGCAAAGAAAAGAACAAAAATGCACAAGAACAGAAGCAAAAGAAAGCCAAAATAAAGAAATAAGATGGATAGATGTTGGTCTTGATGAATTAGAACCTAAGAGAAATGATCTCTTGAACCCTGATTCCGGTGACGCCACAAGGATTGATCAATTCCTTGATAAGTCATAGTTTCATCATAGCACTCAAAGAATGTAAGAGAAACTCACAAAAGTCTAAAACTTTAATCATTCAAATCTGAAAAACACATATAAAAGATAACCTTAAATAGGTAAAGTAAAATCTAACCTAATAAGCCTAGAAACCCTAATTAATTTTGGCTCAAATAGTTCTAATAGGATTAGGAGACTTTGAGCTCAAATAACACTCCTATTAGATCTAGAAAATTAATAAAATAAAGCCCTAAAATAAAATAACAAAAATTCATAAAAAATAATAAAATAATACCTAAACCCTTATAAATATGCCAATACATTAATGAAATCACATGTTTGGCATATGACATGTTTATTTACAAGGTGGGCTAACAAAAAGACTATTATTTGACCAATTGGGCTTTATTACTTAACATAGTGCAGCCCTTAATTAATAAAAACGAAATTAAAATAAATCAAGCCCACTAATGCCTAAGTCATATGCTCTTTTAGTGAAGCACATGATCTTTTAAGTAATATCCTCTAATGGGTTCATCTTGAGTTTAGATCTAAAACTTATATTTTGGAGTTGATGATCTTACTTAAGCTTGAGTTTTATATTTAGCACCTTAATCAAATCTTCCAAGCTCTCCATGCTCCGCTTCAAATTCTTGCAAGTCATGCCTGCCCTCATTCTATCATTCCCTCCTTCCTAGAAAGAATTCATCCTCAAATCTCCATATTCTACATGAAAAGAAAGGGAAAGATTACAAGCATCAAATAGATCATAAAGAATATACTTACCATTCAAACTTGATTGAAGCATCTTTACTTTAATCCATCCATAAACTTGAAGGACATCATTCTCCTTTGGCTGCAAATTTGTTTTAAACATTCGTCTAAGACTTTGCAACCATAACATTGCTTCAAGGTCAAAAATTTTATTCTTAAGCATTGTTGAAGAAAATTTTGAACTCCCCTTTAAATCAATCTCTCCAATTTCCTGTAGCAAATAACTAGGAACAAACTTGACCTAACAAAACTCAAATGGAACCAAGATGTTAGAGGACACATAGAAAAAGAAATGGGGACAAAATGGCACACAATAAGACTCAATTAAAACCAAAGCATTAGAAAACACAAGCAACACAAAATCTGGACAGATTTGAACAATATTAATTAAATTTGAAATTTGGGCAGATTTGACACTTCTTGATGATACATATTGAAAAAATAATGATGGAGAAGAAGTGTCTTGATGCACATGGTTAAACACAATAGATAAAAACAAACATGAAGGAAATGAATTGATGGCAACAAAAGGAGATGAACAAAACACATGTAGATGGTAGAACAAAGAGGGAGAATAATGAACCAGATGAACACATATTACCACAATGAACAAGGCATCACAAATCCAAACATATGAAAATAACTTACTAGATATAAGAAGGAACACACAAGAAGCATGAGATAAGAATACAATATGAGAATGAGAGGAAAAGACATGAATACATGGACTAAAGAAAGACACCAAATAATGAATTTGGTTCAATTTCACAATGGACTCTCGATGAACCAAAGACTCATGCAATGAAGATGGATTAAATAAATTATGAAAATTTGAAATAAAGTATGATGGGCAAAGAAGATGAAATGAAGGAAAATATGGGAGATGAAGAAGATTAGAGAAACTCACTTTTGTCTCATTTTTACCCAAAGAGCAACTCACAATGCTTTTCACCTCGTTACTCTCAACTTTTTGCTCACTCTTATTTTTATTTCTCTTTTCTCTCTTTTTCTTTTTCACTCTTCTCTCAATCTTCTTTTCACGCACTCTTTTTCTACTTACAGCAATTTTCTAGACATTTCCTCTCTTATTGCTCTCATTTCTGCCACTCTTATTTTTCCACTCTAGCTTACTCTTCAAGTTCTCATGATTTTCACACAAATGAATGCATGGCAATGGATTATGGGCTTTATTGGAAACACAAGAATAGTTTTTAACATGCCCATTAAAATCAACACGCTCAAAATCTCCAATCACCATGTTAACATGCTCAATTTCACCATTGTAATCATAAGAACCAATTTCCAATGAAATTTTATCATTAGCACTACTAAGAACTAGCATGCTATTATCCAAGGAATTTTCCATCAAATCATTAGCAATGTGTAAATCATGATTCTCATATAAAAGTTGCTCAAAGCCAGGGTTAATCTCAACATCATGAAAATCACTTTCTAATTATACTATATCTATAGCACAACTAGATTCAACAAAGCTATCATCACTAACAGCATCTAGCACAATTTTCTCTTCAAGATCTAACAAGACACCATGTTCAATCAATTCAATGGAATTCTTATGATCAACACATTCAGATTTAATTTCCAATTCAATTGATCTAACATAAGAAATATCATCAATGCAAGCAATATCATTCTTCTCACTAGAATTATCACATCTTAAATCACAAGAGATAATATCAGAGTTTTGAGGATCAGGCATACATGTAGTGGATTCTCTCATTACATCATCAGTTGTTGAAGTGGTAGCAATGTCATCATCCTCTTGATCATCTTTCTCCATGTGGGAATCACATGAATCTTGGACCACAGGCATTTACATCTCCTTGGAATGTTCAACCACACTTTTAGCTTTGGATGTCATGTATTTTTACCTTAAGATTGCTCTAATTTCATTCCATGTTATAATGGAAGGTTCTCCATTTGCAGCTCATCTAGTTTCCATCCGTTTCCACCAACCAGCAACATTTTTACCCAATCGAAGGTATGCACACTGTGCCTTCTCTATTTTGGAGTAGTTGTGACATGCGAAGGTTTGTTCAACCTTTCTTTCCCAATCCAAGTAAACATTAGGATTTTTCTCACCAAAAAATTGTGGGATCTTCAGTTTGATGTTGCTAAGAACATCCGTATGAGCAGGAACCTTTGGATTACGCATTGCTTTAGTTTTAGAAGGAAACTCCAGGCGATCCAATTTTGTATTTACTTCCTTAATTTGATCATTGAAAGTCCTTAATAAAGCCTTAAAATCAACTTCTCCAACAGCCATGTTTATAATCTGAAATGTTAGTGTAAAACAAAGAGAAAAGAAATAGGGACCTCACACACACTCTCATGTGTTTCACTCAAATAATGCAAATGCACTCATGTTTAACACTAAATCAAGGCTTTTTCAAATATGATGCAATTTCTCTCTTATCTTTTTCCACTCAAAGCTTGCTTTCTTATGAGAGTGTTAAATTAAAACCACAACTTCAATCAAAAGGAAATCAGTTTTTTTAAGAAGTGATAATCACAGAAAACAAAAGTTCAAAATTAAAGTTATGAAAGATCTTAATTTAATTAAACAATTGCCAACACAAAATAAGCACAAAGGAACTGAAAATTCCAACAAGGAAGCAAATGAAAAGAAGCTGGAAAATACAAAAAAAGGAACAATGAAAAATTGAAAAGAAAAGGAAACAACTTAAGTAAATTAAGGACCACCAACGTTAATAAATTAAGTTAATCAAATCTCAAATCAAATCGAATCAAATATATTTTTTTGTTTTTTTTGCTATATTTTTTTTGTTGCTAAATTCTTTTTTTGTATTTTTTTCAGCAATCAATCTCTCTTTTTTTTTCTCAGATTTTTTTCTTATTTTTATTTTTTTTTTGCTGCTACCATTTTTTCTCAGCAAACAATTTATTTTTTAAATTTGGGCGACTCACACTAGAATATAGGATGAATCTTTTTTTTTTTTTAAATTTAGATGATGAACAGTGGAATGAAATAGTGCTGTGAACAATTACAGTAACAGTACGATGAACAGCTTGAAACAGTGCTGGTAAAACAGTTACCAGAATAGTACAAAACAGTGCCGGTGAACAATGAAAGTTGTACCGATGAACAGTGACACAAATTTTCCAAACGCAAAGAAAATAGAATGAAATAAAGAGAAAGAAGCAAAACAGAAAAATAAACCTTGATATGCAAACCAGACTTTGATACCAAATAATAAGTGAACCCTTATGGAACCCGTCTAAAGAACTCACTTTGATGCATAAGACACCTAGATCTTTGCGAAACAAGGAACACAAAGACTAGATAGCAAAGAAAAGAACAAAAATGCACAAGAACAAAAGCAAAAGAAAGTCAAAATAAAGGAATAAGATGGATAGATGTTGGTCTTAATGAATTAGAACCCAAGAGAACCAGTCTCTTGAACCCTAGTTCCGGTGACGCCACAAGGATTGACAAATTCCTTGATAAGTCATAGTTTCATCATAGCACTCAAAGAACTCAAGAAAAACTCACAAAAGTCTGAAACTTTAATCATTCAAATCTAAAAAACGCATATAAAAGATAGTCTTAAATAGGCAAGATAAAATCTAACCTAATAAGCCTAGAAATCCTAATTAATTTGGAAGTAACCAAAACTGAATCACCAAATTTGCATCTTTTGACCACACAGCCTTATTAAGAAAATTAAATAAAGAAAAATAAAAATTATTAATTAAGTCATAGTCAAAATGTCATCTTGGAGAGAGCACATGGTTGGCACATGTCTCTTTAAGTAAGCTCCTCCAATTGGCTCCGTTTGAGTTTGGATCAATGGCTTGTACCAAAGACACAATAAATACACCTCTTAACTCCTTTTGGGTTGCAACTTTGTTGATATAAATGGGCTCTAATTCATAAAGCTCTTGGGTCACTCCATTCAAGACTTGCTTCAATGCTTTGGCACATGCTCTAGTCATTGGTCCACTCATGCCTTATAATGAATCTTTTTGGTTAGCATGCTCTCCATGTGATAAAGCCTCATTGCCGTACTTTTGAACTCGTCCAAGGCCTCTAAGTGAATCATTCCTCAAGCCTACTCTATCAACAACTTTCATCTACACTTCCAAATCGCGAAAAAGAGAGCAAACAACACCAGTGAAAACCTTTTGTCACTGTAGGCACCAAGAGACAGAGGTGGTGCTGTTGCTAATTTCTACTTAATTTTGATTTTCACTATCTAAAACATGTAAAGGTCAGGAAGTGCGTTCATAGGATCATATGTGCCCAATGGTCCAACAAATGGATGGAGGGACTTGATTCCTTGCTCATGTGGTGATTGGATATTGATATTGATTGTCTAATAGTGTTCCTTACCACTTTTTGGCTTTAGCTAGTCTTCATCTTCAAGATCCAGTTTTTGCTTTTCTGTTGATCTAAATCTAAGATGTCGGTTTTTGTTTTTCATAGATATTTATTGGTAGGAATCATGTGGGTGTATTTTTTTCTCATGGATTGAGGGACCTATTGCCAATGAAACTTCACTAAAAAGAAAGCGATTGCGGAAAGATAGCATGGTACAAGAACAGGAACAAGGCATTCAAGATTATTTCAGTCTTTGGATTGATGGAAAAGACTGTTTCGTAGTTGTGCTTGTAAGGAACTTTCTAACACCATACCGACTCTCAACCTCAAAACGTTGAAGAAATACTTTAAATACCTCCAAAAACAATTAAACCACTTCAAAGCTTATCTTCCAAAGCACCAAAACCTTGAAAAACGCTTAAAAAGCAACCGATTGAATTAGGGCCGCGGCCAGCTACAATGGCGCCGCAGCACGGACCCTTTACAGATTCTCCGACACCTATTGACTTGCTGGCGCCATAGCCCCAGCATCAGAACTTGTATTAGCAAATTGCATATTTGCCAGGCTAATTTTCGACGCACATAACGTCATGCTCCGATTTCTGATTGACCTGATTTCAACCCCTACAAGTCACTCTCATCATTATCTAATCATAGACATCAATTTCATTTGAATCCAACTCCATTTGGAGATTCCGGACGCTAAATACCGTTTTGGCTACTTTTTGACCAAAACTCACAACCTGTCACCTCTAATTGCCACTAAAGGTAAATGGACATCCAGAGACCCTTCACACAGGTCATATTTGGCTAAACCAACATGTTCAAGGAGGTTTTACCCCAAAGAAATCTTTCATTCAAGAGTTGACTCCCTTGAACCCCAAAACTAAATAATGGGCTATGTGCTCAAAACTCACATACATGGCCCAAAACCACCTTTGGGCTCATATTTGACCATTTTAGCATACAAATACCTGCTTATATATTAAAGACCCATACCAGGGTTTACTATCATCATCACACATCATTACATCACATACATCTCTATACTCCCAAGACACTTATCCAGGCAACCAAACTATATCAACCTTCTTGGCACAGAATTACATAAACTAAATTACAACCACTAACTAGACTTGGAATTCTCGAAGACAGAGAGACTGTTAACTTCTTGATCTTCTCCGAACTAGCACCAAAGTCTTCACCTGAAAGGTTAGTCATGGAGGGGGGTGTGAGACAATGTCTCAGTAACCGGGGACAACCACACACACACACATATATCTCATACAATCCATGAATGCAATGTGAAATGAATGGAATGCGTGTCTCCCTCGCACACAGCTAGAATCACGGGCTATCGTCATAACATGACATTTCATATAGGTAATTTCCTTCCAACCAAGATTCAAAAAATGGGACCGGCCATTGAACCAGATGAGGCAACAATTCAAGGTTCAGTGGTCGGACCGGGATCAGACCGGTTGTGAATAGAGTAATATGTTTTTAATAATATAGATAAAAAATATAAAAAATATTTATTCATGATAATAGAATTAACATTTATTCTAGAATAAAAAGTAAATTTAAGAATATATGAAAAATTAAAAATATTATTAATAAGTTTTACAATCTAATATTAAAATCTAAACAAGTTAATATTCATCTATAATTATATTTTGAATTCAAAATCAATTGATATTATATTTTTATCTTATTTGTTAAGTAAATTTATCATTATTAATAATTATGTATTATAATAATACTTATAACATATTATAATATAGAAAGAAAAAAATTTATGTTAAAAATAATACTACTTAGTACTAAAAATAATATTATTTTATTTTAAAAAATATTTAAAAAAATTAAAAAAATTTTAAAAAAAGGGGGGCAAACCGGTTCAAATCGATTTTGTATCGGTTTTTGACTAGTTTCCACTGGTTTCGAAACCACCCGGTTTTCCATCTATTACCAGATCGGACCAGGGGCTGGTTCCCAGTCAGACCGGTCAAACCGGCTGGTCCGGTCCGATTTTTTGAACCATGCTTCCAACAATTGGTGAAGACTAATTCTGGGACATCATCAAGCTCACCTCCTATTAATGAACCTGGCTAAAGGTAACACTAATATTCGAACAGTAGCTCTCCTTCCCTTGGACCATCACGAATTGATGATAATTTAGGGAAGGTGCAATCCACTGCACGTCTTTCCCCTCCTAGCCATAGGAGGAGATTTAACCGCAGGAATCACATCCTTATCCTCCCTAACATATATATATATATATATATTCAATTCTTATCCTCCCTAACATATATATAATCATATATCATATCATCATCACATCATCACCACCCAATCCGCTATATATCACAATCTCACAATACTATGTGATGATGCTCATGTATCATCATATAATAATCATCATGATTTCAATGTCATGCTATACATCATGTCATATCATATCAATGTCATCATTACAAATGTAATCAGTATCATAATCATAATCATCATCTAGCTGTGTACATACCACGATATGTAGAAAACAGTACACACAAACACATCAATATCGTGGTATGTAAGAAACATACATGTATGCACAAATATACGTATTATCATACAATATAAACAATACAATACAAACAAACACCTGGTTACCTCAGGTTGTCAGCACCATGCACACAGGGGCTTAGGCTAGCCTCCAGAGCACCCTAATCACGAACCATATGCCTCCGATTAGCCAATCTACCATTACAACAATATAATACATTCAATTAACATAACTCCCATAACACTACAATCCACAATCTAACCGTCCAAGCTTAACCCAGAGTTCTAACAACAAACACACATACCAATAAATCTTAAACAACCATTTAAACACACACCAACATATACCATTTCAGATTTCCACTTCTTTTTCCAAATTTCAACCTAGGGTTTAACTCAAACCCATCATAATCCTACCAAAACTCAAACCTAAGCTTCAATAACACTAAATCACACTCTAATAATCCTTTTATGCACCATTCAATCGGTGGAAATCAACCAAAATGGACTCCCACACAAACCCCCGAAAATCAACTCAAAATCGAAGAGAAAAACGAAGAGGAAGAGAGTAGATCTACTTACCAACTGAGAATCATGCTTCTATGGTCCAGAAAATATCCCCTCAAATAGGATTTTACATGCCCTAGAAGAGCTTCTCACTGTTTCTCCATCGCTCCCTCCGTTTCTTTCTTTTCTTTTCGTCTGAAATGATTCTGATTTAAATTAGTTTCTCGACTCTCGCTGCAACACCAAATAAGTTCGCTATGGCGCCACCAATTTTAACAGGAAAATGCCACTGGAATTGGCTCTTGTTGCAGCGTGGAGCACATTTCTTCTCCACTAGAACCTTCCTCCATCATGTTTTCTCTGGTTCTATACACAATACCAAAGACAAGCTTCATGAGGGTTGTTACAAACTTTGTCTAAATAGTTGATGTGTTAAATGTGTTGGAAGCCAGTGTTTATAGTGATGTGATAGAATGAAGTCTAGGCATTACTTGTAAGAATTTGGAGTAGAGCATGAAGGGTTTGGAAGACTTGATCAAGGTACTAAATATAAAGCCCAAGCTTAAGTGAGATCATCAACTCCAAAATATAAGTTTCAGATCTAAGCTCAAGATGAACCCATTAGAGGATATTACTTAAAAGATCATGTGCTTCATTAAAAGAGCATGTGGCTTAGGTATTAGTAAGCTTGATTTATTTTAATTTTGCTTTTATTAATTATGGGCTGAACTATGTTGAATAATAAACCCCAATTGGTCAAATAATAGTCTTTTTGTTTGCCCACCTTGTAAATAAACATGTTATGTGCTAAACATGTGATTTCATTAATGTGTTGGCATATTTATAAGAGCATAGGTATTATTTTATTATTTTTATGAGTTTTCGTTATTTTATTTTAGGGCTTTATTTTATTAGTTTTCTAGGTCAAATAGGAGTGTTATTTGAGCCCAAAGTCTCCTAATCCTATTAGGACTACATCAGCCCAAATTAATTAGGATTTCTAGGCTTATTAGGTTAGATTTTATCTTGCCTATTTAAGACTATCTTTTATATGCGTTTTTTAGATTTGAATGATTAAAGTTTCAGACTTTTGTGAGTTTTTCTTGAGTTCTTTGAGTGCTATGATGAAACTATGACTTATCAAGGAATTTGTCAATCCTTGTGGCGTCACCGGAACTAGGGTTCAAGAGACTGGTTCTCTTGGGTTCTAATTCATTAAGACCAACATCTATCCATCTTATTCCTTTATTTTGACTTTCTTTTGCTTTTGTTCTTGTGCATTTTTGTTCTTTTCTTTGCTATCTAGTCTTTGTGTTCCTTGTTTCGCAAAGATCTAGGTGTCTTATGCATCAAAGTGAGTTCTTTAGACGGGTTCCATAAGGGTTCACTTATTATTTGGTATCAAAGTCTGGTTTGCATATCAAGGTTTATTTTTCTGTTTTGCTTCTTTCTCTTTATTTCATTCTATTTTCTTTGCGTTTGGAAAATTTGTGTCACTATTCATCGGTACAACTTTCATTGTTCACCGGCACTGTTTTGTACTATTCTGGTAACTGTTTTACCAGCACTGTTTCAAGCTGTTCATCGTACTGTTACTGTAATTGTTCACAGCACTATTTCATTCCACTGTTCATCATCTAAATTTAAAAAAAAAAAAAGATTCATCCTATATTCTAGTGTGAGTCGCCCAAATTTAAAAAATAAATTGTTTGCTGAGAAAAAATGGTAGCAGCAAAAAAAAAATAAAAATAAGAAAAAAATCTGAGAAAAAAAGAGAGAGATTGATTGCTGAAAAAAATACAAAAAAAGAATTTAGCAACAAAAAAAATATAGCAAAAAAAACAAAAAAATATATTTGATTCGATTTGATTTGAGATTTGATTAACTTAATTTATTAACGTTGGTGGTCCTTAATTTACTTAAGTTGTTTCCTTTTCTTTTCAATTTTTCATTGTTCCTTTTTTTGTATTTTCCAGCTTCTTTTCATTTGCTTCCTTGTTGGAATTTTCAGTTCCTTTGTGCTTATTTTGTGTTGGCAATTGTTTAATTAAATTAAGATCTTTCATAACTTTAATTTTAAACTTTTGTTTTCTGTGATTATCACTTCTTAAAAAAACTGATTTCCTTTTGATTGAAGTTGTGGTTTTAATTTAACACTCTCATAAGAAAGCAAGCTTTGAGTGGAAAAAGATAAGAGAGAAATTGCATCATATTTGAAAAAGCCTTGATTTAGTGTTAAACATGAGTGCATTTGCATTATTTGAGTGAAACACATGAGAGAGTGTGTGAGGTCCCTATTTCTTTTCTCTTTGTTTTACACTAACATTTCAGATTATAAACATGGCTGTTGGAGAAGTTGATTTTAAGGCTTTATTAAGGACTTTCAATGATCAAATTAAGGAAGTAAATACAAAATTGGATCGCCTGGAGTTTCCTTCTAAAACTAAAGCAATGCGTAATCCAAAGGTTCCTGCTCATACGGATGTTCTTAGCAACATCAAACTGAAGATCCCACAATTTTTTGGTGAGAAAAATCCTAATGTTTACTTGGATTGGGAAAGAAAGGTTGAACAAACCTTCGCATGTCACAACTACTCCAAAATAGAGAAGGCACAGTGTGCATACCTTCGATTGGGTAAAAATGTTGCTGGTTGGTGGAAACGGATGGAAACTAGATGAGCTGCAAATGGAGAACCTTCCATTATAACATGGAATGAAATTAGAGCAATCTTAAGGTAAAAATACATGACATCCAAAGCTAAAAGTGTGGTTGAACATTCCAAGGAGATGTAAATGCCTGTGGTCCAAGATTCATGTGATTCCCACATGGAGAAAGATGATCAAGAGGATGATGACATTGCTACCACTTCAACAACTGATGATGTAATGAGAGAATCCACTACATGTATGCCTGATCCTCAAAACTCTGATATTATCTCTTGTGATTTAAGATGTGATAATTCTAGTGAGAAGAATGATATTGCTTGCATTGATGATATTTCTTATGTTAGATCAATTGAATTGGAAATTAAATCTGAATGTGTTGATCATAAGAATTCCATTGAATTGATTGAACATGGTGTCTTGTTAGATCTTGAAGAGAAAATTGTGCTAGATGCTGTTAGTGATGATAGCTTTGTTGAATCTAGTTGTGCTATAGATATAGTATAATTAGAAAGTGATTTTCATGATGTTGAGATTAACCCTGGCTTTGAGCAACTTTTATATGAGAATCATGATTTACACATTGCTAATGATTTGATGGAAAATTCCTTGGATAATAGCATGCTAGTTCTTAGTAGTGCTAATGATAAAATTTCATTGGAAATTGGTTCTTATGATTACAATGGTGAAATTGAGCATGTTAACATGGTGATTGGAGATTTTGAGCGTGTTGATTTTAATGGGCATGTTAAAAACTATTCTTGTGTTTCCAATAAAGCCCATAATCCATTGCCATGCATTCATTTGTGTGAAAATCATGAGAACTTGAAGAGTAAGCTAGAGTGGAAAAATAAGAGTGGCAGAAATGAGAGCAATAAGAGAGGAAATGTCTAGAAAATTGCTGTAAGTAGAAAAAGAGTGCGTGAAAAGAAGATTGAGAGAAGAGTGAAAAAGAAAAAGAGAGAAAAGAGAAATAAAAATAAGAGTGAGCAAAAAGTTGAGAGTAACGAGGTGAAAAGCATTGTGAGTTGCTCTTTGGGTAAAAATGAGACAAAAGTGAGTTTCTCTAATCTTCTTCATCTCCCATATTTTCCTTCATTTCATCTTCTTTGCCCATCATACTTTATTTCAAATTTTCATAATTTATTTAATCCATCTTCATTGCATGAGTCTTTGGTTCATCGAGAGTCCATTGTGAAATTGAACCAAATTCATTATTTGGTGTCTTTCTTTAGTCCATGTATTCATGTCTTTTCCTCTCATTCTCATATTGTATTCTTATCTCATGCTTCTTGTGTGTTCCTTCTTATATCTAGTAAGTTATTTTCATATGTTTGGATTTGTGATGCCTTGTTCATTGTGGTAATATGTGTTCATCTGGTTCATTATTCTCCCTCTTTGTTCTACCATCTACATGTGTTTTGTTCATCTCCTTTTGTTGCCATCAATTCATTTCCTTCATGTTTGTTTTTATCTATTGTGTTTAACCATGTGCATCAAGACACTTCTTCTCCATCATTATTTTTTCAATATGTATCATCAAGAAGTGTCAAATCTGCCCAAATTTCAAATTTAATTAATATTGTTCAAATCTGTCCAGATTTTGTGTTGCTTGTGTTTTCTAATGCTTTGGTTTTAATTGAGTCTTATTGTGTGCCATTTTGTCCCCATTTCTTTTTCTATGTGTCCTCTAACATCTTGGTTCCATTTGAGTTTTGTTAGGTCAAGTTTGTTCCTAGTTATTTGCTACAGGAAATTGGAGAGATTGATTTAAAGGGGAGTTCAAAATTTTCTTCAACAATGCTTAAGAATAAAATTTTTGACCTTGAAGCAATGTTATGGTTGCAAAGTCTTAGACGAATGTTTAAAACAAATTTGCAGCCAAAGGAGAATGATGTCCTTCAAGTTTATGGATGGATTAAAGTAAAGATGCTTCAATCAAGTTTGAATGGTAAGTATATTCTTTATGATCTATTTGATGCTTGTAATCTTTCCCTTTCTTTTCATGTAGAATATGGAGATTTGAGGATGAATTCTTTCTAGGAAGGAGGGAATGATAGAATGAGGGCAGGCATGACTTGCAAGAATTTGAAGCGGAGCATGGAGAGCTTGGAAGATTTGATTAAGGTGCTAAATATAAAACTCAAGCTTAAGTAAGATCATCAACTCCAAAATATAAGTTTTAGATCTAAACTCAAGATGAACCCATTAGAGGATATTACTTAAAAGATCATGTGCTTCACTAAAAGAGCATATGACTTAGGCATTAGTGGGCTTGATTTATTTTAATTTCGTTTTTATTAATTAAGGGCTGCACTATGTTAAGTAATAAAGCCCAATTGGTCAAATAATAGTCTTTTTGTTAGCCCACCTTGTAAATAAACATGTCATATGCCAAACATGTGATTTCATTAATGTATTGGCATATTTATAAGGGTTTAGGTATTATTTTATTATTTTTTATGAATTTTTGTTATTTTATTTTAGGGCTTTATTTTATTAATTTTCTAGATCTAATAGGAGTGTTATTTGAGCTCAAAGTCTCCTAATCCTATTAGAACTATTTGAGCCAAAATTAATTAGGGTTTCTAGGCTTATTAGGTTAGATTTTACTTTACCTATTTAAGGTTATCTTTTATATGTGTTTTTCAGATTTGAATGATTAAAGTTTTAGACTTTTGTGAGTTTCTCTTACATTCTTTGAGTGCTATGATGAAACTATGACTTATCAAGGAATTGATCAATCCTTGTGGCGTCACCGGAATCAGGGTTCAAGAGATCATTTCTCTTAGGTTCTAATTCATCAAGACCAACATCTATCCATCTTATTTCTTTATTTTGGCTTTCTTTTGCTTCTGTTCTTGTGCATTTTTGTTCTTTTCTTTGCTGTCTAGTCTTTGTGTTCCTTTTTTTCTCAAAGATCCGAATGTCTTACACATCAAAGTGGGTTCTTTGGATAGATTCCATAAGGGTTCCCTTATCATGATGTCTCCAAATAATCTCTATTATGTAATTGTATAGTGATGTCTCCAAATAGGCTCTATTATGTGATTGTGTTTGTAAAATTTATCCTTATAATTTCTCTTATTGTGGTAGTATTTGTATATAACACCTTAACCTTACATCCATTTTCTATGTATTAGACTCCAATTATGTCTATTATTACATGATTAGAGACTTGATTACATAAAAATATTAAAACAGAATTTTTTTTATTTCGGGTACTATTCATTGTGCATTTTCCATTTTACCCAATGAACCTCGAAAATGCATAACTAATTATAGAAAAATAATCTCAAAGTAATTCAAGTCTCTTAAAATATATAAAAAGATTTTGTACATGGAAAAAATATGAAATAGAGCATTATCTTTGACCAATTCATATAATTTATTTCTCAAATATTTACTGTACATTTGGTCATTTTCTCTTTCCCAGGATTTTGGTCTTATATTTAAAAATTCATATCTCACTATATCCTAAGTCAAATCATACATTCTTTATGTCATATGAAAGCCTTGAATGTACACTTTTTAGACTTATTTTTCTTGTACATTTATTTTATAAGCACAGGGCATGGTGTTAACTTAAATTATAAAGGGTTAGAATTCCACTTTTACTAGAATAGTTTTGGGAAAACCTCCATATCTCCTATCATATAGCTCCAATTAGCTCCAAATCAGTGGCATATGAAACTTCAAATATAGAGCTTTCTATAAATAGAAACCATCAAATTTTTGGATCTCTATATGATTTTATATTATTTTTTTAATTTTTCAATACCTAACTTTCAGTTTCCAATTTTCCTAATATTTCCCTGTTCTAAATCTTAACTTTGAAAAATCATTATAATTTATACATATCTCCAAATGGAGTGCTCTTTAGACCATTTTAAAGCTCTACTTGTGTACTTTAAAATAATATATATTACTTAAACTAGCTACCTTGTCTTACATGAATAGTAACTATGTATTTATTAGGATGTCCAAATTGTATATCTCCATTCATGTCTTGGGAAAATAAGCTTCATATTACATATATATCATCATTCATTGTACCATATTCATACATAATATCAAAAGGTATTTCAAGGGACATACTTGCATTAGTATACATGATTCATCATTTGCGTACAAATTTATACATATTATAAAAAATTAACATCAATCCTTACAAGAACATAATTTCCACCAATTTCTTCCTCCTCTCTTTTGGCTCTTCATGAACTTTTTGCATTGCTTGGCCCAAACATGATAAGCATTTTGCAAGAATGAGATTCAAAGAATCTCAGTAGTTACTACTAATCAAACAAATATATAATCATGTAATGCAAGCACACTTCATCAAATCATCATTCAAACATTTAGAATCATTTATGCTTAAACATTTTATAGAAAATTGGACAGAGTTTCCCCTTACATTTTGGACATCCCAGGGTCACAAAATCTCTCAAATAACTCAGCCAATATCAAAAAATCATCACATAACATCATTGTAAATATTTGGTATAACATTAAAGCCATTGCAACTATATAACCATATAATACAAGATTAGGTTAGTAAACTATCTTTTAACTTTCTAATCCCTTCCAAACTTTGCACACCTTTTTTTTTTAACTTCTAACACTTCTTGGAACCCTATAGCATCACAAAACAAGGTCATTAGCCACTGGTTTCATGACTCAATTCACAAAGTGCTCACTTGAACCATAAAATTTCATTTTGCAAACCACTTGGAATTTCTTGTACAGCACTTTTGTCCTTACATAATTTGGACTCAAGAAATCCCTTTTTGGGGTCAAAATCATGAAATTCCCTTTCCTTTTCAAACCCTAAATAGGTAGAAAATTTCAGAAATTTGTAGAAAAATAACTACCCGATTAATTTGCAATCCAATGGTATATCCCTAATCCTTGAAGCCTATACATCACTTTTCATGAAAAAATTTCTTCATGGCTTCATTTTCTCTCTCTAGGCTATCCATGGTAGAAATTCTCTAGGGCATGAGAGAAAGAAAAACTCCATGGAAACTCTATTAAACACTTGATTACACAAGATAATAGTCATGAAAGCTTACCTTGATCACATGAGCTCCAACTTTTGCCCCTTGCTTCTCTATTTTCCTCTCAAGTTTTTGTGCTTTCTCTCTCCCTACAGGCTGCTGAACTAGTCTTGTTTGAAGTGGTGAAAATGACTTAACTCAAGTCATTAAGGAAAGAGATCTAATAACCAATTAATCATGGTTTTTTTTTGTCAATCATGGTTACTTTAAGTAATAAAGCTTTTCAAGAAATTCCCTTGGTGTCTTTGATCAGTTTTCATACGTGTCTTGAGCTTATTTTTGGCCAAAAATTTTCTTCAATAATTTTTATAGGCCAAAATACTCTTTACCGATTAAATTTACCTGTATCGATTAAGTATTTTTGCCAAAATTGTCACTAAATTGATACAAGATTGTCCAACAATTACTTTTAGTCCAACACCATTATTTTAATCCAAAATATATTTTAGTAAGACCATTTCACTTTTATTGAATTAATACTGTCTCTTTTTGCAGTCCAAATAATATTTATTGGGTAAAATATTAATATTAAACCCTAATTATCCAATAAATATTATTTTGATCTTAATAAATTACTTACTATATTCCATTGGGCTTAACTCCTTGAGGGCTTTATTTTGATTATAATTTTTTATATTTTCAAACGTACCATTAACTTGGGATAAATTTATAATTTTTGAAACTTTCGGGTTATTAACTATAATTGCCCCAAACTTATTTTCATATGCCTTCCTTCCGGGACTAAAGTGCAAGCATTCTTAGTTCTTGGAGTCAAAATATAATTTTTATGCTTAACCTAGAAAAATTTTTACCTTTCTTCATGCTTAACAGCAAGGTTCAAAAAATCGGACTGGCCATTGAATCGGATGAGGCAACGGTTCAAGGTTTAGTGGTCGGACCGGGGTTGAACCGGTTGTGAATAAATTAATATATTTTTAATAATATAGATAAAAAATATAAAAGATATTTATTCATGATCATAAAATTAATATTTATTCTAGAATAAAAAGTAAATTTAATAATATATGAAAAATTAAAAATATTATTAATAAGTTTTACAATCTAATATTAAAATCTAAATAAGTTAATATGCATGTATAATTATATTTTGAATTCAAAATAATCAATTGATATTTATTTTTATCTTATTTGTTAAATAAATTTATCATTATTAATAATTATGTATTATAATAATACTTATAACATATTATAATATAGAAAGAAAAAATTTATACTAAAAATAATGCTACTTAGTACTAAAAATAATATTATTTTATTTTAAAAAATATTTTTAAAAAATAAAAAAAAATTTAAAAAAATTAAAAAAAAGGGGGGGAACCGGTTCAAACCGGTTCTTGACCGGTTCCCACCGGTGTCGAAACCCTCTAATTTCCATCTACTACCGGACCGAACCAGGGACCGGTTCTCAGTCGGACCAGTCAAACCAGCCGGTCTGGTCTGATCAAATTTTTTGAACATTGCTTAACAGGGTCTCTCAGTTTTTCCTAGTTACTTATATATTTTATGATATCAATATTTTTTTCCTTGAGGTTTAAATGCAATATTCACATTTTTCTTCTAATATAAGAAATGATCGTTTTTCCATGAATCGAGTAAAAATATAATTATTTATTCTTTTGGCACTTTCTTGTAATTTTACCAAAAGACCAATTTTTTTATTATTTCTTTTTTACTATTTACATTAACTTTAAATTGGTCTATTTCTTAACCTGGACCTCTTGGAAACGCAATACTTATACCGTTGCGCTAAGCTTAGAGCGGACTTTCATTCAAGTGGTATATTGCATATTTTCCACGGTAAATTCTGGAATTAATTTCTACTAAGGACCTTATGAAAAATTAATTCCAATTAAGGACAAACTTCTTCAAAAAATTAGATGAGAAATTAATTCCTTCTAAATCTCGATTATATATAACCTTTTTGTCTCATTTTATTTCTCATCTTTTATTCATTTTATAACATCTTATAAAATAGGGATATTACATTGTGGGCTTAGGTTGTGTTTTAAAAATATTTTTTTATTATGTATAACCTCATGTAACTTTGTCTCATGAATGAATGAAAGTTGTGTTTTAGCAACTTCCTCTTTTGAAAGCTGTGTTCAAACATTTTCTGTAATTGTCTATTTCAGTTTAAATCATTTTAACAATTTAAAGATATGGCAGCTGTAAATTATATGTTTAAATTAGAGTTTTTATCATTTTTTAACAATTTATAGCTATTAACTCTAAAAGAAGACTTGAATCAAAATAAGACCATTTGATAGAAGGAATCAACGCGTGCAGTCTTTGATTTTTGTGGAGCCACAATGGATAATGAATAAAGGTATTTTTATCAGCACGTGACCACAAGTTTGAATATTAAAAAGGGAAGGGGAATATAATTTCTAAACAGTACTTAAACAAAACTTTCCAATTAATAGAAAATGGATAAGCAGTTAATAATAATTTGCTAATTTAATTCATTTCTCAATGATACAATCTGAGAAGCTCAATGTTACAAGACATCAAAGCTTGGACCAAAATCCACCAATAAGATACATTTGGCATGAATCATAATACTATTAAGGACCATGCTAATTCTTATAACACGAGAGTCAGACACCACACAATTCTACCAACTAAATTAAATGCCCTGACTTCATTACATAACAACGGATTTGAAGTTGCAATTCATCCTCAAAAGCCACTACACAGGAGTTATTAACATGAAACATGCCAATGCAGGAATCATCCATGTCTTCTTTTTCTCCTTGTAGCTTGCCTGATAAAAAAGCAAAAGGTGAAGCCACGCAGACCTGAGAAAGGATGAATCCCAAAGAGTCACAAATTGCTTGCACAAAAACTTGAGGTGCACCTATTTGACCTTGAGCTACATTGGTCCAACTGCAGAAGAAAAGTTGGTTCTATAAACTTGTAAAACCACAACGCCACACCTCCTACCAACAAGAAAGAAATCAATTAGTATCCAAAAGATCAATTCCAAACAGCATCATCAATATACTAATCAGAGTATCGAAAATATACTGATTCTAAAGAACCTCAGGGCATCTTCGAAATATTAATTTTCTTTTACAATTCTTCGTTCTATAACACTCAAGATAACTCAGAATCATGGATACAACATATTCAAGACATTAGCAACATGAATCAAGGGCATACCAAATATTCAAGAAGATAAAGGGACCCAAAAATATAAGTGGGTGTCATAGAATATCTTAGGGATCCAAAAGAAACAAGGGATACAAAAAATAACACACTGAACGAAGAAAACTCTCACAATCATTGATAGATAACTCAGAATCATTGAAGATAACCCACAGACTCCATGAACGCACCTTTAGCCTTTGCAAATATTGGACAGAGAAAACCCAAAATTGATAAGGAAATCAACAACAGCACTACCTCTCTCATCAAGCGTTGACTAGAAATGGAGCTTTCCACGACATTGTTCGATCTCTCTTTGTCGTTTGCCATCGGAAGAGCAGAAGAAAAGAAAACCCAGCTTTCTCACTTCACACCCCTTCCAATCGAGCACCAAGAAAAGTTCATGTGATGCGTGGATTTGACTTTTTTTATTGTTTTTGGAAAATGATGCCTGCATTTTAGATAGGGTTCCTGTGTGGCTTTTTTATTTTCTGCGTGGCTTTCATTTGTACTTCATCAGCAACCCTCTCTCCTCCCACCGTATTTCACATCAGCAGATCTGTTAGCCACCTTAGCAATGTCTCCATGCCGTTTTGCCAACTGATACTTCTAAGGACTAATTCAGTAACGTTTGCAGAGTTCAAGGAAAAACTGATCTTATAACGTGCAAAAGATCAGCAATTGTTTTAAAAAAAAAATATTTTTTAAAGATTGATTTACAAATTGATATAAAATTCGGGGACTAAATGGATAATTTTTCCTATTTTAATAATTAGGAAATTAAGAATTAATATTACAATTAAAAATTTATTATATATTATAAAATAGAGGTCGAAAGACTAACATATTGTAATTTTACAAAGTCATATTATTAGTGTGATATCACCCTTCCGTGAGCCTTTTAATGCCAACTAATCAATCATAAAGGTTGGTCAAAATTTACAAATTTCATAACAGGAATGTTCCTTTTGCATTTTGAAATCATATCAAATTTGCATTTACAATTTAGAAATTTATGATTATTCTTTTAAGTCAAAGATGCATACATCTAATTTTTGTTTATAGTTTGTTCATAACATATTTGGAATCATATAATTGACTAGTAGTATAATCTTCCCTTGAATAGGGTGATATTCTAATTAATTTGATATCATACAATGTATAAATAAATGCAATTCTTTTTTCTACTCACATAGTCACACGGATGTATATAACTGAAATTTGATGCATGCATCTAATTTTTATTTATATTTTGTTCATGACAGATTTGGAATCATATAGTTGACTAATGGTATAATTTTTCCTTGAATCAGGTAATATTCCAACTAATTTGATATCATAATTTATAAATTAATGCAATTCCTTTTCTACTCACATAGTCACACCTATATATATAACTGGTCTTAGCTATATTGCCCTAAACACTCATTGCTTTGAACGTGTGCGATTGTATAGTTGACTAATTCAGTAACGTTTGCAGAGTTCAAAGAAAAACTCTTATAACGTGCAAAAGATCAGCGATTGTTTTAAAACAAATATATATTTTTTAAAGATTGATTTACAAATTGATATAAAATTCGGGGACTAAACAAATAATTTTTCCTATTTTAATAATTAGGAAATTAAGAATTAATATTACGATTAAAAATCTATTATATATTATAAAATGAAGGTGGAAAGAATAACATTACGATTAAAAATCATATAGTTGACTAATGGTATAATTTTTCCTTGAATCAGGTAATATTCCAATTAATTTGATATCATAATTTATAAATTAATGCAATTCCTTTTCTACTCACATAGTCACACCTATATATATATATATATATATGGTCTTAGCTATATTGCCCTAAACACTCATTGCTTTGAACGTGTGCGGTTGTATATCTAGTAGAGGCGGGAATTCAGGCTGGTCCGGCTCATATGGGCCAGCCCATCACGAGTCAGGCCTAATACGGGTTGGGCCCAAAAGTCCGTTTATAAAAGGGGCTATGTTTTTTTAAACTCAACCCATATTCAATGGGCTACGGGCTAACCCGTGGACCTGTATTTTTTTAATTTTTAATCTAATTTAAAATTTATGAAATAATACAAACTTTTTTTTCACATACATAATTATTTAAATCAAAATAACTAAAACTAATTATATATTAATTATCAACATCATCATTCATCATCGCTATTAAAATCATTAACTAGGAAAAATATTTAAAAAATACAAAAAAGAAAAGAAAATGGACTAAACGGGTCGCCCTGTGGCCCATGTGGGCCAACCCATTTTTTGACCGAGCCAAATGGGCTCGGGCTCAAAAGCCCATTTCTTATAAAAACTCTCAAATTCCTAGCTCAATTCGTTTTCTTCGGGTTAAATGAGCCAGCCCATCGGGCTTAACCCATATTCCCGGCTCTAATATCTAGGTATGAGGTTTTTGCATTCAACTACTATTAGTTCTTTTTTTATTCTATAATAATATATAGAATTGATATGTGCATGATGTTGTTCTTAAATTATACAGTATTTCTTAGGGTTTAGGGTGGATGAATTTCTTAATGATGTATAAATCTTTATATTGGTACTATGAACAGTTCATACCATTTACTGTTTGCTTTGTTTTTATTCCCTTTCTTTATTGTGATTTTATGGAAATTTTTTTCAGACATAGTAGGGTGATTGAATTCCTCAATGAATATGTTATTAACGTTGGTCCTCGGGTTTATTTAAATAGTTCAATTTTTGTCTATCTTTTCAGGGGCAAATAAGATATTCACCTTCTTGGATAATATTTTAGACATTAGTACCATTTATTGTTTGCATTGAGGTAATTAATTTATTTTTAATAAGTTCCAATGATATTTGTGTTTATTTTCCAAATATTAAATTTATCTTTAAATTGTTAAAGATATATTATTTAAACATTTATCGATCGAATTTACTTTTTTTATATTACATTTGATCCAAAGGTATATTATTTAATCATTTAATGGTTTCCCCTTTGCATTCCAATTACTATTGGGTGTTGGATTTACTTTTTTCCCCCTTTTTTATTGGGCATTCATGATTCGCTTTTATGCATATGGATATTCGGTTTTATTCTTATTGTGCAATTTATAAAAATAATGACATAACGAAGATAAACCAATAAGTGATTCATTGTCTTCAAATTTAAGGATCCACTACCTAACCTAGTTATCTATAGAATTCTTTATGCTTTGATTAGTGGATGTACTCATTTGATGTTTGTAAATATTATGTTATTTTTCATACCTATCATAATTATTAGGTTTCTTGGGTGTGCTTTAACATTTATCAGTTATATATATAAATAGTTTATTTACATACTACATGTATTGTTTAAACATATATATTATTCTATTCAATTAACAATACATGGAGCTGTTCATATTTGTAAAAGAAAGTTTTCAATAACTTAAATAATAATATTTCTATTGCATATATCATATTAATAATTTGTTATATTCTTATATCATGTTGTTGGAGGAACTAGCGGTAATATTGTAATATTTTTCATTTTAATAATCATATAATTATTATAAAATACTAAAAACATATCATATTCATATTCGTTATATTATATTTACACTTATATAATTTGATTAAATATACCTAGAACTTCTCATGCATCGCACAAGTTTTGAATTCTAATGATTAATATAAAAACTTGTAAGTAGAGCCTATTATTGGCACAAAATTGGCCCCCCTAAAAAAATCTAGATTAGCTTTGTTTAGTTTAGGGTTTCTAGGAGTTTTTTGAATTCTCTCTCTTCATTTGACTTAAAAAATTGGAAAGGATTGGAAGGGAATCTCTTTTTGAACTAAACAAAGTTTTATTAAAATGCCTCTAATCTCCTCTCTTCTTATCTCATCAAACAAGAAAATTTTAAAACCCCTTTAATCTATTCCCCTCCAATTTCATCCACTAAATATCCCTTCAGTTCCCTTTGTTCCAATCATTTCGGTTGAACCAAACAGACCCTAAGAATTAAAAGAGGATATGGGAAATTTGTTAATTCAGATGTTTTGATGATTCTAAAACAAATGAGCTTGGAGATCCAATATCAAAGGAACAAAAGTGAAACGAAGAATAAAGTTGGAGTTTCCTGAAACTTAAAGAGCTGTTTCACATGCTTTAAGAAATTATTTGTAAAAGAAGGTAGTTGACCTTTAAATTTCAATTAACCCAATATTAAATGAAACAACTAATTGAATAATTAATGATTAGCTCATAATTTGAAAATGGTTTTAATGAAAAGAGCTATCTTATGAGAATAAAGTTTCAATTTTAAAATGATTCTAAGTGTTCAATTGGTTTTCATGAACATGTTTTACCTTATGGGGATAAGGTCTCAATTTCAAAGATGTTTCTAAGTATTTACCCTATTTTCAAAAAATATTTTACCTTATACGTATAACTGTTGAAAGTTATAGGGATAAAGATTCAATCTCAAAGTTTTTTCAAAGTTCATTCTTCAATTTCATGGAAAGGGATTGAGATTATTCGCATAACACAGTTTGGAGATCAAGTTCTCAAGTTTGTCCAAGTGGTTATCCAGATAAGGTAGGCACCTTATTCGCATAAGGAAGTGAATAGTGAAGGTAAGTGGTACTGTACAACCCGTTATTTGCGTAATCTAGGGAGGTTGTCCGAATAACATGTGTCACAGAACACTTGGACTCTTTTCTGTTAAAAGGTTATCCGCATAACCTAGGAAGGTTATCCACATAACTTATAATTCAGAGTACTTGAACCTTCCTCGAGTAAACATGTTATCCGCATAACCTATATTTCAGAGTACTTGAACTTTCCTCAGGTAAATAGGTTATCCGCATAACCTAGGGAAGTTATCTGTATAAAAGAGATTATATCTATGTTTTATGAATACAAGATTATATCTGGACATAATAGTTACTCTTTACTAGAATCGATAAAATTACTTTTTGCAATATTCAATCATTTTATGAATACAAGATGATTCTAAATTTATATCTATGTTCTCTAAATTATTATGTCCCAAATAGTATCTGTGTGGGGCCTAAATATTGTTCCTCTCATTTTATTATCTTTTTTGGAGTCCACAATATCCTTTTTCTTTGTACTATGCATTTTATGACGCTTGGAACTCAATTTTTTTCATATTGATTCTATTAATCTCAATGTATTATACCATTAAATCCGACATGTCACAAGCTTAGTTTTGACAGTAATTTTGTAAAATTATGAAATTGCTCCTGAATCAAGTCAAAAACATAAATACTTATTCTTTCGAGTACTTTCTTGTAATTTTTCCTGTAAACCAAACTTTAAATAATTCTTTTCATTATACTTTCAAAGTGATCTATCTTTTATTCTCGACCTCCCAGCTACACAATTCTTACACCGTTATACTAAGCTCATCAAAAGTTTCCATTCAACAAGTATATTCTATAATTTTTTAGAATTAATTCCTATTAAGAACCTTATTTACATTCTATTTCAATTAATGTTCAAACATAATTCCTTCTAAGGATCATATAGGAAATTAATTCCAATTTAAGAAACAAACATGTGAAATTACCATTTTACCCCTTATAGCATTCACAAAATATTTCACATATGGTATCCTTTCCTTTTCTACTTTTAATAAACTCATATTAGACATATCATAGTCACACTTTGAACTAGTCCTGAAAATCAGGAATTTCAATCATGATCATCAAATGAGAAAAAAAAGTAGCCCAAGGAACAATAAATTGGGGGAAAAAAAAAAGAACTGAATGCCCAAAAATTATGAAAAATAACTCTCAAATGATAAGAAAAAGGAGAAAAAACTAAGTAAACTAAGGATCCTGAGTGCCATTTCTAACCCTTCATAAAAATTAATAATGATGAAGAACGGATTCCACAGCATGAAACTCCCCTTAATCATGATGAAGAATTTCCATGTGGGGTTGGTTGGCTCTGGTCCAAACGAGTTTTTTGTGTAGGGATTAGAGTTTAGAATTTAGAGATTTTTAAATTTTAACCACCTTTCTACACCCATAGAGCACATAAGAGGATTCAAAATTATACAAGGACATTTAAATATTCAGAAGTACAAGTAAGCCGACAAACAGTTCCAGCACCTTATACTAGTACTTTGTATTAATACTTTGTGTTTTAACATCCCACTTTCACCCAAAAAGCACATCAGAGGATCCAAAATTATTCAACAGGATTTGATTCTTCTAAAATACTCAATATGTGAAGTAAGGAGTTGAAAATACAAAATATCAGTTCAAAGTATTAGTACTCTCACACGAAGTTCCAGTATCTTATATTGGCATTTTGTCTAATTACTTTGTGTTTAACCACATACTTATACTCTTAAAACACATTAGATGATCCAAAATTATTCACGGGGTTCTGGTTTTTCTAAAGTTCTCAATATGTGAAGTAACGATTTGAAAATGCAAAATATTAGCTCAAAGTACCAATACTCCCACACAAAGTTCCAGTCACTTGTATTGGTACTTTGTATGAGTACTTTATGTTTTAACCACCTAAATATACCCTTAATGCACATTAGCTAATCCAAAATTATCCAAGAGGATTTGGATCTTCTAAAGTTTCCAACAAACAAAGTAAGGATCAAAATTCAAAGTATTAGTTCAAAGAATAAGCACACCTACACAAAGTTTCAGTCCCTTGTACCGGTACGTTGTATAAATACTTTATACTTTTACCACCATCCTATTCCAATAAGGCACATTAGAGAATCTAAAATTATCGAAGAGAATTTGAATTTTCTACGGGACTCAATATATGAAGTTAAGAGATTAAAATTCATACTACCATATTAAGGTACAAGTACAATTTATTTGGTGGAAATAATTTGATTAAATTAGAGAGTGTCAAGTGTTCTATTCATAAAGGAATTTCCATTTACTTTTTTTTATTTTTAATTCCATTTATTTTCTCTATTCCACCTTACCTCACCTATTTTGTTTTATTTTCTTTTCATTTTTTCTTTGTGATTTTCAAAAATCCTCCTCACTTTTTGGACACTTGGACTCCATTTTCTGACATTGGGCCTTGGGAAATTGTTTTTACATGCACACATTTATGTTGCACGTTAGTTTGGGAACTATTGGACTACAAATTCATTTCATGGGCCTTGGGAAATTGGATTTCTTTTTAACTTAGGATCTAGGCCTTTATTTGTATGTTTTAAAATCCAGGCCCCTTCTATGTTTTTAACTTTCTACCTGGTTTCGGGTTGTTATTTTCCCTAAATAAAATTTAAAAGTGAAGACACTCAAAAAGAAAATTTAAAAGTGAAGAGAAAAGAAATAAAGAGAACCAACATCGTTGGATCAAGTGGAATAGACATGATACCTAATAAGCATGATTGTATATTTGAATTTTGTGAATAAAAAAAAATTATATTAGAAAAATTATCATATTTAAACTCGATAATACTTAAATATGTATTAATAATACTTAATAACAAATAATCATACAAAAAAATAAAGAGAAATTACAAAGGAAATCCCAGGAAATTTTCTTACGCTAATCAACCAATAAGGATAACTTCTTAACAAAAGAAAACGTAAAGAGCTTCAATCATGGAATTGATTCATGGCCCATGAAAAAAAAAAAAGATGATGGGATTCCCCATATTTGTCCGTACGCAAGGAGTGATGGCTTAACTGTTCAATCATGCGTATACAGTTGTTACCTTATGATAAAGATTCATTGCTAAACAGACCAAAAAGAGCTAGGGATTTGATCATATGAAAAGACTAGTAAAAGATAAAAGTCCTTTTAATTTTCTCGATATTATGAACATCAAACTAAATTGATCGACTAGATAAAACTAACGAAAATCTGTACAAATCTCAACACTATCATCATCAAAATTGTAAGAGCAATATATACTGAATTTCATTATATTTTATTATAATTACAGAGACGTTTCTTTTATTCTAAAAATATATAAATAATTTTTTAAAAATCAAAAGTTATATCATTTAAATCTTCTTTTTAATATCAAAATTATATTTCCGTCCACCCATTCATTAATTGACTGTTAAGTTACATAATTTAACTTTTTTTGGACTATAATATCCCTCTTTAACATTATTTAATAATCTTTTAAATGTAGATATTGGCCAAAACATTTTTAATACATGTATTTTAAAACTTTTTATCAAAGATAAAATTTTTATCATTTAAAAATTTTTTAAATACATTTATTTGAAGTTATTTATTTATTAATTTCTTAAGCACATATGAGTTGGCCAAAAAAATATTTTAAACACATTTTCCACTTTTTTCATCATATTATAAAAATTATATAATTTTGATCATATTATAAAATTGATCAATTTTGTAATTTTAAAATTTTTAAAGAAATTTAGTTGAATTTATTTTTGTAAATAAATTATTGAAATTTTAAATTAAAACTTTTTTTAAGTATCGAAATTTTCTAAAAAGATTGAATAAATAAGTATTTACAATAAAGATCATTTCATATTGACATTCACAAGATGGTGTTCCTCCCAACTATTCGAAAGAAAGTTGCGCATCATTGTGTGCGCGCGCGGGGGGAAGATTAGCCATAGAGATACATATGTTGCTTGTAAAACATCGAATCTCAATGCTTATTTTCGTGGTTAATGACAGATAGAAGGGAAGAGAATTTCAAATTAGGAAAACCTATGCCGTAAAGATACTAGTATGCTAATCTTGTACTAGATAATATGGTATATGGTATGTCGTATTATATGCATGAGGCTGAATACAAGCTTACATATAAATGACTTCACATTAAAAAATTCATATAATTCAGATTATATACATGTAAATAAAATAAAAATACCATAATACCCTTTATAAAGAAACAAAGTTACAATCGAGGCAGCCTTACCTTCGTGCTCCTCCTTCCCTTCCATTGGTCTCCCACCTCCATACCTACAACCTTCACCTTCAGTGGTGCCTACCTTTCTAGATCTAGTCCTACACTGACCTCCACTACTTCCAGCACCCTCCGCATACCATATCTAGTCCTACACTGACCTCCACTACTTCCATCTTGTACTACTTAAAATTTTTATATCCGACATACCATATACCATATTATCTAGTACAAGATTAGCATACTAGTATCTTTACGGCATAGGTTTTCCTAATTTGAAATTCTCTTCCCTTCTATCTGTCATTAACCACGAAAATAAGCATTGAGATTCGATGTTTTACAAGCAACATATGTATCTCTATGGCTAATCTTCCCCCCGCGCGCGCACACAATGATGCGCAACTTTCTTTCGAATAGTTGGGAGGAACACCATCTTGTGAATGTCAATATGAAATGATCTTTATTGTAAATACTTATTTATTCAATCTTTTTAGAAAATTTCGATACTTAAAAAAAGTTTTAATTTAAAATTTCAATAATTTATTTACAAAAATAAATTCAACTAAATTTCTTTAAAAATTTTAAAATTACAAAATTGATCAATTTTATAATATGATCAAAATTATATAATTTTTATAATATGATGAAAAAAGTGGAAAATGTGTTTAAAATATTTTTTTGGCCAACTCATATGTGCTTAAGAAATTAATAAATAAATAACTTCAAATAAATGTATTTAAAAAATTTTTAAATGATAAAAATTTTATCTATGATAAAAAGTTTTAAAATACATGTATTAAAAATGTTTTGGCCAATATCTACATTTAAAAGATTATTAAATAATGTTAAAGAGGGATATTATAGTCCAAAAAAAGTTAAATTATGTAACTTAACAGTCAATTAATGAATGGGTGGACGGAAATATAATTTTGATATTAAAAAGAAGATTTAAATGATATAACTTTTGATTTTTAAAAAATTATTTATATTTTAGAGCATGGAACGGGGAGTGACGGTAAAGAGAAAGTGGTAGGGTTTTAAAGAGGGGATGTGTGAACGCAGCTTTAGTAAAAGAAAAGCGAGTTAAATATGGGGGGATTGTGGATTTGGATGTGTCCTCAGTGTGTGTGTTGTGTCTATGAATGAAATGGAAAAAAGAGAAAGTCATGAAGAGAATTTTGGCGATCCCAAGAAGATTGCTTGTCCTCAAACAGTTAAATAGTTAGTTCGTAGCAGCTTTTCTTTTTCTCTTTGGAAAGACAAAGACTTGTGGGAGAGGCTCTATGACAGATTCCTTGCTTCCTAAAGTATCTAGCTTCCTTAATTCTCCTTTCTTTTTCTCTCTCTCTTTTCTTTTTCTCTCTAGTTAATTCTTTGCGTTCGATTGTATATGCAATTTCAGTGCTTTCAAATTAACACATGTCTTCTCGAAGTGTAAAAGACAAAATTAAAGCAGCTAAAAGACTATATTTTATGGTGATTAGGAATATAGAGTGAGGCTATCTTGTCATGACCTTATCTCAAATGTGAATTATAAAGATTATAATTAGCAAGAATTTAACATAATTAGGAACTAGCTATAAGAGACAGGACCTCATATATATACTTGAGAGTTCAGACATGGGATAATAAAACCTTGGAATTGTTGAAAGTTATATAAACTCTTGCAATCTTTATATATTCTTCTGGTTCTTGTTCAATACAGCTATGTATAGCAATTATTTCCGTTGGATCTACAAAACAATTGCATGCAATTTGATTACGTGTTCCTCTCCCATCCACAGACGAAACAGTGCTGCCTCGCTCCATCATAGACATAGTTTAATAATACATTGATCTGTCACTTTTTCGTGAAGGGCTGCCCAGGAAAGTTATATTCATGTTCATCTGGGTTACTTTATCTTTTAAATCAAAGATGAAAGAGACTTTGTTCTCGAGAATAAGTAAAATGGTCACGTATTCTATATTCACACTGCATCATCGTACTGCATGTAGCTTATTAAGGTTTCACATGGTGTGTAGTCTACTGATAAACCCCAGATAATAATATGAGTTTCTTACAAGTATATATGCATCGTACTTCATCTGGCTTATTAGGTTCCACATGGTGTGTCGTACTATAAATTTATAATGTAATCTAGAGAATTTATTTTATGTCTATGACTGTTTGACCTAAAGGAGTCATTTGGCTCATAGCATCTATTTTATCAACTTGGATTTGATTCTTTTTTAAAATTTTAAACGCACCAGGATAATATGAGAGAATATATCATTAAAATCTTAATTAGTCTTAACAAAGCTCAACAATACCCTGATCGAATCGTTGCTAAAATCAAAATAAATTGTTGTTGTATAGTTTTTTCCCTTTTTTTGTTAATTCTTTGTTGAGCCATTCATTAATGGGCTGACTTCCTATTATTGGCTTAAAAAAATGAAAATATGAGAAAGAAAGGTTAAAGCAATATCATGGAAAACTTATGAGTTCTGGTGTTCCTCCTCTTCTTTTATATCTTTCACAATCTCCCTCAATTCTCTTCCTCTTCTGTGTTATCTGCTGTAAACAACAATTGAAGTCCATGCTGTGATTTTAATTTGTCACATGAAATAGAAGATTTGCAAGGTTAGTAGCAATCACATCTTCTGCTCATTTTGTTTCAGTTGGGGTATTGGTAATTGATTGAATTGTTTGCATTTATTGAAGAGATTCATAGAGAAATAGGAGGTAGTTGTGTGGCATGGAAATGTCACTGTCCTGCTCATGAATGGGATATATAGGAGTTTCATATATATCATTGAGCAAATATATAGACAACTTTGAAAAAGAACATACAGAGAACTGATTGCTATAATTTTCATATTAGAAGTAGGCATAATAATAAATAAAAATCGTGTCAGAGAAAATTATGTAAGGATAGTGACATGAGGGGCGCTGCTACCTATTTCCACCACTTGCTTGACCATCCAGAACCTACCACCAAATTATAATGTGCTGCATCACACTTGATTTTCCGCCATTAACGAATCTCTTGAAGTAGCAAGTTTCATGAAGATTGGCCTAACTTTTATAAGCACTGTTTCAACTTAAAGCCTTATAAAACCAGTAAGTTGGTTGATGATATATATGACTGATACCAAAATATATGAAATGGCATCGAAGAAAATTCTAATAAATAACGTGCATGAGACTTATACCATATATAGATCAGACTCCAGAGAATATATTTAAGATGACCATACAATATTGTATACTTTTTTGAAAAATTGATCCCTGAATATTCTTTCATCAAACGCAACTTTCATAATTGCTCTTTGACTATATACAGAAAGAAAATTTTCCATTACAAGTACGTTGAATAATATTTTCAACATGATATCATTCCATTACTATTCTGCAACATATCAATCACATCCACATTTGTAGTCGGTGCAACGTATGGACGCATGCCAAACACTCGCTCAAATATCTAATCGTTATCATTAATTTATTGTTATTGGTAGATCAAGCACTTGAAAGCGTCTCTTGCATGTCCACTTCTACACACAGAGATAATTATACTATAAAACAGTGAAAACAATTAATTAGTTTGTTGAAAATATGTTTATATATGTGTGTGTGTGTGTGTGTGTGTATTTATAGTGATTAGATAAGTTTGTCTTTTAGATATATGGTGAATATATTTAAGGTATCTAATGTTTACTGGGAACTTCGAGAAGGACCGATTGAAAGAGAGTTATGAAAATGTGCAAGTTAAGGGTTTAGGCTTTAAGGTTTATGTGTTGTCTGGAACACTAGGGGTGAATTATATATATCACCATGGTGGTGTTCGTAGTGGTGGGAAAATAGGTAGGATTTGGGTTCTAATTATAGCTATGACAGGGAAGACTGAGGCATCTTTAGGTAAGTGTCTTTGTTGCGTGGTAGAATGAAGAAGAGACTCAAATATATGAGATATATATGGTTTTACGTTGTTAACTAGAAGCTACAGTTAAATATGCCAACAGCAAAATTCTCAGATGTAGCAGTTATGTTAGGAACATGTCAATTATACAAATTGCATGGATGGAGAAAGCCTCTCGTTGGTCAACATCTTAAAACTGTGTGATACTCATTATCTGTGAGTGTATATTTGAGTCGTGGTAGAGTCTTGTCTCGACTTGATGAGCATATAAACCTAACTCACTTAAACTTTTGCTATTAAATTAAAAAAAAAAGCCTATGCTACTCATTATTTTTATGATTAAGCTTGATGACTTGATTGCAATTTTACCAACATGATTAAAATTTGATATTGTTTTGATTGACATAACCACACAATAAAAATATATAAGGCAATGATTACACAAGATTTGAGTATTAAGGGACTGTTTGGTTCGCTTACAAGTAAGGGTATGTGATGTAATTCTCATTATATTACATAACTGAACACATTTGGTTGTGCAAAATTCAAGTAATAAAAATTGCATCATTATCTCAAATTAAGTAAATCCTGCTACTCTAAAAAACTATGTGACGGGAATTATATGGTTGTAATCAATCGTAGAAAGACAAAATTACCCTTCACAAAATAAAAAAAAATACCCATCTCTCACTTGCCTCCACCGGACATTGGCTACCAACACCATCATCTTCACTAATTGCCGGTTGCCACCACTATCGATAGCTGAACGCCTGCCACTACTGCCACTGCCACCATTGCTGCCACCATTGCTGCCATTAGATGCAAGCCGAGCACCAACATTGCTGGCATCTCTACCACCATCAAGTACTATTACTTTGGGGCAATTTAGACTTTTCTTAATTATCTATATTTAATTACATATAAAAATACATTGAATAATATTTTCAACATAATATCATTCCATTACTATTCTGCAACATATCAATCACATCCACATTTGTAGTTGGTGCAACGTATGTACGCATGCCAAACACTCGCTCAAATATCTAATCGTTATCATTAATTTATTGTTATTGGTAGATCAAGCACTTGAAAGCGTCTCTTGCATGTCCACTTCTACACACAGAGATAATTATACTATAAAACAGTGAAAGCAATTAATTAGTTTGTTGAAAATATGTTTATATATGTGTGTGTGTGTGTGTGTGTATTTATAGTGATTAGATAAGTTTGTCTTTTAGATATATGGTGAATATATTTAAGGTATCTAATGTTTACTGGGAACTTTGAGAAGGACCGATTGATAGAGATTTATGAGAATGTGCAGATTAAGGGTTTAGGCTTTAGGGTTTATGTGTTGTCTGAAACACTAGGGGTGAATTATATATATCATCATGGTGGTGTTCGTAGTGGTGGGAAAATAGGTAGGGTTTGGGTTCTAATTATAGCTATGACAGGGAAGACTGAGGCATCTTTAGGTAAGTGTCTTTGTTGCGTGGCAGAATGAAGAAGAGACTCAAATATATGAGATATATATGGTTTTACGTTGTTAACTAGAAGCTACGGTTAAATATACCAACAGCAAATTTCTCAGATGTAGCAGTTATGTTAGGAAGATGTCAATTATACAAATTGCATGGATGGAGAAAGCCTCTCGTTGGTCAACATCTTAAAACTGTGTGATACTCATTATCTGTGAGTGTCTATTTGAGTCGTGATAGAGTCTTGTCTCGATTTGATGAGCATATAAAACCTAATTCACTTAAACTTTTGCTATTAAATTAAAAAAAAAGCCTATGCTACTCATTATTTTTATGATTAAGCTTGATGACTTGATTGCGATTTTACCAACATGATTAAAATTCGATATTGTTTCGATTGACGTAATCACACAATAAAAATATATAAGGTAACTATTACACAAGATTTGAGTATTAAGGGCTTGTTTGGTTCACTTACAAGCAATGGTATGTGATATAATTCTTATTATATTATATAATTGAACACATTTGGTTGTGCAAAACTCAGGTAATAAAAAATGTATCGTTTTCTCAAATCAAGTAATTCCTGCTACTCTAAGATACTGTTTGGTATGAAGGAATGAGTGTGAGGGAATGGGAATGGGTAAAGGAATGAGTGAGTTTATGAGTTTGGTAGGGGAGAATGGGGATGGATGGGAATGGATGATTCCCTTAAACTAGGGAATGACCAAATCCATGCCCCTCCATGGGAATAGAGCATTCCCTCCCTTTTTTTTTCTGTTTAAGTGTCTATCATTTTTATCCTTCGGCTAGCATCCCAAACCTCTACCCATCTCGTTCCTCCAGTCATTCCTCTGGCATTCACAACCTCTTTCCTCAATTGATCTCATTCATTTGGCAGTGGTTTCCTATGTTCCCAATGTGATGAAGGCATTCCTCTGGCGACTTCCTGTGTCCAGATTGATCATCGGCATCCCTAACCCCCACATATCTTGATCCACCATTGCTGCCTTCAATCTTCTGTGTACCCAATAGCATCGGCCTCAATTGCAGTAATGGCCATTGAGTAGAACCTCTGTGGAAGATGGCGGCGAGATCCATTAACCCCAAAACCCAAATTCTTTGCCTTCGATCATCGGTCATTGAACTCCAAATTCTTTGCACTTTCAGTCTCTGTTGAGGAGCTTTGCCTCAAACTCCAAATTCTTCACCTTCAGACATTCCCCAGTCACGCGTGGATTTGCTGTATTGTGTGTTTATTTGTGTGGATCTGATTATTTGGTTTGCTGATATGGGATGATGATTGCCGGGGAAGAAGCAATGGCCGACAAGGAAGAAGAGAGGAGAGAAGAGGGTGTTTTTTGTTTTCAATCTTGGGGTATTTTATTCATTTTCTAATTTTTTATTTCTTTTTTTGTTATTCTCATCTAGATTCCCTGACATATCAAATATATATTTAAAACTCATTTTCACTCTTATTCCTATTCTCATTCTCATTCTCTAAAAAATCATTCTGTGTATCAAATGGGGTTTAAAAAACTATGTGATGGGAATTATATGGTTGTAATTGATCGTAGAAAGATAAAATTACCCTTCACAAAATTAAAAACACCCATCTCTCACTGGCTACCACCGCTAACATCGGTTATCAGCTACTAACACTAATGCCTTCACTAGTTGCCGATTGCCACCACTACCGATAGCCGAACGCCTGCCACTACCACCGTTGCCACCACCATTGCCGCCATTAGACAACAACCGAGCACCAACACTACTAGCATCTCTACTATCATCAAGTACTATTATTATGTGGTAATTTAGATTTTTCCTAATTATTTATATTTAATTACATATAAAAAATAAATTTATTTTCCAAACTCTTAATATCAAACCAAACAAATACCCATATAATTATCATTACATTACAATACATTACACTAAATACCCATATCTCAGTCCTAAAATGATGGAAGATAAGAGAGAAATGCCATATTGGGCTGCAAATTTTGACTAGCTAGGCCACCTACGTACCTTAGTGGTGGGTATGTCCTACCACAAAAGCATGGCTTTAATTTTAACGGATCGTGTTAGATCATGTGCATTACTTTTCCGTCTCTGTCTGGTCAATAAAACAAAACATGTTCCTATAAGGAAAAATTAATATAGAAATTAATTAATGTTGACCAATTATTAATGGTTTCGTTAAAATCATGTTTGGAAGAAATGCTAACAAACTTTGATAAGCCATAATTAGCTGCAAGGTCATTTGAAAATCGTAAAAAATTACTCAATAAATTCCATGCACATGCAACAATTCAATAAAAATATATGAACCCATATTTCGTTAGAATCCTAATTAATATATACACCATTTTGGTCAAACAAAGGAACAGGGACTAGCCTCTTGAAATAACACACAGGTCATATATTAATTAATGGGGGAATTACATATAGAACCAATATAATGAATTAATTATAAAGAAGGATTTTAGTTAAAAAAATGTTAAAATCTGAAATACTAAGTAGTAAAATAATAGAATGTGTAGTAACATGTCCTATTTTGTAATTAATTTTTTATCTTGATCCCTATATGTAATTCTCCCTATATTAATTAACTGATATTATATGATTCACTAATTTACATTAATTAACTGATATTATATGATTCACTAATTTACATTAATTAACTGATATTATATGATTCGCTAATTTACATTCTCATTCGTACATGTAGATATTTGAACCTTTCATATTCATCGTATGTTTATGTATTTTTTTTGGTATATTGTATATCGCAATTATTTACAGCCGACCGGCCAGCCTTTTTCTTTGGTATATTGATTGCATCAAATTATTTTCTTATAATTTTAATTCAGTGAAAGCAACTGATGAGGCCAGCTATAAGAATTATTGGCATACTTGAATTGATTGAGTTTAGTATTCCTGATTGAGAATTTAACACAAGAACACAATTGGACCGATTTTGAGGGCGACAAAAAAAAAATAATAGTAATAAAGTGCATGCGTGGGCATGGAATAGTTAAAAGGCTAGAAAAATTGGTGCATTAAATGGAATTCATTTTCTGGGCATATAAATAGAGGTCTTTTTCTTGTGCAAATTCATTGTGGTCTAAAATGTCTCTGTTGCGTCCTAATATTATCAAACTTTGATTTCTTGTGGTCGGTGCTCGTGTTAATCATTGCCACAGAATAGAATCGCATCTTTCTTTCTTTTTTTAAAAAAAAAAAAGAATTCACTTCAACCTTAAAACTGACACATTGAGGACAAGATTCTTCAAGGGTTATAGCATGGGCTAATCAACTTATTGATCAGTTTTTTTTTTTTGTTTAACTTTACAGATACTTACACAGACTCTTTATTTCAAAACAATATATATGCCTACTCCTAATTAACCTCCCCTGATGTTAGCCAAAAAAAAAAATTAAGCTCCCCTGAAATTAAAAAGATGTACTATGATTGTCTTTCGTACATAATTAAAAATAAAAATAAAAATAAACTATAATTACAAATATTTCGATAAACATACATTAGTATTTATTAGATATGTAACATAAAAAAGGATTAAATATGAATTTTTTTGGCCAACATATTAAACACAAATTCAAACAATATAAAATAATTGATTTTTTCAAGTTTTAAAAAATAAAATTTATTATTGTTAAAAGAATAAATAATTTTTAAATAAAATTTTCGGAAATACATTTCTAATAATTTATACTTTTAATAAAATCAATTCATATTATTTTTTAAAAAAATTTAATAATCTTTTAACTTAAGTAATATTTCTATATATATTTTTGGCACATGGTAATTTCTTCGTATATATTTTAATTGTAAACTAGAAGTATCCCTCACCGCTAAGTTGAACTAATCTCTCCTAAAATATTAATTAAGAGTAAAAGGTAAATCCACAATTAAGTTTACTCCATATATTTTGATAGAAAGAAAATTGTACTATTTGGATATTTTGTGCAGGAAAAAAAGGTATTTACATGAAGATCCAAAGTCAAATGAGCCCATTGAGGCCCATATTTACCTGGGCTGAATCTTTTTGGACTTTTATACTAAGTCCCAATTGCTTCCCAAAATATGAGATGTGTCCAAACCGAAGGTGAAAATAAAAACTAAAACAAAAAACATGCACAAACTTACAAATTCACCCCCACAAAAAAAAAAATCACACACACATAAGACTACCTAAAGTTAGCCAGGCCATAGCCATACAGACAAATTTGTAATTCATATTCCTTACATTTACAAAATTAAACGTATATAATGTATTTAGAGAGAGAAAAAAATGATGAATATAATAATGAGTTGTAGATATCATACAATCATGTTTCTCTTTTCTGCCACACTTTCTCTTAATATAAAAATGTATAAATATAAGATATTCAATTAAATATATTTGAGATAAGAACGCGTGTATGTAGTATAATAGTTGAATGAATGAATGGATGATAATTTGGTTATTGAGAAACATATTACTTTACATTTTCGTATGTGGATTTATCTTCTTATATTAATTTTTTTAAATGTATTACTTGTTACATGTATATGTTGAATTTGAGATATGCATTGGAGCCATTATGCTTTGGAATGAAGAGGCATATGGGCCAGTCTTTTGGATGAGCATCTGATTCAATTACCTTTATACAAAAAGACATGCTAATGAATTATGGGTTTATCCTCAATTTATGAGAAGTCTGTACAAACTGAAAAAAGATCAGAATGGGGGTGTCAGTTTAGAATTTCAACATTTGTAAAAGTGGAATGTGATGACTTTCCCTGGCTCCCCTCTCAGCATCGAGATCATCAACGATCTTTGGGACCACCACGGCCCCCAGATCATGAACGTTCTCCACAGCACACAACACCCACTGTTCTCCCTGTTAGGGCAGTTGTAATCTACATCACCAGCCAAGCACCCATTGAAAAAGGTGAACCTCCTACACATCCAGGAGATGATCGGTCTTCTAAAAAAGCCAAGACGCAAGAAAACGAAGTCGAGGAGAAGGTGGTGGAGGAAGAAACCCTAAGTCTTCAAGAGGTGGTGACAGAAGAAGCTCAGAGTATAGAGGTCCTACAAGAGGTTCACATCCCAGAACCAACGGTCATAGATGAACCCATGGTCAAGGGAAAACCACCTCAACCAGGAACGACATTTAGAGACAAACTGGTATGTAAGCAAAGTGACAATACTACAGAAATAGAGACAGAGCTAGAAAAACTAGTTTCACGCAAAAAGCACGTTACCATCATCAATGACGGAGTCCATCCCACCATAAGCTTCTCTGAAAGAATCCACAAGCTTCTTACCTAGAACCTTAAGCGCACGGTACTCTTAAGCTCATCAGACAATCAATCGGCTATCGCACTCTTTATGACAAGTTGCTCACCATATGGAAGCCCTCCTCACACTTCCAATTATTTGACTTAGAAAATGATTGTTGCATAGTCAAATTTCAGTCCGAGCATGATTATCAAGCTACACTTATTGGAGGGCCATGAGTCATCTTTGCGCACTATCTCTGTGCATCCTTGGACCCAACCGGCCGCCCACCACCACACAAACCGCCCCGGCCCAGGAAGTCCCTGCCTCAGTCCAATTGCCTAGCTTGCTGTATAAGTACTGTCACAAAAGTCATATACATGCAATTACCCAAGTCCTAGGTGAAGTTTTGCGTATTGATTACAATACCCAAGCTGTGGGAAGAGGTAGATTCGCTCGGGTGGCTTGATATGGGGAAACCATTAGTTTCAAAAGTCCTAGTCGATGATCATGTGATTTTCGTGGAGTATGAAGGCCTCCCAACAATATGTTATCACTATGTGAAATTGTTAGGTTTGACTGGTCACCCAAGATGGGATGAATTAGGTAATACAAGATTTTCACTCTTTTTGAAGCACAACCTGATTTTATCAAGAGATGTAGTAGAACATGGATGAACGAGAGTGATGAAGGATATAAATGAAATAATAAATTGAAGGAACAGACACAAGAATTTATTTTGGTTTAACTTAATCTACGTGGTCTATGTTCAGTCCTCAATCCATTACTTGAGATTTTCACTATATTCCATAAGTTTGATTTGAACACTTGTGAAACCTTAGTACTATCTTACAAGTTTCAATAGACACTTGTGAAGCCATTCCCTCCACACCCTTATAAGATGTGTAATTCTCTTAATGTTTTCTCAAATTAAGATTTTACCCAGAAAATAGTAGAAAAAAATGAATACAAAATTGAAACTCTCTGTTAAAGTAGATGATACATTGAAAGCTCACTCTAATGAGGTGGATTTAACTATGAATGTTGATATAGAAAGATTTTATGTATTGAAGCTACATTTTGGCATAACTTACTTAATTTTATTACCCATAAGTTCAAATAATGTTTTATTTATAGATTTATGACTTAACTATTTGTTAGACACAAGATCTATTTGTCACAATATCTATCCGTTAGACATAAGTTCTGACCGTTACTTTATAAAAAGAGTCATTCAACAACCTCATTAAATGTGTTTGACATACCAAAATTCAAATTTTGAGGCACAATAGATGAATTTCGCTGAGTTAACATAGTTATGTGTTTAACATTGAACTTCAGAAATTCATCTATCATAGAGTAAAATTCAAATTTCGAGTTTCTTAAAGTTAACCCATGTTAGTTCATACAAATTTTTATATTGGAAGTATATCTGTTGAATTTGAACAGTTATCTCAAATTTTCACAGTGCACTTTGAAATTCGAATTTCAATAGTTGAAATTCGTTTATCAGAGACACATTCAACATGACACAAAAGTTCTCTTTTTAAATTCAACTGTTGAACTGTAAAGTTCATTTGTTAGAGGCATGCTCTAACAAGACTTAGAAGTTCTTATTTTGAAATTCTCACTTTGAAGTCCAAAGTTCGTCTGTTAGAGAAAATTACTTTGAACTTCACCAATATTTAAATTTTGACTAAACTTCATGTGAATTTTGTACTTTCATTAATAATGCTTAACTCGAAATTCAAATTTCATAACTGAAATTCGTCTATTAGGGATAAAACCTTCGTAATTTTAAATTTCACTAAACAAAGTTCAAATTTTACACAAAATAAACATGAGTTACATACAAAATTCGTCTCTTAGACAATATTTCTCAATTCTAATATGAGCTAACATTAGATTTATTTAATCTAATTCGTTTAAAATATATGGTAACAAGATTAAGTAAATTTCAAATATTAAATCACCTCTAAACCTAAGTAAACATAAAATATATCTAATAGTTAGGTTTTCAAAAGTTGAGCTCCACTTTCACTTGGTCATTTTATTCTTGACATGCTCCCTTATAATCTTTCATTATTGGAGCATTATTTCTCTTCTTCTTCTTTGAGTGAGACATGATGTTATTTCCTTTCTTTATTTTAATGCTCATTCTTCCTTCTTGGACAATCTTACTTTCACTACTACAGAATCTAGCTTCTGGAACGCACATTCCGGAAGTTTATTGAAAAAACGTGTTGAAAAAGGATTTGGGGAACGTGTTTCTTAAAAATCGTGCTAGAAAGCTGAACTTTAGGAACGTTTGTTTAGGAAAACGTTCCCGAAAGTTTGACATTTGGAATAACTATTTGTTCTAAAAGACCATCTGAAACGTTTAGTAAAGAAAGTGTAATTTTAATATATTACACTTATAAACCTAATAGTTAGTCCAATTTATATATTCAACTTGTATTATACAATATAAAAGCACAATGGATATATATATGTATATAGCATGGTATATGCATTATAAACACACTTAAATATATGCTAATGTACATTTTGCTTCTTTAAAGAACATTATATATGTTAGACAAATATGATGCATTTGTTACTTATTACTTTACATTTGATATCATCAAAACTTATATTATATTAAACCTAACAATTTCCCCCTTTTTGATTATAACAAATCACTAGTGAAAAATATGCTTAATGAATGATTAATACATCTAGTGCAATTTATCTAAGTTATTTCCTGATTCATACAACTTCTCCCCCTATTTGACATCCACAAAAAGGTTTGAAGAAAAATTTTCTTACAATTCTTCTCCCCATATTTGTGAGGTTGTACCTGTAAGCACAAATGTCTAGGGTTATTGCAAGCACACACGAAGCACAAGTTGAAATGCAAATCATCAAAACTTATTATGCAATATATGCATATTCTGATTATGCCAATTATTAATGATGTAAAAACTAATACCAATAGTTAGTGATATCAAAACTAATACCTATTGCTGCTTGAAATTATTATGATATCAAATGTTATGATTTTTTTGTTAATATGATCATGATATACATACATCCCAAAAAGTATCTCAAACTTGAAAAGTTGTTATCTTCTTCCTTTAGGATCAATGAGAGATTAAGCAGCCAAAACTCTTCACAATAAAATGAGGTGAGTTTATAAGTGATTTAATTATAGAAAATGCTCCCTCTCAATCTATACATTTCATATGATAAGAATTAAGAAAGCACAATGCAACAAATTAGTATGTTCATACAAAAGCACATGATTGAGATTTTTCTTTTAAATCAAAAAGAGCTTTTGTAAAGTTATAAGCCCCCCTAAGTGTGAACATTTATTCAAACATATATGCTTTTCATATCATCAATAATCAGTAAGCAAGAGAAATTATGAAAAGTATACAAGTTTGGTTATATAAAGAAATAAATAGACTTGTACTAATATTGAACTTCTCATTAAGCACTAACATATTCAAATAACTCATTATTTAAACAACGACCATACTTTATTTTAATAACCTCATGTATCAGCACAAACCAAACATATATGAAAATTAGTTAAACACTTACAAACCAGCTTGGTTAATGACTAACTACTTCCCTTTTCAGTATGATACCAATTGAGTGCATCAGATACTTCATTTTTATAAGATTTTCACCATTTAGCTCAAGAAGTATCTGTAAAAATAAAATGAATATCTTTTCCTTTCTTTGATATCCTTTCATACTGGGGTTTACTAATGGTCAGTTTAAACATTTTAAAATATATATGGGACTAGAATTCAATCTTACTCAAATGTATATAACACAATTATTGACCAAGGAAAGGGTCAGATGTTACCAAAGATCATCTCCTTATTATTTTTGACTTGTATCCAGTGTAGTATTACTCTTGTCTTCCTTTTGCATACAGACCATTGCCTCTTAAGCTTGTACTCTTTCTCTTCTCAACAGAAGTAATTTGGTTTCCATTTGAGCTGCTTCCTTGAGATGAGTGAGATGATTACTTACAGTGCTTCTCCTTGTGATTTGCAATCATAGCTTTAGATTTTTCAGACACTTTTCTTTTCTATGACTTCTTCCTTGCACCAATATGTTCTTTCTTTTTAGAGTTATTCTGCACACATGAAACATTAGAAGAATATTTTGGTACCCACTTGTTTTTGGGTCCAGGAGGATTAGTGATATTCTTTGGAACCCATTTCATGCCTTTACTTAAAACATTTCTCTTAATATTGCACAGATAAGCAATATACCCATTTTTACCATAATATGTGCATAATAGTGAATTAGGCATTATAGTAGGCACAAAGAATTTTAAATAGTATTTATTTTTCTCCTTGAATTCACTTTTATAGCCAGCACCCAACTTGTTAAACACATAGTTCTACTTGTGAAGTGAATTATTTGATTTATCTTTGCTTTGAGTGAAATTGGATATGACCTTAGTTAACTCCTCTTTTTCTTTAGTTAATATGTCACATGAATCACAAGAGGATGTGTGTGTGTGGGTTTCATGGATCTTTTCTAAATCATATATCTTCTTTATAAGTGATTCATTTTCATTCTTTTTCAATTGTAATTCATTTTCTAAGGAAATCACTTTCTTCTTACTGTGTACAAGTGTTTTTACTAATCTAATTAGTTTATCATGCATTTTATTATAAGCATCTTTCAACTCATCCAAAGAGTAGTCTGAATCAGATTCAGAGTCAGAATTTGATACCTCATTATTGGTCCTAGCCATTAAGCATGAGTATGTATCCTCATCATTTTTATCTGAACTATTGCCTCAGATTGCAGAGTTGTATGCAACTTTAGCTTTCTCATTTTTCTTCTTTGCATATCTTCATCCTTGCCTCTTTGAGTGGTGTTTCAGTTTATTTGCATGGCCAAAGTGCTTTTGTTTTTTAAGCTTTTTTTTTTTTATGTTGAGGAATTTACCAAATTTGATGGTCAATTGTTTAAGCATGTCCTTCTCATCATCACTACTGCTGCTATTATCAATTTCATCATCAATATCATCATCTTCTAAGCTCTGTGATGTAGTAGCTTTGAACATCAATGTCTTTTCTTTATTCTGCTGCTCCCATAGAAGGTTTAGTTTTCCTTTATGTTCAGCAAGACTTCCAAATAATGCAGTGACAGATTGATATGATGCTCCTCTTGTCTCTTCAATGGTTATCACTTTTGTTGTTATTCTTTAGGTAGAGCTCTAAGTATTTTGCATACTTATTCTTTTTTCGTGTAGCTCTTTCCCAAAACTGTTAGATGATTGATTATGTGAGTAAAACGAATTTGCATTTCTTTAATAGACTCACCATGGTTCATGTTGAAGGCTTCATATTCAGCTATAAGAGAGCTGAGTTTATTTTCCTTCACTTACTTGATTCCTTCATGAGCAATGTCTAGAGTATCCCATATTTTCTTTGCTGTGTTGCAATCTGACACTATGAAAAACTCATCTTGTGAAAGATCACTAATTAATGAGTGTTTTGTCTTGAAGTTCAACAGGACTCTTCTCCTATCTTCATCATCACATTCTTCTTCCGACTTCTCTCTGTATGTGTCATCATTTTATATCTTCTTTGGCACAAAATCTCCTTTCTTAATGACAGACCAGATTTCTAGGTCTATAGATTAGAGAAATATTTGCAATCTTCCAGTATCCATGGTGTTCACCATTAAAGTCTGGAGGTCTATTGATGTTGTTCCCCTATGACAGTATGTTCTTTTCAAAACCATCCATCTTACTCCTGGATGGTTAAATCCTTTACTGGGAGTCAAAACTCTAATACCAATTGTTAGGTTTGACTGGTCACCTAAGAGGAGGGTGAATTGGGTGAAGCAAGATTTTTTCCCTTTTTGAAGCATAGCCCAATTTTACCATGAGATGTAGTAGAACAGGGATGAACAGAGAGTAATAAAAGATATAGATGAAATAATAAATTGAAGGATCAGACACACAAATTTATCCTGGTTCAGCACAATCCACTTGACCTACGTCTAATCCTCAAGCCACCATTTAAGATTTTCACTATATTCCAAAAGTTTGATCCAGACACTTGTGAAGTCTCAGTACATCCCACAAGTTTCAATAAGTACTTGTGAAATCACTCTTCCTACACCCTTACAAGATGTGTAATTTTCCTTAATATTTCTCCACACTAAGATTCTACCCATATTTCTCAATTCTAAGATGAGCTAACATTGGATTTGTTTAATCTAACTCATTTAAAACATATGGTAACAAAGTTAAGTAAATTTTAAAGATTAAACCGCCTCAAGACTTAAGTGAACATAAAATATAATAGTTAGGTCTTCAAAAGTTGAGCTCTACTTTCACTTAGTCATTTCATTCTTGGCATGCTTCCTTCTAATCTTCCATTCTTGGAGTATCATTTCTCTTCTTCTTCTTTAAGTGAGACATGATGTCAAATTTTCTTTCTTTATTCTTGTACAACCCTACTTTTAATATATTACACTTATAAACCAAGCAGTTAATCCAATTTATATATTCAACTTGTATTATACAATATAAAAGTACAGTGGATATATATATATACATAGCATGGTATATGTATTATAAACACACTTAAATATATGTTAATGAACATTTTACTTCTTGAAGGAATAATATATATGTTAGTCAAATATAATGCATTTGTTGCTTATTACTTTACATTTGTCATCATCAAAACTTATATTATATTAAACCTAACAGAAATATGGCCAGCTGGAAGATCTTTATCCTAGCAAACCAAGAAATCAATTGCCACCACCGCCTTAACAAACTGAGCAAGCCCCCTCTTACCTTATGATGGAGCATGAGAACTCCACCTATGGGCTATGGATGCAGGTTCAATAGTGCAATTGGAGGACTGGAAGAGGAGCAAAAGGAAAATTAGTGATAGTAACCCATCAAATAATAGCAGGGGGTCTAGGTTTGATGTGCTTGATAGAACTGACAAAGAAACTAGCAAGATGAAGGCTTCACCAGTTAACAGAGAGGAAAGTAATAATATGGCTAAAGAAGTCCTAGAATCATCAAAAAGGAAAGTGAAGGACCAAAAAGCTTCCCCTGGTGATAATATTGGTACTAGATGCCCCACAAGTGGTTAACATACTACCTAAAGCCTCCCAAGTCAGCCAATTAGAGTGTCTCAAAGGAAACCATCTTTCACTCTAAAGCCTATCAAGTTGCATGGGTCTCGACATCCTTGGACAACATTGCACATACCACAATCATCATCTTAGACCAAAAAGATAGCAAAAGGTAAGAAGAGGGGCCATTGCTGGATCAACCAAACCCTAAGTGAATAAGACAAGCTCCATCCAGTTGGCACCAAACAGTGAGAATGTGAAGCCTAAACCCCCTGACAAAGTTGGTACTAGCCATGAAATCAAATTACAAACTAATGTGAAGGTAAAAAGCCCAACTTTCAAGCATAAAGAGGCAAACCTTCATTTGTTTAAGAATATAGTGAAAGCAATCAATGAAGCTTTTGAAAGTGTGGACATGCAATTAGTTTTGGATACTTGCCCTCTTTTGTTTTGTGATCTCCCTACTTTTGGTTAGGAGAGCTTGTGGTGTTGTATTCTTTGGTTCTTAATGGAATTTCCCCCCTTCTATTCAAAGAAGATATGAATGGGTATATGATTGAATATGGTTGGAAACACAATGAAATTCATACTTACAGCATTTGCTAGTTGATTGTGTCTTGTCAACACAAACAAATCAGAACCTAACTAGTTGCACCTAGAGTTTGATTGAAGTAGAGTGCAATGCTTATGCTTTTAAATTTTAGTGTGTAGGGTGTTGGATAATAAAAGTCTCACATTTAAGTAAAATGCAAGTTATATAAGTTTGTTGCAATCGTAACCAATTAGCTTAAATTATTTTAGTAACATGGACAAGTTCAAAATCCTATACAAAACTTTATATAGTGATTTGAAATGGCTATTCTATGCTGATTTTTACTCTTTATTTTACCTTTGAAAGAGATTTTTTTTAGTTTTTGCTAGAAAAGGATATAATATATTAAACAAAACATCAATATAAGGGAAAACAAACCCTAATATCAAGAAACACAAGCCTCCAAAAGGCATACCCAATACATACCTTATATAAATAGCCACAAAACAACATGAAATTTAAATGACAGGAAACCAAATGAACAAAATGACACCACTAAACATATGACACAAACCCACACCACTGGAGATTAGAAAGACCAAAGTTGCCACATATACTAACTTTAACAAGGAAGGGGGCTCAAAGAACCAACCCAATAGTCCTATCCTTTCTATCAACATAAGTACTCTTCACATAGCAGTTTTGAAGCTTCTGCTCAAGATCCACCACGCAGATAAAACAACCACCACAGACAACAATGACACCAAAGCCATCCAAATCACTAGTGAGAACCACCACACAAAACCCAACCCAAAACAAGTAGATCTATAAAGCACCAGAGAGATCTCCCCAAAACCAACCTAATATGTAGAAAGGAGGACCAAATTGCATACCTAAGCATCAACGCCAAAGTGAGAGAGGTCAAATTGCTGCAATCCATCAACGCTCATATTAGGAACTAAACTCAACACCACTATCGATCTCACTATCCTTCCTTGATAATCGACTTCATAGATCTAAACACACTGCCACACAGACTCACGCACTCATCCACTAACACAGACAAACAAGAACACACACACACACCCCTACCTCAGACACACTCTCCCCCAGTAAGCACCAGGACGAGAGTTGCTAAGAAGCAACATACATAGCAAAATTGCTCTCATTGACAGAGAGAAAAGAAACCCTCACAAAGAAAGGAAGAGAAACCCCTATCATGCCAGCAATTTCACAGCGAAAGAGAGTTTTTTATTATGTACCTAATGACAAAAAAATAAAATAAGTTGAGGATTTTATTTTAGCATTTCTATTATGGGTCTAATGACATTAAAATAAAAATAAAGATAAAAAATATTAAAACTTTATGAGATTATTTTGGTCCATGTGAGATAAAAATATGCCCCGCTCCTCCTTAAAATTCTATTGAATCAAACACTCATAAAAAAACTCCAACCATAGATGTCACTCTTGTCATGTATATTGCCCTATGCAATCTTGTGAGAATTTACTTCCTCCGTTCCAAAACAAATGACTAAATTATTAGAACTTAAAAAACAGTTAAACATTTTAAATATAATACAAAGAAAATTTTTTTTACAATTGCCCTCATTTAATATTATCAATCAATTCTCTTTTCACTCATGTGCTATAATAATAAGTCTACTTTAATTAAAAATAAAATTTTAAAAAATACATTAATTTATTAAATAAAAATTATTTACCTCTTACAAAACATATTTAAAAATATCTCTTCTTTTTTTGCAACTAGATATAAGTATTAAACATTTTAATACTTTCTTTGATAAGGAGGTTTTAAAAATACGATCTTTGATATTGTCTAGTGCATGTGAGAGAGAGAGGAAAATATGATTGAGGTTCATGAGGACCAACTCTGCATCTCTGTCTCTGATTATTGACCAAAAGCACAGAACTTCAACTCTCATCAGCCACTTCCTCAATACCAGCAAAACCATCGATCATATTCAACAAACCCAAGCTCTCTTCCTTAAACACCTTACTACGCCTCATCACTACCAACACTTCGCAGGTCGTCTTCTCCTCCGAATCCTCCAATGTCCAGGTGATAATCTTCGCTATGCTTCCCAAGTGTTTCATCAAATACCCAGCTGCAAAAATGGCTTCCTCTGGACATCACTCATTCGTGAATACGCACTTCATGACCATTTTCACCATTCCATTTCTCTGTACGCTAGAATGCACCAAAATGGGGTCTTGCCATCTGCGTTCACCTTCTCTTCGGTGCTTAATGCTTGCGGCCGAATCCCAGCTACTTTTGAAGGAAAACAAGTGCATTCGAGAGTTTTGCAATCTGGGTTATGTAGCAAGAAGATTGTGCAAACTGCGATTCTTGATATGTATGCGAAATGTGGGTTGTTATCTGATGCACGGGAAGTGTTTGATGAAATGGGTGAGAGAGATGTTGTTGCCTGGACAGCTATGATTTGTGGGTATACAAAGGTGGGAATGATGGCTGATGCAATGTGGTGTTTTGAGAACATGGGGGAAAGAAATTCATTTACTTGGACCACTATGGTTGCCGGGTATGCAAATAATGGAGATATGAAAGCCGCGAAGGAATTGTATGATATGATGAAGGAGAAGGATATGGTCACATGGGTTGCAATGATTGCTGGTTATGGGAAATGTGGTGATGTGAGGGAAGCAAGAAAGGTGTTTGACGGGATACCAGTGCTGGATGCTTCAAGTTTTGCAGCAATGGTGGCTTGTTATGCCCAAAATGGTTTTGCAAAGGAAGCTATTAAGATGTATAACAACATGAGAGAAAGAAAGATTAGAATCACTGATGTGGCTGTGGTGGGTGCTATGTCTGCTTGTGCACAACTTGGAGATGTTCATATGTCAAGGACATTAACTAACCAACTTGAGGAAGATTACTGTGGTAAGTGATGCATAGCCTCTTTATCAACACCTTTCAATTTGATTTTGTTAATTAGGAATCAGTTTAGAAGTTTGAACGAAGCCTTTCAAGTTTGGGTTTATTTTAGCATCATGGAGTTAGTGTCATGTTAGTTCATCCTATGCTAAAAATATAGGCAACTAATTAATTATAATATTTATTTTTTCTTATTAATATTAAGAGTACATTACACATACTCCTGAGTTCTGTTTTTATTGCAAAATTTTTTTCTGTTTTCAAAACTTACACATTTTTCTTGGAGACAAAAAGTAAAATATATAGATATCTCCAGTATCGCGAAATTTGTGTAATAAAAATAAATGAGAGTAAACTTTGAAAATAGAGGAAAAAGTCTTATAGTTTTAATAAAATTCAAGGAACATTTGTATTAATTTTGAAAATAGAGAAGAAATTAATGTGATTTCAACAAAATTTAAAGGAGTTATAGTTAATTTATTTTTATTAAACACGATATATTGATTGCTGTTTTGGAGGGTTTCTATTTTTTTCCCTGGTTTTGGTTCTGCACCAGTCAGTCTTTCTATTGTCAAAAACAGTCACTTTCCCTTTCTCATATAGAGGCTAAAATTAGTTGGACACTACTTAAATTTCTACTCTCTGTTCTTTCATTTCAGATAGGACGCTTATTATTTCAAATGCATCAATCCACATGCACTCAAAGTGTGGAAACATAGACTTAGCCTGGAGGGAATTCAATAGAATGAGTCACAGAGATGTGATCACCTACAGTGCAATAATCACAGCCCTGGCAGAGCATGGGAAGTCACAAGATGGATTAGATCTTTTCTTAAAGATGCAAAAGGAAGGAATCAAGCCAAATCAAGTCACATTTGTTGGGGTCCTTAATGCATGTAGTTATGCCGGCCTTGTTGAAGAAGGGTGTCTGTATTTCAAGCAGATGACTGAGTTATTTGGAATTAAGCCTTTACCTGAGCACTATACATGCATGGTTGATCTGCTTGGGAGAGCCGGGCAACTGGAGAGGGCATGCAATCTCATAAAGGAGAATGGTAATGCTGATGCTGCAGCTTGGGGTTCTTTATTAGGAGCTTGTAGGGTTCATGGTAATGTGGAGTTGGGTGAGATTGCAGCAAGACGTCTCTTTGAAATGGACCCAAAAGATTCTGGAAATTTTGTGCTTTTAGTAAACACTTATGCATCAAAGAATAGATGGCATGATGTGGAAAAAGTAAAGGAAATGATGAGTGAAAAGCGAATGAGAAAGTCTCCAGGTTGTAGTTGGATTTAGAGAAAGCCAGATGTCTCTTTCCCAATATCCTTTGCTTTGAGTGGTTCGGAACCCCAGAATTGGATCAGAGTCGTCCATCTTTGGTTGAAAGAGTCCAGATTTGTCCTTCAACGATAGGGAAATACAGTGAGAAAAGAGAAACATAGCCCGGTTTAGTTACCACTAAAAAAATGAATTATTTTTTATTACATGATAATTAAAATGTAAAACATATACTATATCCCGATAATTATTACTCAATAATAACCATTTTTTATTATTATTTTATCTAAAAACACATAATACTTCAAATATAAGAAGTCTTTTTTTTTCATTTTATTTCCTTTTCCATTTCATTTTAGATTCATCTATCCATCTCTAATTTTTTCTCTCCTTGCTATTCCAACTGCATTGGATTTCAGTGTTCATCACAGTGATAAAATTTAGATTATCCAAATCTAACTCAAATAGTTTAGATTTACAATTTTTTATTTTATTTTTTTTAAATAATATCATTTTTTAAAAGTGATAGTTATGAAATTATTTTTAATTTAGATTATGCATCTTATAAAATAAAAAATATATATAATAAAATAAAATTAAATTAAATCTGAACCATTCAATTTTAACCCGCATAACCCAGAATTGTAATCAACATTCAGTGCTTATTTCTGTGTGATGACTGTAGCGATACATAAGCACCAAATCCAGACGCATTCCAACCATGTTTGTAGGAGATCCAAGTTAGGATGAATATGCCAAAGTACTACGAAATGGAACTAAATGGATGAAAAATCTGTCATTAAGAAATAAGCAGCTTCTTTCCTTTTCTTTCTTTTTGATTATCCCTTCAGGTCAGATGCCGACATAATAGATTATAAGTCATAACAATCACCAGATAATCAAAAAGAAAGCTAAAAGGAAACCAAAACAAAAAATATAACAAATACAACGAACGCATGGGTCGTGGGCGGCCAAAACCAATGCGCTGGGCCAAGTATGCGCACAGGAGAATATAATAATCCCTTCATGATAGGAACCTTTAGTCCTCGATGACCATAGAAGCTTCAGATTTTGAATATCAACCTGTTGTCATTTCTCCCACCATTGGTTTACGCGGTATCATCATAATTATGTCTTCAGTGGGGCCTTCTTCTCTCTGTCAGATATCCGAGCAGGAGCTGTAGAATGTGACTTGAATCGACCCCTTCCTCCCTCTTCTTTTTCCTGCAGGATGCAAATCGCATTCAGGGGCTCATCCTCAGATTATACTGTGTTCAGTTCACAGCAAGAAAAGGCATGGAAATGGGTTCAAATTAATTTGATTTTCTTCTGTTCATATCAAAATGCTATTCAATTCTATTATTACTGTCATTCTCTTTCTCAAACTATTATTATTGTTGCTTCTGGAAGGATGAATTGTGATCTAAACATATCTTTTCACTCATGCTATAGACAAGTTACAGGTAGTTTTCCTGACCTTTTTCTTAACAATCTGAACCACATCCTCATCTTGAAGAACTTGACCAAGGCCACAATGTTGAGGGTAGTGCCTTGCACTTGTACCCCAGACTAGAACATACTTCACGTCCTTCACCAAACTTCTGTGTATGTGGTTGCAGAAATCTTCTACGGTGCAGCCACCTCTATCCTTTAATAATTTACCAGATTGAAATCACTAAAGAGGGATTAAAAAGAGAGAAGAAAATTTTTTTTAACAGAGATGAATAAGGGACACAGATCTATAATAAGTTTTAAAGGTTATACAACATACAACAGAAAGGACCACAGGATCGGTGAAATCGGGCTGCTGCCCTTGTGGCTTTGTGTAAACTCTAACCAGACCCATTTCCTCCCACATCCTTGCAAGTAGTCTATCAAAGTTCAGCTGAATATGAAAACATGAAATTTAGTGTTAATAACAAATATCAAAAAGTAATTTATTTTTATGACACAAGTTGCAATTAAATAGCCGTTAAGAACTAAAACTGTTTAGTGTCCCACATTCTTCTGCTGCCAAATTGCAAATTAAAGCAATGAAAAAGTTCCAACAATAACCGACTGAATTACTGGTTTACCCTGAAATTATGGAATTCACCTTCAAGTTGCAGCTAATGACAACAGAGTTAGGCTGCCGGGCTAATCTGTCCACATCATCTATACCAATAACATCTATCTTGTTGTAGACATATATACACTTCATATATTTACGGTTCCCTTCAATTACATCTATGAGGTCATCCACAGTGGCATCCTCACGGAAAAGAACCTGACAATGGATAGGTTGTAAGAAAGAAAATGAAGATACTGAATTACATTATAGTGCATGCAGTAATGGAAAATATAGAAACTATCAGGATGGCATTGTGATATCAATATGCTGCAAAGACCAGTAATACCATAACTAGATAGGCAGGTTAACTTTTAATCTTATCCAGGACATGTAAGTCTGCTCTCTTCATAATCACAGCTTTCATCCCCATGTTACTTCACTTCTACTTACAGAGACATGAACTAAAGAAGCATATAATATCAGGGATTAAACTCATATACAGATGCACCAAGTTAAAGAGTTTGACATGGATCAGAGAATGAGTCACTGCTGACTAGAGATTAAAGAAGCCTCCGTGTGAGTAAGAGGTGAGAGCAGAATAAGTAAGCAAAATGAAGAAGAAAAGACAAACTTCACAGCTCACTTTATTCTGTCAAACACTAATGCAAAAAAGATAGTTTATCAATCATTCTGTCTTGTCCAATTTTTGCCAAGAAAACCAATGATAAAATGATGATTTGCTCAATGAAAATAGTCAAGGATTTTATAGCAGTAAAGGCGGCCACCAAACTTCCCCACTACAGTAAGACAAACTATGGCAATAGAATTCATATTTTACACAGGAATAACTACAATTCCATAATTATAAGATCCCATAATTACATGCCCTTCAAATAGAAATGTACATTTGGCATTAATTTAATGTTTACATATACCTCTGCATTGTGAATTTTGTATTCATGCAGAATCTGATAACAAAGCTTTTCATCAACGTGAGTCAGAGGTAAAGTACTGTTGAATGAAATGCCCCCAGTCTTTTTCTTTTTAAAATATATCTGCCAAGAAGACAAATCCAAGGCAACAGATAATGAGAAATAGATAAAGTCCAATCAAGAACTAGAGATAAAAACCAAACCATGTCATGAATCACTCAATATCATTGGGTCACAGACTCACCTGAGGTGGCCTCTTGTTTAGCCGTAAGCCAACAGCTTCCAGCTCTGCCGTCAATATTTGTCGATGACCCTCACTCTGATGGATTTTCAGAAAAATCAAATCATAGCAAGGTTGAAAGAAGTTTTCAATTCATAATAAACTTAATTCTACAATTAATATATCCAAACAAGTTGCAGAGTAGTTCCCCAAGCAATCTGGAGAAAATATTTCAGGTCCTTTAAAAAATCCTTATGTTTCTCGTGCAGAATGGTTTATAACATTTATTGATGATCATAATAGACTCACTCTTCAATCTATTCCATGAGGGAAAAGTCTAAGTTCCTTAAATTTTCGAAAATTTCCACACTATGACTTAAAACTAATTTCAAACCAAAATCAAGTCTTCAGAAATTATTAGAATCAACAATAGGAAGGAATACCTAATTTCTCACCTTGAAACCTACGTTGACAGCCATGGAATCATCCACCAATTTTTTTTTTTATACACCCAAACAAAATGGGATTTCCAGAAGGAGAAAAAAGGCAATTACTAGAGGGAGAGTGCAGGAAATCACATGCCATTTTATCACTTGATTTCTCTCTTACAAAGCTTCTATTTTCCTGATTAGTCCAATGTACTTTTATGAGTTATTATTAGAATGTATTCTGTTTTTCAATTGGATGAATTAATAGAATCAATTGAGAGTTCCCTACTTCCATATAAATGTAGGTTCTTCTACTACGATGGAATAATAATTTTCAGAGTCTGCTTATCTAACATTCCACAAAAAGGAAGAATTTGAGAATATCTTCAATTCAAATATTTATGTGTTACTTATTACCAAGTTGAGGAAAAGCAAAATTGAAGGAATAATCAGTAATTATTGCATAATAAAAGAGCAACTATGTAGTGCTTGGATGCCAACGTTTAAAGAGCCAAAGTACTATATCAGATGACTTCTTAAGCTCTTATTCATAGTCGGAATACAATTCCTTGAATAGTGTCTAGTTTACTACAACAATCACCAGAATATTTTATCAACAATGCTAAAATAAGAAATGAAAAGACTGTATATAAAAAATAGCATTACCTACAATTGAAAGGAAGGAAAAAGGAAAAAAAAAAAGCACACTTACTTTAGAGGCATCAAGAACCATCAATACTATGTCTGAAGATTTGGCAACAGCAATAACCTGAGCAGAGGAAACAAAGTTCTTGCAACGTTAATGATACCTAAGAGATATTACTCAAAGTAATCACCGAAAAGGACCAATCATCAACCTTAGCAGCAGACACCTCCATTTAATTATCAATTTGTGAATACAAACAGTATCCAAAATCTTACAGATTGAAACAAATATATGACAGCAACAAGCAATTATCGTTTTACCTGCCTTCCACGTCCCTTGCCTTCAGAAGCACCTTCAATAATTCCAGGAAGATCAAGCAGCTGAATTTTGGTATCATTATAGTTTATGATTCCAGGAATGCAGGTCAGTGTTGTGAACTCATAGGAAGCAGATTCTGAATGTGTGCCCGTCAACATTGTCAAAAGAGTTGACTTACCCACACTGTTAATGACAAAGGAAAAGGATTGAAAGGGTAATGTTGCAAACAGCATAGATAAAATTTAGGAATACATCAAAGGCAAGCACCCAAAAGCTCACACACGCATCACACATATAAACACAGTAAAAGCAATATAATGAAGCAATGGGCATTACAGGGGCTTATGGCTGTAAAAATTCATCAATTAAAACAATCTAATGGGAGAAAAATGTAACTTGGAGTACATACCTTGGAAATCCTATGAGTGCAACTCGTCCATGGCCAAATTTTGTAACTTCAAATCCCTCTCCACCTCCACTTGAACCCTATTCCAAAATTTGACAAGATACCAAACTTCAATAAAGTGTATTCAAATGGATAGTTGGTACACCAATAATTGAGAAATTTAGGCATGCTAGAACAAAAGGTGATATTGCAAAAAATTCATTCAATGCTTACAAACTATAAAAGAATAATAAAAGTTCATAAAACTTCACCACATGTCAAATGAAAGCATTTGTTATTATTCTCTCCAGTAAAAAGGTAAATTAAAAAAAGCAGCACAATGACAGGAGAATGAATGTTTTAGCTGCACAAAAAATTGCACCAAACAAAACAATAAATGTAAAAAGTAGAGTACCAGTTTGTCAAAAGCAGTAAATACACAGGCAGGGGGAGACAAATAACTCATCAAAGGACATGAAATTCTGCAGCCCTTCCAAGGCTACAAACTAAGAAGAATGATACCAATTTTTTTCTTCTTTAGTTAGTACAGACTATGCATGCTGTATGTTTACTGATATCTATTAGATTATGCATTTCTTTTTTTTTTTGGTGTAAAGATTATGCATTTCTATTGGACACATGTACCTATGTCTGCCCTTGCAACCTTTTCTCTTTATAGTTCTCTAGATGAAATATTTAAGGCAAGCAAAACTGCGTCAGAAATTAGCCAAAATATTTCAAACCTGCTTTCAAAATTTTAAAACACCTAAAAAAATGAAAAAGTTCCAAAATATGAAAAAACTTCTTACAAATGTTAATAATGTCCTTAAAATGCATTGAAATTCAAACAAATGAACCAAAATGCATAAAGACAAAATGAAATCATGTAAAAAACTTTTGAATGTAAAATTTTTTAATAAATAATAATAACCATAACAATAATAATTATTATTAATTTTAACATAATTCTTAAGTTCTATAATGTGGTGATACAATTAATGCAATTTAAAATGCAACAACACCCTTCTCTACATGAATCGTTTTTCTCAAGAAAAAAAAAGGCAAAACACACATCATTTCCAGTACATAATATAGGCATGCATCTGTCTTCATAGAATATTAATATTAGAACATAAAAGCATCTCTTCAAAAGGGTGTGTCTATGTCTATATCTATGTCTAATGTGCTAGACACACATTTAGGACAAATGACATTTTAAAAAGTACAAAGGCTCTCTACATTTTTCCTTGTTGAAGTACCTATGGTCATATTTGTGTCCATAATTGTTACATTACAATAGATCTTATGTTATAAGGAATTTTCAAATATGAAACATCAAATCAAACCTTGAATCGTAAAATGAGCCAAAGTGCATGAAATCATCCTAGCTTATACAATCATGTATCTCATTCCTAGGAAAAATATAAGAGTCATTGATCACATTTAAAGTAAAATTTTAAAAAGAAAAGAAAAGATTCAATCAAGTTAGAAGGACAACTGGCAGTTAATTTTCAATTGAGAGAAGATAATGTTTATGTCATCCAAAAAGTCAAAAGTTGCATGAAGCATGTCAAGGACACAAATAAGTTTAATCATAACAGCACTTAAAACAAACCATACACAAAACAATGAAAAAAGGAAAACAAACTTGCATACCTTTGGAGGCTCCAACAATTGTGTCCTTAGTTTGGCTATCTTTGCCTTGAGTTGCCCAAGATGATATTCTGCATAACAAAAAAATGTAAATTCATTTATCATACTTGAATGACAAGAAAGACATAGGAGATAAACTTATGTTCCTTGATGGCTCTTTCCTTATAATTATTTTTTTAGGTAAGAACGTAAGAGAATTATTCATTGATTTAATTAAATTATTCAAAAGCTGAAACATTTTTATAAGTTAAGTAAAGGCGCCCTGATGAAGATGAGATGTCATCATTAGTTAATAGAGGTGTCTCCACTCATTAAGGGGAGTAGGTCAGATGAAGGGTTCGCACACCCTCCCCTTAAGAATACTCAACAAATCTATCCTGGAATCGTCAATATAAAATCCACCAACATGTCTTGGCGCACTATGCCTGAAAACACTTGTGCCTGACCAAGCCTAGTGCAAGTACAACTAAACAAGTGCAGGAAACTTTAGGCTGTGCAAGCAACACAAGAAATGTTCCCAATCTTGGCTTCCCTATATGTTGGTCAGTTATGACATCTAATCCCATTGAAACTCCAAATGGCAATCCCTGTGGTTAGTGAAGTATTTCAGAGTGCCTAGTGATTCAGTAAACTAAGTTACTTCACTCTTCCCATTTAAGAAGTACAGCACAATGAGGCCATCCCATCCTTCAGAGTAAGTGGAGCACTAGCCTTGAAGAAGCTCACTAAGGTTACTTTGACTTCATGAGGAAGTAATGCTTAGAATAAGTTTGGTGCAAGAAAAGTGCCACTCACAATGCCCAACTTAGACAAGGTTGGGAGAGGGAAAGCCATGAAGGAGTGATTTTCATTCTCCTTTCCTCATAATAGTCCTTGAGAGTGGCTTGGTAAGGTTGATGTGAACGTGCCTCCACACTGTGTGATCACACTAGTAAGTCAGACAAAAGCTTGATCCTTGTAGCTGGAATATTCTAGCTAAGCTCACTCCCCTCTCCCTTGAGAGAGCGGCTGGATAGAATTGAAGTGAAGGTGATTTTGTGCTACACACAACCACTCCGGTTTGTAAGCCAGGTAAGAACTAGATGCTTAGTAAGTAGAATAGTTGTTCTAGCTAAGCTCATTCCTCTCTCCCAAGCCATAACCCTCAAGCAGTCATCACCCAAGGCCAAGACTGACTAGCCCCCATACACTCCCATCTAGACACATCATCCTGAACTGCCAAAACTACAATCAACATGCATAGACCTCCATAATCTCAATATCCCTTATATTCAGCCTTCTATCTAGCCCACTGCTTCATGGACTTAACATTTAGGTAGTGCCCCATGTTCTCAGCCATGCCCATCCTGGGTGTTAACGGACATTTCCAAATTTTGCTATAAATAGATTCCCTCGTCTTCAAAGGGCCAGACACTCACACACTCATACATTTGACTGAGATTTACACCGACCTGCAACCTCAGATAACTTTTCCAGAATTCTCAAAACGCTTCAAATTACTAAAATACTTTGGCTTTCAGCCTTAGGGTTATGAGGCACTTTCAATTTTAACAAATTCAGGACCAAGTTCTCTTGTCATGCTTAAAGGCTTGCTAGAATGTTTCACTTTTCCTGTATTAAGCTACCCCGGATATTGATCCATTTAATTGGAACCCCGGTTCCTCGAACAACTAGATATCCCAAATTTTTAATCTTATGCTTATCACAATCAAATAATTAAAGGAAAGAAAACGGAAAGATATGTAATGCAAGAAGCATTACATATCACAATCAAATAATTGGAACCCGCTCAGTACCTGTGGCTTTATTTTTCTGAGTCCGAGCCATCTCGGCCTCGATTTCTTTGATCTTCTCAATGATACCCATTATCCCTCGCTATTAGCTGCCACCACCAACGGAAGAGAAGAAAAGCAAAATATTAAATTTCGCAAGCAAACAATCAATATAGCTATATCGAAAACAGTTCAGCTAAAGCAGAATTGCATACACAATCACAAGCCAGCAATTCCACAGCAAGATGTAGCTCTCAAGCAATCTCAACTTCTTTAATGGTTTATTTATCAACCAGTTTAGCTCCTTTGCTACTTTGTTTCCAGAGATGGAAATTAGAACAATCAATTTCCATGATTGGAAGCCTAAATCAAAAAAATAATCGTAGACCAAAAAAAGCATGAGAAATTGCGGTTAAGGGATAGCTCACCGGAACAAGGTCCACAGCAATGCCAAAACAGAGAAATATAGTCGCCGCCGACGAGAGAGACGGAGAGAGGAGAGAGGAGAGAGGAGAGAGGAGAGAGGGATTGAAGGACTGCAAGAGTAGGTCTCAGAACAGAGAAGCTTCGGAGCCAATTGGGAGCGTGTGAAGTTTTTGAACAACGAAAATAAAGATAAAAATAATTGGCCAAAAAACGAAAGAGAAAAAAAGAAGTTAATAAAATATCCAAATTATTTATAAAATATTATATTATAATTTATATGTTATTAAACAATTTTCCTTTTGAATTCTAGCTATAAGCTGTTAACTTTCACAACCACAATATTAATTATATCTCACTTGGTGGAGTTGATCTACTTAGATCATATGACGTTAATAAACTCTATCAAACATTATTTCTTCAAATAAATCATTTATTAAGATATCATACCTTATAACTTCTCTCAGTATCCTTCTTGATCTTTCTCTACGCATTTTGATAAGCCTCTAAACAATTTGATCAACTCTTCTTACTGGCTTATCGTGTCTTCTTTATTGTACATGCTCAAACAATCTTAAATAATTTTTCATCATTTTCTTCTCGCTAGATGCTACTTCGTTTTTCCCTCGTAAACAATTATTTATTATCTTATCCATTCTTGTATGACCACACATCCATTTCAATATTCTTATCTCTGTTACTCTCATCTTATACTCTTATTATCCTTTCAAAATTCAACATTCACTGTCATATAGTATCGCTAGTCTCGATAAAATTTTCTATTAAACTTTGTAGATACCTTACAATGACAAATAATTTCTGAAACTTTTTTTCACTTTGACCACCCAATTTGTATCCTATGTATAATATCTCCATCAATTTCACCATCACTCTATAAAATTGACTTCAAATATTTGAACTTTAACATTTCTGGAATAATTTACTTGTAACATCCTACACTCAAACACCTCCAGACTTGACTCAAACCTTCAAAAACCAACCAAGCATAACTCAAACATCTCAAAACAACTTCTCAAAACTTCAAAGTAGCAGAAAAACACCTGTTAGACACCAGTACATGATGAGGCCGTGGCCTGCTATAGTGGTGCCGTGGCCCCTGCACCAGAATTCATATAAGCAAATTGCTGATTTGTCGGGTCAACTTCCGATGCACATAACTTCTTACTCCGATCTCCGATTGACCTGATTCCACTCCTACAGGTCACTCTTATCTCAATCTAACTATAGACACTAATTTCACTTGAATCCAACTCCATTTGTAGATTTTGCACACCTAACACCATTTTGGTCATTTTTTTACCAAAACTCACAACATATCACCTCCAATTGCCACCAAAGGCAAATGGACAACTAAAGACCCTTCACACAGGTCATATTTGGCTAAACCAACGTGTCCAAGGAGATTTTACCCCAAAGAAACCTTTTCTTCAAGAATTGACCCCATCAAACCCCAATACCACATAATGGGCTATATGCCCACAACTCGCATACATGGCACAAAACCACCTTTGGGCTTGTAGTCAACCATTCTATTATACAAATACCTGCTCATACATTAAAGACTCATACCGGGGTCCACTATCAACCTCTCACATCATTACATCACATACATCATTATACACATCTTGCATAACATCCAAATAGTACTCCATGACTCTTATCCAAGCAACCAATTACAAAACCTACTTGGCACAGAATTACATAAACTAAATTATAACCACAAAATATACTTGGAATTCCTAAGGGCAGAAAGACCGCTAACTCCTTGATCCTTTCCGAACGAGCACCAGAGTCTTCACCTGAAAGGTTAGTTCATGGGAGAGGGGTGTGAGACAATATTTTAATAACCGGGGACAACCACACACATATATAATATCATCAATACCACACACACACACATATATACATATATATATATCTTACAACTCATGGATGCAATATGAAATAAATGTAATGCATGTCTCTCTCACAGGGATCACATCCCTATCCTCCCTAACATATATATATATATATATATTTCATCCTTATCTTCCTTAACGTATACAATCCACCCTTATTCTCCCTAACATATGTAATCCATCCTTATTCTCCCTAACATATATATATCATCATATATCACATTACCATCACATCATCACCACTCAATCCGCCATATATCACAATCTCACAATATCATGTGGTAATACTCATGTATCAACATATAATCACCATCATCATCATAATCTCAATGTCATGCTATACATGATATCATATCAATATTATCAACACATATGTAATCATCATCATCATAATCAGAATCATCATCTAACCGTATACATACCACGATATATATAGAAAACCCAGTACACACAAACACATCTATATCGTGGTATGAAAGGAACATGCATATATACCCAAATATACATACTATCATATAATATAAACAAACACCTGGTTATCTCAGGTTGTCAACACCACGCACATAGGGGCTTAAGCAAGCCTCCAGAGCACCCCAATCACGAACTATGTGCTTCTAATTAGCTAGTCAATCCATTACAACAATATAATACCTCAATTAACACAACATACCACTTGATCAAAAACCACAATTCAACCATTTAGACCTAACCCAAGGTTCCAACCCCATATTCATACATCATAAAGCTCCGAGGAACCATTCAAACATCAATCAATCCCATACAATTCGGATTCCCAAGAGCTCTAACAAAAAACAACTTCGGGTTAAGCTCAAATCATGCATAATCCCTTCAAAACTTATACCCAAGCAACATACATACCAAATCACACTCCTTCAACCCTATTTCATTCATTTCAATTAGTGGGATTCAACCAAAATCAAAGATCCCAATTTATACTCGAAAAATCCCAAGTTTAAACCGAAGAAAATAGAGAGGAAGGAGTAGGGATCACTTACCAATCAATATCCAAGCTCTTGGACGCCGGAAAACACTTCCATTTGCCGAAAAACTCAAACCCTAGCAGAGCTCATCGCGTCTTCTTTGCCGTTCCCTCCGTTTCTTTCTTTTCTTTTCATTCGAAATGATTCTGATCTAAACCAGTTTCTTGACTCTCACCGCAGCTCCAGATAAGTCAGCTGTTGCGCCACTAGTTTCAGCCAGAAAATGCCATTGGAATTGGCTCTCACCACGGCGTGGAGCTCATTTCTTTTCCACTTGAACTTTCCTTCGTCCTATTTTCTTCAGTCCTGCACACAATGCTAAAGACCAGCATCATGAGGGGTGTTACATTACTCTCCAATTTTTACCTCTGAATTATTTCTAATTGATCTCTTGTTAAATTTACAATGCATATATTTCGTTTTATATCTACTCAAACGGAAATATTTTAATTCCAAAGTATGTCTCTATAACTCTAGTTTAGAGTTAACATCTTCTCTTGAGTCCTCAATTAAGAATATATCATCCGTGAAAAGTATACACGTAGAAATTTCCTCATGTATATGTTTTATTAGAACATCCAAAATCAAATCAAACAAATATGGACTCAAGAAAAATCTTTAATGTAAACATATCCTTATAGGAAAGTTCTTTGTCTCACCCCTAGGAGTTCTCATATTTATTGTTACCCCCTCATACATATCTTTTATAGCTCGAATATAAGATACATGAACATCTTTCTTCTCCATTGCTTTTCATAACACATCTCTTGGTACTCTATTATAGGATTTTTCTAGATCAATGAAAATCATATGCAAGTCTCTCTCTTTACTCCGGTATCATTCAATTAAATCCTTTAATAAATAAATAGTCTCTATTGTAGATCGTCCTGGCATAAATCCAAATTGATTTTTTGAAATATGGGACTTTTTTCTTAGTCTATGCTCAATCACTCTTTTCCAAAATTTTATAGTATGACTCATGAGTTTTATCCCTTAATAATTAGCACAATTCTGAATATCGCTCTTGTTCTTGTATATGGGTCCCAAGGTGTTCTTTCTCCATTTATCCGGCATTTTCTTTATCCTTAAAATCTCAATAAAAAGTTTAATGAGCCATAAAGATTCTTTCTTTCCTAAGCATTTCCAAATTTTGATAGAAATACCATCAAAGTCAATAGCTTTCCCATTATCCATTTTCTTAAAGAACTTCTTTTATCTCTCCAACCCATATCCTACAATAGAAACTCAAATTCAATTCACTTTCATGGATTATTAAACATTCTGTATCACTAGTCATACACAATCAATTATTGAAGAGCTTATAAAAGTAGTTTTCCAATCTTTTTTTGATATCATCATCAGCAACAAAAAATTTTCCTTCCTCATCCTTAATGTATCTTACTTGATCCAAATCTCTTGATTTTATTTCTTTATTCTTGACAATTTTATAAATTTTGTGTTCACCATTCTTTGTTCTTAAATCTTGATAAAATTCCTCAAAAGTTTTAGATCGAGTCTTGTTCACTGCTTTCTTAGTCTTATTTCTAACTAAGCGATAACTGCTACAGTTTTTTTTATTATTGCATAAATGTAAGGTTTTGAAACACTCTTTTTCATATTTAACCTTCTCTTGTATACTCTCATTCCGCCATCAAGATTCTTTATCTCTAGATCCAAAACTTTGGATTCACCTAATACTACTTCAACGGTATCCCTGATCCTTTTAGTCATCTCATCTCATAAGATGTTAGCACTTCCTTGAGAGTCTCAATTACCTTCCTCCAATACTTTTTTCGAAAAGTCAATTGTTACTCACCTTTTAGTCACCACCACTTGATCCTAGAATTTAAGGCTTTTCAACTTCTTGGTTTACAGCTCTTAACCAGCACATCAAGAACAAAGACCATATGTTGTGAGGTTAAACTTTCACTAGGGATCACTTTACAATCTTTTACAAGCTCTTCTATCTAAATTCCTTATTGAAAAGAAGTCAATTTGTGACCTATGGGCTCTACTCTTATATGTGACTAGATGCTCCTTTCATTCCTTGAAACAAGTGTTCACAATTATGAGGTTAAGCCATTGAGAAATCAAGAATGAAATGTCCCTTCTCATTAAATTCTCCAAAACCAAAATTGTTATGTGCTTCCACATATTGCTTTGTCTCTTTCCCCATATGACTATTAAAATCCCTACCAATAAAATTTTTTTCCTCTTATGGAATATCTCGAACCGAGTCCTTTAAATCTTCCCAAAACTTATCATTAATATGTGCTTCTAACCCTACTTGAGGTGTATAAGCACTAATAACATTGAAAGTATCATATCCAATAGTTAATTTTAAGGATAAGATCCTATTTCCAATCCTTCTTACTCCCACCACATTCTTTTTCCAAACTTTGTCCACAATAATATCAATTTCATTCATTACTTTGACCGTCCCTATGTACCAAAATTTAAAACAAGTAGTGTCTTAACTCTTTAACCTTTTCTCCTACCCATTTAATTTTTTGAAGACACAATATGTTAATTTTCCTTTGAGTCATAACATTCACTACCTCCATAGATTTACCTGTTAAAGTACCAATATTCCAAGAACCAAGCCAAATCTTACTCTCTTGGACTAACTTCTTTACCCACATCCGTCCAGAGTGATGTAGAAACTCTTACTCATTTAATACTACATCCGGGCACTAATGTAGCGGCTCTAACTCATTTAACACTGTATTGGAGCCATACAACGTGTTACTTCTGGGTAATGATCTAGTCTTAACATAAAAATATTCTTAATTCAAGTCATGGAGATTCGACAAAATTTTATGTTGGCTGTTGTGGGGCTAATACAACCCTCCTTTTTTACCCAGGTTTGTGATCGACTATGACACTACATAGGCAGAGTTTTGCATGGTATAATTATATATATATATATAAGTGTATAATTATACATATATATTAATTCTTCTATTTATATAATTATAGCTCTGTGTTGATGGGCCAATAAATTGAAGCACTATATAGTAGGATAAATAAGTACTTCCTCATCTCTACAATTCTCTCTTTATTCATATTCCATTAGTTTTATTTACGGATGACTAATCTGATTTCAGTTTTTCACCTTATATAAGTGAGTTGGACTCAATTAAGATCTCATGGTTCGAAAATTACTTACAAAATATCTAGAAAATATAAAGTATTCAAGTTTGATTAAAAAGAAAAAAAATATATTCAGGTAGGATTTAAATTCACACTTTTATAAGATATAAAATCAGTTTTTACGAACTAAAACAACTATCCTTAATAATTTGTTTTTAGTTTTTTATTTGCTGGAGAAAAGAATTATTAATTTTCATTTTAATTTAAAGCATAACCATTTTGCCACTCAAAAAAAAAAATTGAAGACAAATTCTGTAACATGATAAAGTTTTACCATCACACTTTTTATAATTTTATTTATTTTATCATTTGATTAATTAAGCACACTCGTCGTAACACAAACTCTGTAATAATCATTTGAAAAACGTGAGCAGTTGAAAGCATAACTTTTTTCAATTTCAATCTTTTAAATGGGGGAAAGGACAGTGAACACTGAACACTGAACACTAAACTTTTAGAAATAGGAGAAAGGTCCCGTTTCAGTTCCAAGCCTTAAAAAAAAAATCACACACTAAAAAGTCTATTTGTCTTAACTTTTTTTAATAAAAAAATCACTTTTTTATATTAAAAAAACTTTTAAAAATTGTTAGATATTTGTATAAACTATTAAAAATAATTAGAATTTAAAAAACAATTTTCTAGCCTGAATAACTTAAAAAAAAACAATTACAATAGATAAAAGAGAAAAAAGTGAACAAGTATGCACCAACTTGTTGTAAAAATTACAAAAATTACAATATGTGAACCTAAATTAATATTATAATATAAATAACAATTCTTCTATTTAATTGTTAAATAATTTAAAAAATATTTTTATATTCTAGTCAAACATAAAATAATTTTTTTTATAAAATCTCTCAACAATAAATTACTTTGTTTTTTTAACAATCTGAATACAGGCCCTTAATAGACTCTGGCATTGGAAGATCAAATTGAGATGCGCTTCACCACAACAACCACCCCCCTCCAAAAAAAAAAACTTAAACCATTGATATTTCAGAAAATACCGTACATTACATAAGGTACCATATTTGAATTTTGTAATTGAAAACTAGATTCAATCCCTACTCAAAACTCCCTGCTCCCAAAACTGGATTCTTCCAAAAAAAAAAAAACTAGGCGCTCATCAACTTGCTAGTTTGGATGTTCCAAGAATATCATCCATGAGATCAAGAATTATTGACACTCAACCATTACAGTACTCAGATTATGCAAGATGCGGAATGAATATATAACCTCAATGAACGGTAATATGATAGGTTTGGCAGGAAGCAAATTAGTCTAGAGTTGAACATTTAATACAATCTTTCTTAAAAAAACAAGAACCAAAAGTCCAGTACTCTAGATTCAGCAAGCGACCAACATGAAAATAAGTTACAAGTTTTCTCTATTCCCGGTTGTGAGTACTGAGAAAAATAGTAGATAGAGTGGTAAAAGTAGTCTAAACTGCTGCAATCTCTATGTTGGTGGGTACAGGGGGCTGTTGCAAGGGCCTTACAATGTAATCCTCTTCCTCCTTTGGTGGATGAATTGTGACAACATCTGGAATAGGTTTAGTTGGGCCTTGCTTACCCTTAGGATCCCAATCAAGCATGATTTTCACCTTGATCCCAAGAACACCCTGCACAATTATAAGCCGGGTTTCAATCAAACGATTCAAAAACAAGCTTATGTTACACAGTTCCTGGAACTACAAGATCTTAAAGATCTACTAAATTCTGGACGAGAGCCACCGCAGAAATATGCTGACCTGTCTCAGAAGCACATGCCTCACAGCATAGTCGATGTATTCATTAACAGGCTGACCAGATGAAATCATGTACCCATCCTTGAATTTCATAGATTTAGCACGCTGAGCCCTGAGCTTACCACTGACAATAACCTGGAGATATTGACAATTACCAGATTGCATCAGTAACTTGCATCATCTTATCTCACACACACACACACGTGATCAGATGATTGGCAGTTGGCTGCAACTACAGCTATACAAATGGAGTAGGGTAAAAAAAGTGAGAGGGGTGGGCGGAACAAATAGCATAGGCCAATGTGCATCTATGGCTTAACTGACCTCACAACCTTTGGCTCCACTTTCCATAACAAACCTTAGGACACCATAGCAAGCCCTGAAAGCAACGCAAAAAGTTTATGTAATAAAAAATAGACTCAAACTGGAAATGGATATTAGCAGCAAAATTGCTAAGGACAAACACTTCAACATAATAAAGGGCTAGACCATTACCACAAACACAAGATGTAAATGACAATTTATAACAAATTTATGGACATACATCAAATGAAAATTCCAGCAATAGCATTCCATACCTTCTGACAGCAAGCCCTCCAAGAAGTTTGTAACGCAGAGACTCTGCCTGAGCAATAGCACAGAGCCCTCTGTTGTTGACTTTCTCAGCATACAGCTCAACACTGTTCTCGGGGAACTTAAAACGCTTCTGAACAATGGACGTCAGTTCCCTAATTCTTCTTCCCTTCTCACCTTCACCAATCAAAGAAAAATGAAACCATATTAATCAGATGGCAACACCAGCCCAACTAATGACCATGATTTAATTTAAAACCACGCAGAAAATCCTTTTCCGAATTTATTACTAGGAACTAGTCATTCAAATTGTGTATACTCATTAAGAAAGAAAGAAATTACCTACACTCGCGAATTTATAATAATATTGATTTCGCAGGAATGCTAATTCCTAACAGTTCAGATTCAGATTTTTGGTTTTTAATCATAAAGATCATTCAAATTCAGTGCAACAGACCCTAACGGGAATATAAAAAACGTCCAAAAAAAAAATCATTAACGTGAATACGAATTATCCCAAACAGATTTATCAAAGTTCTGAAGCAATTCAACAGAGCTGTGCGGATACTACCCCAAAACAATTTAACTTTCCGCCACCCTCAACGTAATTAAACAAACACAAGTATACCGAGAACGTTCTGAGTGCGAGTCGCCCTAATAATGATCTCAGTCCGCATGGGCGTAACCCTAACTTCAACACCAGAATACCCATCCTCTGCAAGCTCCCTGGTCAAAACCTCATTCAGCTCCGCAAAGAAAACTCCATCGGCTACAAACTGAGAAGCAAAAGCTCCACATCACAAACAGCTTTCGAAAAAAACGCAAAAAATAGGGAATAGAAAAAGCAACATCTCTTCCGTTTGATGAGGAAGAAAGCGGAATTTATGACTCACCTTTCGCTTTTTGCTCATTTGGGTCGCCATGTTGGTGAGCTTCAATGAAACCCTTAAAAAACTTATCCTCCTCTCCGCGATTGAGTCTAGGAAACCCTAGAAAGACCAAAGAGTCGTGGAGGGTTTTGATATGCGAGTTGAGATGATCCAACGGCAGATGTCGGAACAATCTTTTGATGGCTGTGATTAAAAGGACTGACTTAGTTTTGGGAATTATTTTGACAAAATTACATTTTGGGTCTTTTAACTTTTTTTATTTCACTTGATTCCTTAATTTAATTAAGTGTATTTTTTATTTTCTAACTTTCAAAATCTAATAAAAAATTTTCTTATTCCTATTTGTCAATTAGATTAACGAAAAATGCTGACAAAGCAATGTTGAATGCTGATACAATATTTTCCAGTATTGATAAATCAATATTAATAACTAACTCATTATTATCCTTATTTATTTATTTATTAATTTTAAGTTTACCCTTAAATTTAAAAATAAATAATTTCACCTTATAATAATAAAATCTAACAAGAGATTGCCGTCAATCCAAGTTTCTTGGACACCTGAAAAAAAAAAAAAGCATTTTCAAGTTTCTTCGACTAAACCAAAAATGTCGTCAATTGTTCATTTTTATAGAAATTCTCATTTAAAATTCCATCAACTAATAAGGTTTCCTACAGGACCAGTAATGGAAAAAAACGGAGGGCCCATTTGGTTCGTAGAATTGTTGGGAATGAATTAGAATGAAATGGTTGGGAATGGAATGGAATGGAATATTGTAAGTCAAAATTTTATTTGGTTCACCATAGAAAAGACATAGGTAATAACTTAAATTGTTTGGTTGGACATAAGAAAACGATGAAATGAGATATAAATAATGTGCAAGAAGTTAGAATTGCACCTAAGTAAAAATTTAATCTAACATCAATTGCTCCAATATTGTATTTATAACATAACTTTTATTTATTTATTTTTTAGTTACAAACGGGTGAAAAGTCAGAATTACACCCAAGTAAAAAGTTAACCTAATATCAATTGCTCCAATATTGTGTTTGTAACATAACTTTTTTTTATTTAATTTTTAGTTACAAACGGGTGACATCTTTTTTTTTGTTCAGACAATAATCTCATATTTTAAGCTTTTACATATTCTTATTTTTATTAAATAAAAAATATCTAAGTATCAATTGCAATATAAAAAATAAAAGGAAAATTTACATATATTTCAATTCTTATTATTTTTTATTTTAAATTTTTTAAATTAAATATTTTTAGAGAAAAAATCATATAGAAAAATTACACTAAATAACTTGTATGAATTAATGAAAATTTTTTAAGAGAAAATGGGGTACATAATCTGTGAAGGATATTTTAAGAATAATATTTCATAATTAAGGTCATTTCTGTCATTTGGTCTCCATTCCTAGTGGTAGGAATAAACAAAGTCAGGGTCCAAGGTAGGAAACTTAACTCCCAAATATTTGGTAATCTTTATTCCCATGGGAGTTCAGATTCCTATTCTCATGTCTAACTAAACAGTCCAAGTGTGAGAATAGAATCTGGATTCTCACTCCATGGGTACCTAGAAAATGAACCAAACGGGCCCGCAGTTTTTCTTCTTCTTCTATTCGATTCCAAACCACTAATAGAAGTAAATATTGCTGCAAAAATTATCAAATTTAACATATTAAAGGTTCGTTTTCGTATCATGCATCCAACAACAATGGATTGCCTCAATGAAATTTTACAATTTCTTCCTTCAAGATGCAATAAACCAAAGCAATCGGTTATCCAAACAGAAAAAAGAAAACAGAGCAATCAATATTTCTTCCTTCAAGTTGAACTCTTTTGGACCAGTGTTGTGTTTTACGATCACAGTGAAGCGTGTGTACTGTGTAGTGATGGATGAATTTAAGAGAAGAAAAGACAATAGCGTGTGGATAAAGGGAAATTGGGAAATTAGGATAAAGGGAAAAGAGTGGTATTTTTTTTCAAAAAAATTATTCATTAATATGTCAGCATTATTTAGAATGATTTGTCACCATTTGTTTTTAACATAACTAATGGTTTTTAGGGGAAGGGAATTTTTTATTAAATATTAAAAATTAAAGGACTAAAAATTTTTTAAAAAATTAAAGTGACATATGATATTAAGTTAAAGAATCAAAATTATACTTTAACTGAATTATTTTTGTGGAGCGTTAATTGACATTTTGCTCATATATTATATATAAGCAAAATTATATATTATATATTTAATTTTGAGTTTTTAATATTTTATTTTGACAATCTTATTTAGTTAAAGTTAGGGATCTTGGTTCTTTTCTCAAATGTAAAATTTTGAGGGTCCATCATTCCAATTGAGTTCCTTATTCAGTTTCCTAGGCAAATTTTTTACTTTTTTTAAAGAAATTTTCCCTATTTTTTCATCATATCATGATGATTTAAACATGCAGATACTACATATTTTTTAAAAAAAGGACATTATAATGGGATTACGTAACAGATTAAAAAATGCATGGAAATATATCTATTTGTGGATAAAAAAGGAGGAAAATCAAATAAAAGCAAGAGGAAGGAGTTGAAGTGAATGGAAGATCACAATGATAAATATTCAATTATTTATTTAAAGCTAGTTTAGAGAATGTATAAAATATGATGTGAGTCAGGTGTGGGTAAAGAAATCATGAGAAAAATGGGAGTGTTTCTTTACCTACACCTGACTCACCCCACTATTGTATTCATTCTCAACACTAGTTTTAATTAAATAGTTGAATAATTATCATCATCATCTTCCATTCACTTCAAGTCCTTCCTCCTGCGCTTCCTATTTGATTTGCCTCCTTCTTGGTCAATAAATATACCTCTTTCCTTTTTTCTTTGAATTTGCTGGATAATCCCATAATAGGGTCCTTTTATAAGAAATACGCATGATCTGTCCCATTTTTAAATGATCCTGATATAAAAGAAAAATAGGAAAAAAATTCTAAAACAGAGGGAACATTTGCCTAGGTGACTAGATAAGGAACATAATTGAACTAATGGACTCTGAAAATTTTAAATTTGAGAAAAGGACTAAGGTCCCTAGCTTTAAATAAATAAGAGTGTGAGATGACCAAAAAGGTCAACCATAGCAGAACGAGAGCATGCTATATTCTTCTTCCACCTTTCCTTCATGAAAAAATTGATTACCTTTCGAATATAGGAGGCAGGTATGAGTGATCTTTTAACACTGAAAACAAAATAGCACATATCCTTACTAGAAACCTCAACGCCAGTGACCTTAAGCGAAGAATGCAATCTCAACTACCGGCAATATAAAATGGAAATAGCCAAACATAAAAAACGAGCAAATCAACCTTAGTTTTAACACCATCACTACCTCTTCCTCATCAAACTCTACTTAATTTTAGATCCACCACTTCCAATAACCTCCCTTCTCTATACTTTTCCCACACCTAATCCACCAGAACCAACTCTCTTGGTAAAGCTTTAGGTTCAATGGGTTTTCTTCCACATGCCACCTCAAGCATAAGAGTAACAAAAGCAAATACATTAGGTCTTCTTCCGCAAGGTATCTCGCCAATTAAACCAACCTAGAAGTAGAATGTGATTTCAGTGACATAATCTATAACAAGGAGAGAGTAGGAAATCTAAGGGAGAAATAAAAAATGATAGCCAAGTGAGGGAGAAGTGTTAGAAAGATAAGAAAAGAAAACAAGGGCATTTTTTACTTTATAACATGTTTTATTTTAAGGACACGAGTCCTATGTCAAATCTAAAAGTCTTTCGGTCAAATAAGTTTCTTTCTCGGTTCGCTATACAAATTTTCCTATTTTAGTTTCCCAATGGTACCTTTTGTAATAATAACATGTTGATAGGGTTATTTACGGAGTTGTGTATGGAGATATCCTTTCTCGCGGGAATGCAACGGTTGGAGGAGCGAGGGTCAGTAATGGCTAGTGCTTCATCACTTTGTTCCACTCTTTTGCTTCAAAACTCTCTTATTTTCCCTTTTCAAAGCTCAAGAAGACCGTTAGATTTAGGGTTTAGGGTTTAGGGTTTAGGGTTTAGGGTTTAGGGTTTTAGGGTTTAGGGTTTTAGGGTTTAGGGTTTAGGGTTTTAGGGTTTTAGGGTTTAGGGTTTAGGGTTTAGGGTTTAGGGTTTAGGGTTTAGGGTTTAGGGTTTAGGGTTTAGGGTTTAGGGTTTAGGGTTTAGGGTTTAGGGTTTAGGGTTTAGGGTTTAGGGTTTAGGGTTTAGGGTTTAGGGTTTAGGGTTTAGGGTTTAGGGTTTAGGGTTTAGGGTTTAGGGTTTAGGGTTTAGGGTTTAGGGTTTAGGGTTTAGGGTTTAGGGTTTAGGGTTTAGGGTTTAGGGTTTAGGGTTTAGGGTTTAGGGTTTAGGGTTTAGGGTTTAGGGTTTAGGGTTTAGGGTTTAGGGTTTAGGGTTTAGGGTTTAGGGTTTAGGGTTTAGGGTTTAGGGTTTAGGGTTTAGGGTTTAGGGTTTAGGGTTTAGGGTTTAGGGTTTAGGGTTTAGGGTTTAGGGTTTAGGGTTTAGGGTTTAGGGTTTAGGGTTTAGGGTTTAGGGTTTAGGGTTTAGGGTTTAGGGTTTAGGGTTTAGGGTTTAGGGTTTAGGGTTTAGGGTTTAGGGTTTAGGGTTTAGGGTTTAGGGTTTAGGGTTTAGGGTTTAGGGTTTAGGGTTTAGGGTTTAGGGTTTAGGGTTTAGGGTTTAGGGTTTAGGGTTTAGGGTTTAGGGTTTAGGGTTTAGGGTTTAGGGTTTAGGGTTTAGGGTTTAGGGTTTAGGGTTTAGGGTTTAGGGTTTAGGGTTTAGGGTTTAGGGTTTAGGGTTTAGGGTTTAGGGTTTAGGGTTTAGGGTTTAGGGTTTAGGGTTTAGGGTTTAGGGTTTAGGGTTTAGGGTTTAGGGTTTAGGGTTTAGGGTTTAGGGTTTAGGGTTTAGGGTTTAGGGTTTAGGGTTTAGGGTTTAGGGTTTAGGGTTTAGGGTTTAGGGTTTAGGGTTTAGGGTTTAGGGTTTAGGGTTTAGGGTTTAGGGTTTAGGGTTTAGGGTTTAGGGTTTAGGGTTTAGGGTTTAGGGTTTAGGGTTTAGGGTTTAGGGTTTAGGGTTTAGGGTTTAGGGTTTAGGGTTTAGGGTTTAGGGTTTAGGGTTTAGGGTTTAGGGTTTAGGGTTTAGGGTTTAGGGTTTAGGGTTTAGGGTTTAGGGTTTAGGGTTTAGGGTTTAGGGTTTAGGGTTTAGGGTTTAGGGTTTAGGGTTTAGGGTTTAGGGTTTAGGGTTTAGGGTTTAGGGTTTAGGGTTTAGGGTTTAGGGTTTAGGGTTTAGGGTTTAGGGTTTAGGGTTTAGGGTTTAGGGTTTAGGGTTTAGGGTTTAGGGTTTAGGGTTTAGGGTTTAGGGTTTAGGGTTTAGGGTTTAGGGTTTAGGGTTTAGGGTTTAGGGTTTAGGGTTTAGGGTTTAGGGTTTAGGGTTTAGGGTTTAGGGTTTAGGGTTTAGGGTTTAGGGTTTAGGGTTTAGGGTTTAGGGTTTAGGGTTTAGGGTTTAGGGTTTAGGGTTTAGGGTTTAGGGTTTAGGGTTTAGGGTTTAGGGTTTAGGGTTTAGGGTTTAGGGTTTAGGGTTTAGGGTTTAGGGTTTAGGGTTTAGGGTTTAGGGTTTAGGGTTTAGGGTTTAGGGTTTAGGGTTTAGGGTTTAGGGTTTAGGGTTTAGGGTTTAGGGTTTAGGGTTTAGGGTTTAGGGTTTAGGGTTTAGGGTTTAGGGTTTAGGGTTTAGGGTTTAGGGTTTAGGGTTTAGGGTTTAGGGTTTAGGGTTTAGGGTTTAGGGTTTAGGGTTTAGGGTTTAGGGTTTAGGGTTTAGGGTTTAGGGTTTAGGGTTTAGGGTTTAGGGTTTAGGGTTTAGGGTTTAGGGTTTAGGGTTTAGGGTTTAGGGTTTAGGGTTTAGGGTTTAGGGTTTAGGGTTTAGGGTTTAGGGTTTAGGGTTTAGGGTTTAGGGTTTAGGGTTTAGGGTTTAGGGTTTAGGGTTTAGGGTTTAGGGTTTAGGGTTTAGGGTTTAGGGTTTAGGGTTTAGGGTTTAGGGTTTAGGGTTTAGGGTTTAGGGTTTAGGGTTTAGGGTTTAGGGTTTAGGGTTTAGGGTTTAGGGTTTAGGGTTTAGGGTTTAGGGTTTAGGGTTTAGGGTTTAGGGTTTAGGGTTTAGGGTTTAGGGTTTAGGGTTTAGGGTTTAGGGTTTAGGGTTTAGGGTTTAGGGTTTAGGGTTTAGGGTTTAGGGTTTAGGGTTTAGGGTTTAGGGTTTAGGGTTTAGGGTTTAGGGTTTAGGGTTTAGGGTTTAGGGTTTAGGGTTTAGGGTTTAGGGTTTAGGGTTTAGGGTTTAGGGTTTAGGGTTTAGGGTTTAGGGTTTAGGGTTTAGGGTTTAGGGTTTAGGGTTTAGGGTTTAGGGTTTAGGGTTTAGGGTTTAGGGTTTAGGGTTTAGGGTTTAGGGTTTAGGGTTTAGGGTTTAGGGTTTAGGGTTTAGGGTTTAGGGTTTAGGGTTTAGGGTTTAGGGTTTAGGGTTTAGGGTTTAGGGTTTAGGGTTTAGGGTTTAGGGTTTAGGGTTTAGGGTTTAGGGTTTAGGGTTTAGGGTTTAGGGTTTAGGGTTTAGGGTTTAGGGTTTAGGGTTTAGGGTTTAGGGTTTAGGGTTTAGGGTTTAGGGTTTAGGGTTTAGGGTTTAGGGTTTAGGGTTTAGGGTTTAGGGTTTAGGGTTTAGGGTTTAGGGTTTAGGGTTTAGGGTTTAGGGTTTAGGGTTTAGGGTTTAGGGTTTAGGGTTTAGGGTTTAGGGTTTAGGGTTTAGGGTTTAGGGTTTAGGGTTTAGGGTTTAGGGTTTAGGGTTTAGGGTTTAGGGTTTAGGGTTTAGGGTTTAGGGTTTAGGGTTTAGGGTTTAGGGTTTAGGGTTTAGGGTTTAGGGTTTAGGGTTTAGGGTTTAGGGTTTAGGGTTTAGGGTTTAGGGTTTAGGGTTTAGGGTTTAGGGTTTAGGGTTTAGGGTTTAGGGTTTAGGGTTTAGGGTTTAGGGTTTAGGGTTTAGGGTTTAGGGTTTAGGGTTTAGGGTTTAGGGTTTAGGGTTTAGGGTTTAGGGTTTAGGGTTTAGGGTTTAGGGTTTAGGGTTTAGGGTTTAGGGTTTAGGGTTTAGGGTTTAGGGTTTAGGGTTTAGGGTTTAGGGTTTAGGGTTTAGGGTTTAGGGTTTAGGGTTTAGGGTTTAGGGTTTAGGGTTTAGGGTTTAGGGTTTAGGGTTTAGGGTTTAGGGTTTAGGGTTTAGGGTTTAGGGTTTAGGGTTTAGGGTTTAGGGTTTAGGGTTTAGGGTTTAGGGTTTAGGGTTTAGGGTTTAGGGTTTAGGGTTTAGGGTTTAGGGTTTAGGGTTTAGGGTTTAGGGTTTAGGGTTTAGGGTTTAGGGTTTAGGGTTTAGGGTTTAGGGTTTAGGGTTTAGGGTTTAGGGTTTAGGGTTTAGGGTTTAGGGTTTAGGGTTTAGGGTTTAGGGTTTAGGGTTTAGGGTTTAGGGTTTAGGGTTTAGGGTTTAGGGTTTAGGGTTTAGGGTTTAGGGTTTAGGGTTTAGGGTTTAGGGTTTAGGGTTTAGGGTTTAGGGTTTAGGGTTTAGGGTTTAGGGTTTAGGGTTTAGGGTTTAGGGTTTAGGGTTTAGGGTTTAGGGTTTAGGGTTTAGGGTTTAGGGTTTAGGGTTTAGGGTTTAGGGTTTAGGGTTTAGGGTTTAGGGTTTAGGGTTTAGGGTTTAGGGTTTAGGGTTTAGGGTTTAGGGTTTAGGGTTTAGGGTTTAGGGTTTAGGGTTTAGGGTTTAGGGTTTAGGGTTTAGGGTTTAGGGTTTAGGGTTTAGGGTTTAGGGTTTAGGGTTTAGGGTTTAGGGTTTAGGGTTTAGGGTTTAGGGTTTAGGGTTTAGGGTTTAGGGTTTAGGGTTTAGGGTTTAGGGTTTAGGGTTTAGGGTTTAGGGTTTAGGGTTTAGGGTTTAGGGTTTAGGGTTTAGGGTTTAGGGTTTAGGGTTTAGGGTTTAGGGTTTAGGGTTTAGGGTTTAGGGTTTAGGGTTTAGGGTTTAGGGTTTAGGGTTTAGGGTTTAGGGTTTAGGGTTTAGGGTTTAGGGTTTAGGGTTTAGGGTTTAGGGTTTAGGGTTTAGGGTTTAGGGTTTAGGGTTTAGGGTTTAGGGTTTAGGGTTTAGGGTTTAGGGTTTAGGGTTTAGGGTTTAGGGTTTAGGGTTTAGGGTTTAGGGTTTAGGGTTTAGGGTTTAGGGTTTAGGGTTTAGGGTTTAGGGTTTAGGGTTTAGGGTTTAGGGTTTAGGGTTTAGGGTTTAGGGTTTAGGGTTTAGGGTTTAGGGTTTAGGGTTTAGGGTTTAGGGTTTAGGGTTTAGGGTTTAGGGTTTAGGGTTTAGGGTTTAGGGTTTAGGGTTTAGGGTTTAGGGTTTAGGGTTTAGGGTTTAGGGTTTAGGGTTTAGGGTTTAGGGTTTAGGGTTTAGGGTTTAGGGTTTAGGGTTTAGGGTTTAGGGTTTAGGGTTTAGGGTTTAGGGTTTAGGGTTTAGGGTTTAGGGTTTAGGGTTTAGGGTTTAGGGTTTAGGGTTTAGGGTTTAGGGTTTAGGGTTTAGGGTTTAGGGTTTAGGGTTTAGGGTTTAGGGTTTAGGGTTTAGGGTTTAGGGTTTAGGGTTTAGGGTTTAGGGTTTAGGGTTTAGGGTTTAGGGTTTAGGGTTTAGGGTTTAGGGTTTAGGGTTTAGGGTTTAGGGTTTAGGGTTTAGGGTTTAGGGTTTAGGGTTTAGGGTTTAGGGTTTAGGGTTTAGGGTTTAGGGTTTAGGGTTTAGGGTTTAGGGTTTAGGGTTTAGGGTTTAGGGTTTAGGGTTTAGGGTTTAGGGTTTAGGGTTTAGGGTTTAGGGTTTAGGGTTTAGGGTTTAGGGTTTAGGGTTTAGGGTTTAGGGTTTAGGGTTTAGGGTTTAGGGTTTAGGGTTTAGGGTTTAGGGTTTAGGGTTTAGGGTTTAGGGTTTAGGGTTTAGGGTTTAGGGTTTAGGGTTTAGGGTTTAGGGTTTAGGGTTTAGGGTTTAGGGTTTAGGGTTTAGGGTTTAGGGTTTAGGGTTTAGGGTTTAGGGTTTAGGGTTTAGGGTTTAGGGTTTAGGGTTTAGGGTTTAGGGTTTAGGGTTTAGGGTTTAGGGTTTAGGGTTTAGGGTTTAGGGTTTAGGGTTTAGGGTTTAGGGTTTAGGGTTTAGGGTTTAGGGTTTAGGGTTTAGGGTTTAGGGTTTAGGGTTTAGGGTTTAGGGTTTAGGGTTTAGGGTTTAGGGTTTAGGGTTTAGGGTTTAGGGTTTAGGGTTTAGGGTTTAGGGTTTAGGGTTTAGGGTTTAGGGTTTAGGGTTTAGGGTTTAGGGTTTAGGGTTTAGGGTTTAGGGTTTAGGGTTTAGGGTTTAGGGTTTAGGGTTTAGGGTTTAGGGTTTAGGGTTTAGGGTTTAGGGTTTAGGGTTTAGGGTTTAGGGTTTAGGGTTTAGGGTTTAGGGTTTAGGGTTTAGGGTTTAGGGTTTAGGGTTTAGGGTTTAGGGTTTAGGGTTTAGGGTTTAGGGTTTAGGGTTTAGGGTTTAGGGTTTAGGGTTTAGGGTTTAGGGTTTAGGGTTTAGGGTTTAGGGTTTAGGGTTTAGGGTTTAGGGTTTAGGGTTTAGGGTTTAGGGTTTAGGGTTTAGGGTTTAGGGTTTAGGGTTTAGGGTTTAGGGTTTAGGGTTTAGGGTTTAGGGTTTAGGGTTTAGGGTTTAGGGTTTAGGGTTTAGGGTTTAGGGTTTAGGGTTTAGGGTTTAGGGTTTAGGGTTTAGGGTTTAGGGTTTAGGGTTTAGGGTTTAGGGTTTAGGGTTTAGGGTTTAGGGTTTAGGGTTTAGGGTTTAGGGTTTAGGGTTTAGGGTTTAGGGTTTAGGGTTTAGGGTTTAGGGTTTAGGGTTTAGGGTTTAGGGTTTAGGGTTTAGGGTTTAGGGTTTAGGGTTTAGGGTTTAGGGTTTAGGGTTTAGGGTTTAGGGTTTAGGGTTTAGGGTTTAGGGTTTAGGGTTTAGGGTTTAGGGTTTAGGGTTTAGGGTTTAGGGTTTAGGGTTTAGGGTTTAGGGTTTAGGGTTTAGGGTTTAGGGTTTAGGGTTTAGGGTTTAGGGTTTAGGGTTTAGGGTTTAGGGTTTAGGGTTTAGGGTTTAGGGTTTAGGGTTTAGGGTTTAGGGTTTAGGGTTTAGGGTTTAGGGTTTAGGGTTTAGGGTTTAGGGTTTAGGGTTTAGGGTTTAGGGTTTAGGGTTTAGGGTTTAGGGTTTAGGGTTTAGGGTTTAGGGTTTAGGGTTTAGGGTTTAGGGTTTAGGGTTTAGGGTTTAGGGTTTAGGGTTTAGGGTTTAGGGTTTAGGGTTTAGGGTTTAGGGTTTAGGGTTTAGGGTTTAGGGTTTAGGGTTTAGGGTTTAGGGTTTAGGGTTTAGGGTTTAGGGTTTAGGGTTTAGGGTTTAGGGTTTAGGGTTTAGGGTTTAGGGTTTAGGGTTTAGGGTTTAGGGTTTAGGGTTTAGGGTTTAGGGTTTAGGGTTTAGGGTTTAGGGTTTAGGGTTTAGGGTTTAGGGTTTAGGGTTTAGGGTTTAGGGTTTAGGGTTTAGGGTTTAGGGTTTAGGGTTTAGGGTTTAGGGTTTAGGGTTTAGGGTTTAGGGTTTAGGGTTTAGGGTTTAGGGTTTAGGGTTTAGGGTTTAGGGTTTAGGGTTTAGGGTTTAGGGTTTAGGGTTTAGGGTTTAGGGTTTAGGGTTTAGGGTTTAGGGTTTAGGGTTTAGGGTTTAGGGTTTAGGGTTTAGGGTTTAGGGTTTAGGGTTTAGGGTTTAGGGTTTAGGGTTTAGGGTTTAGGGTTTAGGGTTTAGGGTTTAGGGTTTAGGGTTTAGGGTTTAGGGTTTAGGGTTTAGGGTTTAGGGTTTAGGGTTTAGGGTTTAGGGTTTAGGGTTTAGGGTTTAGGGTTTAGGGTTTAGGGTTTAGGGTTTAGGGTTTAGGGTTTAGGGTTTAGGGTTTAGGGTTTAGGGTTTAGGGTTTAGGGTTTAGGGTTTAGGGTTTAGGGTTTAGGGTTTAGGGTTTAGGGTTTAGGGTTTAGGGTTTAGGGTTTAGGGTTTAGGGTTTAGGGTTTAGGGTTTAGGGTTTAGGGTTTAGGGTTTAGGGTTTAGGGTTTAGGGTTTAGGGTTTAGGGTTTAGGGTTTAGGGTTTAGGGTTTAGGGTTTAGGGTTTAGGGTTTAGGGTTTAGGGTTTAGGGTTTAGGGTTTAGGGTTTAGGGTTTAGGGTTTAGGGTTTAGGGTTTAGGGTTTAGGGTTTAGGGTTTAGGGTTTAGGGTTTAGGGTTTAGGGTTTAGGGTTTAGGGTTTAGGGTTTAGGGTTTAGGGTTTAGGGTTTAGGGTTTAGGGTTTAGGGTTTAGGGTTTAGGGTTTAGGGTTTAGGGTTTAGGGTTTAGGGTTTAGGGTTTAGGGTTTAGGGTTTAGGGTTTAGGGTTTAGGGTTTAGGGTTTAGGGTTTAGGGTTTAGGGTTTAGGGTTTAGGGTTTAGGGTTTAGGGTTTAGGGTTTAGGGTTTAGGGTTTAGGGTTTAGGGTTTAGGGTTTAGGGTTTAGGGTTTAGGGTTTAGGGTTTAGGGTTTAGGGTTTAGGGTTTAGGGTTTAGGGTTTAGGGTTTAGGGTTTAGGGTTTAGGGTTTAGGGTTTAGGGTTTAGGGTTTAGGGTTTAGGGTTTAGGGTTTAGGGTTTAGGGTTTAGGGTTTAGGGTTTAGGGTTTAGGGTTTAGGGTTTAGGGTTTAGGGTTTAGGGTTTAGGGTTTAGGGTTTAGGGTTTAGGGTTTAGGGTTTAGGGTTTAGGGTTTAGGGTTTAGGGTTTAGGGTTTAGGGTTTAGGGTTTAGGGTTTAGGGTTTAGGGTTTAGGGTTTAGGGTTTAGGGTTTAGGGTTTAGGGTTTAGGGTTTAGGGTTTAGGGTTTAGGGTTTAGGGTTTAGGGTTTAGGGTTTAGGGTTTAGGGTTTAGGGTTTAGGGTTTAGGGTTTAGGGTTTAGGGTTTAGGGTTTAGGGTTTAGGGTTTAGGGTTTAGGGTTTAGGGTTTAGGGTTTAGGGTTTAGGGTTTAGGGTTTAGGGTTTAGGGTTTAGGGTTTAGGGTTTAGGGTTTAGGGTTTAGGGTTTAGGGTTTAGGGTTTAGGGTTTAGGGTTTAGGGTTTAGGGTTTAGGGTTTAGGGTTTAGGGTTTAGGGTTTAGGGTTTAGGGTTTAGGGTTTAGGGTTTAGGGTTTAGGGTTTAGGGTTTAGGGTTTAGGGTTTAGGGTTTAGGGTTTAGGGTTTAGGGTTTAGGGTTTAGGGTTTAGGGTTTAGGGTTTAGGGTTTAGGGTTTAGGGTTTAGGGTTTAGGGTTTAGGGTTTAGGGTTTAGGGTTTAGGGTTTAGGGTTTAGGGTTTAGGGTTTAGGGTTTAGGGTTTAGGGTTTAGGGTTTAGGGTTTAGGGTTTAGGGTTTAGGGTTTAGGGTTTAGGGTTTAGGGTTTAGGGTTTAGGGTTTAGGGTTTAGGGTTTAGGGTTTAGGGTTTAGGGTTTAGGGTTTAGGGTTTAGGGTTTAGGGTTTAGGGTTTAGGGTTTAGGGTTTAGGGTTTAGGGTTTAGGGTTTAGGGTTTAGGGTTTAGGGTTTAGGGTTTAGGGTTTAGGGTTTAGGGTTTAGGGTTTAGGGTTTAGGGTTTAGGGTTTAGGGTTTAGGGTTTAGGGTTTAGGGTTTAGGGTTTAGGGTTTAGGGTTTAGGGTTTAGGGTTTAGGGTTTAGGGTTTAGGGTTTAGGGTTTAGGGTTTAGGGTTTAGGGTTTAGGGTTTAGGGTTTAGGGTTTAGGGTTTAGGGTTTAGGGTTTAGGGTTTAGGGTTTAGGGTTTAGGGTTTAGGGTTTAGGGTTTAGGGTTTAGGGTTTAGGGTTTAGGGTTTAGGGTTTAGGGTTTAGGGTTTAGGGTTTAGGGTTTAGGGTTTAGGGTTTAGGGTTTAGGGTTTAGGGTTTAGGGTTTAGGGTTTAGGGTTTAGGGTTTAGGGTTTAGGGTTTAGGGTTTAGGGTTTAGGGTTTAGGGTTTAGGGTTTAGGGTTTAGGGTTTAGGGTTTAGGGTTTAGGGTTTAGGGTTTAGGGTTTAGGGTTTAGGGTTTAGGGTTTAGGGTTTAGGGTTTAGGGTTTAGGGTTTAGGGTTTAGGGTTTAGCGGTTTAGGGTTTAGGGTTTAGGGTTTAGGGTTTAGGGTTTAGGGTTTAGGGTTTAGGGTTTAGGGTTTAGGGTTTAGGGTTTAGGGTTTAGGGTTTAGGGTTTAGGGTTTAGGGTTTAGGGTTTAGGGTTTAGGGTTTAGGGTTTAGGGTTTAGGGTTTAGGGTTTAGGGTTTAGGGTTTAGGGTTTAGGGTTTAGGGTTTAGGGTTTAGGGTTTAGGGTTTAGGGTTTAGGGTTTAGGGTTTAGGGTTTAGGGTTTAGGGTTTAGGGTTTAGGGTTTAGGGTTTAGGGTTTAGGGTTTAGGGTTTAGGGTTTAGGGTTTAGGGTTTAGGGTTTAGGGTTTAGGGTTTAGGGTTTAGGGTTTAGGGTTTAGGGTTTAGGGTTTAGGGTTTAGGGTTTAGGGTTTAGGGTTTAGGGTTTAGGGTTTAGGGTTTAGGGTTTAGGGTTTAGGGTTTAGGGTTTAGGGTTTAGGGTTTAGGGTTTAGGGTTTAGGGTTTAGGGTTTAGGGTTTAGGGTTTAGGGTTTAGGGTTTAGGGTTTAGGGTTTAGGGTTTAGGGTTTAGGGTTTAGGGTTTAGGGTTTAGGGTTTAGGGTTTAGGGTTTAGGGTTTAGGGTTTAGGGTTTAGGGTTTAGGGTTTAGGGTTTAGGGTTTAGGGTTTAGGGTTTAGGGTTTAGGGTTTAGGGTTTAGGGTTTAGGGTTTAGGGTTTAGGGTTTAGGGTTTAGGGTTTAGGGTTTAGGGTTTAGGGTTTAGGGTTTAGGGTTTAGGGTTTAGGGTTTAGGGTTTAGGGTTTAGGGTTTAGGGTTTAGGGTTTAGGGTTTAGGGTTTAGGGTTTAGGGTTTAGGGTTTAGGGTTTAGGGTTTAGGGTTTAGGGTTTAGGGTTTAGGGTTTAGGGTTTAGGGTTTAGGGTTTAGGGTTTAGGGTTTAGGGTTTAGGGTTTAGGGTTTAGGGTTTAGGGTTTAGGGTTTAGGGTTTAGGGTTTAGGGTTTAGGGTTTAGGGTTTAGGGTTTAGGGTTTAGGGTTTAGGGTTTAGGGTTTAGGGTTTAGGGTTTAGGGTTTAGGGTTTAGGGTTTAGGGTTTAGGGTTTAGGGTTTAGGGTTTAGGGTTTAGGGTTTAGGGTTTAGGGTTTAGGGTTTAGGGTTTAGGGTTTAGGGTTTAGGGTTTAGGGTTTAGGGTTTAGGGTTTAGGGTTTAGGGTTTAGGGTTTAGGGTTTAGGGTTTAGGGTTTAGGGTTTAGGGTTTAGGGTTTAGGGTTTAGGGTTTAGGGTTTAGGGTTTAGGGTTTAGGGTTTAGGGTTTAGGGTTTAGGGTTTAGGGTTTAGGGTTTAGGGTTTAGGGTTTAGGGTTTAGGGTTTAGGGTTTAGGGTTTAGGGTTTAGGGTTTAGGGTTTAGGGTTTAGGGTTTAGGGTTTAGGGTTTAGGGTTTAGGGTTTAGGGTTTAGGGTTTAGGGTTTAGGGTTTAGGGTTTAGGGTTTAGGGTTTAGGGTTTAGGGTTTAGGGTTTAGGGTTTAGGGTTTAGGGTTTAGGGTTTAGGGTTTAGGGTTTAGGGTTTAGGGTTTAGGGTTTAGGGTTTAGGGTTTAGGGTTTAGGGTTTAGGGTTTAGGGTTTAGGGTTTAGGGTTTAGGGTTTAGGGTTTAGGGTTTAGGGTTTAGGGTTTAGGGTTTAGGGTTTAGGGTTTAGGGTTTAGGGTTTAGGGTTTAGGGTTTAGGGTTTAGGGTTTAGGGTTTAGGGTTTAGGGTTTAGGGTTTAGGGTTTAGGGTTTAGGGTTTAGGGTTTAGGGTTTAGGGTTTAGGGTTTAGGGTTTAGGGTTTAGGGTTTAGGGTTTAGGGTTTAGGGTTTAGGGTTTAGGGTTTAGGGTTTAGGGTTTAGGGTTTAGGGTTTAGGGTTTAGGGTTTAGGGTTTAGGGTTTAGGGTTTAGGGTTTAGGGTTTAGGGTTTAGGGTTTAGGGTTTAGGGTTTAGGGTTTAGGGTTTAGGGTTTAGGGTTTAGGGTTTAGGGTTTAGGGTTTAGGGTTTAGGGTTTAGGGTTTAGGGTTTAGGGTTTAGGGTTTAGGGTTTAGGGTTTAGGGTTTAGGGTTTAGGGTTTAGGGTTTAGGGTTTAGGGTTTAGGGTTTAGGGTTTAGGGTTTAGGGTTTAGGGTTTAGGGTTTAGGGTTTAGGGTTTAGGGTTTAGGGTTTAGGGTTTAGGGTTTAGGGTTTAGGGTTTAGGGTTTAGGGTTTAGGGTTTAGGGTTTAGGGTTTAGGGTTTAGGGTTTAGGGTTTAGGGTTTAGGGTTTAGGGTTTAGGGTTTAGGGTTTAGGGTTTAGGGTTTAGGGTTTAGGGTTTAGGGTTTAGGGTTTAGGGTTTAGGGTTTAGGGTTTAGGGTTTAGGGTTTAGGGTTTAGGGTTTAGGGTTTAGGGTTTAGGGTTTAGGGTTTAGGGTTTAGGGTTTAGGGTTTAGGGTTTAGGGTTTAGGGTTTAGGGTTTAGGGTTTAGGGTTTAGGGTTTAGGGTTTAGGGTTTAGGGTTTAGGGTTTAGGGTTTAGGGTTTAGGGTTTAGGGTTTAGGGTTTAGGGTTTAGGGTTTAGGGTTTAGGGTTTAGGGTTTAGGGTTTAGGGTTTAGGGTTTAGGGTTTAGGGTTTAGGGTTTAGGGTTTAGGGTTTAGGGTTTAGGGTTTAGGGTTTAGGGTTTAGGGTTTAGGGTTTAGGGTTTAGGGTTTAGGGTTTAGGGTTTAGGGTTTAGGGTTTAGGGTTTAGGGTTTAGGGTTTAGGGTTTAGGGTTTAGGGTTTAGGGTTTAGGGTTTAGGGTTTAGGGTTTAGGGTTTAGGGTTTAGGGTTTAGGGTTTAGGGTTTAGGGTTTAGGGTTTAGGGTTTAGGGTTTAGGGTTTAGGGTTTAGGGTTTAGGGTTTAGGGTTTAGGGTTTAGGGTTTAGGGTTTAGGGTTTAGGGTTTAGGGTTTAGGGTTTAGGGTTTAGGGTTTAGGGTTTAGGGTTTAGGGTTTAGGGTTTAGGGTTTAGGGTTTAGGGTTTAGGGTTTAGGGTTTAGGGTTTAGGGTTTAGGGTTTAGGGTTTAGGGTTTAGGGTTTAGGGTTTAGGGTTTAGGGTTTAGGGTTTAGGGTTTAGGGTTTAGGGTTTAGGGTTTAGGGTTTAGGGTTTAGGGTTTAGGGTTTAGGGTTTAGGGTTTAGGGTTTAGGGTTTAGGGTTTAGGGTTTAGGGTTTAGGGTTTAGGGTTTAGGGTTTAGGGTTTAGGGTTTAGGGTTTAGGGTTTAGGGTTTAGGGTTTAGGGTTTAGGGTTTAGGGTTTAGGGTTTAGGGTTTAGGGTTTAGGGTTTAGGGTTTAGGGTTTAGGGTTTAGGGTTTAGGGTTTAGGGTTTAGGGTTTAGGGTTTAGGGTTTAGGGTTTAGGGTTTAGGGTTTAGGGTTTAGGGTTTAGGGTTTAGGGTTTAGGGTTTAGGGTTTAGGGTTTAGGGTTTAGGGTTTAGGGTTTAGGGTTTAGGGTTTAGGGTTTAGGGTTTAGGGTTTAGGGTTTAGGGTTTAGGGTTTAGGGTTTAGGGTTTAGGGTTTAGGGTTTAGGGTTTAGGGTTTAGGGTTTAGGGTTTAGGGTTTAGGGTTTAGGGTTTAGGGTTTAGGGTTTAGGGTTTAGGGTTTAGGGTTTAGGGTTTAGGGTTTAGGGTTTAGGGTTTAGGGTTTAGGGTTTAGGGTTTAGGGTTTAGGGTTTAGGGTTTAGGGTTTAGGGTTTAGGGTTTAGGGTTTAGGGTTTAGGGTTTAGGGTTTAGGGTTTAGGGTTTAGGGTTTAGGGTTTAGGGTTTAGGGTTTAGGGTTTAGGGTTTAGGGTTTAGGGTTTAGGGTTTAGGGTTTAGGGTTTAGGGTTTAGGGTTTAGGGTTTAGGGTTTAGGGTTTAGGGTTTAGGGTTTAGGGTTTAGGGTTTAGGGTTTAGGGTTTAGGGTTTAGGGTTTAGGGTTTAGGGTTTAGGGTTTAGGGTTTAGGGTTTAGGGTTTAGGGTTTAGGGTTTAGGGTTTAGGGTTTAGGGTTTAGGGTTTAGGGTTTAGGGTTTAGGGTTTAGGGTTTAGGGTTTAGGGTTTAGGGTTTAGGGTTTAGGGTTTAGGGTTTAGGGTTTAGGGTTTAGGGTTTAGGGTTTAGGGTTTAGGGTTTAGGGTTTAGGGTTTAGGGTTTAGGGTTTAGGGTTTAGGGTTTAGGGTTTAGGGTTTAGGGTTTAGGGTTTAGGGTTTAGGGTTTAGGGTTTAGGGTTTAGGGTTTAGGGTTTAGGGTTTAGGGTTTAGGGTTTAGGGTTTAGGGTTTAGGGTTTAGGGTTTAGGGTTTAGGGTTTAGGGTTTAGGGTTTAGGGTTTAGGGTTTAGGGTTTAGGGTTTAGGGTTTAGGGTTTAGGGTTTAGGGTTTAGGGTTTAGGGTTTAGGGTTTAGGGTTTAGGGTTTAGGGTTTAGGGTTTAGGGTTTAGGGTTTAGGGTTTAGGGTTTAGGGTTTAGGGTTTAGGGTTTAGGGTTTAGGGTTTAGGGTTTAGGGTTTAGGGTTTAGGGTTTAGGGTTTAGGGTTTAGGGTTTAGGGTTTAGGGTTTAGGGTTTAGGGTTTAGGGTTTAGGGTTTAGGGTTTAGGGTTTAGGGTTTAGGGTTTAGGGTTTAGGGTTTAGGGTTTAGGGTTTAGGGTTTAGGGTTTAGGGTTTAGGGTTTAGGGTTTAGGGTTTAGGGTTTAGGGTTTAGGGTTTAGGGTTTAGGGTTTAGGGTTTAGGGTTTAGGGTTTAGGGTTTAGGGTTTAGGGTTTAGGGTTTAGGGTTTAGGGTTTAGGGTTTAGGGTTTAGGGTTTAGGGTTTAGGGTTTAGGGTTTAGGGTTTAGGGTTTAGGGTTTAGGGTTTAGGGTTTAGGGTTTAGGGTTTAGGGTTTAGGGTTTAGGGTTTAGGGTTTAGGGTTTAGGGTTTAGGGTTTAGGGTTTAGGGTTTAGGGTTTAGGGTTTAGGGTTTAGGGTTTAGGGTTTAGGGTTTAGGGTTTAGGGTTTAGGGTTTAGGGTTTAGGGTTTAGGGTTTAGGGTTTAGGGTTTAGGGTTTAGGGTTTAGGGTTTAGGGTTTAGGGTTTAGGGTTTAGGGTTTAGGGTTTAGGGTTTAGGGTTTAGGGTTTAGGGTTTAGGGTTTAGGGTTTAGGGTTTAGGGTTTAGGGTTTAGGGTTTAGGGTTTAGGGTTTAGGGTTTAGGGTTTAGGGTTTAGGGTTTAGGGTTTAGGGTTTAGGGTTTAGGGTTTAGGGTTTAGGGTTTAGGGTTTAGGGTTTAGGGTTTAGGGTTTAGGGTTTAGGGTTTAGGGTTTAGGGTTTAGGGTTTAGGGTTTAGGGTTTAGGGTTTAGGGTTTAGGGTTTAGGGTTTAGGGTTTAGGGTTTAGGGTTTAGGGTTTAGGGTTTAGGGTTTAGGGTTTAGGGTTTAGGGTTTAGGGTTTAGGGTTTAGGGTTTAGGGTTTAGGGTTTAGGGTTTAGGGTTTAGGGTTTAGGGTTTAGGGTTTAGGGTTTAGGGTTTAGGGTTTAGGGTTTAGGGTTTAGGGTTTAGGGTTTAGGGTTTAGGGTTTAGGGTTTAGGGTTTAGGGTTTAGGGTTTAGGGTTTAGGGTTTAGGGTTTAGGGTTTAGGGTTTAGGGTTTAGGGTTTAGGGTTTAGGGTTTAGGGTTTAGGGTTTAGGGTTTAGGGTTTAGGGTTTAGGGTTTAGGGTTTAGGGTTT